>CM064551.1:44795840-45083340 GCA_032716605.1 Paralithodes platypus
TACCCGGCTATAGCACTTCCAACACAACACCACACACATAACCAAGCTGCCCGGTGCTAATCATTTCGGTATATTTTCCAATACAAGTTTTTATTTTGTACTATTGTGTTACATAGATTACACCTGTGACCTCTTTTTCCTCTATCATATCTAGAAATTCAATTGTTTACTAATTTCCTCTGTATTACTATAATATACCGGTAGTATTCGAGTGAATATATATATATATATATATATATATATATACAGTATATAGTCATGTTTAATGTTTGAATTTTCAGGTAGATCGCAATCATTATATAATTCTCAGGAATTAAGATATCCCAGCACATCCCGAGGCCTTAAGAAACACGTATAAAAAAATTCAGATACCGGTACTAACTTATTGATTAAAATTAAAGACTGGTAAACTCCTTCCCACCTTGTTAGTTTGCTCCAACTTTTGTGATTAATCGTCTCTTATATTCATATGATATCTCTCTTCGTTAAACATGCAGAACATTCTTATTGTTGCACTGTTCAATGTTTGCTTCATACCAACCTATTTCTTTATGTAATACAATGATCCATTTGTTTTCAGGCTACTCATACTGTATAATTATCATTTATTGCTTTCTTTACGGGCACCCATATTACACTAAGTCATACTGAATCTACCTAACACTTTCTTGTGTGAATTTTTCAGGAAAATCAGAATTAACAATTCAATTCAATTTCAATTCAAAAAGTTTATTGTCATGAAAATTAAAAAAAATTATACATATATATTCTACATCACATCAGTCAATTTTCATGACAATGAAGGCTGATACAATAGTATATTATTTTGCCCTCTTTTTCATATTCCCAAATAATATACTGAGTATAAGTGCAGTGTTAGTAATGTGAACAAACACGAAACTAGCAAGATGTATTATAAATGAATTACAACGCAATAATATTCCATTCCGTAATATGCCTTATCTAATAATACATTTCACATATCATCACAGGTATTAGTTACAATACTTTAAATGTTACCTCAAACCCACCAGTATAATATTTTACACATTCGCAGGCATGCATACACAAGTCACTAAATCCCTCTCACAGATGCACTAACTTGAAGAGTTAACACTTTCGAGGAATTTGTGACGGCTAATGATGAAAATTAATCCTCTCCCCCAGCCGGGAGTGAAATTGCTGTCCGATCAGCAATGATCCATCACTACACTAAACTGATGTCCGATCAGCAATGATCCATCACTACACTAAACTGATGTAGTCCCTGTCTAAAATAACACTGCTTTGCCCCAATAGCCCCAGTGGTGTGAGGCAAGCCACGAACAAAACCTTCATACCAACAAGTAGCAGATTCTTGCTGATGACACCCATGATGAAAATGAGGACACATGCTGGTTGGCGACTCATTAATATGTGACCAACTGATAAGAGTTCTGCAGTAGGGCTCCAAAAAATAGAAAACGTTTCTGTATCCAAGGTGGATAAATGGACGACATGACGGCAGCCAAAGATGAAATCACCGCTGGTGCCACAGAAAATACTCTCTTTGTCATCCATGCAGGTGCCAATTGTGTACTACAAATGACGAGATCGGAGGAGCTGCTGGCAAAATACTGCAAGCTGATCCAGCAAACAAAGAGTAACAATATTATTCTTTTAAGCATTCTCACTAAAATGGAAGCTGAATGTGTCTTCTACAAGAGGGCCTTTAGCCTTAACAGTTGTCTCTAGTCACTTTGCATTCATGAATGGATTAGGTTTGTGAATTCATGGGATCACTACTACAGATAGCTTCATTTGCTTGCTAGAGACAGCCTCCATCTAAATCCTGTGGGAGCCACTCATTTTGGCAGGCTAATTAATGATGCTGTCCAAATTTTCACCAAGAAAACGTAGTCAGTCAAAGACAATCGAATAAATCACCTACATCATCAAATCATCCTCATAGAAAACAAAACCTAATCAATGTATTCTTTAGCAATGGCCGAAGTATCCAAAACAAATTCTCAGATTTGGAAGAAATTGCACATACTGAAAATTATGATATTACAGGAATAACTGAATCCTGGCTCAACATCGAGAATAAAGATTTATTGGCAGAATATTCACTGACAGGCTATAATATGTTCCAGTGAAGTAGAAACCTCAGAAATGTAGGTGGTGTTTTACTATATGTTAAAGAAAGTCTTCATCTTGTACTTGCGTCAAATCAGGCAATAATTAATATTGATGCAATCTATGCCAAATTTACCAACTCCCAGCCCAACCATCAACTATCAACTCGGAAATATACAACCAACTAGTAGAGATAAGTAAAAATTAAAATTCCGTAATTCTTGGTAATTTAAATTTGCCAGTGTAAAAAGGGGGTGAACCTTTAACCTCCCACACAGGACAAGATCTCTATACAAAGTTATTGGAAATTTCACTATTTCAGTTTGTCTACTCCCCACGCATGGCTCTAATATTCTTGATCTCATCCTCTACACTAAAGATGATTTAGAAAAGAAAGTAATGGTAAGGGATGAATTCAGTACAAGCGATCACCGCTCCATAACTTTCAACATTAACATCAATAATCTCAAACCAAACGAAAGCCAGGAGAAAGCACAAAATTTCAGAAAGGCTAACTTTCACAAGCTTAAAAACATCCTCAATGTTACCAATTGGAATTTCATAAACCACTTACCAGAGAACATTTTGAAATCTTTCACAAAAATATATAACAATGCTGTTGAATCTTGCATACCCATGCAGAACCGACGTTCAGATCGAAATACTAAACCTAATTCGTGGAACAAAGTAATCAAAGATTGTTTTATCAGCAAAGAAACTCGCCCATGAAACATTCTACCGACCAAATGTCAAAATAATAGGAAATTTTTTACCAATCTTCGTCACAGAGCAAAACAAAAATACAAACAAAATATTGCGACCTGAAACAAGTCATATCCAAAAGAGCTTTATAGCTACCGTATATCAGTTGTATAATAAATAGTTACCTCGACAATTGGCCCACTAGTTGACCAAATTGGGGAAATTGATGGAATAATTCAAATGAGCAATACTCTCAATAACTTTTTTACATCAGTGTTTACTGAGGAAGGCATTAACTCTGTTCCTCATATTCAGCCAGTTCAAATAAACAACTGCAATGCCCTATGCAACAATGAAACTGTAAACATAAACAACTGCAATGCCCTATGCAACAATGAAACTGTAAACATAAACAACTCTTATGCCATATCAAAACTAAAATCCAATAAATCCCCTGGGCCAATACATTTTCGCCAAGTCATTAAGGAAGTAAAAAATGAAATCTCAAAAGCACCAACCCTTCTCTTTAACCCGTATAGCCCCAGCGACGCGTCTGACGCGTCGGCGATGTATGTAACGCACAGCCCCAGAGACGCGCCTGGCGCGTCACCCTAATTGCGCCGACCGTAACCTCAGGTGTAGCCACTCAAGAGGGCTCAGATTTGTATGGGAACTGTGTACGTATCCCACGCAACCGTGCTGATGGTTGAAAACTCCCAAAGTCCGCGTGCGTGCGCGCGAGCGCGCAATAACCTGTTTTTTTGGGATAATTGCCTTCAATTTTTTACTCTTGTAAAATCCGTTTTCGGGGGCTCTGTAGGACCATTTTTTAAGCTTTTTGAGCGGTTTTTCGTGGTTTTTCCTTCATTCCTAACCCATTCGCTATTGTTTCTGGAATAAAAAAAAAATTTGAAAACCGGCCGGGTTCTGGTGCGCAAACATTACAAAACTAGCCGGGGCTCCATTAACAAACCAATGCAAGACATTATAGTCACCAAAGAATGGAAATTAGCTGATGTAACACTCATTTTTAAAAGGAAATAAAACGCTGCCCGGCAACTATCACCCAAAAAGACTCACCCCAATTATAATTATGTAAGGTGCTCGAAACAATAATCCGAAATAATATTGTATTCCATTTAGAAACTAAAAACCTTATATGGAACTCACAACATGCTTTTCGAAATAAGCGCTCATATCTGACAAACATAGACTTTTTCCATGACATGTTTAATACAAATGACGAAAATAAATCAATTGACATTGTCTACCCTGATATTCATTTGATGATGTGCCTCACAGCTCATGGTATTAGCGGTTCTGTTCTTCATTGGATTAAGGATTGGCTTACTGAGCGAAGTAACGAGTAGTAATAAATTATAAAGCGCTTCAAATTGGATAAATGTTACAAGCAGTTTACCGCAAGGTTCAGTTCACGGTCCAATTCTATTTCATATTTGTATTAATGATATTGATGATAGACTATCATGCAGAATTTCTCAATTCGCTGATGACACAAACATTGCAAACAAAGTAAATTATCTATCCCACATACAATAGATACAGAATGATCTAGACAAGTTGTCAAGCTGGGCTCAGTCATGGCAGATTAATTTCAAAATAGATAAATGCAAAATGCTCCATATTGGTTTGCAAGAGCAATCTATACTGTATGATTAATGACATTCAACCCATGAGCATAAATACAGAAACTGATCTTGGAGTGACTATGATGAGTGATAAAAAACCTGCCCAACAATGCGCTGAAGTTTTTAAAAGGCAAATAAAATAATTGGCTTCATTAGGATTTCTTTTGAATGTAATATTATGTTATTATATCTGAAAACGTTATACACACTTTATATAATTCATTGGTTTGTCCGCTTTTGGATTATTGTGTCCAGTTTGGGTCACCATGCTATAAAAGGAAATTAACAAACTAGAGAGAGTACAATGGAAAGTAAATAAAAGGATTCCCTGACTAAAATATATACCATATTAAGAATGACTAAAATAGTTATACCTGTTTACCATAACAAACCGCACACTAAATGGTACTTCACACAGTCAGGAATGCGAGCTAGTAGGTGAATATTCGGATTCCTGGGCCGTTTCGCGGTGAAAATCGATGACTCCTAGTGACTCCTGTTAGACTCCCAGTGACTCCCGACCAGTCGCGGGCGACTGGCCCTGTCCGACAAAATGTTTGGCGTATTTAAAGGGGGCATTCGCAAAATACACCATAAAATTGAATTTTTCAGCTTAATTTTGAAAATCACACCAAAAAATCACCTGATATGTTCCCTGTCGTATCGTAGATCATCATGGCTCCCATACAATTATTTAATGTCCTACCCCGCTTTAAATGGACACAACTCACATGCTTCAGCCATGATTTAACACCCTGGACGCCAGGTACGCGTGACGCGTATGGTACACAAACTGTGAAGTTTCTATATAAATATCGCCAATTATTTACTTAATATACGCCCAGAAAGACAACCCATTAATTCTGTAATGGTAAAGAACTTCTGATGAAAATTGCAGCTCATTCAATTTGAAAGTTTGATAATACAGAAATTTCCGTAACATCAAGTAGTATCAAACTTTAACCTTCATTTTCTCAAAATGGATTATTTAGTATATTGCATATACCAAAAAGGCATCTGCTCAGCCATTTATGGACCAACTTTAATGATTTAGGTGTAATTTTAATTGTAATTCAAAATTGATTATATTTGTATGAGGGAATTGCTCTAACTTAATTCTAAGTATTGATAAATCTTATGTTGCTTTCATTTTCTCACTCTCGTTTCATGAATATAATTATTATTTCTTGTAAATATTCATAACTGCCATCATTAATGTCCTACATAAAATTCCTCCCGACTAAATAACATTTATATAGAGTTCATTATGGGGTAGAACAATGAAACCTCTACTGTAACTATAGGCATTTTAAAGCTATAGTCCTTTAAACATGGCAACTAATTAGCAAAATATTATTAATTATAATTTGTTATATGCTTGATATTATATATATTTAGATCCCTGTTATGGCAAAACATATTTCAAAACATGATTTACCTTGTGTTAATATGTGACTGCCAGAACATTATTTTTAATGTTCCTTCTTCTATAAAAGGCAGGTGCCCCCTTAAAGTTTTTGCCGCAAGTCGGTCCACTCCCAGTGACTCCCAGTGAGTCCTGGTGACTCCCAGTGACTTCCAGAGAGTCCTAGTGACTCTTGTTAGACCCCCAGTGACTCCCAACCAGTCGGGGGCGACTGGCCCTGTCCGACCAAATGTTTGGCGTGTTTAAAGTTTTTGCCAGGAATTGGACCACTCCCAGTGAGTCCTGGTGACTCCCCTGTGACTCCAAGTGAGTCCTGGTGACTCCCAGTGAGTCTTGGTGACTCCCAGTGAGTCCTGGTGACTCCCAGTGATTTGTATCTGATTCGTGGACAGGTTTCTGTTTCATTTGTCAGAGTCACCGGGAGTCACTGGGATAGAGATAGGTAATACATGCGAGTCACTGAGGGTCACTGGGAATCAACAGGAGTCACCAGGAACCACTGGGAGTCACCGAACATGCTCTCCAAGCGGCAGGGGCGCCCACAGAGATACCTGTAGTGGGGGCCATGCCTGGCATACTCGCATCTCATTCCTAACAACTCCCAGTGATGCTCGGTGACTCCCAGTGATTCCTTGTGACTCGCAGGTACACTCCCGCTGACTCCTACGGTATTGTGAGTGCACAGGGAATTTCGGACACTCGCGGTCTATTCCCAGGAATCAACAGGAGTCATTACTCCTAGTGATTCTAGCTCGCACTCCTGACTGTGTGAAGTACCCTTAAGAGGGGACCTAATCCAAGTATTAACAATTATTGAAAGCCATGACAAATGCACGCAAATAAGTACTTCACAATAGATAAGACAAATTACAGAAAAAGTAATTGTTACAAAATTGTTGAAAAGGCGTTTCAATCACATGAAGCGAAGCACTTCTTTTTCAACAAAGTAGTCAACTTATGGAAACGATTGCCAGGAAATGTTGTATAGTGCCATACAGTACAGACATTTTAATATTGCATAGATAAATATCTTACCATGAATCCCCAACTGACTGTGTGTGTGCCTGAGTAATGTGACCGTATCAATATCGTTCATAGTACTATAATTTTATTTTCTGATCCACAGTTATTTTTGTTTCTAGAAAGGAGCTGAAGCCATCCAGTTGATTGCTGTGTCAATCTATTTTTTTTTTCTTACGTGAATATTGACCTTTATCGTTGTTGCATTAATGTGATATTTATTTTTAATGTGTATATATATACTGTATACTCTATATTGCATATTGTATACTACTAAAGTTGTGGTGTGATGCTGTGTGTTTATGACCGCCTAGGCTCCCAAACCCTTGAGACTATGGAGATGGGCTGAGAGGGCCCGAGAATAAATCTAAAGCAAAAAAAATTTGAGAAGAATATAATATGGGTGTGACGGAGTGTGTGATCCCCTTATCATTAGCGTAGTACAACCCTTTGGAGATCTCGAGACTACTCTGTACTCCGCACAGGGCACGGGTGCCTCAGCTAGGTATGTTTATGTTTCTTGACCCAGATACCCAAAACATTTATATAATAGATTCTCCAAATAACTGTCATATTTCAAAATCCTACGTCCCAATTCTGGCGCTACCAATACTCAAGCACGTTATATAATATAATATTTAATGATGCTTTGTTTTTTGTTTTTAACAAGGAAAGAATGAGGGAAAGACAAAAATAATGAAAGTAAAGTGTTACTTTATCTGAGTATGGGCAAGATATGACACTGTAATCATTACTAAGGAATAACGTCAAAAGTACTGTCTCACCACGTTGTAACTTATGACCACCTTCATTTTCCCTGGCACCTTATTTCAGTAACTCACCACCAGAGGACGCAACCGCCATGTAAACAAACATCACCTGTAGAAGAGAAAACAAACAATATTAATATGTGCGGGGCTAATAAGGGTGTACTTACTTCACATTTCTTTAACTCATGACTTCCAAAATAATTATTATCTAGCGATATATTTTACTTAATACCTAGAGAATAACCTTAAGTTACTTTTGAGACCACCCATACACAATAATATTAATAGTAAAACTTTTTAATTAACTTTAGATTTAATTTATACGCAGGAATTAGAACATATTATTGAGCTCACTCACAAAGATGACCAGATTAAAAACATCATGTATTTTATAGATAATTTACATAATAGCAAAACCATAATCTAAGCATTTGCTGTGCTCTTATATTAGCTCGCATAATAATAACAATATAGAATTTGCTAACCAACTAACAAAATTATACACATATGAGAGAGAGAGAGAGAGAGAGAGAGAGAGAGAGAGAGAGAGAGAGAGAGAACAATGCAGGAGAGATTCATACAGTGAAAGTGACGACCATGTGCACCTTATCTATACACTGGTTTCTACACGCACACGCACGGTATTGACGTACACTTAACCCTTAAAAAGCGGCTCACCACTTAAGTCGAGTTAAATAAAGCTGGACTATGTGGCGGCGCTCGACATATGTCATGGCATTTCAGCACGTAATGTGGCTGAGAGAGAGAGACAAGTGGTGGCAGGAGACTAGCGAGCGTATGACTGCTCCAGACCACCGCGAACATACTGACACAAATCTACAGCTCCTCCTCCCTCTCTCACTCGCACATACTCAATTATGTACCGAAAGTACCGAATTACCTGCTTTTTGCACTCGCGTTGCACGGTTATTGCAAGAAAACTATCCATCATACAAGCACAATATGGTGTACATTCGAAAGCTCTGTTTATGCCCTTTCAGGGATAGATACTTGTTTTACGTTCTGGGTCTTATTTAGGCATGAAAATGATCACGTAAACAGCCCTATTTTGGCTAAAAACACCCGCTATACTGTACACATAAATAAACCGCATAGGCCGCTAAAGAAGGGTTACTGTGACACTACCCTTTTAGTGCACACTAATTACACTATGAAAGTTACAGACGTAACACTGTACACTATTACATGGCCAGCCACTAAATCATAGGTTTAAGTCCCGAAAGGAAGTATAAAAACCTAATAGTTAGTAGCGGTTCCTCCATCAATGACGTACTGCCAATGTTCATATTTGGTGTCATTACTGACCTAGCGACCCCTTCATAGAGAACATTTCGCTGGTCCACAATGATTTACCAACTTCATAGGTGACACCGTTATAATACCTAAGGAGCGTCATTTGAGTCTATACCGTTATGAAAAAAAAAAAAAAAATCTGTTCCATGCTCTTCACGTTCCTCACTCGTTGTAAGCAATGTGCTCTCTCCTCTAGCCATGCTCCCTCTTCCAGGTATCTCACGATAAGGACATAAAGGAACAGGAAGGGGACAGTGGGAGGGAAATTTCGTCATTGACTCCAGCGAGACGTTTCCTATGAAGGGTTTGCTAGGTTAGCAATGGCTCCAAATATGTACATTAACAGTACGTCATTGATGGAGGAGCTGGTATTAAATAACGCACACAGCACAATATACTGTACACTATTATAACAGCACAATATACTGTACACTATTATAACAGCACAATATACTGTACACTATTATAACAAGTCAATGAACGGCAGGATTTCGGCACATTCACTAATTTTGTACTGTAATGACATTGAAATAAGCTTAACCCTTAACTGGCGGCGCGCAACATATGTCGAGTGAAAGAAATTTGGACTATGTGGCAGCTCACAACATAAGTCGTGTGCCATATTCAGCACGTAATGTTGCTGAGAGAGAGAGATAAGTGGTGGCAGGAGAGTAGCGAGCGTATGACTGCTCCAGACCACCGCGGTGGACCAACTGACAGGAATCCCACCCTCCTCCACCCTCTCACACTCGCTACACAGGGAATTATGTAGGGAAAGTACCGAATTACATGGTTTTTGCACTCGTGTTGCGCGATTGTTGCAAGAAAACTAGCGGTCGTACAAGGATCGTTGGGGTGTCATTGGAAAGCTCTGTTTATGCTCTTTCAGGGATAGATACTTGTTTTATGCTCTGGGTCTTATTTAGGCATGAAAATGATCACGTAAACAACCCTATTTTGGGTAAAAACACCCCGCTGGGCGGTACATATTAATTACCGCCTAGGCCGCTCGTTAGGTGTTAAACGTATCTTTTTTGTTTTAAGTCGATGCCGTACACGTTTTAAATATTTCTTGGAATGGAAATTGGTTGGTTAATTTTAGTTGGACAATGGACATGTAAGAAACATGTATTTAGGGTCTCCTCTGATAATGATAAAACCAATTAATGGATTGATGGATTAGCTTTTTGCAATTAAGGTTGACTCACACGATTATCATCGTCACTATTTAGTGAATGTTGTCCAGGTTACTTCTGAAATAAAGCATCATAAGAATTAAGGCTGCCAAAATATGTTGCCTTAGTCTACTTGCAGATTCCAACACATTGGCAGCAAAGGCGCTTGTGCGACTCCTGTTTACCCTTTAATAGCGAAAGATCCTTCTTAAGTTGAACACTATTGTTTGAAAGAATCGAAAACAAATTTAAACATTATTTATCGATCTGATGGTGGTGATAAATTGTAATTCGTGGTTGAGGAGTTGTTTAAATAAGGAGACGAAAATAATTATTTAAACCCGAGTCAAACGAGAACTTTAGTGGCGGATATAATTCAAGTCACAGCATCCGAAAACAAAAATACATTTATCATTGGAGGGATTCGCCTTCATTTTGATAGAATTTCGAATCTTGTAACACATAATCTAGAATAACGGTACCGGTACCAGTAGTAAAAATAAAACCAGAATTAATACTAAAAGTCCTTCAAATTTGCGTGGTAACTCATAGCGGATACCAGACACCTCTACAAACTTGCCGCTAAAATTGTTGGCGCCAAGCGATATATATTTTACTAGAAGAACATCCCAGCAAGACTAGAATGCGGGAAAATAGTTGTTTACCTGGGTCCACGACTTGCACCCATAACCATCCATGAATATGAGGTATGCTTTTGATCTCTCTCTCTCTCTCTCTCTCTCTCTCTCTCTCTCTCTCTCTCTCTCTCACACACACACACACACACACACATACCCACATCAAGCCAGCTAACCTTGAACCAGATAATTAACATCAACAAACTGATCCATCATTACTAATCTCACTCCACAACAGATTGGCCAGATTGGGGTCAAGTTTATTTAACGGATTACACATTTTGTATTTAATAACCTCTGTTGTAATTTCTGATGTAACTACATTTCAATGTTGTGGGAATATTTTCGTATACAGTTTGTAGTTAATCAACACATTAGTCTGGTCGCCGATACATGTATCATATTTGCTTACATTCATGTTTTGTCAATTTGGTTTTCTTTAAGCTATATACTATAGTTTATTTATTTACTCTACTTGTAAATCCTGCCTTTCTTCTCTCCAGTTCTCCAGCAACAATATTAATCGATCGATCCATCGATTCCCCTCCTTTTCACTATTTCCCGTTCAAAGTTTCTTCCGTTCTTTTTCTGCTCTCCCATCGACCTTAATTATATCTTTATTCTATCCTCCCATTCTTTTCATATTTCCTTTTTCTCTTTTATTCTATCTTTTCAGATTTACTGTCATTATCTTCAGCTCAGTAGCAATAACTGTTTTAGACTTATAGCCGCACTGCCTAGTAAGAATTACAAAACCTGTGTGACCTGGGTAACTCTTTATAGCTCTTTCCCCTTCCACTCTTCATTTACTTTATCCCCGAATTTGGTCTCCTCCTGTTCTCTTTTCTTTTCCCCTCTCTATTACCCCTTCACCCTCTTTGTACTCCTCTAATAACTCTCTTCTCCCAGCCTTCCTCTCACTCCCCTCCCATTCTACCGCCCAAATGTCTCTCCATCTCTCTCTCTCTCTCTCCCCCCCCCCCTATCTCTCCTCCACCCTGCGCTATTCTTAACCTTCATGCTCCGACCTTTCCTGGGCGCCACTGACCTCAGAGCAGATGATGACCTAGTTTTACAAGGCACCTTAAGGCCCCTTGTTTATGATAAAACCAAGTTCATATGGTACTTGATTTTTCCAAATAATAGATAACATGCTCTTTCATTAGGGTTAATAGCTATAGAATTCCGAAACCAATATGAATAACATAGCAACCCTTGTGATTAATCAAAGGAACACCATCATTTATATAGCAGTTCTGAAGAAACAGAATTGTGCAAGACGTGAACTTTTTTTCTAGAAAACACAAATCATTAATATAATTAAGTAAAGTTTCAAAATAAATAGCGTGTTATATAAGAGAATGATCGGAGCAATATTTTATGAACATACATAAAACTGATATATAACACAAAACAGTGAAAAGGACATGGGACGTGAAAGGCAAAGACTATAATAAGTATATTGACGTTACTACGCTTCCTTATACGTATATATAGGGTGGTGAGAGAGAGAGAGAGAGAGAGAGATCCGGAAAACAAAAACATCTTACGAAATTGAACAAATACAATCGCCATCGATGATAATTGGCATAAGATTTACTAAGCAATTCTGACACTTATGAAATATTTTGAAATGCATCATCCAAAGTCAGCGTTTTCCCTCTATGATCAATGTCTAAAGCTTATCATTCACTTGCATACTAGCTACTACTGAAAGCGATTGTACAATATATTCATACTTTGTGCATTTTTAATATCTTTGCATGTGATAAATACAGGAAAAAAGTGGATCATGACTTATGAACATACATGTACAGTTATAATCAACAGTTCGTCGACACCCTTTCTCAAAAACTGTGTAAACTGAAATTACTATATATTTTTCCTTGACAGTTTTCATATGGTTATAATAGTGGTGGGCTGGGTCTGTTGGAGTGAGGGTTGGTGTCCTCTACTTCCCATAGCCACTTCTGACTTTACCTTTTTTCATCATTCTTATTTCTATTTTTGTTTTCTGAGAGTGGTCAAATCAGTGGGGCAATAATGGTATGCCCCATGCTTCCCTAGTGTCTTACTCTCACAGCCCAGTGGCACAAGTCGGCCTATCTCTCTGCCGTAGGGATGTATAGCGACCCCACCGCCCGCCACTTCCCGCAGTGCAGTCAACTTATGTAGCAGTTACGGTAATTTCTTGTTACTGCCTTGTTGTAGCACGGTTAAGGCTGGTGTGGCGTGGATTCGCCAGGTGCTAGTGCTTCAGGGGGATTTTGTTAAGTCTTGCTGAGACACTGATAGAACTATACCAACATTGGCCACTGTGATGACATGATGGGGCTGTGTTCTGGCAAGTCTTTATTGTACTGTACTACAGTAAAGAGACTGAAACCATGCTTTCTGTGGATGAAGCTGTCTTTAAACTTGTATGTTTTAATAATCCGTGACTAGCTAGCACTATTTGCTTCACATCTAACAAGTGTCGAGTAAATGTCCTTTCTAAGTACAACAAAAAATGCCATCAACATTTTGATGTACCAGGTGGGATATAAAGTACCTCTGAAAAAACTGATGGTGATTTTCTAGTTACTAACAAACAATATTATTCAGATTATGATAAGTAGTCAATAATATTCATCTCATTTCAATTATGAATGTCTTATTAAGATGGATTCACGAGGGCGATAATTCCGGTAGAAAATCGGTAAATCTACTATAATCGCCAAGAACATTGAATACTGGTCCATAATATTTTTCAGGAAAAAAAATCCGATCAAAAGGTACCATAAAGGAGTCAAATAATAATCCACCGTGGTATCTAACATCCTGTGATTTAATTCAACTTGAAAAGTCTATCTCGTAGTCAAAGATACATGTTATAAACATACAGTATATTAGGAATTTCCAGGAATTTCCTTGTTTCCTTGTTTCTACAGAGACCAGTTTCTATGAAGATGGGTACATAACATAACCCGAAACGTTAGAGAATAAAGAATCATAGCTCTTCCCTGGGTTTTTTCATCAACCCAATCCATCTACCTGTCAGTATGGAACATTCACAAGTGTTGTATGTGTTAGGGTGGGAGAGGGGGAATGATGGGATGTAGTTGTGTGTGTGTGTGTGTGTGTAAGGAGTGCTGTATGTGTTTGGGTGGGAGAGGGGGAATGATGGGATGTAGTTGTGTGTGTGGGTGTGTGTAAGGAGTGCTGTATGTGTTTGGGTGGGAGAGGGGGAATGATGGGATGTAGTAGTGTGTGTGTGTGTGTGTATGTATGTGTGTGTGTGTGTGTGTGGGTGTGTGTAAGGAGTACTGTATGTGTTTGGGTGGGAGAGGGGGAATGATGGGATATAGTTGTATGTGTGTGTGTGTGTGTGTATGTATGTGTTTGTGTGTGTGTGTGGGTGTGTGTAAGGAGTACTGTATGTGTTTGGGTGGGAGAGGGGGAATGATGGGATATAGTTGTATGTGTGTGTGTGTGTATGTATGTGTGTGTGTGTGTGTGTGTGTAAGGAGTACTGTATGTGTTTGGGTGGGAGAGGGGGAATGATGGGATATAGTTGTGTGTGTGTGTGTGTGTGTGTATGTATGTGTTTGTGTGTGTGTGTGGGTGTGTGTAAGGAGTGCTGTATGTGTTTGGGTGGGAGAGGGGGAATGATGGGATATAGTTGTGTGTGTAAGGAGTGCTGTATGTGTTTGGGTGGGAGAGGGGGAATGATGGGATATAGTTGTGTGTGTAAGGAGTGCTGTATGTGTTTGGGTGGGAGAGGGGGAATGATGGGATATAGTTGTGTGTGTAAGGAGTGCTGTATGTGTTTGGGTAAGTGAAGGGTATTGATGGGTTGTATTTGTAGTGTGTGTGTGTGTGTGCGTGTATAAGGAGTGTTATGTTTGTGCTATATTTGCGGCTCTCACAGAAACTCACATTAAGGACCAGGAAGACAGTAAAGTATGGATTCTTGGTTATAACCTACATAGGGCGGATATAACTCATAGACCACGTGGAGGTGTAGCCTTTTACAATCATAACTCGCTGATATGTACTGAATTTCTAAATGACAGTAATGAAGTGGTGGAAATACAGAGTTAAAATATAATCCATTAATTTAACCGTTATTGTCACATACAGACTTCCTTAACACTTACACTGCGGGTTTATTTGCGCTATTTAGGGCATATTCAGGCATCTGCATTAAATTAACTGTATTCTGCCGAAAACTAGGCGAAAATAGCTTCAAAATGAGACCAGAACGAGCTTCGTAGGTGGCGGGGTTCACCCGCAGCGTTGCCATAGACATTCGGGAAAACTCGCTAATTATTAGCTCTCGCTCGCTCGGCAACACTGTTGTGAGACACCCGCGCGAGACAGAGTCTCCCTCAGTGAGCGGCTGGCTGCTCTGAGGGTCGGAGGGAGGTCCCTCACGCTCCCGCCCACTGACACTCGATTTCTACGGCTTTTACAGGCTTTTGAAGCCTGGAAATTGCTGTAAATTGCCTATGCGTTCCAGAATGTCACCCGCAGAGAAAGGGTTAAAATAATGCAAAACCCAGCTCAACAGGATGAAAAAAGAAGTGGAAGCCCTGGGAAACCAGACACTAATTATTATGTGGTTAGATTATAACCTACCAAACATCAAGCGGAAGCAGCTAGAAAATCAAATAGTGGCAAATGACTCCGGACAAGCAAATACGAGAGAGCTATTTAAACTTTGCGACTTTTTTAGTCTTACCCAGCATATTGCCGAACCTACACAGGAATTCAATATCTTAGACTTTGTCTTCGCTAACAATGAGTCCCTAGTACACAGTATTAACATATCAGACACGACATACTAAGATCATAAATTAATTGAGATCAAAGCAACCCAAGCAAGTGTACAGACAACCTCAGAAGCAAGACCAAATTTATTAAAAATATATATATATATATATATATATATATATATACTGTATATATATATATATATATATATACATATATATGTATATATATATATATATATATATATATATATATACTGTATATATATATATATACATATATATGTATATATACAGTATATATATATATATATATATCAGTGAGGGGCTTATTGCGTGGAAAGCGCAGTCGAATAAGGAAAAGCAGGACCAGGGTTATGACTAACATCTTTATTGTTGCAACGTTTCGGCACAGTCACGTACCATCATCAGGCTAGAATAAACAAAATAATATAAGTATTACATAGTTATAGTTACTAAAATTATACATGCCTTTCATAGAAAATTACAGACATCGAAGTGAAATATGTGAATAAACTATTAAATTCAAAGTTCAGATTTAACGTTAAATCATACAAATTAACCCCTGTCAAACGGGGATGTTTGTAACTTCTACTACCTGGCAGGCGGGCATATTTACCCTAAACGAGCTTCATTCCATGCTCTCTTTCATGCATAAACAAGAGCCAGAGCGTAATACAATTATGTATCTGTGAAAGGGCGATCATAGAGCTTTCCAATGACACATGAATCATCCTTGTACGACCACGGGTTCTCTTGCAATGATCGCGCAACACGAGGGCAAAAACCCTAAAATACGGTAATTTCCCGAGTGTTTTCCTTGTCTCGCGAGGCCGAGGGTGTGGAATGTTGCAGAGGTGGTGTCAGTTGCGGTGCAAGGGCCGTGCCGAGCGGTCAGAGCCCGCCTATCATCCTCCCAACGTGTGGACTCTCTCTCAGAGCCGATAATGTGCTCAACATCCCTTCCAACATATGTCGGGCCCCGCAGGGGTAGCCATGGTTCTCTCGCCCGACATATGATGGGCCCCGCAGCTTGAGTGTTAATAGATGCATTAGATTATCGCAAAATTAAAAGAAGACAATGATTATGACCTAAATGAAAATCTTACGCAAATACACTATACAAAATTATAAATATATCCTAAATATGTAAATAGCACAAACCTCAAATAGCATTTAGAAACTAAGGAGTGGCATCGAGGACTCGTTTTCGCCGATGGTCGGGCGCTCAACTGCCTGGATAATGCTCTCTAATATCAACAGGTCAGTGTCAGTCCTACCACTAGTTAAAATTGAAAAAAAATCTTTATTTATAGGGTGATCTAATGCAACTATAGTAACTATAACTATGTAATATTAAGGTATATTACTTTGTTTATTCTAGCCTGATGATGGTACGTGACTGTGTCGAAACGTTGCAACAATAAAGATGTTCGTCATAGCCCTGGTCCTGCTTTTCCTTATATATATATATATATATATATATATATATATATTAGGTGGGAAGAGGCAAACCAAAAAATCAAGGAAATAGACTGGGAGAATGTAATGAATAACCTGACACCATCAGATTGCCTAGTCCTAATAAAGGAAACCATGACCCAGATCTGTAGCCACCACATACCAGAAAGACAAACAAAACGAAAGAAGCAAACAAGAACTGGAAAGAAGGAAGCTGTACAGAAGAACATTACTAACTCAATGGCGCACACAACAAAATCTGCAGGAGAGACATAAGGTCAAAATAGATAGAAAAATTGTGGAAATTGAACAAAGACTAAGAATCTCCTATGGACTACAACACTTAGAAGAGGAGAGAAAAGCTATTGCAGGTATAAAGACAAATGCCAAGTACTTCTTTTCATATACTAAACAAAAGGCCAAACCTACATCAAACATCGGCCCACTAAGTAAAATGGATGGGTCGTTCCCAGGGACAAAAAGGAAGTGAGCGAACTCTTACGTCTGCAGTATGAAATGGCCTTCAGTGAGCCTTACGTAACAAAATCCATCAGAAACCATAATGAATATTTCATGAATAGCCCGGCCCCCCCCCCCCCCATCCGCCCACACACACACACACACACACACAACGGAAACCCCCAGATTCTGAATATTGATTTCGAGCCAAAGGACATAGAAGAGGCCATTCCCAACATGCCATCCCACTCGGCACCAGGCTCGGACTCATGGAATTCGATCCTAATGAGGAAATGTAAGGAAAACCTCTCAAAACCCCTGGCTATAATGTGGAGAAGGGGTCTAGACATTGGAGAAATACAAATCAGCTTGAAAAAGGCAATAATTACCCCTCTGCATTAATGAGGGAGTAAAGCACTACCAAACAACTATCGCCCAGTAGATCTAGCTTCCAACATCATTAAAACTTCTGAGCGAGTCCTGCGAGGCAAAATCTCAAAATTTATGAAAACAAATGAACTTCACAACACCAGTCAATATAAGCTCAGAGCAGGATGATCATGTCTCTCACAACTGTTGGAACATGTAGACAAATTTGTTTAATCCCATGAAGAAAAGAAAGATGTGGATGTCATTTACACCGATTTGGCTAAAGCATTTGATAAATGTGATCATGGTATTATTGCACACAATCTTAAAGCAAAAGGGATAACAGGTAAAATCGGAATGGGGGTATACAACTTCCTCACGAACCGGAAACAATCAGTAGAGGTAAATTAAGTCACATTTGAGCCTTCAGATGTCAAAAGCTCAGTTTCCCAAGGAACAGTGCTAACACCCATTTTTTTCCTCATTCTGATTAATGACATAGATGCCAACACAAGACATAGTACCTGTAGTATCTTCCTTTGTTGATGACACAAAACTAAGTATAATAGTAAACACACTGGAAGACGCAGGCCGGCTGCAGGAGGACATAAATGTGGTGTTCCAGTGGACCAGGGAAAACAACATGCAGTTTAATTAATACAAATTTCAATTAATATGATAAGGAGATGATAATTCCATTAAAGAGAATACAAATTGCATTAAAAATCCAATCACATACTAGAACTCAAGACATAATGAAAGACCTTGGGGTGATAATGTATGAAAAACTGGGATTCAGAGAACATAACCAGGTCAAAGTTGCAGCTGTGAAATGGCTAACAGTTTGGGTTCTACGTACATTAAAAACACACAGTGAATTAATTGCCTATGATAACGCTCTTCACATCCCTGGTGCTGCCGCGGTTAGAACACTGTAACATATTAATATCCCCATACAAATCAGGTGCAATAAATGACTTAAGAGAGTGTACATACGAACTTCACCTCACATATAAACTCAATAAAACAGTTACACTATTAGGAGTGTTTAAGATCACTAAAGGTGCATTTGTTTGAGTATAGAAGGGAACTTTACTTAATAATATACACATGGAAAATCGCAGAGGGCTTAGTACCAAATCTACACGCCCTGATAGTCATGAACTTCAGTGATAGGAGAGACTGGGAATGTGATATCCTCAGGATGAAAAATCGGGGTGCTATGGGCTCGCTGTGAGAGGGTTGGTTATCACATAGAGGACTACGTTTTTTCAACAAACTCCCGCGGAGAGTGTGAGATATGAGGGATGTCTCGTTAGACGGCTTCAAGAGAGCTCTCGATGTTGAACTGCATAAAGTGCCAGACAAGCCCATCTTCGCAGGGGAGCGTTCAGCCCTTTGGTGTGTGTAAGGAGTGTTGTTTGAGTGTGGGTGAGTGAGGGCTATTGCTGGATTGTAGCTGTGTGTGTGTGTGTGTAAGGAGTGTTGTTTGAGTGTGGATGAGTGAGGGCTATTGATGGATTGTAGCTGTGTGTGTGTGTGTGTAAGGAGTGCTGCTTGAGTGTGGATGAGTGAGGACTATTGATGGGTTGTAGTTGTGTGTGTGTGTGTGTGTAAAAAGTGTGGGTGAGTGAGGGCTATTGATGGGTTGTAGTTGTGTGTGTGTGTGTGTAAGGAATACAGTATATATATATATATATATATATATATATATATCTATCTATCTATCTATTGCCTGACGCCGTGATCCCCGAAGGGGTGGCCACGAACGAACCGCCCCCATGCACCTCTGTCCCCTGTCAGTCGACGCCCCTCCCCCCAACCAGCACCGCCTTCGTTCATGTACTTCCTCACTCCATCCTTCCACCTCATATTCGGTCTACCTCTCCCCCTCTGTCCCTCCACCTCGCTCTCGTACACCCTCTTAGTCATTCTCTCGCTTTCCATACATTCCATATGGCCGAACCATCTCAAGTTGTTCCTTTTCACACTTTCCAGCACATCTACCTCCACACCACACCTCCTTCTTACTTCCTCATTCGTCTGTCTATCCCTCCATGTAACTCCGCACGCACTCCTTAAGTAATTCATTTCCACTGCTCTCACTCTTGGTCTGAGTCTCTCAACCAACGTCCATGCTTCGCTTCCGTAAGTCAGTGTCGGGATTACCACACTGTCATGCAAGGACTTCTTCACTTCCATACTGACCACCCTATTTCTTGTTACTGCTTTTAGCGTTCCTACAACCCTCTTCCCCTGTTGTACCCTCTCCCGCACCTCTTCATCCATAGTCCCATCTTTACTCAACACACTGCCCAGATACTTAAAAGAGTTGACGATCTCCATAGCCTGACCGTTCAGCTTCACCTCACACTCTGTGACTTCACCCCTTTCGAAGACCATAACCTTGCTCTTCCCCGTATTTACCTTCAAATTCCGTTTTTCGCACACTGTTCCAAACTCATTTACCAGACCCTGCAACTCCCATTCATTATCACTCATCAGAACTGTATCATCCGCAAACAGCAGTATAGGTAGCTTCCACTCAATTCCCTCCCTTTTCAGCGATACACCAACATCCACTGCTCTTGATAGTATTTCTTTCATAATTCCATCCATATATACAGTAAACAACCACGGGGACATCACACACCCCTGTTTCAAACCAACATTCAGGTCAAAGAACTCGCTCTGCTCACTCTCCACACGTACTGCCGCCTTTGCACCCTCATACATGCTCTTCACTGCTTTCAGCAACTTGCCCTCTACTCCGTATATTCTAAGTACTTTCCACAAACCTTCTCTATCCACTCTGTCATAGGCCTTCTCCAAGTCCATAAAGGCAACATACACCTTTTGTTTCTTCTCCAGATACTTCTCCACAACACAATTCAGGGTAAAAATCTGATCTACACATCCTCTTCCCTTCCTAAAACCTCCCTGCTCGTCGCCTATCCATTTCTCCGTTCTCACTCTCACTCTCTCAATCACTACCCTACTGTATACCTTCCCTACTACGCTTAGAAGACATATTCCTCGGTGGTTACCACACACTCCTCTTTCCCCTTTGCCCTTATATAGGGGGGACTATTATGCCAGTCTTCCAGTCATCGGGTGCACTCCCCTTCTCCCATGCTAGTTTGCAAATTTTCCATACCCATTCTATCACTATCTCACCACCATACCTCAACATTTCCCCACACACTCCATCTGTTCCTGGTGCTTTCCCCAACTTCACTCTTTTCATATATATATATATATATATATATATATATCACACACAGTATGATTAGTGAGTGGAATAAATTCCCAAATAAGGAAATAGATGTGTCTCAATTGATTCAATTTAGAAAAGTCTTGACTCATACAACAGAGAAATTGGGATGGAGTAGGTAATAACCAATGATAGAACGATGTGGTAGTAACAAACACTGCTTCCAGTTGAAGAGAACTAACGGAGAAAAAACAAATATTGTATAAATTACTACAGGTGAAAGTTTGCATAAACTTTTCTTTCCTTTTCTAACTAGCTATAAATTCCTTCAGGCGGTTTCCAAGATCTGCCAGGTTATTCACTTCCAACTGTCTTCATGTACAGCAATTGCCGGAGGGAACGGAGGGCGCCGTCTTCTTTACTATCCTTTCCTTTTTCACTTTCCCTTACTCATGGGCTAGCTATCTCTACTAGAATTAAGTCTTGACCACCTCGCTGGGATCTTAAGGTCTGTGTGGTCAGTGTATCTATGTAAATATATGTATATTTATGTAAATATCTCTCTCTCACCCACCCTTTGTAGACAATCACATAATAATCAACTTCACCATGATTGACCCAGTTTCCCAACGTCAGAGGATTAGAGGATTAGATAAGTTAGTTGAGTATCATGATAGTAAATAGGCCACTTAGGTAACTCGGCTTATGTAAGCTTGCATAAGAGGTAAAGGTGGGGAGGAGGGGGGTCTGACTTGGTTCTGATACCGTTCTTGGCCAGTTTGTCTATATTATTAGGTATGTTTGAACAGACATACATTATATCTATACATACAAGTAAAATGAAACAAAGTGTATGTGTGTGTGTGTGTGTGTGTGTGTGTGTGTATGTGTGTGTGTGTGTGAATGGGCGTCTGCTGTGGGTGTGGGTGCGAACATGTTATATACTTTTTTTAGGTGTGTGTGTGTGTGTGTGTATGTTTAGATATTGAATTGGCATATATCATAATTTATGCATGGCGATTCATTCGTGTCCAACCCCTCGTGGATTGAATCGCCTGGAAATAGATGGATACATATTCAGATCATTCATGGGTGTCTCTGTAAGCATTCCAGTGCGTACATTGTCAAGGAATATATTGTGTGACTGTTCGTTTGGGGAACATGGAGAATGTGATATCGGCTTAGCTTCAAATTGATGAGAAAAAAAAGGTAGATAGATAGGCACATATAGTTATAGATAGAGATATTAGAGATAACTTCATATATATATATATATATATATATATAGAGAGAGAGAGAGAGAGAGAAAATGTATATATAGCCACAGTTATATACTGTAATTCGGGTGAGAGAGAGAGAGAGAGAGATTTACATATATACACTGGTCACACAGATCTTACGATCCCTGCGAGGTGACCAGGACTTAATCTTAATAGAGATAGCAACCCTAAGAGAAAGTGGAAGGAAAGGATAGCAAAGATGAAGGCTCTCTCCCCACCCTCCGCTCCCTCCGGCAGTTTGGCGTACATGAAAATAGTTAGAAGTGAATAATCTTGCAGGGCTTGGAAATCGCCTGAAAGGAAAAGGCATGCACACCTTCGGTTTTTTTTTCTTCTGCTCTCTTTAACTGAAAACGTGTTCATTTCTGCCAGGTTTTCTTGTCAGTGATCGGCTTCTACTGCAGACCAACTTCTGTGTGATATAATATGTCTAAGTTTTTTTAAATGTGTATATTTAGTCACTGTCAATAACTTCATTAGAGAGCTTATTCCACTCACTAATAATACTGTGGGTGAAGACATTTTTAGTTATGTCTAGGTTCGCTTTCCTGCCTGTTAGTTTTAATTTGTTTCTTCTTGTGGGACCTTCTTTGGCTATATTAAATAGATAATTAGAATTTACGTTACTAAAGCCTTTTAGTATCTTAAAACACTCTATCATCTGTCCCCTTATTCTCCGTTTCTTAAGCGAAAACAGATCGAGTTCTCTTAATCTCTCATTGTATGGTTTATTTCTAAGGGAAGGGATTAACTTTGTTGCTCTACGCTGAACGGATTCGAGTTTCTCTATATCTTTTTATTAAGTAGGTAGACCAAAACTGCACAGCATACTCCAAATGTGGTCTCACAATACTTTTATATAATGGTACAACTATGTCTTTAATATGACAATGAAAATTTATTTTAATGAAACCTAGTGCTCGATTTGCTTTGTTAGATACTGCGGTGCATTGGCTTGTAGATTTTAGATTTTCATTGATAAACACTCCTAGGTCTTTTATCTGTGATACGCTCTTTATCTTTTCTCCATTCATGTGGTATTCGTATTTGTTGTTGGGAGCCTATTTGTAGTATCTGGCATTTGTTTACATTAAAGGGCATCTGCCAATTTTCTGACCACTCCGATATTTTGTTTAAATCTGATTGCAGGCTACTTCTATCACTTTCTGAGATTATTGCATTTTCTATCCTAGTGTCATCGGCGAATTTGGAAATTATATTATTGATGCCGTTGTCTATATCATTAATATATATTATGAACAATAATGGACCCAGTACTGAACCCTGGGGGACTCCACTGGTCACTGGAGGCCATTCTGATTCCACTCCATTAATAATTACTCTTTGCTTTCTTTCGTTTAACCAATTCCTTATCCAATTCCCCATCCACCACCCCCTCTACCTTATGCTGGCGTGGAAACAGTTGGGAAAATATACCATGCAGAAGGATAAAGAGGAGGAGAAGGATGAAGAGTAAGAGAAGCATAAAGATGAGGAGGAAGATAAAGAGGAGGAGGAGGATAAAGAAGAGGAGGAGAAGGATAAAGAGGAGGAGGAGAAGGATAAAGAGGAAGAGGAATACAAAGGGAGAATAAATTGCAACAGACCTGTTGGTCCTTACGGGGCAGTTTGGATATCAAAGAAGAAGGCTCCTCCCCACCCACCACTCCCTCCAGCTAATGCTGGCATGGAAACAGATTGGAAAAATACCATGTAGTATGGAAAAACTGACACGGAAATTCGGATAGGACAGGGAGAAAAAGAAGTTGATTTGTAATCTAAGCTAACTCTATTACTACAATTCTGAAAGGGAACAGATGTATGAATATCAATATACATTTCGGCATGCGTTGACACTTTGTTGCGCGTTATTCTGAAAGAAACTGTGATAATTGGGGGTTATTTGCCAAGTGTTTATTCAGATGGTTCTTGAATGTTTCGACAGTATTACAGTTTACAATGTTCGCGAGTAGTCTTTTCCAATTATTCACAACTCAGTTGAAGAAGAAATGCTTCGCCTCGTGAGAATCAAAATGCTTGCCTATAATCTTATAACCATTGTTTCTCGTGTTTGCTTGATTGATCGTAAATAATTCGCTTACATTTAGGTTGCTGAATCCCTTGTAGATTTTGAACACCTCTATTAGGTCACCTCTCATTCTGCGCTTTAAGCTAAACAAATTTAGTTCTTTTAAGCCCTCTTCGTACGGTTTATTACGCAATCTAGGCATCATTTTAGTGACTCTGCATTGCACCTTTTCAAGTTTATTTATGTCCTTTCTGTAGTACGGTGACTAGAATTGCACGCAGTATTCGAGATGGGGACGCACCAATGAGTTGAATAGAGTAAGTATGATTTTTTCTGATTTGAATTTGAATGTTCTGCCAGTGAAACCCACCAATTTATTAGCAGTTTTTATTACCTCTGTAAACTGTTTACTCGGCTTCAGGTCACTTGATATTATCACTCCCAGATCCTTTTAAATATTTGTATTTGATAGTTGAATGTTGTTCATTGAGTAATCTTTTTTAGCGTTGTTACTACCGATGTGTAATACTTTGCATTTTTGTATGTTGAATTTAATTTGCCATTTTTATGCCCAGTTAACTAAAGTGTCTAGGTCACCTTGTATTTTTGCCAATGTACTGTTGAGGTTACTTTATTAGAAATGTTTGTATCGTCAGCAAATTTCGAAATTTTGCATTCTATTCCTTCGTCTAAGTCGTTTTGTAAATTATAAAAAGAATAGGACCCAATACCGAACCCTAAGGAATGCCACTATTTACTTTGCACCAATCAGAATATTCACCATTTATTACAACTCGCTGTTTACGGTCTGAGAGCCAATTTTCGAGCCATTTCAGAGTTTTTCCTGTTATGCCATGAGCTTTTATTTTGTCAATTAGTCGCTTATGGGGTACGGTATCGAAAGCTTTCTGAAAATCGAGATATATTATATCAACTACTCTATCCTTATCATATGATTTGTAAACGTCATTGAAGAAATCGAGTAAGTTTGTTAAGCATGAACGTTTATTTCTAAAACCATGCTGGGAATCTTTTTTTAAATTATTTTCTTCCAAATGTTTTACTATTTTGTCCCTTATAATGGTTTCCATTAACCCTTAAAAAGTGGCTCACCACTTAAGTCGTATTTAATAAAGCTGGACTATGTGGCGGCGCTCGACATAGGTCGAGTGGCAATTTCAGCACGTAATGTTGCTGAGAGAGAGAGACAAGTGGTGGCAGGAGACTAGCGAGCGTATGACTGCTCCAGACCACCGCGGCGAACCTACTGACACGAATCTCAGCTCCCTCCTCCCTCTCTCACTCGCTACATACTCAATTATATGGGGAAAGTACCGAATTACCTGCTTTTTGCACTCACGTTGCACGGTTATTGCAAGAAAACTATCCATCATACAAGGATCGTTATGGTGTCATTCGAAAGCTCTGTTCATGCCCTTTCAGGAATAGATACTTGTTTTACGTTCTGGGTCTTATTTAGGCATGAAAATGATCACGTAAACAGCCCTATTTTGGCTAAAAACACCCCGCTGGGCGGTACACATAAATAAACCGCATAGGCCGCTAAAGAAGGGTTAATTTGCAAGTTACTGATGTTAAACTAATTGGTCGATAATTGCCGGGAGAGGACTTATTTCCTTTTTTTGTATATGGGCGTGACGTCACGTTAGCTAGTTTACATTCGTTTGGAACTATCCCAACATTCAATGAATTGTTGAATATATTTGCGAGTGGGTTTAATAATTTGTGTTTTGCTTCTTTTAGGATCCTTGGGGATATTTTATCAGGGCCTGGGGTTTTATTAACTTTCAAATTGTTGATTGCGAGCAGGATATCGTCTTCATAAATCGTAAAGTTTTCGAGCTCAGTGCCATTTGATTGATTCGTAGGGGTAGGTCGGCTACCGGTAGTATCTTCCGACGTGAAGACTGATGCAAAATAGTTATTTAGGATATTCGCCATTTGTACTTTGTTATCTGTATGATCTCCATTTCCTGTAACAAGTGGGCCTATTGCTGAAGTTACCGTTTTTCTGTTTCTTATACTGTATAGCTGTAAAATTCTTTCGGATTGGACTTGCTGGAGCTGGCAATATGGAGTTCCAGATTTTTCTTACTTCGTTTGATGAGATTTTTGGTTGTTCGACGCAGTCTATCGTGTTCTAATTTAACGCTATTATTCTGAGTTGCCTTATATTTTTGGTCTGCCTGCTTTTTTACTAAGAGGCTGTTTTTTATTTCATTATTCCACCATTTTGGCTTATATTTGCCCGCTGGGCGCCAGTTTTGTAGAGGGACGCTTGTATTTATGGCTTTGTTTAGGTTATTAGATAATATGTTCCATAATTGATTTACATCATGAGTTTCGGTCATTTCATTCCAGTCAGTATTAGCAAGATGCATTCTAAGTTTGTTGAAGTCGGCCCTTCGATAATCTGGTACTTTTTCCATGCTCTCGTTTTCTTTGTCATTATTTACTTTAATGTTAAAGGACACTATCCTATGGTCACTAGAGCTAAATTCCGGTCCGATTTTAACGCTATTTACCAGTCTTTGATTTGTCGTTAGAATAATATCCAGAATGTTATTTCCCCTCGTTGGGTGTTCTACGTGTTGATAAAGGGCACTTTCCTGAAGATTAGCATATAGATCATGTCCCGTGTGAGCATTTAGTGGTTCGCCCCATGTTGTGACTGGCAGATTGAAATCGCCAAATATTACTGCTTCTTCCTGACAACTTATTTCTGCTATTTGATCATAGAGTTTCTCGTCAGTATCGGGTGATTGTGCAGGAAGTCGATAACTGAGGTCAATTATTATCTTGCTTTCTTCATTATTTATTTGAACGTAACTAGTATCAATATTATTTATGGCAGGTTTGGTTACCTCGATTGGGTGAAGATTACTTTTAACATATAACAGAACCCCACCTCCGATTCTATGGGACCTTTCGCAGCTGAAGGGAGTATAACCCGGTAATGCGTATTCGGCCAAAAAATCACGCTTTTCCGTGTTGATCCAAGATTCTGAAACACCGATTATATCGCATTCCTCCATACATGCAAGTGCTTCCAGGTCTTCAAATTTGTTGCGTAAGCTGCGTGCATTAACGTAGCAGACCGTGATATTATTTTGGATAGGGTTTATATTTGATATGGGGTAGTATATGTCGCTGCTACTGCCCCTGCTCGGTTGTTGCTTTTTGATCTGAAAGTGCAGACTGCATCATGTAGGAGTCTGCCTAGGCGTGCTCCTCCGACTGAATTCAAATGACAGCCATCATCCTGAAAGAGAATGTGTTGATTGTAGAAATTATCCCAGAGATTGAGATATTCGACATCTTTCTGTGAGCAGAGGGATTTAAGTCTGTTATTAGTACTGAACGCCTTATCGTAGAACCGGTCTCTGCATCGATCTTGGGAAGAATGCCTGAAATGATTATGTTACATGACTTACTCTTTTAACGCTGGATTGCCTTACAGTATTTTTCCATTAGTTCCTCTGATCTGGTGCACATTACATCTTTTGACCCTGCGTGAATAACGAACAGGGTGTTCTCGTCAGCGTTGATGGTGACATCGTCGAAGGCTGCTGAAGGATAAAGAGGAGGAGGAATACAAAGGAATACAAAGGAGAACAAACTGCAACAGACCTATTGGTCCTTACAGGAGAAGGATAAAGAGGAGGAGAAAGATAAAGAGGAAGAGGATAAGGATAAAGAGCAAGAAGAGAAGGATAAAGAGGAGGAGAAGGATAAAGAGGAGGAGGAGAAGAAGAAAGAGGAGTACAAAGGAGTACAAAGGAAATCAAGCAACAACAGGTCTAGTGACCCTTCTAGGTTGCTTGTCCTCCAAAACACTGAGGATCAAGTGTCCAAACAGTGGTTTAGAGTGGGTAAGGGAACATTGGAAAGGGAATTACTGCCCTGGAACTAATGTCCGTGGCAGGATTAGGAAGTTAGTAGAGGACAGATGGGTTAGTAACTGAGGGGGGATAAAATAAAGTTATTCATTTACAAACGCAGTCAGTCGCGGGTTTAATGAGAGATATTTGTCTAGGCGGAGTTTAAATAAATCAACGGTGATGCAGTCTATAACGTTTCGGGGAAGCCCATTCCACAAGTTGACAACTCGATTGAAGAAGAAATTCTTAGATTCGTGCGAGTTAAAAGATTTACCAATAAATTTGCAACCGTTTCCCCGCGTGTAATTAGATTGGTCGATAGTGAAGTACTTACTACAGTTCATATTGTCGATGCCTTTGATGATTTTGAACACTTGAATTAAGTCACCTCTTAATCTGCGCTGGGTTAAAGGAAATAGATTTAATTCTCTAAGACGCTCTTCGTATGGTTTGTTCTTTAGGCTAGGTATCATTTTGGTAACTCTACGTTGAACTCGTTCTAGCTTGTTTATATCTTTTTGGTAATAAGGGCACCAGGATTGAACGCAGTATTCCAGAAGAGGGCGGACTAAGGAATTGTAAAGGGTTAGGATAACTTCTTTGGATTTATGCTCAAATGACCTGCCTATAAAGCCAATTATTTTGTTTGCCTTCTTAACAACTTCTGAACATTGTTGACTCGGTTTTAGGTTACTCGATATTGTTACTCCCAGATCGGTTTCTCTGTTTACATTCTTAAGCTGAGTGCCATTCATCGAATAGTTTGCTTTCTCATTTAGGTATCCGACATGTAGTACTTTACATTTATCCGCATTGAAACTCATTTGCCAAATTTGGGCCCAACATGACAATTTATCTAGATTGTGTTGCATATCGTCAACTTGTTCTTTTGAGAGTACGCTATTTGCAATTTTTGTATCGTCAGCAAATTTTGAGATTGTACAGGCGAGACCCTCATCTATGTCGTTGATGTAAATTAAAAAGATAATTGGTCCTAGTACTGATCCCTGGGGAGGAGGAGAAGAAGAAAGAGGAGGAGGATGAACGATAAAGAGGAGGAGGCGTAGGATAAAGAGGAGAAGGATAAAGAGGAGGAGGAGAAGGATAAAGAAAAGGAGGAGGAGAAGATAAAGAAGACGATGAGAAGGATGAAGAGGAAGAGGAGAAGGATAAAGTGGAGGAGGAGAAGGATAAAGAGGTGGAATATAAAGGACTTACAAACTACAACAGACCTATTGGTCCTTACGGGGCAGTTTGGATATATACACTGCTAAGCTACTAACTACTAAGTAAAGAAAAGGATAGTAAAGCAGAAGGATAAAGAGGAGGAGGAGGAGGATAAAGAAGAGGAAGAGAAGGATACAGAGGAGGAGTAGGGTGGTGGTGAGATGCCAGGAAGACCAAGAGGGAGGAGGTTCACCTTGACTCCCCTGCCTCTGTATGTCACGTGACCCGATCACAATTTCACTGAACAATATTGAGGACTAATACATAAATATACAGCCATGAATGAGTCCGTAAAAAGTTATTTTTTTCTCCGTAAGTGTTCATGATTAATTATATATATTCCCTTTCATTCAATTAACAAAACAAAAAAACACACAAATATTATATATTTGTTAGTCATTTACACACACATTATATATATATATATATATATATATATATATATACATAATTATATATTCGGTATATACATATAATGTATATATATATATATACATATATATATATATATATATATATACACAGTATATATATATATACATATATATATATATATACACACAGTATATATATATATATATTTTGGGATTATGTAAATGGTCCGATAAAGAATGGCCTGTTATCGAACAAACACACACACACACACACACACATACATGTGCACATACTGTACATACAGAGTTATCCTTCAAGCAGTCTCACACTCAACAGCTTATACTGTTGTTGTTTGGCACCTCATAATATGACCTGTGGCCTTGCTGGGCGACCTCCTGGGAACTCCGGGACTACACCTGTAATACACTCAAACACATGTACGTACAACCACACATGCCTTCCCAAAAATAACACACGCGCGCGCTAAGGATGTACAGTTGTACACGCAGTAAGAATATACGCTATACACACTCACGTACTAGCATACACACGCGGACACAAATACATAACCAAATTCTCCCCCTCTAACAAACTTGCCAACCCATGCCCTCACCATCACACATCACGCATGTGCGTCATTAAGCACAAGCAGACACAACTCATACTTACATACAGGCCCCTTACACGCACACTAAGAAACATACACAAACAGGTTAAGAAAATCATACAATACATACCAGTGCATACAGTTACAGTATGCGCATACAAATGAAACTGGATGTAATACGGACGAATAGATCATCTACGGAATTATAGAACAAGAGGTACAGGTAATATACGAAGTAATTACATAGTTTTATCAGTGCTATCGTGTGCGTACAATCATTTTGGTGAGCGGGTTTTATGTATTGATTTCTTAGTCTACCGATTCCTTTTTATTGCTAAATATAACTCAAATATATATCATAATCAATGTTATAATTAAGCCGTCTCACAAATATACAGATGATTCTGGCTTGAAATAAGTCTTACTGCTCTATTGTTCGTCTGTCTGTATTTATTTGTTTCTACAGTATATCATTATGTCTGTCTAACCTGTCTGCCTCTTTGTATTACTGTTTATCTGTCTTTCTATGTGTATTTGTGTGTGCCTTTCTGTTCGTATCTGTATCTGTCTATCTGATTGTATGTATGTCTTTCTCTGCCCTTCTATCTGTCTTTATCCTCTTCTGTCTGTATGTTTGTATTTCTCAGTCGCAGTCTATTTCTGCTTCCACTTGATATGTTTGTGTGTGTCTGTGTCTCTACAGTATATGTCATAGTCTGGGAATGAATCAACACTCCTACACTCCTCAAGGTTAACCTGCCTCTTCACAGTATACTGTATGTCATAGTCTGGGAATGCATCAACACTCCTACACTCCTCAAGGTTAACCTGCCTCTTCACAGTATATGTCATAGTCTGGGAATGAATCAACACTTCTACACTCCTCAAGGTTAACCTGCCTCTTCACAGTACATGTCATAGTCTGGGAATGCATCAACACTCCTACACTCCTCAAGGTTAACCTGCCTCTTCACAGTATATGTCATAGTCTGGGAATGAATCAACACTCCTACACTCCTCAAGGTTAACCTGCCTCTTCACAGTATATGTCATAGTCTGGGAATGAATCAACACTCCTACACTCCTCAAGGTTAACCTGCCTCTTCACAGTATATGTCATAGTCTGGGAATGAATCAACACTCCTACACTCCTCAAGGTTAACCTGCCTCTTCACAGTATATTATATTCTACCTTCCTCTTTATTATGTTATTAGTTTTAAGTGTTCTTTCATTTACATCGCTTTACTTTGTTCTTCATTCTTCATACTCAAGTATCTCGCACTCTCTGTCTTTACTTGATACAGCTACTATCTACATCCCTTTCCGATGTTGCGTTTCAAATGTTTTTTGCCATTTACATTCAAAAGTTGATAGAAAGCAGCCTACATGTACACCTCATTATATATATACTCACATACTGTATATTTATACTCTATATATATATATATATAATACCATAGCTCTCTCAGTCAATCAATAATTGAATCAATCAATCTACAATAATTAAAATACATGTATCTCTTAGCTCGTAGGCCTGCCTCCATTCCACGTTACTATTCTATTAATTTCCTTCTTAAAAAACTTCAGACACCCAACCTCTCCCCTCTCCTCAAGAGCTTTAACCTCAACATGAATTAAGAGCAAAATCATAACTAGAAGTTGCAGCTGAACATATGTGAATCCTTTTACCACATATAATATACAGTACTCTAACAGTAAAAACCCTTCCTTCCGAGGTTAAAAATACTTAGTTAGTCGAGTGTGAGTGGAGTTTGTTAATTATATATAAATTCTAATGTTTTCCCCTGAGTATCTGCACTTACTTTACGAGTTTACTTACATTACGAGTACTAACCCTCAACTACCACACCTCATTCATCTTCCGTAGTTAAGCTTCCCTGGAATATTCCCACACTAGCAAACTTTTGGGTCGAGACCTACGATCGACAGATAGAAACGAGATATAATGGCCATGGTGTTAATTCAAAATCTTTACAATTTCTCCTTACGATCGTGGAAGCTCTCGATGGGCCCTTATAAGGATTTTGAATGGCCTAAGTAGGTCTCTGTGACTCATTTCTACCTGGCAGTCATTTGTTTGGGATAAACTGTCCTCTAGTGTGTAGGTCACTATAAACAGCAAGCTTTGGAGAGACACTGAATATTCCATGTAACTACTTGTAACAGTTCTGTTCTCCGAAACGGTACTGCTGAGACCAAACAAGGGACCAGTCACTGAAGTAAATACAAAGGAGACACGATCCTCCACCTGAACCCTGTGACTATATTGGCTGTGCAGGGATGAACCTCATCTTTAACTTTACGCATCCGTATGTCAAGGAGGTGTAGACATTAGATACCATGTAGTAGGATGTACACATATTGTATATTCTCCCACACTTGTATTGACACACACACACACATATACTCATAAACACGCACGCACGGACAATTTCCCACGCGCGTGCGCAAACACTTATAAGTCGACATACTAAATATTATCTAAGTACATCCGGAAGTAAGGGAATATCTATTGCTTCTAAATTAGTATATTCTATTTTTTTTGGATGATCATTATATTATATTATATATATATATATATATATATATAGTATATACATATATATATATATATATAGTATATACATATATATATATATTTTTTTTTTCCATAATGAGGTTTGGCACAATTCTTGCCCTTCAGTCCATGGACGAATCTCTTAAAATATTCAAGTTATAGTGAGGCGTATAGACATGAGTTGAATTGTATCTTAACCCTTGTCGGACGGGGACATTTGTAACTTTTACTACCTGGCAGGCGGGCAGATTTACCCTAAACGAGCATCATTCCATGCTCTTTTTCATGCATAAACAAGAGCCAGAGCGTAATACAATTATGTATCCGTGAAAGGGTGATAATAGAGCTTTCCAATGACACCTGAATCATCCTTGTACGACAACGAGTTCACTTGCAACGATGTTGCAACGTGAGTACAAAAACCCTAAAATACGGTAATTTCCCGAGATTTTACCCTGCCTAGGGAGGCGAGGGAGGTGTAGGTATGTGTAACACACATCAGTAACCCCGCTTGGCTCGGGCCAAGCGGTCAGAGCTCACCTGCGGTCCTCCCACCCCGTGGACTCTTTCTCAGAGCCGATAATGTGCTCAAAATCCCTTGCGACTTAAGTCGAGACCCGCTGGTTAAGCCATGGTTCTCTCACCCAACTTAAGTCGAGAGCCGCTGGTTGAGGGTTAACTAACCCTTTCAAACCAACACGTACTAGTATTTAATAGTTTTCCGGCTGCCGCCAGACACTATTATTCAACATCAGTAGGACTTCGGAGAACTAAAAATCATAATATGCAATATGATGCATCATAAACATACGGATTACAGAGATAGCAGGAGAAACCCTTAAGTTTGTTAGTGAACAGTGTAATATTCAAAGACCTGTAAATATTATCAGCTCTCTTGCTTGGACCTGTCTACTACCTCGTAAATCACTATAATATGAGTCTGCTGGACAGTATTGAATGGAATGGAATGCCGTGTGAACCTCTACATCCGGCTTAGCCCTTCTGCCTAACATTTGAGAATTGTTTTCATTCTGGAAGAGTTAATTGGCAGTTATAAATAATAACTCTTCCCTCCATCACCCTATGTATATCTGTCAACAACTAAATATTTTACCTATATCCAAAAAAGTAGTATTCATCTCTCAAGAAAGGCTTCTTGTATTGAGGAGATTAACCCGAGATTTGTATTTCTTGGAAATTTTCGACAGACAACTTATGTAACAACATATATAACGACAACTATAGTGTTTTTTATTATTTTTTTAAATATTATACCCACATGACAGAACAATTATTTTATTGTAATGAGACATACAGTTTGCTTGTTTTATATAAGGCGGACATTAACTGTACACAATTTGTATAGTATCTACGTTACTAACTGTAAACACTCTGGGTGTTAATATGATGCAGATAAATTTTAGTTTCTCATTATTTATTAATTTTCAAAAAATCAGCCGGTAAAAGATTAAACTTTCTTCCTGGAGAAAATAGAGTATAGACTGCAGCTACATTGCTGTATGTGTTTGTTTAAAAAACAATAGAGTATAGACTGCAGCTACATTGCTGTATGTGTTTGTTTACAAACAATAGAGTATAGACTGCAGCTACATTGCTGTATGTGTTTGTTTACAAACAATAGAGTATAGACTGCAGCTACATTGCTGTATGTGTTTGTTTACAAACAATAGAGTATAGACTGCAGCTACATTGCTGTATGCCCATGAATTTACACTTTCTCCTCCACAATGCAGAACTTCTGCTTATCAGAATTCATTTATCCCCAGAGCTACTACTCTTTGGAATTCACTTCCCTCGAATTGCTTTCCACAAACTTACAATCAACAAATGTTTAAATCCAGTTGTTACAAACATTTTATGAATGGAGGATGCCTTTAGGCACATGGACCTTTTTGTTTTATCTGTGTTTTTCCTTCCTCCGTTCATTGTCTCTTAAAAAAAAAAAAAAAAAAAAAAAAAAATGTGTTTGTTCACAAACAATAATTACATACAAAATAACAAGACCAACAAGTATTCGTATAAATACACATTTACTTACTGACTTATGGAAGAGAGTCCATGGAAATATATTCCTGGCTTTACTGATCCTTTCCAACGATCATGGTTGTATACTCTGGACTAGGTATGAAACCAGGTTAAGCTTAATAACTTCTAATTTAACGATATGCATAATTCTATATTGGCAATTAGAACAAGTTAACTGTAATGACTCTTAATTAATTATGTACATAATTCTAGATTAACAATTAGAACACGTTAAGTGTAATAACTTATGAGATTACCTTGATTCATCTTTCTCTCCCAGGCCCTTGGTTGCTGGTTATATTGTTTTGTGTCTCATACACCTGGAGTATCAGGTTAACCCTAATTATACAATACACTCACCCAAGTAAATAGCATTTATACCTATTATCCCTCCTATTCTTCCTTTTACATCTTGGTAATGCGTCTTGAATCTTTCACGGCATTGCACATCATTTTGGACCGGAACTTTCGGGGTACACTTATGTGCTGATGGAGCTTTCCTGTATGCACTCTATTGGCATCTTAGTGTGTTCTGGGAGATCGGGGTCAAGGATTGTGGGTGATGGTGGGGTATGCCAACATCACATTTATCATAACACCGTAGATCGGGGTCAAGGATTGTGGGTGATGGTGGGGTATGCCAACATCACATTTATCATAACACCGTAGATCGGGGTCAAGGATTGTGGGTGATGGTGGGGTATGCCAACATCACATTTATCATAACACCGTAGATCGGGGTCAAGGATTGTGGGTGATGGTGGGGTATGCCAACATCACATTTATCATAACACCGTAGATCGGGGTCAAGGATTGTGGGTGATGGTGGGGTATGCCAACATCACATTTATCATAACACCGTAGATCGGGGTCAAGGATTGTGGGTGATGGTGGGGTATGCCAACATCACATTTATCATAACACCGTAGATCGGGGTCAAGGATTGTGGGTGATGGTGGGGTATGCCAACATCACATTTATCATAACACCGTAGATCGGGGTCAAGGATTGTGGGTGATGGTGGGGTATGCCAACATCACATTTATCATAACACCGTAGACAAAGGGTTTGTTATAAATGGACACCTTCGGAAGCATTGTTTGTATTTTCATTGACTGAATTTATCTTCTTTAATTTCGTTTATATATGTATATTATATGCTGTATACACACACACACACACACACACATATACATATATATATATATATATATATATATATATATATATATATATGATCAATTTTGAAGTCTCGAACTTATTAAACGAATCTCTGAAATGCAAATGCTCAGTAAGAATTAGTAAGGAGATTCAATTCAACCCGAAACCGCTTCGAACAAGTTTGTATTTGAATTAATGTTCACTACTGTACAATTGATTAAATAACATTAGGCAATAACTTTGTAATGCCCACATTGTTTTGGTATTTTTATCATTCACCATTGTTTTTTTATTTTCTAACATATGACAGTAATGTCAGCAGACCACTTGAGGATCATAATTTGTTTCATCCAAGATGCCTTTGGTCTTTCCTATGTTTATTTTTTTTTTTAAATTAATTAACATACAATAATTTGAGTTGTAAACGGTGTATAAAGGGAATATTACTATCATTGCTTCACCCTGAAACTAATTATGTCTATAATTCAATATTCCTGGGTATAAACTGGGAGATGAGGGGGGGGGGGGGGGGGATGAAAGGGGAGACCAATGTCAGTGTTCGGATTATAACCCATGCTTGGACGACACTGAATATTTTACTTTATATCCTTTAAATAATTAAATATTAATTATTTGTTATTTTGCTATAGAATACAGTGAACTTGCATTTTGATTTGGTACTTAGCACTTGAAGTCTGTAAGTGTTTTATCAATACACCCTGTATATATATATATATATATATATATATATATATATATATATATATATATATATATATATATATATATATCATAAACTACAGTAGATCTGGACTTGTCACGAACACGGAACTGATGAGATATTTTCGCGGTTTCGAGGTTCAAACTTGGGGGTTCATTTTCCGATTTTGGATCCCTTACTGCAAAGTTCCATTTTCGTGTCAAGTCCACAAGCCCCACAACTGTATATTCTAAGACATACAGCATTCGAATCCTGCATACCAATTTTAGCATGTACTGTACATTCATTCCAACTGCACTATCGGAGGCTATGAATAGGTGAATGGAAATAGTAATTAATGGGGCGCTTAACCCTAGGGAAGGACTCTAGATAAACTACTACTGAACCAGAATTAATTATTATGTTCTCTCCACCAACCAACTTTACTCCTAAACTCGATTAATGACATTAACAAACGCATGTGGCAGTCCGGGGATTCGAACCCAGGACGCTCACACCGAAAATCAACACACTTATGCATTGCGCCACGAAGACAGTTAAAGAATGCTGCACAAGCCTATGATTTATTATGCAGTTTCGAATCCTGCATACCAATCTTAGCATGTACAGTTGGTCAAAGTTCCAGCTGACCCACCCTCACTCTGGGGCTCGCAGGATTACCGGTATCTGGCAATACTGGTGTAGGAAGGAGGTGTGTCTTACAAAGACTGGGATTGGTAGATCTGATTTCGGCTACATCATTGTTAGAACATATACTAAACAAGGGAAAGTAAGCCTATCTCAAATAAAAATGCATACATCGCTATGTATGATCCCGAACATTAACCCAAAGTTCGTAGATTTGCTTAATTATTAAAGTTATTATATCCACTGATTGGCAACGCATATAAAACCTGCTGGCTGCCACAACATACTTTACTCGATTTTATAAGAATACATATTTCTGTGTTATTGGTGGCTGCTTAAATGAAGGAGCATTTAGTCTTCACGACGTGAACATTACATAGTCTAACTTGCAGTAATATACAGGACAGACACAGATAACACATTAATGGTAAGTGGTATCCCTGCACCACTACACCAGTATTGCCAGCTAATACTGCGAGCCCCAGAGCGAGGGTGGGTCAGCTGGAACTTTGACCAACTGTACATTCATTCCAACTGCACTACCGGAGGCTATGAATAGGTGAATGGAAATGGTAATTAATGGGGCGCTTAACCCTAGGGAAGGACTCTCGATAAACTATTACTGAACCAGAATGAATTATTATGTTCTTAATATACCACACTCTTAGTAATGTTTTCTAGAAATACCCGGTAGTCTTAGTATTTACACGAAAAACAAATTGATATGGAATTATGGAATGAAATAAGCGTGTATAGATGTTAATGTAGCTTAATAATGAAATCTAAAGAAATATATTTATACTATGAACATTATTGATATATTAGTGACTAGCAGGGGTACCCGGCGTTGCCCGGCTAATCACCATAATCACCATCAATACTACCACCACTACTACTACCATAATCACCATCATCAATCACTACTACCACAATCATCACAATACTACTACTACCATAATCACCGGCCTCGACCTCCCTGTGCCTCATTAAACGGCGACCTCGATTTCGGCCGCTAAATGACCTCCGATTTTGGATCTGACCTCATCCGTACCCCCATTTTGGGGGGCTGCGAACAACTTTCGTTCCATACACCTTTTCGATCGGAGGCCTCCTTCTGCCCCAAACGGCCATTTTTTTCATTTGTTTTAATTTTTTAAATTTCGGCCTCGAAACGACCTCCGATCGTGGCCTCGCCCCCTCTATGACCTGACCCAGGTCAATTGACACCCACATCCAAAGTTTCAGCTCCCCAGGTCCAAAATTGCGGTCGCCTATTAAGAACACACACACACACACACACAGACAATCGAAAATATTATATAGATTAAGGCATATGAGGGCAAACGTGATTGTATTGCGGTGAAATTGAAGCAGAAAAATAATAATGAATTTACATTGCATTAGAGATTGAAAAGTGTTAATAATAATAAAAAAAAACATTCACTCCTTCAAATTCTCTTTCTCCTCTCGTGTTCTATTTGTCCTTATTATTCACCCTTCCTCAAATAGCACTGAATTATTTGATTCAAAACTCTTTATATGAACTCCACACGTATAGTTAGTTACTGCATGAGAACAATGTACTACTATAATACTTATGTAGGTCCCTTTATTACGAAATGCATTTTCTAACCTATATCATATTGCGCGTTGTTAACCAGAATATAAGAACAAAAAGTTTTAGAAAACGTATTTCCGTCCTAATTGTTCTCCTGTTCTTCTCATGCAGTTATTTCCTTCTTCTCGCAAGCTGACTGTCGTGAGCCTTCCCTTCTTCACACTACCGGCCGACCTTGGAGAGAGAGACTAAAAAAAATGAAAGAGAAAATAAGAGACACTGTGGAAGAATCACTGGAACAGTTGACTGATTATTGAAAACTGGAAAATATAACTAATTTATAGAAACTGATTCATTTGCTAATGTAACTGTTTTACACACTATTTAGATATTACAAAAATAACTTAGCAATCAATACGACGTACAGTTTGCCTCACATATTCTATTCCGTTGGGGTCGTGATTTGGCAGCCCTCCACCCACTTCCCCAATCCCCCTCCCTCACTCCACCTCATTTTAGTAGAAAGTGGAGTGAGGGAGTGAGGGACGGGAGTTGGGGAGGTGGGTGCAGCGTTGCCAAATCACGACCCCAACGGAATAGAATATGTGCGGCAAACTGTAGGCCTACATACACATAGGCACACACAGACGCATGCATACACGTACATAAATATATGCAAAAATACACACAGATACACATGCATGCACCCACAGACACACATCTATGTTGTTACGTTGACCTGGTCTGCATGGTGTGTGTGCGCACTTGTCCGTCCGTCCTTTTCTGGAATATTGTGTTCAATCCTAGTGCCCTTAGTACCATAAAGATGTAGACACACTGGAATTAGTTCAATGTAAAGTTAGCAAAATGATACCTAGTCTAAAACAAACAAAAAACACATACGAGGAGCGTCTTTGACAATTAAGTCTATTCCCTTTAATCCAGCACAGATTAAGAGACGACCTAATTATTCAAGTGTTCAAAATCATCAAATGCATCGACACCATGAACTTTGATAAGTACTTTACGATTGCCCAATAAAATTAAACGCGGGGATATGGTTGAAAAATCATTGGTAAAGCTTTTAACTCACATGAGTCTAAGAATGTCTTCTTTAATCGAGTTGTCAACCTGTGAAATGGACTTCATCGAAGATCTTAGAGACTGCAGCATCGTTGATTCCTTAAATCGTCGCACCGACAAACACCTTGCCTTGAATCCGCGATTGAATGCATTTTGTAAATGAATACCTATGTTTTACTCAAATACATCGAGAATTACGGTACTGTGTTTAAATGTAACTACAATGTTACTTGTTTTCCCCAGATAGCTGTGTTATGTTACTAACCCAAAATGTCTCCTACCAACATCTTCTAGCCCTGCTATGAACATTAGCCCCAGGACAATACTTCCCTTTCCAATTGTCCCTTACCCTCTCTAAACTACTATTAAGCACTCTGAGCAGCAGTGATTTAGAGGGTAAGCAACCTCGAGGGGTCGCTAGACCTGTTATTGCTTGACTTCCTTTGTACTAATGATAATGTCGGACAGGTTTGGAGAGAGGTATCCTTACCAGAATTGGAACCCACTCAAGCCAGATATTGTTGTGAGAGTTGGGCACTGTATCCACTATCCACTCATGGTCGAGTGGATACGGTGCCCAACTTTCACAAAAATTTCTGGAGTGAGTGGGTTCCAATTCTGGTCAGGATACCTCTCTCCCTTCTTTTGTACTAATTTGTAATATATTTCGTTCTCGCTCTCGCTCGCTTGCTCGCTCGCTCTCTCGCTCTCTCTCTCTCTCTCTCTCTCTCTCTCTCTCTCTCTCTCTCTCTTTTCAGAAGGAAATAATGGATGGTGACAGGGTTAGGATAGGTGAAAAGAGTACCTCTAACCCTTATTATCCTTCCTTCCCATCGTAATCACCATCCCTACTAGCCTTGAGCTCTCGCGGCTAGTCAATGATGAATAGGAGAATGAGGTATGGAGTGGGGGAGGGGGAGGGGGGTGGGGGCGCGGAGGAGAGTGGTGCAGATGAGTGGATGGAGGGGAGGAGGGAGGTTGGTGGATGGAGGGTTAGTTGAGATGGATGGGTGAGTGTATAGAATGCGGATATGTAGTGGTGGGGTTTGGTAGAGGATTGGTGCAGGTAGAACATTTTGTGTTGAGGGAAAGATGTGTGGTTGGATTGTATTAGGTAGATGGATGGATAGATAAATATATGAACAAATAGGTAGCCTACAGTAGAGCTAGATGTCCTTGAACAAATAGGTAGCCTACAGTAGAGTTAGATGTCCTTGAACAAATAGGTAGCCTACAGTAGAGCTAGATGTCCTTGAACAAATAGGTAGCCTACAGTAGAGCTAGATGTCCTTGAACAAATAGGTAGCCTACAGTAGAGTTAGATGTCCTTGAACAAATAGGTAGCCTACAGTAGAGTTAGATGTCCTTGAACAAATAGGTAGCCTACAGTAGAGTTAGATGTCCTTGAACAAATAGGTAGCCTACAGTAGAGTTAGATGTCCTTGAACAAATAGGTAGCCTACAGTAGAGTTAGATGTCCTTGAACAAATAGGTAGCCTACAGTAGAGCTAGATGTCCTTGAACAAATAGGTAGCCTACAGTAGAGTTAGATGTCCTTGAACAAATAGGTAGCCTACAGTAGAGCTAGATGTCCTTGAACAAATAGGTAGCCTACAGTAGAGTTAGATGTCCTTGAACAAATAGGTAGCCTACAGTAGAGCTAGATGTCCTTGAACAAATAGGTAGCCTACAGTAGAGTTAGATGTCCTTGAACAAATAGGTAGCCTACAGTAGAGTTAGATGTCCTTGAACAAATAGGTAGCCTACAGTAGAGCTAGATGTCCTTGAACAAATAGGTAGCCTACAGTAGAGCTAGATGTCCTTGAACAAATAGGTAGCCTACAGTAGAGCTAGATGTCCTTGAACTCTCACAGTTAGTCACTCATGAATAGGTGGTAGCGGGAAGGGAGGGAGGGAGGTGGAAGATAAGGGAAGCGGATAAGGGAGAGAGGTGGGAGACCTTAATCGAGGGAGGTGGGAATAAAATAGGATAGCTTGGTTTGAGATGAGGAAAATATGGGTAGTCACTGATAAGCAGATAGATGGAGAGATCTATCAATACATACTGTAAATCAGTAGGGCGATGGATAGCTAGGTAAATAGATAGGTAGACAGATAGATGGAAAAGTAGATGGTAGATATATTTGGTTAAATAGGGATAGGGAAATATCTAGGTAGAGTATAAACATGAACTCCATAATATATATCCCCTCTAATCTTTTCACACTTTAACATTTGTTGTAATATTGCTTAATGTTTATTATATATCCCTTATGAAGTCAAAGGGTAATCAACAATGTCATTATTTTCTGCACAAAGGAAAGTAATTGCAAAGTTTAAAAAACAAACTGTTATACCACAACGGGGGCAAGTAACCCCTGCTCTATCACAAACTAGGCCAGTTATCCCCCCAACAAATAAAGCAGAGAACCACCAGAGACAACGGCCCCAAAACAGTTCAGTTCCCCTTCGTAAAAGAGCAGATCCCCTCATCACAACAACAGATCCCCCCAAACTGTCCCCCCCCCCTCCCTCCCACACACACACAAGCACACACACACACACACACAGCCCGTAGCCTAGTAGGTAGAGCTCTCGTCTCACACACTAGGGGTCGGGGGTTCAATCCCCCACCGGGCGGAGACAAATTGGGCTTGTCTCCTTTCATGTGTTAGCCTCAGTTCACCTAGCTATAAATAGGTACCTGGAATAAGTGGACGACGTTGTGACGTCCCCTCTGGGGTTGGCAAAAATGGTACAAGGCGAGATGGGTATCATATGGTTCACCTAAGCTGATGGCTACCTAAGCCTTCGGGCGAGACGGTACCGTCTATAGTGAGAATGGTACCATACAGATCCACCCTAAGCCTTCGTTTCCGATGTCGCCAATTGGCTAAAATACAGACTACACACACATCCACAGCCATTCCAACGATACATATAACACCTACACATATAGGAGGCGGGAAATAACGAGCATGCTCACTCCCGCAATACAACTAGAGTAAGTACATAAGAGGCGGCGCCTAGCAGAGAAATTGGATGTGACGTCACCAGCCCTGCTCGGCCCAGGATTGGCCAACACGACCGTCGCCCCCACCAATCAGGACGCTGTGACGTCACCCACCAGCCGCCCTTCGGATTGGTCCCTGGAAGGCATTCGGCGGTGAATCAGGAAGGCCCTTCCACCACTCTCCCCCCTGCCCCCACCGCCGAGACCAGAACGACACATCAGCCCTATTGATACCACCTATAAACGTGTCCATTTTCCCTGTACCTCCTATAGGACAAAGGGCACCTAGAAAGTAGATAGGTATCCAGACAAGGTAAGGGAAGATGTTTCCCCTCCCTTCCAAAGATCTGGATGCTTTCTGGCCCTACTTAGTGTTACCTGACCTCCTGTAGTGTTATCTTACCTGGCTTACCTGCAACAGCCACTCCCGAACAGGTAAGAATCCAGGTGCTGCCCGGCCCTAGATCACTTAACAGTAAATTCTGTTCAGGTAGAGACTGAAAGTGTTTTCCGACCTCTTGGTAGCTTTCTAACATACTAAAAGAAAGCTATTACTGCGATATTTAAGAGACACTTTGCAATTGTTGAGGCCTGGCTTTCAGGCCCCCTTTACCGTAATCAATTATTATCAGTTTGCCTATTAAACCTTCACACGCTACCCATAATGTAATTATTCATCTATAGGTATATTGTTATAAGTTTGTGTGGCTCCTAAGTCACCAAACCGCTGCATACCTACTGTATAGGTGAAGAGCTCTGTGTAACACACACATTATACTTAACTCCAGCTAGCTATTCCCCCACATACAGTAATTGAGTCTATCTAACAGTTCATTCATCATTGTTACGTCTCTCAGTGTTTGTGTTATATTTCATATGTCCTATTGATACTTTATACTTGCAATTATACCATAAATTGTTGTTGATGATTATCCATGCATTGTATTATGTCTGTAAATATAAATATGCATATCAACCCTTATAAACTTAAATAATGAACTTGTACACTTTACTCTTGTATTCTCTCAATACCTCCCCCTCGGTACATCGGGACCCCGCAACACACGGTATAGTTTACTCACCTCTCTCTCTAATAGAAGTTGGTTTCTTAAAAAAATTATTTCTTCTAAGATATATTAAGTTAAGCCTGAAGTTGGCAGTGGTAAATAGATTGTGATTAGTTTGATGAAACAATAATGCGCAATGAAGGACTTGATAAAAACTTGTCGTAGTTGGTGTTATCCTGCTCGGTGTCACAGTGTATTAGCATAAAGCGTGATGGAAGCAACAGTGAGGAGTCGGGCATGAGCTAATCATTAAACTTGGAGACAGAATGAAATAGAGGGGAGACATACCAAACAGAAAGAATAACATAGATAGAAAAACAACAGGAGAAGATAATAATAATAATAATAATAATAGTTCTTAAAGCTAGCGCATGCTAAGCTAGCTAAGGATAGCTCAATAAGGCCAATTAGGCGTATTTCCATTGGGGTCCTGTACTACTACCCCATCCCTTTGCTCATGAGGGATGGTAACGACTCAGTGCTTGTGAAAAATATTTAATGCGCCGAGCGTGGGCGCGAACCCGGGCCTTCTGGGTGGAAGTCCGAGACGCTAGTCACTACACCAAGCGAGCCGCTTGAACACAGTGTAGGGTTTCTTTAGCATAATGAAATCAAGGAAGGAAAAGTAAGTATATGAAAATATATTCCACAATAAGAAAAACAAAATGATGTGTGTGTTTGTCTTTGTTTGCTTGTTTGTTAGTGCGAGTGTGTGCGTGGGTGTGTGCCATGTGTCTGTGTGTGCGTGTGTGTGTCCTTGTGTGCGTGCGAGTGTGTCTCTGACGCATATGTATATATTTGACGCCTGTGTGTGTGTGCGTGTATATGTGTATGTGTGAGAGAGAGAGTGAGAAAGGTTGAGCACCCACTTGCAAGTGACATAATTGGAAGGGATTTGTCAGTGTAAGTATACTTTAGGTTTTGTGAGTAACTTAGGATCGCATTTAAACATGTTTTCAAGATGAGCTGTAAATGTATTATATTTTCGTGTTTAAATAAGTTAGATTTAAAGAGAGAAACCCTAGCTAAAAGTTACTGTAAACACGAATGAGTTAGCACCTTCTTTTTATCAGTTTAGTCAGAGATTGTTATTCTTAAGGTGAAAAGGTTATCATAAAGATTGAAGGAATGAAGTCATCCATTAATTACTTATGGTAAATTTGATATGATAGTAAAGGGAACCGGAGGAGGTAAACATTGAAATAGTGTAGACGTGCATAACATTCCGACAGCTTTAGTGAGATTGCGTAAATGATAAAGGGTATAATAGGCTTGGAAAAGGTGTTTTCTTATAATGCCTATTCCAAGATCAATAAATTAAAACCTTACGAAAATCCTACAAACAATATGTCTTTACATTTAGCTTACTTTAACGGCCAAACACATGCTTTGCTTTGCATAGTGTGGCTACATACTGTGTACATGAATAAATAGAACATTATAATTGGAGAAGACGCAGACAAAAGATAATTGTTATAATTTACCGTATTTTGAATAGACTCCATATAAAGTATTTTTAATATCAGTAATTATTAAAAAAAAAAAAAAAAAAAAAAAAACACGTATGAATCTCGATAAGGATTGGACATTTCAATGTTGTTTCTGTTCGGTGTCTGTCTTGAGTCGGCCACTCCCAGCTATGGGGTATGTGCCTGAGTAGCCTATATACATACATTCACATACGTACATAGCATTGACATAATAAACTAACTTACCTGTAGATATACTTCTATAATACATATATATGTAAGGTATACACACAATTACTAGCCCAGCCGACATCTGAGTCTTTGTTTTTATGTAACTATTATTGATGATTCTGATTGATTTTACCATTTTCGAGCATTATTATATTTAATTTGCTCCCTAAGAAAAAAAAAAAAGGCCTTCCAAAGCCCTCTTCAACCCAAGAAAATCGTTCCACAGACCTCCCTTCAATCTCAATGTATACAGTATTCATATTGTTACGTCCTGGGATATATAAACACTGGGCTCTTTCTATTGGACTAGGTATGCGGCAACAAGCAACAACGGAAAACGCTAGATCCAACCCTTATCTATAAACCCAGGCAACAAACCACCCTAAACCGTCAAGAGTCCTGCCTGGACAACGAAGTATCCTATGACTCGGTTACAGGGTGCACGCACTATAGACTGCTGATAGTCAAGCAAGCTATATAAAAGATCACACAATTAAGTTGACTTAAAGCTTCAAGGAAACGATAGATAACGGAATTAAATTGCAGAAACAATTTAATAACAAACTAGAAGAAAGTACATTTAACGTTACGTTAATTAATACAACTAATCACCCCTGCGTGAAAGAAGGTGAAAGCAAACAGTCCTCAAAACATCGTACAGGTAGACAAGATGCAGGTTTCTAAACTGCATGCGGCTACTGTAGGATCTGATGCTTAGCAAAGAAAGTACGTTACGGATTTAGAGAACTCTTAACTCATAAGCAGGAATAAATACTAGTGATAGGACCTACAGTGTATAATGGCATAGGTATAATTAAATAAAGGTAGCAACTCGCAACATAACCACATACAGGTGTGCTTCTCACTCTTAGTCAGGCAAGCCTGCTCGGACAGAGTCTCTAAGCCACACCCTGACTCACAATGCTCACAAAAACGGTAAACTGTGGCACAATAACAAGCATACAGAGATGATAAACCCCTAGCTGTTAATCTGCCAGGTGACAGAGGTCTAGCCGGAAGGATATAGGCTTCGGATACCCGGGCTGAGCCACCTGCTCTAGCCTAGGGACGTTCCCAGGTCTGTGCGCCAAATTACTCTAATTGAAAGGGTGCTCTCTTGAGAGACTCAGATCGCAAGTATCTGACTCTCTCCTGGCGACCCTAAAGCAAAAGCAAGACGTGCTAGCGCAGTGCTGAGTGGACTAGGCAAGGGCCCTCACACAACACAACACTAGACACACAGGGACACAGACAAGAAAATGCCCCCAGACTCCCACGGGTATCCTAGTAAAGTCGTGCGGGTCCACAGGACTCGCACCAGCAGACTTTACTTAAAGGATCGCAAAAAGCCTCCCCTCCGGTCTAGCCCCTGCTAACCTGACACAAGAACACACTAGCAAGCATGAAACCACCAAATATGAGACAACAAAAAAGCTTCCTAGGTCTCATTAACAATTACGTCTCTGCATAAGACCCAAAATCCTATCTAATTATCTGAGAGCTCGTCGTTAATACAATAATAGATATAAGGTCTATCAAGGGGATGGGATAATTAAATAGATTGGTGAAGTAGTGGAAGGAAGGTATACAAAGTAAGAGAGAAAGTTTCTAAGTGGGGTTGAGAGGGATAGATATCAAGGGGGTCCGAAGGGTACGACAGTGAGGTGAGCTCTGAGTCTTGAGTCTGTCTGGACCCCACCCTAGGCATGCAAAATACATCCCATGCTTGGCAACACTCAACACAGTTGCCGGGTCAAAATCCTCTACCCCTGGCGTGAGTCGAAACTAAGCCTAACGTTGCTATCAAATGCACGTGGCAACATCAGGCTCGTCCCAAGCTGGACTCTCCGCGCGAAGCAACGTCCCCCAGCCGGTCTCTCTCTCCCGCTCGTCTCCTCCCACTCTCACTAGACTTACATCTTATATATTATAATGAAACAATCAACTATCGAGAATAAAATATACTAAGATGCGTTGGTTAAGAATAAGGGCAGCTTCAAGCTGTGAAACAACATAAGAATATCCCAGACATTAGTTACATTGTCGTAGGATATATACTAAGGAAAAGCCGGGCAGCCGGTTTCTAAACGGCTGGGCAGCCGACGCGCGCGCATGCCCGCACGTGGCTACTATGCAGGAGCGTCACAATATCTACAATATTCATGTATTCAGTTGAAAATGTCCCAGGGCAAAGACTGATTTTCCTTAAATTGCAAGCTCCCTTTCGCTCGTGCTGGGAAAAAGAGACACTTGAATAGGGTTAAGCCTCTTATAATCACCAAATTAATTGAGTTAAATGTCTTCAAATCGCCAAACTAATGGGGCGAAACAGGTGTAGTTAAAAGAAACCCCCCTGGGTTAAGTTAGGGTTAATGCTCTCTTATTTTAATATCCTATTAAGAGGTGAATATATGAGTCTACCTTTCTGTAAAAATGTGCTTAGAAGTGGGGAAGATTAATGCATTACCTTGCTACAGTGGATAAATTATATTAATGTAGACAGGCCTCCTCATCATTTGTACCAGGTACACATTTTACAACTGTACACGGTTACTTTGACGTAGATGAACGGCAAGATGTGAGTTGTTGTTGTTGTTTTTTTGTTTTTTGTTTTTTTAGATAAGATAATGTAGCTTAGCGAGAGGATGGATGTAGCATGTGTTTTGGGGAATGGGAAGGGAGCAGTAAAACGTCAAATTAGCAGAATTACACATAGGCTACATTTGTATATTCAATATGTGAAAACTCTACTGTTGACCGCACATTTAATTAAACAAGGCGAACACTTTGACGATGGTAATATTTAGGAAAATGGTAAATGCAGTACAGCCAATCATAAAGTTAAAAAGTACGATCCTGCCCATAGAAGTCTTCGTTGAATAAATGTATAAGGTGAAAGGTGCTAAGGTACAGTCATGTTCAGTAGTTGGGTCTTACTTAACTTTGTCTTTAGTTGTCTCTCTATTAATAAGAAATATTTACTAGTTAAGCCTACGAATTACAAAAATAACTATTTACACAGTATGTTACATTTTGCTGCCATTACAATTTTGTATTTGTTATAAGGAGTACCTGTGAGAGTCAAAGGGTTTAATATGTGAGCCTCTGCCTCTTTGAACACTTCTTAACGCAAAAATGTGAAATTTGCCGATATTAAAATGCTCAACAGTCATAGAATCAATCATTCCATAACTATATGCGGTACGAAGATACAAATTTGCAGTGTATACTTCTGTTAAGATATCAAATGGCGTCTAATATTACTATTATCTTCAACTCGTAGGATCCGATGAAGGCAATGCTGCCGTTGCTCACATTAAAAGGTAAGAGTATAATATAATAAATGTTCACCTGGCTCTCACGGGCACTTTCTCCTATTCATTTCACTACACTTATCAAGCACACCGCACTTCTTTCCAATACACCAATATTACTTAAAACAAAATACGACTCTTACACCAGCCTTAGTTCCCAAGAGAGGGGGAATCCCGGACGGCCCTTCAAGATGCTCTGGATCACGGCCTGATGCTCTAATCGTCATCTTGTCCAATGTTCGTGGCCTTTCATCTAACATTCCCTCAGTTGAATGCCGCCTCTCCTCTGACAAGCCTGGTCTTCTTTTTCTCGAAGAGACTCGGGTTGCTGGGGCAACTTCCAGCAGCCCCTTCTGTTTCATCCTACTTTCTCTATCCTAGTTTTAAAGCCAAAGGCAGATGGTGTGCATATGTGCACAACAAACGCACTGGCTCTCATGTTCCCGACTTCGACTCGTGCGAATTCTCAACTATCTGGCTCACACTTTCCTGTCACTTTCAAACTAAATATTTCTGTGCTGTCTATATCTCTCCTAACTCTACTGACTTCTCCAAATTCATTGACTATCTAAATCCTAAAGTGAAGCACATCCTATTAACCTCTACTTGTTCTGAAATCTCCAAATTAGTAGATTTCAATGTTCACCACGGCCAATGGCTCTCCTTTCATTTTACTGACCAGCCTGGTGAACAACCATGCACCTTTTATAACCAAAATATCCTAGAGCAGTTATTTCAGCACTCTACTTGCATTCGTAACCGCTTGGAGATCAGCCCAACATTCTTGACCTATTACTAACCTCTAATCCTTCTACTTACACTGTAAATCTTTTCTCTCCGTTGGGCTCCTCCGATCACAGCCTTATCTCCGTTACCAGTCCTATCCCTTTAGTACGGCCATCAGATCCTCCCAGCCGGCGGTGCTCGAGGCATTTCAGCGCTACCAACTGTGAGACTCTTCAGCAGTACTTCTTTGATTTCCCATTGAATTAATATTGCTTCTGTGGCCAGGGACCCTCGGAGTGCGTTGAACGCATTACTGAAGTGATAATTTCTGGCATGGAGGTATACATTCAATATACATTCTCTTAATCTAATGCAAAGTACTGGAATCTTAGTTTGCTCACGCTTGTTCTGCTGCTGTCCGCAATAAGGAAGAAGCGTACAGATTGTACTGGCACCTTCAAACTCTTGAATCTCTAACTCTTTGTGTTTCTGCCCGGAATGGTTCCAAGTCTTCACTTGGGGAGATTGTAGACACAAATCAAACAGGGCAATACCCATTGGAGGCCTCATAGGCATGTGATAAGAAGTTGCTAGAACCCCTGTTTCATTTGTCTGGCCTCCCTTACTTTTTCTGTTTGTGTCTCACCTATTTAGAGAGTAATCCAGCTCGCTGTCAAAAACCCCTTCTCCTATTAATTTCACTATACTAAACAAGTACACCACACTTCTTTTCAATAACAAAATAAATAAATAACAAAAAAATTAAGATGACCAATAGCTGCCCTTATTTGGCTCTGTCACTTTTTCAACTTAGGGGGAGACACTTGTTACAGGCAGCTTGACTATTGTTTCCCTCGTACACATAGAAAAATAAAGTCTGTTCTTTAACTTACCAACAAATCTTTGATCAGTAAAAAATGTAATGATCTTTCTAACTATAGCTCTTCCCAAGCTGTCTGGAATCTAGCCAGGAACCTCTAGCACAATTTTACTTCCGTGTCCTTCCTGCCTCTTTTGCACTCAAACGGCACTACCATCACTGCTTCCTTTGACAGGGCTTAGCTCTTCACTCAACCTTTCTATAGAGACTCCACCTTGGGTGATTCAGGTGCTGTTCCTCCTGCTCCCCATTCTCTCTTACCCTAATCTCATCTAAGGATGTACTTTCTGCCCTCTCTGGGCTAAGTACTTGGAAGGCATACAGACTGGATGTTCCTCCTGTTGTGCTCAAAAGTTGTTCTTTCATGCTGATTTCCTGCCTAGGCAAACTCTTCCACATCTGTCTTTCCTCTAGCATCTTCCCTTCTTGCTGGAAGTCTGCTCTCATTCAAACAGTCCCACAGAAGAGTGACGGCTCTAAACCCTCCAACTGTCGTCCAATTGCTCTCACTTCTTGCATTTCGAAAATTGTCTAATCCATTCATAATCTAAAATTTCTTAAGCATTTGTCTTCCCATAATCTACTTTCAAATAGCATTTTCTTTAGCGCTGCTCTACTGGTGATCTAATTTCCTATTTTACTTTCTCTTTGTCATTATCCTTTCAGGACTTTGGGAAAACCATTTCTATTGCGCTAGACATATCAAAATCATTCGATAGAGTCTGGCACAAATCTCAAATTTTCAAACTACCCTCCTTTGATTTCTATAACTGTATCTGTGCCTTTGTATCTGATTTCCTTTCTGGCCATTCGATGGCAGTGGTTGTGGGCGGCCATCGCTCACTTCCTCAACCTATTAACTACGTTGTTCCGCAGGGTTTTGTCTCATCTCTAGTTCTCTTTTTAATATTCATTAATGATCTTCTCAACAATAGCTCTTGTCCTATCCACTCTTATGCTGATGACTCTACCTTACACTATTCAACTAGTTTTCCACAATGACCCAGCATGCTATTACTCCAAAAATCATGAGATGAGGCCATAACATGCCTATTTTCTGATCTATCAACTATTTCCGATCGAGGCAGAGAAAATATTGTTGCTTTCAATGCTTTCAAAACCCAGTTTCTCCATCTGCCTGTCATAATCTTCCACACAGCTATCCCTTACTCTTCAACAATACACAAATCAACCCTTCATCTTCTCTCAATATTCTTTGGTGTTTCTTTTTCTCCTGATCTTTCTTGGCAAGATCATATTACCACTCTTGCTAAAACAGCTTCCCAAAATTAAGGTGTGCTCAACCGTGTCCACGGGTTCTTCAGCCCTGCACAGCTTCTTGCTCTGTACAGGGGCACAGTGCACCCATGTATCACTGACTATATAAAAATAAATAAAAATATAAAATAAATAAAACTAAAATATAATAAATTGTTTTCGGTTAGGCTATCTTTTCTGGTAGCCTATTGCAGCGTAATTATTTGTTCTTGTTTTCAGTTAGGCTATCGCCCCCTGGAGGCCTATTTCTTCGTATTTCAACATTTTTGTTTTCGGTTAGGCTATCACCCCTGATAACCTATTTCTCCATATTTCAACATTATTGTGTTTGGTTAGGCTATCACCTCTGGTGGCCTATTAAAGTAAGTGAAGCGACCTGAAGCGAGTGAAGTGTTTTAAAGTGACTGAAGTGTTTTTAAGTGAGTGAAGTGATTTGAAGAGAGTAACCATCACCATGACTCGCACCTGTACGAACTGCGCCAGTAGGTTTGGTGCTGCCATGTTCGCCGTTGCCGACCGTCAAATCTGCCGATTCTGCCAGCTCCATGAAGATTTGTCCACAAAACTGGAGGAAGCTCACAATAAGATCAACACCCTCACCATGAAGGTTGAATCTCTCCAGGAATTCATAACTCTCAACGTAGGAGTGTCAACAACTGCCGAAATCAGCACTTTGACACCAACTTCCAGCAGCCCGACACCTGCAGCACCGACCCCAATGGAACCACCGGTTGCGGAAGAATCGAAAAACAACTCGGCTCAGGATTAATCAACTAGCAACTTGGCCTTCCCTCAGGGCAACTTCTGTGTCGTGAGGAACAAAATTCGACCCACTCCGAGGAAGATCATCCCCATCAACGAATGCCACAACCGTTTCAAGATTTTAAAGGACTCAGACGACGAAGAGGAAACGGAAGAAATTCGGCTGGTTGGAGACTCAATGGTTCGTGACCAACTCACAGAGTTCTGCGCCAGGGCACCTGGGCCCAGGAAGCGATTCTGTATCCCGGGTGGTGGTGTGGACAACGTTGTTGCTGCAATCAACGAAGTGTCCAGAATAGCCCCGCCAACCACAGCGTACATCATCCACGTTGGATTCAATGCAGTGCAGCAGACCCGAACAGAAGACCTTATGCTCAAGTACCATAAGCTGATAAAGTCTTATAAGGAAAAGTCTTGCAGAATCTTAATATCAGGAATTGTCCCAAGGATCGGAGTAGAGAGCCGGTTCTTCAATATAGCCACCAGCATTAATCGTCGTCTTGCTAACCTGTGCAAGGAAGAGGACATCGGATTCGTCAATACCTGGGATGCCTTCTACCACGAAGATCATCTGTTTTCGAAGGATGGAGTACATCTGAACCAGGTGGGAGCAGCAAGGTTTGGCCGCTTGCTAAACGACGCAGTAAAGGATATTTGGAAAACAAACAGAGTCAACCGAGGAACGCCAGGGATGAGGGCCGAGGACAGCCATGAACGTAAATGTAAATCCGACCAGAACCAAAAATTCTTTTAAAAAGCATTCCGTGAGTTCTAAAATCACAATTTATAGGTTTTCTATGCTAACGCACGTAGCATACGCAATAAATGTTCAGATTTAGAGGAACTAGTGTTTACAGAAAATTATGACATAATTGGTATAACAGAATCTTGGCTCAATACAGAATACAGAGACTTTTAAGCAGAGTATTCACTTCCCGGTTATGTAATGTTTGAGAATAGCTGAATAAATAAAATTGGAGGTGGCGTTTTACTTTATAAGTTTATATCAAAGAAAGTCTTAACCCAACCCTTTTGTCAAACCCTCAAATTGTGAATATCGACACATCCTTTGTGCTAATAAAGAATAATAAATGTACAAAAATAATACTTTCATTAATATACAGACCTCCAGCTCAATCAGTGCAAACTGACCGAGAAATTTACGAACAAATTGCAGATGTAAGTACTCACAAGATACCGTAATTTTTGGCGACTTTAATTTACCTGTGACCAAGTGGGGCGATACTCTTACTTCACACTCCGGACATGACTTGTATGCGAACTTGCAAGAGAGTTCGCTCTATCTATCGCCGACCCGTGGTAATAACATTCTTGACCTTGTACTTGCAACAAAAGAAGAATTAATAGAGAATTTGAATGTTGGTGATGAATTCAGTAACAGCGGCCATCGTACGATAACTTTCAGTTTAAAGTTTACTTGTAACGAACCAAATAGCAGCATCGATAAAGTCCCTAATTTCAAGAAAGCAAAATTCCGTAAACTTAGAGCTATGTTTAAAGAAACTGACTGGAGCTTTCTAAATAACAATAATGGCATAAATACATCTTGGGATTTATTTACAACCACTTACCTAAAAGCAGTGCAAGACTGCATACCATCGAAAACACGGCGTACAGGCCATAATGATAATAATAATAATAATAATAATAATAATAATAATAATAGTTCTTAAAGCTAGCGCATGCTAAGCTAGCTAAGGATAGCTCAATAAGGCCGATTAGGCGTATTTCCATTGGGGTCCTGTACTACTACCCCATCCCTTTGCTCATGAGGGATGGTAACGACTCAGTGCTTGTGAAAAATCTTTAATGCGCCGAGCGTGGGCGCGAACCCGGGCCTTCTGGGTGGAAGTCCGAGACGCTAGTCACTACACCAAGCGAGCCGCTTATATATAACTATATAACTTATGATAAGACCAAATGGTAGAATAAAGAGGTTTCAAACTGTTTGCTTTCTAAAAAGATTGCTAATGGTAGATTAAAATCCTCACAAAATGACGAAGAACGGGTGAAATTTGTAGAACTCCGACGCAAAGCCAAAAAGTTAATTACGCAAAGTAAAAAGACCCTGGAGTTACATGTTGCGAATCAAAGTAAGACAAACCCGAAAGGATTCTATAGTTATATCAGAAAGAAAAAAGTAGTTACTTCAACTATTGGACCGTTAGTTGATGAAAATGGAGAATACACCAAAGATGAAGTACAAATGAGTAATGCCCTCAATACCTTCTTTGCATCAGTTTTTACAACAGAAGACCTCAGTAATATCCCTACAGCATCACCGATTCAAATTGACAATGCTGACGTTCTAAGCAATATCACCATTACAGAGAGAGAAGTATTGAAATGTTTAGATAAACTCAAGGTAAATAAAACGCCTGACCTGATAAAATCTCACATAGAGTTCTAAAGGAAGCTAAGGATGAGCTCTCTAAACCACTGGCATTGCTATTCAATAAATCCTTGCAGTCTGGAACTATGCCTGATCAGTGGAAGCTAGCCAACATAACACCGATATTGAAAAAAGGCAACAAATCCCTACCCAGTAACTATCGTCCAATTAGCTTAACCTCAGTTGTATGAAAAATGCTAGAAACACTCATAAGAGACAGACTCGTAAATCACTTGGAGGAAAATAACATACTAAAAGATACTCAACACGGCTTTCGTAACAAACGTTCCTGCTTAACAAACCTCTTAGACTTCTTACACGATATTCTGAACCTCTATGATGAGAGTAAAGCTGTAGACATTATATACCTTGATTTTCAAAAGGCCTTTGACAAAGTTCCCCGCAAACGTTTACTGCTAAAACTAAAAGCGCATGGAATACAAGACAGTGTGTTCAAATGGATAGAAAATAGGCTCAGCGACGGAAAGCAAAGAGTAGTCATAAACGGTAAGGCATCTAAATGGACCAATGTAAGTAGCGGGGTACCCCAGGGATCGGTACTAGGACCAATTCTCTTTCTAATTTACACCAACGACATAGATGAGGGTCTCACCTGTACAATCTCAAAGTTTGCTGACGATACAAAAATTGTAAAGAGCGTACTCTCAAAATAACAAGTTGACAATATGCAATACAATCTAGATAAGTTGAAATGTTGGGCCCAAATTTGGCAAATGAGTTTCAATGCGGATAAATGTAAAGTATTACATATCGGATACCGAAATAAGAAAGCAAACTATTCGATAAATGGCTCTCAGCTTAAGATTGTAAACAGAGAAACCGATCTGGGAGTAACAATATCGAGTAACCTAAAACCGAGTCAGCAATGTTCAGAAGTTGTTAGGAAGGTAACAAAAATAATTGACTTTATAGGCAGGTCATTTGAGCATAAATCCAAAGAAGTTATCCTAACTCTTTACAATTCCTTAGTCTGCCCTCTTCTGGAATACTGTGTTCAATCCTGGTGCCCTTATTACCAAAAAGATATAGACAAGCTAGAACGAGTTCAACGTAGAGATACCAAAATGATACCTAGCCTAAAGAACAAACCATACAAAGAGCGTCTTAGAGAATTACATCTATTTCCTTTAACTCAGCGCAGATTAAGAGGCAACTTAATTCAAGTGTTCAAAATCATCAAAGGCATCGCCAATATGAACTGTAGTAAGTACTTCACTATCGACCAATCTAATTACATGCGGGGAAACGGTTGCAAAATTATTGGTAAATCTTTTAACTCGCACGAATCTAAGAATTTCTTCTTCAATCGAGTTGTCAACTTGTGGAATGGGCTTCCCCGAGACGTTATAGACTGCAGCAACGTTGATTCTTTTAAACTTCGCCTAGATAATTATCTTGCATCAAACCCGCGACTGACTGCGTTTGTAAATGAATAACTTTATTTTATTCCCCCCTCAAATTCATCAAGGATTATTGCGTATATATATTATATATATTAATAAGACGTTACTGTCTTTTTCCCAGATATACGAAAGATCACTTATAACTGTGTTATGTTACTAACCCATCTGTCCCCTACCTACTTCCTAATCCTGCCACGGACATTAGTTCCAGGGCAGTAGTTCCCTTTCCAATGTTCCATTACCCACTCTAAACCACTGTTTGGACACTTGATCCTCAGTGTTTTGGAGGACAGGCAGCCTAGAGGGGTCACTAGATCTGTTGTTGCTTGATTTCCTTTGTACTCCTTTGTATTGAGTGTCGTCCGCATGTATGGATAGGTTCCACCCATACCGCACTTCTCGAAAGGGTAGAGTCAAAAGGAATATGTCTCATCAACTCACCTCCTTTTAGTAATTCCCTACAGGCTGCAATCTCTCACTACACGCCACACGGTTGCATCTCTCTCACTCTTCTACCACTATTACAATAATCAGTGTTCTTCCGAGCTTTCTCAGTGTATCCCTCCTCCCATATGAAGAGTGGGAGGCACCCGCCCTTCAACACACTCCATCCCATATTCTGACCAACTCTCTAACCCAAGAGTGAACCGAATTTCCCAGTTTTTCTTATACTCAACAAGTAAGCTCTCGAACTCTCCCAGAATCTGTCATTCCTTCATTTTATGACTTGAAATGCCTCAAGCTCTGTATGTCCAGATACTTTCACTCGAACGTACCTTGAATTAGACTCTCTATCACTCTTCCAAACTTGGGCGAAACACTAGTTACAGGCAGCTTTGGACTTTTGCCTCCTTCATACACATAGAAAGTCAGATCCTACTAATAAACCATTATCATTGGCATATACCATGGACTATTAACTAACTAGTACATACAAAACTAGCAGCAATTAATAAATAACGAATAACAACATATTATTGCTTAACCTCTTCTAACACACGGCCATTTTTGTATAATAATCTTAATATATCTAGATGATTTTACTCAGCTTGGGAAAGGTCTCTGAGAATCAAGAAAGAGTTAAAACTATCTCAGTTAACCCTTCAACATTAACAGTTTCTTCTTAATTTAATTATTATCGTCTGGAGATAACTAGACTAACAAAAGTAATGGAATAATTTGAGTGATAGGGTTAGCAAAATTCATAAGTAAGTTCAATATTGAGCACACCGTGACTTTGATATTAATACAAACATTCACTTTTTCTATATACCTTATTTCAAAACCTTTTTTTATTCGATAATCAATACTCCTAACACTCGTAGCAATGACCCACAGCCACACAACCAGTCTATTTATATTCCCTGCATAGTGTTCTAGGTTACTGATACAAAAGTTACAACACTCACTGTACAGGCACATTCAGAAGTCGTGGTCCATCTTTACAACTAATTAATATTTGTCTACCTTGATAATAAGATAAAATACTACTCAACAATACCAAAATGTTATAATAAGTTATTGTTAATATATACTAAGGATCACTAAGGATAAACCAAACCCCCTAAAATTAAGAGGACCGTCCCATTAACCCCTTTAGTCAGACGATGATTTAGGGGGGGGGGGGATTATGGTGATGCTATATCCAGAGGATTTTACTAATCTAAGTAAGAACCTTCTTGACTAAATGGTTAAAAGAATATGCATATTAACTTTCTAACTCCGACAGGTCCTAGCAAAGTCGAATAATATGAACTGGAGGTTGGCTAAATAAAATTATGTTAAATTGGCATCATCTGATGGAAAGGGTTAATAAAGCTTGAATTATGGAGGAGGTACACGAGCTATAATGCTGACTGAACACAAACTTAGCAGGAATTACCCAAGCCAGTAAATTAGATTACAGGTACAAAAGTTAAAGCACTCACAGTACTCACTGTACCCAAAGAATCCTTAGTGGGTTGTTTAAATAGCCACACATTGCACAATAGGGATTAAGTCACATGAGCTCTTCCGGCAATTTACTGCCTGCAATCTGTGTTTTTTTTTTCTGGCATAATTGTGGGACCTGTTATCTATTAACCTATTTATTAATATTTTTAGTAAATTATTTACTTAGAATGTGCATGTACAAAATTAGTTATATAAATTATAATTTCAGTTATTATTGTTATTATTTTTATATTTGTTCATACGCATCGGAAACTAGGTTGAAGGTAAACTATAATAACCGAACGAATTATTATATTAGGCGTTCAGAAACTGCTAGACTATAATTACTGAAATAATTGCCAGCATAAGCATTCGTATGCCTTTTTTGTAGACAGCAAAATCATTTGGTGGGAGTTTGAAAACCATAATTTGCTTGCAAATACCGCGTTGTTGTTTGTTTTTTTTTTTTTTCTATATTCCAACTACTCCCTCTCGGGCATATGCTGAGAGCCTGCACACTCAACCGCTGAAGACGGTGAGGCCCGTGAGGTCTTGTTCCAGTCTAGGGAGTAAGACATGCGAAGCACCCCGGCTCGAAGCAATCCCATCTCTGAAGCTGCTCCGCCTCTGCGCCTCACAGTCTCATTCCCCAGACTCGGACCCTCACTCTCAGAACGCCAACTATTGAGTAATTAACTCACTAGGCATTGCCCCCTGTAGCATATTTTGAATATGGGAATATTCATACAGTGCTATTTAATCAGGGAACAGTGAGGGTATTTTTTTGGCATTTCGGTGTGCTGTGGTAATGCACTGAAACTAGGTACAGCACAAATTCCATCCCAATAATATCTTCCCATTGACATATTGGGATTCGAACCCGGGTCCATTGGATTACCAGTCCAGTGGCAAGACCACTCTGCCACACCTCCCCTTTGGTTACAATTTGTTTTACAAGTTGTTTTAGTAGCGTCTAATTATTAACTGCCTCATCATCAGTCTTCAAGGTTGGCAGGAAGGTCGCTTATTGAGCTTTAGGCCTTTTAGGGTTCCTGCAGCGTATTATGGCGGACTCATCAAGTAGATGACGCCTATATTTGTTCGTTCCACCGACTGACAGACGACTTTGTTCAGCTTAGGGTAGGCATCTCGAGATCAAAGGATTAAAATACGGCTCCAAGTCCGTTTTAACTGTCCAGGTCCCTTGCTAAATAAACAAAAACATCTAGATGAAGTTAGAGAACCATATAACAGTAATCTCATTCATAGGCTTAGCATTTTATCATTCTACTCCTCTGTTAACCAAAAACTTGCCAAGTGCGGTACAGTATAGATCAATAAATCGCCGAAAATGTTGCTTATAGTCCATGTATAATTAAGTTCCTATCACATATCCTTGACAATCCTAGTGTCTCTAATAGTTTGCTGTGCTTTCTGTCGTAGAAATGTCAAGTTAATGTCTCTCACTCTCTCTCTCTCTCTCTAGATTACACACAATAAATCTGTGAACTATTGATTATGACTGTACCAAGTGGAATGTGTCGCGGAATAAGTCGTATAGGCATATCAGTCAAACAAGACCTTTTACGTTTTACCCATGAAATGTATATAGGAAAAAGTGAGAAGTTTCAAATGGAATTGTAAATCCATTGTGAAGGTAATATTATGTCATAACGATTTATTTCGGAGGAAGGATAAAATCATTAGAATTGCAATGCACTGTGTGTTGGAGTAATCAATGTGCAAAATAAACGTCCAACTACAGGTATGTATTAAAATAAACGTCCAACTACAGGTATGTATTAAAATAAACGTCCAACTACAGGTATGTATTAAAATAAACGTCCAACTACAGGTATGTATTAAAATAAACGTCCAACTACAGGTATGTATTAAAATAAACGTCCAACTACAGGTATGTATTAAAATAAACGTCCAACTACAGGTATGTATTAAAATAAACGTCCAACTACAGGTATGTATTAAAATCTTAGATTATATCCAACAATAACAAAGTTAACAAATCCTTTACAGTGTATTTTTGAAACGTCATTAATTAACCACCAAAACGAGAAAGGAGTTGTATATTGTTTTGGTCCCTAAGTTAAAGCTTTCGATTCAAGAATGATGTTTACTTTATCTAAGCCAATTTTGCTTTGACAATTTCAACATGTTACTGGGAAAACATTAAACTTAGTAGCTATTATGAAAGCATGTATGTATATATACAGTATATATATATATTATTCAACATATTTCTTATTTAATTTAGTTCCCGTATGATTTTTGTTCATAAATGTCTAGTAACCAATAGCTAACCAATAAATAGTAACCAATTAATAAGCTAAGAAATCTATAGTCGAAAATAATAAAATAATTGGGTAAATAGGAGTGGGATGGAACTCTTAAAAGTAATGGTGTGTTATTTACCCTTCAACCAAAATATAATAGTCTCACTATTACTAATACCGGGACTATTAGTTCTGCATACATATTCTGGGAAACTAGTGTCTATTACACAGTCGCATCATTACTGGACGATAAATTGTCATGCTGACTGAGCTGTGACTTGATCTAAATAATGGAATATATAGTCAATTAAGGAAACAAACTATTAAACTATAGCATAACCTTATAATTATGGTAATCATAAAATAGGATAGCGCCTGTTAGGGGATGTTATGTCTCGCTCGGTAACATAAACAGAATAGTTGAAAATATCTATGCATAACAGCCACGACAAATTATAATGATAGATAAAAAAAGCCAGAGAGAGAGAGAGAGAGAGAGAGTGAGAGAGGTAGAGAGAGAGAGAGAGAGGTGTATGGGAAGAGGAACGCAAATATATTTGTATATATATATATATATATATATATATATATATATATATATATATATATATATATATATATATATATATATATACTGTATATATATATATATATATATATATATATATATATATATATATATATATATATATATATAGAGATAGAGATATAGATAGGTACATATAGATATATATATTCCATTATCAGCTCATCTTCCGGTAAATCACTTGATTATGTGCAACATTTATATACATTTCCCTGTGCGTCCATCTCAGTGTTTCTCTCTCCTATTAATGGTTGCTAATTGACTCCCATTACAATTTGGCTACCTTGCCTCTAGGTTTAGCTTTACTGTTCCCCATTACCTATCGTCCTTTGGTAATTTTCGTCATTAGTTCTGTTGTTGCATATCTATACGCGCAAGTCTTTCATGCAGATGACATAAGCTTTACAGTTGATTTACTCTTGAATCATAATATTTTATTTAAACTATCTTAAGTAACCTTAACTTAAGCTTAACCCGCCATAATCTAAACTAACCAAACCAAGTCTAGCGTAGCCTAACTTAACCCTATCTGATGCAATTATTATATTTTTTACACCAACCAACTTCATATCTAAACACAATTAATGAAATCAACAAATACATGTGGCACTCCGAGGACTCGAACCCAGGATACTCACATCGAAATTCCGCGCACTATGCATTACGCTATCAAGGCAGTTAAGGGGGATCTATTTGGGTCTCCACTGTTTCATTTCATTAATTTGGACATTTAAAAAAATATCACCTCAATAGCTTAGCGATTATATCAAGCTTCACCCATATTCAGGTCTCATTTTTTCCGAGCGAGCTATAACAGCCTGTAGTTTGGGAGAAACCGGCATTCTTACCAACTAATGTGCAAATTTAGCTTAAAGAGGGTCTGGTGGCGTTTTTCTAGCTTAAAGGGAATCTGAGGAGGCGGTTATTTATAGTCTAGGGGGCAAACTAAATATACATTGCTCGAAAAAGGCAAACACAATCATAACGCTCAATAATAATTGCACAAAATATCATAGCAATCCCCAAGAAATCAGATGAGATAATGTTAATCTAGTTTAGCATTAACAAATCTAAATAAATCAAACCGCACTTAGTCTAACTTAACTTGTCACTGGTTCTCCATTAAGATTTTATCCCCAATAATTCTTTTAACCCCAAGAACACTATATAAATGTAGTCCAACTCTTTCAACATTCAAATTTTCCACTCCACCCTTCTCAATATTTCACTTACCCACTCCCCCATACTCCATCTTAGTACTCCACCCCTTTATATCTATACTTAAGCATTTCACCCCCTCCTCTTGGTCTACATCTTTTGTTATGCTCCACCTACTAACTCCATCTCTCTCCACACTCGTCTTACTACTCCACTTCTTTCCACCCTCAATTTAACTACGCCATCTCTCTCCACACTCATCTAATTGATCCACCTCTTTCTTAACACAATATATTACTGCATCTCTCTCTACACTCAATTTAACTATTCCACCTCTTTCAAACTCATCTTAACAACTCCATCTCTCTCCACACACAATTTAACTACTCCATCTCTCTCCACACAAATAAACTGCTCCATCTCTCTCCACACACATTTCAACTACTCCATCTCTCTCCACACAAATTAACTGCTCCAGGTCTCTCCACACACAATTTAACTACTCCATATCTCTCCACACACAATTTAACTACTCCAGCTCTCTCAACACACAATTCAACTACTCCAGCTCTCTCCACACACAATTTAATTACTCCAGCTCTCTCAACAGACTACATTCTCCCCCTCTCTCCACATTTATCTAACCTCTCCACATCTCTATCCGCCCACTCTTCTATACCCTCCACCCTGAGTTGAAGGAAGAGGAAACATGGAGGACGTGGAGGAGGAGGAGGAGAAGGAGGAGGTGGTGGTGGTGGTGGTGGAGGAGGAGGAGGAAACGGAATGAAAGAGGAAGGAGAGGAGGAGGAGGAGAGATGGAGGAAGAGGGGATGAGGAGGTGGAAGAGGAGGAGGAGGTGAAGGAATGAAGGAATAGTAGGAGGAGGGAAAGAAGTGGGATATAGAAGAGGTAAATAAAAGAGAATATACAGGGATGGACTAGATAAAGAATGAGAAAGAGAAGTAGCTGATGGAAGTGATGAAGTAAAAGAAGGGCTGATAAAATACAAGGAGAAGGAGGAAGGTAAAAGAAAAGGAAGAGTGAGGAGAAGAGAGAGGAGAAGGAGGAACAAAAGGGGAAAGAGGGAGAAGGTGGATGGATGAAGTGGATTGTAAAGTTGCCAAGGTCAACATCATTTCACCAGCCAGACTAAAACATTCTCGATTGTCGTGGTTCACCGTTAGTGGAGGGACCAGTGGAAGGGTGGAGAGGCATTTTAAGTTACGAGTGGAGAGTTAGTAGACTGAATGGAAAAGGGGATAACGAATTGATAAGTGGAAGCGAATACTGAGGTAAGGTAAAGCATGGAGCGAGTAGGGAGGTGGAAAAACGGGTGGAAATGTGGAAAAATATAAGGGAAATGGAAAACCAACTAAAGATACTAATTGAGATGACAGGGTTGCAAACTAGGGGCAAAGCAATTCCGGTAGAAACACTGACAGTGCGGGAAGAAGAACAGCCTACCAGAGCCAGAATAGCTGCAGTGAAGGAGACCAAGAAAACACAGAGGAAGTTGTATCAAGAAAGGGAGAAGGAGACCACAAAATTACCAGTTTCCCATGCTCTAATACCTGCCACAGTGAAACAGTCTACCCATGCTCTAATCCCTGCAGATATAGGAGTCTGCCCGCCAAAAGAGTTCGAGCCTGGGCCAATCACGAGGATACCTGCCCAGCCAATGGCAGAGCCTGGGACAAACATTCAAGGTGAATACTCAGCCCCAGCCAGATTTGCAATACAGTGAGGAATACGTTATGCAAATAACACATCAAGATCCAGTGCAATATCTCTACCGATAGGAACCCGAGAATCACCTCTACAAGTACCTCACGGGAAGAATGGAGATAATAGAAACAGAATGACAAGAAACAAAAGCATGGCCTGCAAACTAGAAAAAGCCAGAAATAGTGATTAACAGAAAAACATTTATCATGCAGCCATGCAACCCTTTTATATAAAGAGGGTAATATTGAGAGATAGAGAATCTCCTTATGTATGTATTATTAGGATAAGTATATTTTTAGAATAAGAATTGCCTTCACAATAAAGAAAAAAATAATATCCCCATGTCCCTACTATATTGAAACAGACCACCAAATTGAGTTCCAAATATAACCCAAATATAGTCTGACTAAAATTGAGGGAAGGTATGCAAATACGATTACTACCTTCCACTGGTCAAGCAGGTTGTGAGTGGAAATTGTGTTGTAGACTCAGCTATAGGACAAGACAGTCCCTGTAGTAAGGTCTAAGGTGGGAGGCGAACGAGAGAGTGTAGAGGAGCCAGGAACCAAGGTCTTTGGAATTCACTTCCCTCGAATTGCTTTCCACAAACTTACAATCTACAAATGTTTAAATCCAGTTGTTACAAACATTTTATGAATGGAGGATGCCTTTAGGCACATGGACCTTTTTGTTTTATCTGTGTTTTTCCTTCCTCCGTTCATTGTCTCTTTAAAAAAAAAAAAAAAAAAAAAAAAAAATCCATAGATACTCCGGTCAACCCACGCGCAGCTCAGTGACGTCACACTATTGTACCAAATGAAAGAAAGAGAGAATACGCTCGCCGCTCTGCCTAGCTCTGCCCCCTAACAGCTGCGAGACGTTGTAAAGGCTTATCCCTCACATAGTCCACACAATATCTGGACTCTCTCTCTCTCTCTCTCTCTCTCCTTTTTATCCTTAACATCTTTCCATCCACTTTCAATCACCGCACTTAACCGAGGCGGTTAATTATTTTTTTGGTTATCTATAACTTCAGATCGCTTTTTATCATTTTAGTTATTTGTTTTCCTCTAACATCTTTCATACCCAACCAGGCCAGCCCCCTCTCCAGCTCTCTCTCTCTCTCTCTCTCTCCTTTTTATCCTTAACATCTTTCCATCCACTTTCAATCACCGCACTTAACCGCCTCATTGCCATTATTTGTTTGGTTATCTATAACTTCAGATCGCTTTTTATCATTTTAGTTATTTGTTTTCCTCTAACATTTTTCATACCCAACCAGGCCAGCCCCCTCTCCAGCTCGCTTTCTTTCTCCCTCGCCCCCGCCCCCGCCCCTGCTCTCTCTCTCTCTCTCTCTCTTAACATTTTGTACAATTTAATAATTTTTCCATAACTGCTGCCCTAGATCCGGTTACCCACTCAGATCCTGGCTCTCGCTCACTCTCTGGCTCTCACCCTATCTTGATGTTGACAGCATTATTAATATCCTAAGCATTCATTAATACTCAACATCAGGGTGGCGTCGCCAGTGTAAGTAATCATAGGATATAATTGGCGTGCTTCCTTTCAATCAGTTAGATCTTTTAGTTGTACCGGTGCCCAATGCCGAGGATTTATACATTTAACCACTTAGCTTTAGGAGAAGCAGGCCAATTGCCCATCAGAAAGGTTGACTATGATATGTGATTTTTTTTTTTTTTTTTTTTTTTACATATCCCATCAGAAAGGTCGACTATGATAAGTGAATTGTTATGCATCCAGCCAATTATACATTAATAACAACAGCAATAATCTAGATATGTGCCAGGAGAGATTTCCCGGGGTTTCTGAAACAAGGGAGACATGGTAGAGATGGAAGCACCACGGGAAGATCAGGAGGACGGCTTGGTAGAGGCAGAGGAACGGATAATCTTGGAAGACTATGGCCTAGCAGATACTAAGTGTCTTAAGTGCGGAACAACCAATGCAAGAAAGAATTCGCGAAAATGTTCCGGCTGTCTTATATCTATTCATTTATCTTGTGCTAAGCTGACAAAGAAAACATCAGGAGAACAACCAAACTGGAAATGTCTCGCATGCCCAGGGCCCACTGCAGAGCCAACCGGGGCAATACCGGCAACACCGGTCGCCGACTTGACCCAACTGGTGACCAAATGGAAAGCGCGGATCCAGGTCCTTGCCCGGGTACCTAAAGGAGCCAGAATCCAAGTGGCGGAGGCCCTTACAACCATCATAAAGCAGGCCCTACAGCTCAAGACACCCCTCGCATGGGCACGGCTCCTGGGTTTCTCCTATGGGGCCCTCCGAAAACCACCCAGAACCAACATACAAGACCATCTTCAGGTTTCACTAGCCACCAGAGTGAAACGTCAAGTAGCACAGTATATGGATGGAAACAAACTGGTGAAACCCCCCGAACAGCAACCAAACAGGGCCCAGAAGCACCAGGAGAAGGAAGAGGAAGAGGCTGAACAGCTACGTAAGAGGGTCACTGCGAAGCTGGCGGATAGTGACATCAAAGGGGCCGTCAGACTGTTGTCCTCTTCAGAAGGTTTTGCTGGTCAAGGCACCGAAGTTGTTGAAGCCCTACAAGAAAAGCACCCACCTACACCTAGGGACCTAAACCTCCCCCCTGCCCCAAATGACCAGATGCGCCAACCTTTAGTTGTCACGAAGGAGCAGGTGGTCGCCGCAGTGACTTCATTCCCAGCAGGCTCAGCCGCGGGCCCAGATGGTATCCGACCCGCCCACCTCAAAGGCCTCTTGGGTCAGGGATCAGAAGCTGCTGGGGAGGCACTCTTGGAAACCCTCACCAAATTCATTCATGGTTTTAAGAGGGGAAGTACCCGACTGTGCCACACCCCTATTTTTTGGGGCATCACTCTGTGCACTGGCAAAAAATGATAGCGGTGTGCGCCCAATAGCACTAGGGAACACCTTCCGCCGCCTTGCCACAAAGGTGGGTTTTGAAACCACTCTCGAATGGCCTAGGTCAACACTTAAGACCAGTTCAACTAGGTTTCGGAACTCCAGGGGGGTGTGAAGCTGCTGTACACGCAACCCGCACCTACCTCAGCCAAGCCCAAGAAAAACGAGTGCTTCTAAAGATTGACATGCGGAACGCATTCAACAGCATTCGCAGGGATGTCTTCCTCCGTGCAGCTCAAGAACACATCCCCACTCTGTACCCCCTACTTTGGCAGGCTTATTCCAAACCTTCAATCCTGATTTTTGGCGAGACGGTAATCCCATCAGAGACCGGGTTACAGCAGGGAGATCCAGGTGGTCCTGCTCTTTTCTCAATAGGGGTGGATGCAGCAGCTAACAAAGTAAGGTCAGAGCTGAATGTATGGTACCTGGACGATGCAACCTTGGGTGGGTCAGTAGAGAACGTTCTAACCGACCTAAATAACATCATAACTGACCTCGGCCAGGCCGGGCTAGTGATAAATGACACCAAATGTAAACTTGTTCTCCTCAACCACACACGTGAACAAGGAGAAGAGACTCAGGCCCTGTTCCGAAACATATTGCCAGATGTAAAGATCCTTCAGGAGCACCAGCAAACCCTATTAGGTTCCCCACTAACTCTGGCAGCAATCCCACCAGCACTTCAAGTTAAAAAGGAGGAGCTTCAACGTCTCGTGAGTCGCCTGATACACATCGATGCCCACTCAGCTCTGGCCCTGCTCAAGAACTGTTTCTCCAAACTGTTTTCGTTCATTTTAAGAGTAAGGTGGTTTCAGTTAGATTTATACCAAGATACTCAAGTAAGTAATTAATATGCATTACCAGGATTATATATATATATATATATATATATATATATATATATATATATATATATATATACCGGTATATATGTATGGACTGGTAATCCAATGGACCCGGGTTCAAATCCCGATATGCCAATGGGAAAATATCATTGGGATGGAAATTGTGCTGTACCTAGTATCAGTGCATTACCACAAAGCCCACCGAAACGCCAAATAAATATCCTCATTGTTCCCTGATTAAATAGCACTTTATAAATATTCCCATATTCAAAATATGTTATAGGGGGCCAATGCCTAGCGAGTTCATTGCTAAATATGTGGCGTTCTGAGTGTGACGGTCCGAGTCTAGGAGATGAGACAGTAAAATACTGGAGTGAGGCAGCTTCAGAGATGGGGCTGCTTCGAGCCGTGAGTGAGCAGCTAAGCCCCATCCATCGTGCGAAGGTAAGATGGCAGGGGCTGGTTGCAGCTAAAGTGCTTCACATATCTCACCCCCTAGACTGGAACGAGACCTCGCAGGCTTCAGCGTTCATAATGGTTGAATGTACAGGCTCTCAGCCTAAGCCCGAGAGGGATTAGCTGGAACTTAATAAATATATATATATATATATATATATATATATATATATATATATATATATACCGGTACTGTATATATATATATACAGTATATAATCGGTTAACTCTTCACCTTCAGGCTGGAGCCATCAAAGACCACTATCTCACCCCTAACCACCCCCACCTCACACGCAACGAGTTAGAGAAACACACCACCATACTCGATAAAGAAAGTGACCCAAGGATATTACCTATACTCGAAGCATTATACTGTATATCCAAGCCTTACATCCCAACATCAACAACCAAACTCTGGACCTTCAGATCCTTCCTTCGGCCAAAAGGCACTTTCCTACAGGACCTAACGCCCCCCTTCGCCCCCCGGTGCCCTTAACGCAGCCCACCGCACTACCTCCTTCAGCTTCGTCTTCCGCAGGCACCACATGTACTACGCAATTTAGACCACGCCCCTCGACACGCAGCCAATCAGCTTCGACCCCGCCAACCGCCCACCATCCCGCATCCAGTGCGCATGCGTGAAGCGGTTCTCCCTTTCTCTCTCCTAGAATACCCCTCCACCAATAGCAGACTTTTGTCCCCTGATTTTCGCCTCCTCTGATCCTCCACCCTCTATATATACCCTTCCTGTTTACCTTTTATATCATTCTATCCTTACTTGATAATGCTGGTTGTCCAGTGAAACGCGTCGTATATCCTGTATCATCATGTACATTAATGTAACCCTGTACCACCATGAATTTTGCTCATCTCCTTCATCTACTTCCTGCCACCCAGCGAAAACTCATCAGAGACCTGGACACTTTGAATAATAAAATTTCCAACGCAGAAATTGCCATTTCTTTCAACCTCGTTTGTATTAAAGAAAATTTATTACCTGGCTTTACTAACATAAAACTTCACGAGAATGCCAGACATCGCACCAGCACCCTCCAGTTTCGTGAAGAACTGGTGAAGGATGAAATAATTGAAAAACGAGAACTCGCCAACAACCTTCGTAAAGAACGAGATGCTCTTCTACGGATTTGGGAAGACGAAACCCCTCCAGACCACCTCAAAGCCGAAATCAACACAGCCCTCGAACAACTCCTTGAACAACACAGAAGACAAGCCGAAAACACAACCATAAAAAAGCTTGCCCGTCTTTATGGCGGAAACTTAAAACTTCCCAAACCAACAAAAGGATACATAAACCTTACTAACACCATTCTGACCCTGGACCAAGAACACCTCCTCAACAAAGGCCTCAACTGCCACTACAGCTCCAAACCTGGCCCCCACCGGAAACGTCTAGAAACGGAAATCCTCCTGGACGACATCCTACGACTCAAGAAGGATGGCAAGGTCACCACTACTCCAGCCCTACAACCTACTCTCCTCGCTGAAGCCGCCAAAACCAGAGGAACTCACCATAGCAAAATCCTCAACAAACAACACTTCCAAGCTGCCAAACAATTAAGAGACAACCCCAACATCATCATCCGTCGTGCGGATAAAGCTTCCTGCCTCGTGATTCATGACAAGGAGGAATATCTTAGAAAAATGGACGTCATCTTAAGTGACAACACCAAATTTAAAAAGATCACCCGCAACCCAACCGACGAAATCAAACGTACTGCCAACACCACCATCAATGCCAAACAAGGAGGGGTCCACCTTAAAAAACTCGTCGGAGAATACACCCCTGGTTATGCGTACGGAACCATCAAAACACACAAACCTGGGAACCCCCTCCGCCCCATCATCCCCCAGATCCCCACTGCCACCTACCAGATCGCCAAGGCCCTGAACAACCTCCTCACCCCCTACGTGCCCAGCCAATTCAACCTTAACTCAGCCCACGATTTCTTGGAAATTTTACGAGACGCCCCCCGGAACAACAACCACACAATCGCCTCTCTCGACGTAGAAAGCCTGTTCACCAACGTGCCAGTGGACAGGACCATTGACATGATTCTACGTCGAATTTACCATTGCCATGATACACCAACACTGGACATCCCGGAGAAGGCCCTGAAAACACTACTGGAGCTATGTACCAAGGAGGTCCCCTTCCTTTGCCCCCGGGGCAACATGTACAAGCAGATAGACGGTGTGGCGATGGGCAGCCCCCTAGGAGTTCTTTTTGCGAACTTTTTTATGGGTACCATCGAGGAAGAGCTCCTAGCTGCCCAACGACCCGCCGTCTACTGTAGATACGTGGATGACATCTTCGTGCAAATCAAGGACCTCCACGAACTACAGGAACTGCAGCGTCGCTTCATGACCTCCTCCGGACTTAACTTCACCTTTGAAAAATCTAACAATGGACAACTCCCCTTCCTCGACATCCTCGTAGCTCTGAACGACCATGGGTTCAAAACCACCGTCTACATTGAACCAACTAACACAGGACAATGCCTCAACGGCGATAGTGAATGCCCCCGCCGTTATCTTCTATCTTCGTTATCTTCTTGGTGGAGAGAACATAATAATCCTCCATCTCCGCCTATGTTAGGAGAGCCCTCGCGCACTGCTCTACCTGGGCCGACACCCACCAGGAACTAGAAAGACTATCCCAAGTTTTAGTCAATAACGGATACTCCAACTCCGACATCTCCAGCACCATCAACCACCATCTTGAAAAATGGTACACCTAAAGCCCTCCCAACATTGACCTCCCCAATGAAATTAAGATCTACCGCAATTTTATGTCCTCTGAACACAAAAATGACGAGGCCGTCTTAAAAGAAATAATCTCCAAGCATGTCCACCCAATCAACCCGGAAAACAAAATCAAATTAATAATTTATTACAAATCCCCCAAGACCTCCAACCTCATTCTCCGCAACAAACCAGCTTCCACCAAGATAAAGAGCCCGATGACCGACGATCACGTCATTTACCAACATACCTGTAATTATGAGGACTGTGGACCTCATTCCTATATTGGTATGACGCAGACTCGTCTTTCACGTCGGTTAACTCTTCACCTTCAGGCTGGAGCCATCAAAGACCACTATCTCACCCCTAACCCCCCCACCTCACACGCAACGAGTTAGAGAAACACACCACCATACTCGATAAAGAAAGTGACCCAAGGATATTACCTATACTCGAAGCATTATATATCCAAGCCTTACATCCCAACATCAACAACCAAACTCTGGACCTTCAGATCCTTCCTTCTGCCAAAAGGCACTTTCCTACAGGACCTAACGCCCCCCCTCGCCCCCCGGTGCCCTTAACGCAGCCCCCCGCGCTACCTCCTTCAGCTTCGTCTTCCGCAGGCGCCACACAACTTAGGCCACGCCCCTCGACACGCAGCCAATCAGCTTCGACCCCACCAACCGACCACCATCCCGCATCCAGTGCGCATGCGTGAAGCGGTTCTCCCTTTCTCTCTCCTAGAATACCCCTCCACCAATAGCAGACTTTTGCCCCCTGATTTTCGCCTCCTCTGATCCTCCACCCTCTATATATACCCTTCCTGTTTACCTTTTATATCATTCTATCCTTACTTGATAATGCTGGTTGTCCAGTGAAACGCGTCGTATATCCTGTATCATCATGTACATTAATGTAACCCTGTACCACCATGAATTTTGCTCATCTCCTTCATCTACTTCCTGCCACCCAGAGAAAACTCATCAGAGACCTGGAAACTTTGAATAATAAAATTTCCAATGCAGAAATTTCCATTTCTTTCAACCTCGTTTTTATTAAAGAAAATGTATTACCTGGCTTTACTAACATATATATATATATATATATATATATATATGTGTTTATTTGTTCATGTATTTATTGAAAAGGCATAAACTAATATATGTTATAGATAAATGTGCAGTTATTTGTTTACTAGTCCTTCTTTATTTGTTATCACTTTTCTTCTTTTTCTAAAGTGTTTCCTATACCGTCTCACCTGACCTCCACCTCCACAACACACACACACACACACACACACCAATAGCCTGCGGCAAGGTAGTTCTTCTACCTTCACCCTACTTCTACAGTTTCATCTTCCTTCCCCTACTCTTCCTCTTTGTCTTCCTCCTCCTGCTCCTCCTCCTACTACTAGTAGTAGTAGTACTACTACTACTACTACTACTACCTCTACTATTGTTTTTATTTACAATGAAACCTCCTTGATGTGCTGTCAATGTGCTATTAAAACCTTTTATCCAATAAACAGAATATATATCCAGAATTTACCACCATTACATTTTCAATTATAATCAGGATTGTATATTTTTTATAATACAAGTTACAATGGCCCGAATCACACCAGTAATTAACTGGTGCCCCCAGCCATCCTCCTCTTTTATTGTTCTGGTCTCAGCAAGAAATATCAGATACTAATCTATTCCTACATTCTATACTATGCAACCTCAATCCAGACTATTCCTGATATGACCCTCTGCCACTGCTGCCCCATAGTCCATGTCTGCTACTGTACAAGGTTTCAGTGCATAGTCTTTTTCCTCTAAGACATTACAGTGCTGATTTCAGAAACAAGATGAGCGGCACCTCATCCAGGCAACTACTTGACTCCTAGACTGTTGCTTCTTCCCTGCAATGGTCTTTGCTAGCTTAGAATAGAAGCATTTAGGCCTGGGTCATATCCTTCCAGATGTGGTGAAGACAAATGGGGTAAAGCCATTTTGGTGAATTTGTAGGATTCTTTACCCATATTCCCTGATGTTTTGTTTTTTTCCCCTCTTAAATGCAGCCTCCAGAGAAATCTCACTGTATCTAATGGCCATTGGGTCAAATATTCTTATTTCAAACAACATGTACTGTCTTGTCCAAAAGAATCTTGCACTAACAACCACTCGTGCTTCATTTAATGTGTTTGGCATCCTGTGCTGCAAGATCTCACCGTTTAAGGGGATGATTGTTGGTTCGCACACCACATCGTGACACACCTCCCTTAACATGCTCGCTGTTAAATCTCTCACTTCATTGAACCTGATGCTCATGAATCCTCCCTTCTTACATATCATGGTGTGGTCTGCATCGTTGTTGACTATGTATATTCATCAATTAGATAGTCCTTCAATCAACCAACCATACCTCAGTGCAATTGCATCAATTAATTCTTGTTTGTTGAAGTTGAAGCCTTTAGCCTTGATGGGTAGTGTTGTCAGCCAATTTGAAGCGCCAACTTCTTGTGCTATCTGGATTTTTCTTAGTAGACTCAGTGAAAGGTGTTGCATCAGTTGTACCAGGTCGTTTTTCTGATAATTATACCTCTCTAATGTGATGATCTTTCTGATATTGTAAATCTCTGCAGTGTCTACTTATCTTTCAGAATCTAGTGCTAAAATGCATTCAGTGAGAGATGTTGTTATCTTGACTAAGTTCTGATGTTCAGTTGCTGCCCTCTTCACGGGAGTGATGATTCAAAGCCCTCCCAACCTTGAAGGAAGAGTGAGTAATTCCCATTCTGCTGCACTTGTGGTGTGAGATTTTACCCATGCAGGGATGAGATTGTCTCTGATGGAATTTTCTAGCGGTTGAAGTAGTGGACTTACTTTCAGAACGGTATGCATCAAGAAGGTCCAGCATTGTTTGATCCCATGTTTGAAAGCTGAGAAAGAAGCCTGTGGTTAAATTTTTGCGATGCTGACCAGATACTAAATATCTTTTACCCACTCCTTGACCATGAAACATTTTGTGCCATTCACCGCCCCAAGGTGACGATGCCCATCTTTTGTTACTGTAACTTCTCTATCTTGGAAAGCTTCTACGGCATTATCATAAGGCTGTGGTTTAACAATTAGTATAGACTTATTGGCATTTGGGTGGCACCCAATTTCTAGGCCCTGATATGATACTCGATCCCACCAAAGATTGACATAGGTGACTTTTCCTGATCCAGTGAGATCATCTGTATAGGATACCTGTTTGACTTGTGTGTTTTCATAGCTTGGTAAAGTTTGCAACATTGAGAGACCTAATGCATACATTGCTATTGCTACAGGGTCACCTTGTTTAGTTCCCTCCATTGATGTCAATGCCATTCCACGTTGTGTGCTATGGTTGTTTATTATGAAGAGATCTACAAGTTGCTTATAGGTATTCTCTACATGGCAAAGTTGGGGAATTCTACCTTGATGAATTGTATTGCTGTCTTTCTGTTGATGGTGTTAAAGAAATTTGATGAACCCAATGATGCATGGCTTCACATTCATCCTGTTCGTATAGTTGTCTTATTGCATGAAATGCTGCCTCTCCTCCTGCTTGATGGCATGCACATATTTGAATCATCTTTGTTGTAAGAGCTGCCAGAGCCCTGCATAAGTCACTCACTGCATTTCCAAAGACTGTGCTCCTCTGGATAGTTCTCCAACCAATAATCCAGCCCTGAGGGTCCTGCACTGCCTTGTATTCGGAGAGCCTTTATCCAAATAATTTCACCTGTGATATGGTCATAGATGACGGGGTTCGGTGGTATATCAGCCACCTCCAGCCTCAGGCTCTCAAGAGTTACTAGGTTGCATAGGTTTTTCTTTCACCAGTTTGGTGGTTTCTCTTGTGACAGGCATTATCCCACCAGCTGCCTTCTTTGTCAAGGACCATATTGCGGTGCCACTTTACCCCGTCTCATCTGCTCACAGAATCTTGTGACCTTGTTTTCAGTAAATTATTTTTTGTACTAGTGACCGCCCTGTCTCTCATGAAATGACTTGGCTTCACTGAATATGCCATCCATCTTATCTTGCCATAGTTATGTTCTTTTTGTGAGCACCTTCACCTTTTCACCTTGAAGATGGGTTCTTTGACAGAATAGATGTGGCACCAGCCGAACAGGGCGGGTACTCAAAGGGAGTGCTACATCCTCCTTCCCCTTCATGTTCTTCTTCTACTCCTCTTACTTTTCATTTTCCTACTCTCTCTCTCTCTCTCTTCCCAATGTCATTCAAATTTAAACCTACCCTCAATTCATTTCACATACCAACTTCTCCCTCCAATCTGGCATTTTTTCATTTTTATCTAAGCCCATGCCTAAATGTATTTTTATACCCCCCCCCCCCATTCTCTGTTCAATCGTGTGATCAGAGTAAATATTATTATGTTCTCTCCACCAACCAACTCTACTCCTAAAATCGATTAATGAAATTAACAGACACATGTGGCAGTCCGGGGATTCGAACCCAGGATGCTCACACCGAAAATCAACATACTATGCACTACACCACGAAGACAGTTAGGTTAAAATGGGAAGCAAGGGTAGCCAAAACAAAACGGTAATAACTGAAATGAGCATGATTTAGCTTATTATTTGCATTCTCCTCATTGAATACAATGGCTTAAGTGGAAAAGGAAACAAGGCCAAAAAGAATTAAATACAAATAACAAAGAAGTAGTGTTTAATCTAATAGTGCTTAGAGAAGAGCATTTTGAGGACCATAGAGATAAATAAAAAGGGAGGGGGGGGGGAGGGGTTAGTCCGGTAAAGCAATAATTTTGTTAAATAAGATGTGTTTAGTAACATGAGCGTGATATATTTGTCTTCCTTCATCTTGTTGTGGGTGTGTTTGATATAAATCCTTCAAATTCACCATCCCCGTCCTTCCTACATATGCCCCTTTCCCACTGGTGAGACAAGTCACGATTTTCGTCGCCGATGCCTTCGTTTTGTCAAATTCGCAAGAATACATGCAACCGACCTTCGACCTTCACGATATCGACCTTACAAACAGATGACAAATTAAACTGGGCGAAGATGTCGCCGATGACGGCGACGCAATCGCCGACATCGGCGATGTTATTGGGGAAGTGAGCGATGTTTCGCCGATGAACCTCTGAGAGGCATTTTTTTAAGGCACAAATTCTTGCGGATTCAGATTCATCGTCTATCATCGGCGTTGGCATCGCACATACAACGGCGAGATCGGCGAGGTGTGCGCAGCTGAGCGAATGTAACGTGAATGTGCTAATTGCAGAGTGGAATTAGCATATCACGCCAAACTAATGGGCCGAACCTCATAAAATATGAAAACTAATGGGGTTAACCATGAGGAAGAAAGGGGACCAGAAAAACGACCCATCTCCCCTTAATTCGGAGGTTGGCAATGTTTCGCCGGAGACATTTTTCTATCAAATAATGTACAAATTTAGCTTGCTCTCAAAACAAAAAATATATATGTTGGCTCGCTACCGCTCACCACGAAAATATTGAAACCTGGATGGGGGTAAAAGTCTTAAAACAGTAGGCTGAACGGGGCCGAACGGATACAAGGCAAAGAGAGAGGGAGAGAAATAGAAATAAAAAAAAAAACGAGGAGAGAGAGAGAGAAACAGTAAACTAAAAAAAGCGAGGTGGGCTCAATTGTTAAGCCGTAACGCAAACATTGAGCCCACCTGCTGTTTGTTGTTTTCTCTTTCTCTCCCTCTCCTCGTTTTTTATTTATTTTTTTCTATTTCTCTCCCTCTCTCTTTGCCTTGTATCCGTTCGGCCCCGTTCAGCCTACTGGTTTAAGACGTTTATCCCCATCCAGGTGTCGATTTCTTCCTGGCGAGCGATAGGGAGCCAGTATTGTATGGAGAAATCCGGCTTCGCCGGAGAACTTTTTCTATCGAAAAATATACAAATTTAGCTTACTCTCAAAACAAAAATATATATATATGTCCGCTGAACATGATGGCGGTGTTTAGATTATTCTATCATTATTGGATTTTATAGAAATAAATCTATAACGATAGTTTTTCGCTCTTATAGAATCCATTCCGCAGCAAAATATTAACTCTGTCTGTTTTCACCAATAATAACTGCTTTTTATATTTTTTTGTTTTCATGAACGGCGGTAAGAGGAAAGGTTATTCTATAAGATTTCATCAACAACAACAACAAAAATAACAATATGTGGAATTTCACCGTAGGTGAAAGATATCTCACTATAGGCCTAATAAAAAAAATTTACCCACCTGCCGAAGGTGCTCTTTGGCATCGTCTATGTTCCCGGAACATCTGAGAGCATCGGCCGAAGGTGCTCTTTGGCATCGTCGATGATGTTCCCGGAACATCTGAGAGCATCGGCGACGGTGAGTATGGGTGAGTATCCATGCAGCGTTGCAAAGTTTTTTTTGTGCGAAATCATCCGCCGCGATGGCGATGTCTCGTGTTGTCTCGTGTCTCGCCGATGTCGCAGATGATCGCAGAAACCATTCGGCGATGCTCGACGATGCTTGCGAGGGTAACCAACCATCGTGAGTCCTCGTCCAAAATTTTGAACTGTGCTAACATTGTGCGACGACGCGCGAGGGCCCTTGCGAAGCCTGAGAGGCCTTGAGAGTCAAACGATTTTTTATGAGAGGTGTTGAGACATGTCACAGAATGTGCCAATTTATTGGTTTAGGCGATGAAAATCATGACTTGTCTCAGCAGTGGGAAAGGGGCATGACGGGGGCTTATTGCCCCTTTCCCACTGGTGAGACAAGTCACGATTTTCGTTGCCAAAACCAATAAATTGGCACATTCGTGACATGTCTCAACACCTCTCATAAAAAATCGTTTGACTCTCAAGGCCTCTCAGGCCTCGCAAGGGCCCTCGCCAGGTCCACAATGTTCGCACAGTTCAAAATTTTGGATGAGGACTCACGATGATCGGTTACCCTCGCAAGCATCATCGTCGAGCATCGCCGAAGGGTTTCTGCGATCATCTGCGACATCGGCGAGACATCGCGGATGGTTTCGCACAAAAAAAAATTTGCAACGCGCTGCATGGATACTCACCCATACTCACCGTCGCCGATGCTCTCAGATGTTCCGGGAGCATCGACGATGCCAAAGAGCACCTTCGGCTGGTGGGTAAAAAAAAATTATTAGGCCTATAGTGAGATATCTTTCACCTACGGTGAAATTCCACATATTGTTATTTTTGTTGTTGTTGTTGATGAAATCTTATAGAATAACATTTCCTCTTGCCATTCATGAAAACAAAACAATATAAAAAATAATTATTATGGGTGAAAACCGACAGAGAGTTAGGGCAAATACGGGCGGGCGGACTGATGATATGCGTTCACCTACGGTGAAATTCCACATATTGTTATTTTTGTTGTTGGTGTTGATGAAATCTTATAGAATAACATTTCCTCTTGCCGTTCATGAAAACAAAACAATATAAAAAACAATTATTATGGGTGAAAACCGACTGAGAGTTAGGGCAAATACTGGCGGACTGATGATATGCCTTCACCTACGGTGAAATTCCACATATTGTTATTTTTGTTGTTGTTGTTGATGAAATCTTATAGAATAACCTTTCCTCTTGAGAAGCCGTTCATGAAAACAAAAAAAATTAAAAAGCAGTTATTATTGGTGAAAACAGACAGAGTTAATATTTTGCTGCGGAATGGATTCTATAAGAGCGAAAAACTATCGTTATAGATTTATTTCTATAAAATCCAATAATGATGATAGAATAATCTAAACACCGCCATCATGTTCAGCGGATATATTTATATATATATTTGTTTTGAGAGTAACCTAAATTTGTATATTTTTCGATAGAAAAATTTCTCCGGCGAAGCCGGATTTCTCCATACAATGCTGGCTCCTTATCGCTCGCCAGGAAGAAATCGACACCTGGATGGGGATAAACGTCTTAAAACAGTAGGCTGAACGGGGCCGAACGGATACAAGGCAAAGAGAGAGGGAGAGAAATAGAAAAAAAAACAGATAAAAACGAGGAGAGGGAGAGAAAGAGAAAACAACAAACAGCAGGTGGGCTCAATGTTTGCGGTACGGCTTAACAATTGAGCCCACCTCGCTTTTTTTTAGTTTACTCTCTCTCTCTCTCTCTCTCCTCGTTTTTGTTTTTATTTCTATTTCTCTCCCTCTCTCTTTGCCTTGTATCCGTTCGGCCCCGTTCAGCCTACTGCTTTAAGACTTTTACCCCCATCCAGGTTTCAATATTTTCCTGGTGAACGGTAGCGAGCCAACATATATATTTTTTGTTTTGAGAGCAAGCTAAATTTGTACATTATTTGATAGAAAAATGTGTCCGGCGAAGCATTGCCAACCTCCGAATTAAGGGGAGATGGGTCGTTTTTCTGGTCCCCTTTCTTCCTCATGGTTAACCCCATTAGTTTTCATATTTTATGACGTTCGGCCCATTAGTTTGGCGTGATATGCTAATTCCACTCTGCAATTAGCACATTCACGTTACATTCGCTCAGCTGCGCACACCTCGCCGATTTCGCCGACGTATGTGCCCTATTTATGTAACAGCTTCCTACATAAGCCCCCGTCAAGGGTACAGCTTCCCCCTACAACCCCCCCCCCCCCTCCCCTCTTTGTCCCCCTATTTATGTAACAGCTTCCTACATAAGCCCCCGTCAAGGGTACAGCTTCCCCCTACAACCCCCCCCCCCCCCCCCTCCCCTCTTTGTCCCCCTATTTATGTAACAGCTTCCTCCTCTTCATGGTTTAATTATTTGCGTTTTCTTTCTGTCTTCTTTTATATTACCTCTTTCAATGTCTTAATCTTCTCCGGCATTCCAATCTATTACAATGCACTGTAGATATAAATGAGTACTTCACAATAGATCATTCAAGTAACAATTTAGGTAACAGATCTAAAATAATTGGAACAACTTACCAAACAGTGTCATAGAGTCACACATTTCAAACTTTCAAAGGTCACATGGACAAATATCTAGCTTCAAATCTGTGACTGACTGCGTTTGTACTCAATTAGTATTTGCTCTTTAATTGTTCACAAGTGCCTATATTTCACCCTTCACCAAGCGGCTTAGCGAGCATCAGCAGATCATCTTTCGTACTCGTTTTGTAAAAAAATCACTAAATTCAAAGCTAATTTACAGCAAAATTTAATAAAGAGTGAATAATGCAAAATCTTTGACAGTAAATCATGGAAGATATTCACATAGTTATACATAAATAAACTAATCATATAGGCCTTTTGGTTCCAACGGGTTGGCCAGAAACTAAATCCAATTGGGAGAGTGCTAGTAGATATTATGTCAAAAGCAGAAAGCTTTTCGGCAAATGCCAAAAGGAAGAGAGAGAGAGAGAGAGAGAGAGAGAGAGAGAGAACGCGCATGTCCCTATATGAGCCAACAGCATGACAGCCTTGAGGGAGCAGGTTACATAGCCAAGGTCACCCCCCCCCCTCCTCCCTCCTCTTAGACATGGTCACACCTAGGATTATATTGGAATTATCTTTTCTCTCTCCTCTCTCTCTCTCTCTCTATCATTGGTTGCTACACAACTTGTTAATCCCTCCCTCCTCTACCTACTAAACATGCCAAGGCCTTCAAAAATATTATCTTCTATATAAATATAACCTATACATTACGTAATTCATTAATACAGCTTCCTACCTTACTGATTTATTTAGCTCGTCTTCGAAATATTCTTCTATTAATTTTAGTGTTACTTTTCCTTTTCCTATTTATTACTATTATTGCTGTTTATTTGTCATTCTGTTCTTGCCTGCCATCTTTCTTTTTTACTTTACATATTTCGCTTCATGCCTATTTTACATCAAACATTTGCATAAAGTGGTGATTCATCCTTTTGACCACATTAACTTCCTAGATTTTCTCGAATATCCTGCATTTCTTGAAATGTTCTTGATATTTTTCAACCAAAAAGTAATATTATCATTCTGATTTACAATTACTCTTATTTGTCTATAATCAGGTATCTAATCCTCTTCCCAATGTTTGTATTGAAATATTGCATACCATATCTTTGTACGTTTTTAATGTTTTTTTTTTTTTTTTCTACCGGGATATTGTTCCTAACCTCTCATCAATAGTTTTTGTAATAGTATTCTCTTTTCTCATTTGACTTAATAAATCACTTCAGAATATGTAGATTTTTCTCTTTTACATACCGTACCTTTTTATTCCATCTTTTATTTTGTTTTATTCCATCAATATCCTAGGTCACCTAAAAGAACAGGTACGCTCATGATAGACAAAGACTCATGTTCATACAGTAAATACAAACTGAAATCAACTCTTCAAAACAATATAATTTAAGTGCAATATCAATGAACCACATAAATGTAATAGATTTGTCCAATTATGTTTATATTATCGGACTTAATTTAACCACACTCCACAAAAGTGCTAAGTGAAATCAAGAGTTACTGCCCTGCAACACAATATGTAACGCTTCAAAGATACCTACCAGACTGACTCACGTTGCTGCGATGAGAAATTATCACTTACGAAACACTAACAAACCCACCTTGGTAAACGCTCATCAAACACGAAGTAACAATGAAATCAGACTATGGTTCTGTCATTCACCCTGTTACTTTATGTTATGTTGTGGTATGATTATTATGATATGTTAAGTTTAACCCCTTAATTAAGGATCTATGACACTATTTCTTTTTTTATTCTGGTTATAATTTGACAACTATTGGACCCTATCTATCTATCTATATGCTCAGGCCCAATCCCCATTTTTGGGGTAGCCGACTCAAGACAGAGCAAGAACAGGGAAAACACAAAAACAACATAAAACAACAAATAAACACAGATGAAAAGCACAAACTCACACACATCCAAGTCACCCAAGAGAAGACCCAGAGACCAGGGTCACCAAGGTCGCTCCAGCACTCCCCCGGCCCCCGACCACCCGGAGAGGTTCTGATCTCGGCAGGCAGACATGCAGCGGAGCCAAAGCCACAAGCCCTCCCACCACACTTCCAGGCGCACCCTTCATATTAATCGCCTCCCCGGGCCGCATATTTCCGAAGTCGAGACTAGTATATATCATAGGGGAAATTAGGACCAATCAGAGGCCGCAGTGGAAGTGACGTCACCCACAAGGGGAGGAGCCAGTCTGTCTGTCACTCTCTCTCTCTCTCTCTCTCTCTGGGTGAGGAGCCTGCCTGCCTGCCTCTCTTTGGTTTCTCTCTCTCTCTCTGGTAAATAGAAGTAAGTCACCTATAGTATAACAAGTTATTTCAAATATTAACTACATTAAGGATACATTATGATTGTGCTATGTTATGGTTATGAGTAAATAAGAGTAGCCTACCGTATTACGCGTATTGCACAACCATGGACAGAAATTCCTTGACAATTTTAGAAGGCACAATATTATTTCACTGGCGAACTATATTGATTCCTGTGACACTTAAGCAGTTAGCCTGTGCTGATAATTTCAAGAAGGAACTTAAGTCACTCATATATCTAAAGGGTTATATATACAGTATATACATAGCCTATACATTACTTTATTTTAAATGTCATCACACATTAACATTATCAGATAGTACAAAATATATTAAGCATCAAATGTTATGAAATAGTTAATGGTTTAAGTGCATAAGGTAGAGCCAAAGGCTAATTAGTAGGCTATATAATTATACGATACGTGTTAAGTGAGTTGGGCCTAGGCCTATAGGCTACTTAGGCCTTATAATTAGGGTTGGGTGTGAAGGGGATCTGCCTTGTGTGAGCCAATCGACTTTCTGTAGACTCCCATTTTCTTTTATTCTTGTGTATGACAGCTATTTCTATATTTTGCTAAATATTACTTTTATTGTAGTCGATATGTTATGATGTGACAATGTTAATTAATATTTATATAAGTACAGTAGTGGTTAGGGCTACTTGAACACCTCTTAACCCCATTATATCCAGGGCGGTACAATATTGTACCGCCCTCGGTACTTTAAGCCAATATAATATGTCATTTTTAAATAAAGCACAATGTTACAAATAATCCTGATCAAGACACTGGGAACACAACAAACAATGATTTTAAGCAAAAAAACAATGAGTTCAATCAGCCTGTTTTCTAATATTAACGATTTTTATCGTGAAAGGCGCTGAACATAAAGAAACCATACGATATGAAGTGAGACATTTGGCATAAAGGTTACACTCACCTGTAAGGTTGGACTGTGATTCCAGATGTACGATGAGATATAATTGTGAATTTTGTTATTCCCTTCATATCAATCTATCACTTTCTCTCCTATCATTGATCTTTACTTATTCCCTTAGTCTATGTCTCGATTCAGCCACCCCCAGCTATGGGGTATGTGCCTGAGTGTATACATACATACTGTACATACATCCATACATACAGACATACATCTGTAGGCCTACATACATAATATTATGGAATGAGATCATTACATATGCGGAGAGAGAGAGTGAAAAGTGACCATTTATAGTTTATTTACGTTGTGCATGAATGTAAATTTAAATGATAATGATAAATAAATCAGGAACTATTTGAAACAATTTAACTGTCTAAGGAGAACTGGCAACACCCTCCTCCTCAAATCTTGGGACGAAAGATGCCAGAATCGCAAAATTGTCATTGTTTACTCATTGCTTTTCAAGTAAAACCATAATTAATGGGAATAACATATTGTACTCTGGATGCTTATTTAATCTAGACAGATACTATGCGAATAAATATTGATTACTTGTTATACTAGGTGACTTAACTTCTTCTATTTACCAGAGAGAGAGATAAACAAACGAGAGGCAGGCAGGCTCCTCAGAGAGAGAGAGAGAGACAGACAGACTGGCTCCTCCCCTTGTGGGTGACGTCACTGCCACTGCGGCCTCTGATTGGTCCTAATTTCCCCTATGATATATACTAGTCTCGACTTCGGAAATATGCCCCCGGGCCAGGCGCCTGATGGACTATTATCTAGTCCAACTTGCGCCCGACCCCTTACTCCAAATGACCACGTGTTCACTCAACTATTCACAAGCATTCTCCATTCACTCCTGTCCACCACCACTTCCCCTGCCTGATCTATAGTCATTCCTCTATCATCCAAAGCCTTTCTTACACAGTCTCTCCATCTCAATGGGGGACTTCCTGCCCTTCTATCTCCCCTTGTACCTGACTCACATATTCTCTTTGTAAGCCTTTCATCTCCCATTCGTTCAACATGACCATACCAGCTCAGCACCCTTCTGTCCACTCTGGCTGACAAATGTTCCTGCTGCCCCACTCTCCTACGTATCTCTTCATTCCTCAATCTGTCTCTACGAGTAACTCCACACATACTCCTCAAGCAGCTCATCTCCATCACATCCAGCCCTCTTTTCTCCTTCTTCTTCAGAGCCCATGTCTCAGCCTCATACATACAGGCTAACGTCCGGGGAGAAGGTGGCGGGGATCAGATGCCATACATACATCACTGTTGGCACAACAATTCCTTGATACAGTGCAGTTTTTACTTTCACTCCGAGACTATTGGACCCAAATGGGTGAAAACTATTTCAATTAACCTTCTAATTCACATTTTCATACTAAGCTAAATTAAATCGTCTACTGATTTCAAAATACAAATTCGAATAGCTTACTGAGGGGTTACGTTACGGATAGGTTAGGTTATTAAATTGATTCCAAAATAACTAATCCTACCCCTAGCATTACATAGCATACCAAACCTTAGCATAAAGTATATCTAGCATACCAAAACTTAATTTACCTTGACCCTTTCAGTGCAGGTCATGTCTATTTGATTTTATTCTAGTTATATTTAGACGATTTCTAGGGCCTTAGAAAGGATCTGTAGCAGTAAACACGGTTAATTGAGATAGTTAGTAGCCTTTATATTGCAACAGGTCCTTCTCAAACTGAATACATTCATCTAGTAACAACCTGAATATAATTAAAAGATGTCACCCATACTGAAAGTGTTAATTTAAACTAACTTATAATAACCTAACCCAGTCAAAGCTATGGTAACCCAGCCTAATCCTTATGACAATTATCCCTTATAAAATGCTGACAATGCTGACTTTCATCAAATACGGAGTAACAATGAAAATGAGCTTTGGTATTGGAAATTGAGCACTAATTTATGAAAGAGAACTTAATGTCACTCAATTTTCAAAAAGAATGCAAGTTATATACCAGTAGTGTATTTTGATCACCAATCCGTCAGAATTGACAAGGATAAATGTTATGCCCAAGTCTACAAGACTGGGCTCCCTCTTCTTTGTCCCTGAAACAAATAGAAGAGTCCACCGTCAAGCAAAGCTTTCCCTTACAGCCAAGGACAATGGCAGCGCCACACCTACCCTACAGACCTCACCTGCCTGCCTCCCACCTCCCCCTCACCTTCATTCCAGACATCATCTACCAGAGACTGCAGAGCCAGAACAAAAAGAACACAATGGCCCCATCAAGAAGCCAAGCAAAGGGGACCTTCTAGCCCTCAACCCCAAGAACAGCAGGTAGCAAGAGAAGTAAAGTAGACTGAATAAGAGAGTTTTTCGGTAGCTCTCCCAGCGGGAGACCGAGATCTGAATACCAATTTCTACGATCTGAATACAAATCTTGTCAGTCTGATACCAGCTGAATTGGCATGTATACCAGCCATACCACCCCCAGCTCAGCAATCTGCATACCAATCGCATCGGTTGTGATACCATCCGAATCAATCTGCATTCCAACCGAAGGTCTGTATACCAACCCAACTAACTTGACCTGTAATCCAGGCAAGGTAGCAGCCTGCAACCCTAAACAACCGAAGCCCGGACAGCTTACCTAGCCGTAGCTACACTCACTGACCTGTAACATAAAGGAGAAAGAAGAAGAAGATGGACCATGAGCTACCTCTGACCCCCTCTATTCCACCCATGTGAAAGTAGAGACGCCCCTCTCACTTACCTGCCACCCCCAGGAAACTGATAAAGTTTTAACCAACAAGTTACCATAGTATTAATTGTTCTTGTTGTGAGATCTCTAATTAACGTAAATAAATATACAGTCCACACTATCCTTTCCAATTGTCTCATAAACTTATACCTCGAATCATGCTTGACGAATCCGTCAACACCGAAAAAGATATATCTATATACAGTTATCGTAAATGCCTCCACACCTCGCACCGCTCGTTACCTAGTTTATCTCTCGAAGGTTCTATCATACATTGCATTCTTGTAACCAAGCCTTCTACATTGCCATCATTACTGACTTATGTTACCATTGTCTTATAGTGAATGTCAATACTACTTCTGGAAATAAACTAATATAAACTGTAGTCTTGTATCTGTACTACATTATATTTGTCTATGTGGATGAGGGAGACAAAAGGCAAAACTGCCTGTGACAAGTGCCTTCCCCTAAGTTGAAAGAGTGACAGGGCCAAAATCAAGGAATGTTCGAGCCAAAATGTCTGGACACACGGAGTTTGAAGCAATTTAAGTCATAGGATGAGGGAAAGATGGATTCAGGGAGAGAGCTCCAGAGCTCAGCTGTTGAATGGAAGAAAGATCAGGAGTCTCGTTTCACTCTTGGGTTGGAGAGTTGCACAGCGTAGGGGTGGGATTGTGTTGCAAGACGGGTGCTACGTACCCTACGTAGGGGAGGTGGTATGCACTGAGAGAGATCTGAGGAACACTGCTTATTATAATAGCGATAGATCAGTGAGCGAAAGATGCAACACTGCGGCGAAGAAAGAGAGATTGCAGAGAATCGGTGAGTGGACATGAGTTAATGAGACGAAAGGCTTTCTTTTCTACTTTGTCTAAATACCTCAAGTTGATGAATCTCGCCCATAATTCATATTAAACAATTATGATCTCACAGCATTATTGTACATTTTATGAATAGGGCCGAAGGTTCATTTTTTTTTTTTTTTTTTTTTTTTTTTTTTTTCTATATTCCAACTACTCCCTCTCGGGCATAGGCTGAGAGCCTGTACATTCCACCGCTCAACACGGTGAAGCCCGTGAGGTCTTGTTCCAGCCTGGGGAGTGAGACATGTGAAGCATCCATCATGGCTCAAAGCAGCTCCATCTCTGAAGCGGCTGGTTGCTTCGCTCAAGTGCTTCACCGTCTCACCCTCCAGACTCAGACCCTCACTCTCAGAACGCCACCTATTGAGCAGTGAACTCACTAGGCATTGTCCCCCTGTAACATATTTTGAATATGGGAATATTCATACAGTGTTATTTAATCAGGGAACAATGAGGGTATTTTTTTGGCATTTCGGTAGGCTTTGTGGTAATGCACTGATACTAGGTACAGCACAAATTCAATCCCAATAATATCTTCCCATTGACATATCGGGATTTGAACCCGGGTCCATTGGATTACCAATCCAATCTGGTCCACTACAGATAAATTTGTTCACGGTCTCATCATTCGTATGCAAGGTGATTCAACTATATTTAATATAAATTGAACCCATCTTACCTAACCTAACCAAATCCATATCTAGAGCTAATTCAACTTAATCTAACATAACCAAACTTAACGAAACCTAACCAAATATGGCCAAACCTAAGCTATGAAAACTTAACCTAGCCTTACATAACATAACACAGCGAAGCCTAAGCCAAGACAACGAAAGCCGATGATAAATTGGTACTTACGAAACACTGACATTAAAACCAACCTTGGGAAACGCTTGGTCAGCTGATCAAACAAGCTATAACAGTGAAATCGGACTATAGTTGGTTTGTTATCAAGTATTTTTCTCTCAGAGAATACTGTATAGGCCTATTCATGGTCGATTTGTACACTCCTAATCAAGGCTTAGCTAACCTAATACTAAACTCCAACCTATTAATTTATTAAGTTAACCTTACTATGGTAAACCTGTCCAAAATAACCCAGGCCAAATTTATCCTTTCCATCAGAGAACCTAACAGCTCAACTTCAAATAACTTAATCTAACAACGCATAACCAAACTCACCCTAATTTGTAGTTAACCTAGCCAAATTTAACCTTACCTGATTTAATTGACTGCAAAGTGTGAGCGATTCAGCTCAACAGTAAGGAAAAAATATTAAAGCGAAATCAATTGTGGGCGAATCAACGGAAACAGTGAACACACTGGCACAGAAGAAAAAAAAAATTCATCAGATAATATTTACTACAATAACTTAAGGTCACATAACTGGTGTAGCAACCCCTATTGACATTGTTCAGATTATTATTTATATTTATATATTATATATTCTTAAAATATTCAAAAATTATTCTTGCACACCAGTTTTTACACAATAACTCCAGAACCGCTTGTCGGATCGCGACCAAATTTTGACACAAGGTGCATTTTTATATTGGGAAAAATTTGATATACTAAACATATAAAATGGCAGCCAGAAATGCCTGTGCAGGCTGCAATTCTTATTTTTGTTTAAACATAAATACCGTCTCTCTCACTCATAGGAGATTATTGGACTTTGGTGTATGATTCCTCTACCAATGCCCCACAAATGTTATAGAGAAAGGTTTTGCCCTACACGTCATTTTTTGGTGGTCGTATAATAAAAAAACTCAAATTCACTTAACAATCCGTATCTTGAAAACTACATGGATGATCATCGCCATTTTTGCGTAGTTGGGTGCGGCTCGTGATTCCAAATGCATAGAAATTGGTGGAATAGTTTGGCAGTATCATTGAAAAAACTACCTATTAAATATTGAATTTATATATCTTCAAATTAATCCACACAGCATTTTCAGTCTGTCAGAGTAGTTCACCTAATTCCTCTATTTGTGCTTCATAAAGTTTGCAAAAATGATTAAGATCCATGGATTTTTATTATTATTATTTTTTTATTTTTTTATTGAGGGGGGGGGGGAATTTTATATGAAATTAGAGCTCAACAATCTATAACATACTACCTATAAGCCTATCAAATAATAATAATAATTCAAATTATCCTTTTGTGAATGACAGAGTATTAATAAGGATTTAAAAAAGGCCTTACTTTGCCAATACTTACCAAAATAAGAATGATATGTACCAACAAAGTTTTGATTGCCGAAAACAATACCCTTGTGACTTCAACTAGACCCCATTAGTACGAATGTTTGCTCACATTAACCCTATGTGCCCATAATGATTATGATTTAGGCTTTCAGTATTACTCCATGCCACACTTAACTCTGCCATATCTTAATATAACCAGTTTGAACAAGCGTAAATCAAATTCACTGTATATAACAAGTCTGTGTTTGAGTCTGCTCAGTCTCGTCCCTCAACCGCAATAGTTATCACAAAATACCGCTAGATCCGTTCTCAAAGCATGTCTCCTTAATAGTAAATGAATGCAAACAGTGGCTAGAATAATGCCACAATCTCTAGAAAAGTTTTGGTTTGGGTTATTTTTTAAAGTTTTACAACATAATATGGCTCTAAAATGTCTGAAATCTTTAAAATATCCCTAGGAATGATGTTGCTAGATATAAAAGATGGCCGCAAGATTGAAGTAAGTACCTCTAGATCTAGTGGTAAAGTAGGCTTGCTAAATTGGCAACAGAGCGAGTCGTCAACCACCCTTGCTCGCCGAAAAATCATGTTATGAAAAAGTTATTTCCCTACATCTTACTGTGTATATTTGTAACCCTTTCATGTGTCTCTATTAAGAAACGGCATCTAACAAGATACATGCCCTAAATATAAGGGTAGTAATAAAGGAAGTACATATTTGCATTCGGAAAGCAAAAATACAATTAATGCACAGCTCTCAATTACATTTACGTAACAGAAGGAGAGAGAGAGAGAGAGAGAGAGAGAGAATACACTCCGAGCATCCGAGAGAGAGAAAGAAGATTGGTTTCTTTTCTTTTCTATTTTCCTTTACCCGGTCATAACTTTTTCTTCCCTTTCTATTATGAATAATTATTTTACTTTTCGAACTTGTTAAGCTACATTTGTTTCGTCCAACACTTTTACTGCATTCCAATTATTTGATTTGCATTCAAAAACATGATCTGTTCATTATACAACTAATAATAATATAAATATAAATGAGACTTCACCATCAACATTCATAACATTAGTAATACCTCGAATATTAATGCTATTATTTATATTTGCAATTCTTAATACAATACCAAAACATTGTTTATGTTTGTGTGGTGTCCTTAAAATAAATTTATAACACTAGCAATTAAACAACAACTTTGTATCATGTTATAGAAATGGATTCAATACTGCGTCATAACTGTGAGTGAGCGTCTCATCGTAAAGTGGCCGTGTCCGCTCGCCTGATGCACAGCCGACAATATCTGTGGACTGTGGCCTCAAGCTTCTTTTAATAGCCTACTGTCTACGACTCGCCTTGTGACTGTACAGAAGAGAAAGCGAGAGAGAGCTCTAGTCAATAATAGTTTAAGGACGTCAGTCCGCTAAGAGGTCGAGATTCACTTCTAATAGAGCTAGAATGCTAATTGATTTATTGGTGACTATGCATACCAATTGTTATTGATTTCTATTGAGAAATAAATGTATGAAAAAATAAAAAATAAACGTGTGAAAATATGCGGAAAAAGCGCAAAATCTCCGCTGCTTTTACTCGGTAGCTATTACAACTTAGGTCTTGGTAATTTTTTTGGGAGAAGTACTAGCCATGATTGTAAAACTGTGGGTGAATTATTGGTGTAGGTCTAATGGGTATGTACTGGTATGCTTACCCAGTTTACTAATGGATTTGTCTCAGTACCGCTCATAAAACCTACCCAAAAAAATATGTCTTCAACTCATAGAGACCTAAGATACCTTCATGTTTTAGACAAAAAGTGTAAGCTTTCAAAAAAATAAATAAAAATAAAATAATAATTTAAATCCATCAAGAATTCCCCGAGTTATATCAGCAAATATGACATTATTTTAGCAAAAAAACAAAATCGAGAATCGCATGTCAAAGATTACCTTGTACTGTGACGTATGATGTAAACAAACTCACACTGCCATATATATCTCTACAATGATATTTGTATTAAACATAGTAAAAATTGCACAACGAAGCCGAAACTTTAGGAGGTCGTTGCCAACATGTTAGACGATTGTTCAGGAAGTTTTCGCCATATTTCACAAATTTGTTCTCGACCTCATAGCGGACTGACGTCCTCAAGCAACAACATTTCCAGGAGTGTTGGAGCTTGTACATGTAGGCAATTATTCCTTCAATAACAACATTCCAATGATTGTTGGGGCTTGTTCAATTTGTTGAAATTAAAAGACCCACACTCCTTAACCCTTTCGCTGCGGGTGACGTTCTGGAACGTCCTGGCAATTTACAGCAATTTCCAGGCTTCAAAAACCTGTAAAAAACGTAAAAATCGAGTGTCAGTGGGTGGGAGCGTGAGGGGCCCACCTCCGTTCCTCAGAGCAGCGAGCGGCCCACTGAGGTAGACTGTGTCTCGCGCGGGTCTCTCACTGCCTCTCACAACAGTGTTGCCAAGCGAGCGAGTGCTAACAAATAGCGGGTTTCCCGCGTTTCTATGGCACCGCTGCGGGTGAACCAGACCACGTACGAGGCCCGTTCTGGTCTCATTTTGAAGCTATTTTCACCTAGTTTTCAGCAGAATATAGTTCATTTAATGCAGTTGCTTGATTCATCATTCAGGAGTGCCTGAATATGCCCTAAATAGCCCAAAACACCCTGCAGCCAAAGAGTTAATGGCCACTACAAAAACGGCCACACTCTTAAAAGGTCACAACAAAAATTACAACGCTCCTACGCGGCCACAACCCTAGGACATTATATTGTCAGCAACAACATTCTCTGCTATGTTGGGGCTTGTATTATATTTACCTAAGAAATTATAGTTTTAGCAACATTTATGTGAATATTGGGGATTGTACACCTAGGCAATTATACTTTCAACAACAACATTCCAAGGAGTGTTGGGGATTGTAGTTCAATTGGTTGAAATAAAGTGGGCCACACTCCTTAACGGCCACAAAAAAAAGGCCACACTCCTTAACAATGGCCACAACCAAAACAGCAAAGACCAAAATAGGCCACACTCCTAAACAGCCACAACCAAAATGGCCACATTCTTTAATGGCCATAACTAAAATAGTTATACTCCTTAACGGCCACTACAAAAACGCCCATACTCTTAAAAACCCACAACAGAAATGGACACACTCCTAAATATCCACAACCAAAACAGCCACACTCCTAAACGGCCACAACCAAAAAGGTTCACTCCTGAAAGGCCACAAACCAAATGGGAGTACTCCTTAATGGCCACAACTAAAATGGCCCCACTCATTAACGGCCACAACCAAAACCGCCATAACTAAAGCGGCCACAAGAAAAATGGCAACACTCCTTAACGTTCATAACGAAATTAGCCAGAACCAAAACGACCACAACCAAAATGGCCACACTCCTTAACAGCTACAACAAAAACAGCCACACTCAATAATGAACGCAACATTAATGGTAACACCCTTAGAAGGCCACAAACAAAACATGTCTAAACTAAAACGGCCACACTGTTAAGCTGCAACAACCATAATAGCTACACTCCTTAAGGGCCTCAACCAAAACGTCACACCCCTTAATGGCTACAAACAATATGACCATACTTCTTAAGGGCCACATCCCAAAAGTACCCACTCCTTTATGGCCCCAACCAAAATGGCCACACTTCTTAAAGGCCACAACCAAAAGGGCCACACTCCTTGATGGCCACACTACTAAATGGCTAAAAACATAACGGCCAGACTCTTAACAGTCACAAACAAAATGGCTACACTCTTCATCCCCTACACTTCTTAGCAGTCACAATCATAAAGGCTACACTCTTAAACGGCCATGGCCAACACCGAAACGGCCACGCTCTAAAACACAAACACTCCTTAACGGTCACAACCAAAAAGGCCACAGTGGGTTTCCTATATACTTCGGTTGTGATGCCTGTGAGAGTTTTACTAATCTGAATATCTAGGAATGATATGGAACCCTAAGTCTCTATTTCAGAAGTAAATTGTATATTCTTGTGCTGTGTATTCATATAATCCTGGAACTGTTGTACATGCTCATTAAATTCGTTTAGTGTTATAAGAGTATTGTTTTCATAATTCGCATTATTAGTTTCAATTAATTTCGTTTGCTCTTAAGTATATGAAGTTTATTCTTGAGTCGTATTGTTTCAATCATTATTTACTAGTAGGTAACCCCCTCTACATACATTACTGTATATATTGGACCTGGTAACATAGGTTTTCATTCTGTATTAGGATCGCACCCGCGCCTGACCCCTTAGATGTGTAAGTACTATATACTTGTTAATAGCATAACATTGTAGGCCTATACGTTTTAGCTATATTAGGAAATGTTATTAGTTCGTAGTGTTTTTAATACATTTGTGGTCCACGATTTAACTTATATTAGTTTCTTAACAAAGTAATTTACTTTTAGGACCGGTATCCAAGCCTGATGATGGACCAAGATAGTCCGAAATATTGAATAAAGCTACCAAGATGAACACGGTCGTTGCCCTTATCCTCATGTTTCTCCTAAAAAATACGGTACCCTAGCGGCCAACCCACCACTACCACTGTTCTATATATATATATATATATATATATATATATATATATGTATTTATTAAAAGAGAGAGAGAGAGAGAGAGAGAGCTGTTAGAAGAAGTAAACACATCTAAATACATTACTACAAAGAACTACAAACATTACAAATGAGAGCAAACAGTAACAAATCTACTGATCCTCACCAGGCTGCTTGATTATGATTAAGCTACGAAATCTTCAAATATTTTCAATCTCTAGTCATACCTTGCTGCTCTTTCACAGTACTCCATCACGGTTTGCTACCCATCCTTCCATTTTGTTTTTTACTTTTGACATCGTGTTTCCACCTTCGTTTTGCCCATTGTGTTGTTCGAACAAGTTGACGGCATGGAAGACGATGAAGCTATTAATTGCATTATGTAGGACTGTTTTTGTATGTTCTCCATCTCCTGTACTTCTCATCAGAAGCTAGGTTACAACGGTATCCAAACCAAGGCGGATCTGAGCTACTGGTAAAACAAAATTCTGGATGGCACATACTTTTCTTGAGCGTCTAACAATACATTTATGACTTTCTCTACCTGTTGATCAATAGAGCCTGTTAAAAGGGATGTTCCATCCCTCAGCCAGCTCTCTTCCAAAGCCAGATTGTTTTCTCTGTGCTATCTGCTCTTTTAGCATTTAAGCTAAAGTTAGTGAGAGCTGCATGATGATCAGATGAGCCAATGTAGCTTTGTGGTTCACAGCTGAGTAGGAGGTTGAGGATTCGGGGAAAACAGATATCACCGGATCTAGAGATGATCCTGAAGAGTAAGTGGGAAAATCATCATAGTTAATGAGATGATAAATTATGAGATCATCAAATTCCCTCTGGACAAGGTAATGATTCAACTCACTTACTAGGAGCACATAGGAGCATCCATATTCGATAATTAACAAATCTAGCTGTTCTCGAAAATATGTTAGTGTTTCACTCCCCTTGCCATTATGGTCTGTAGCAGACATCGATCAATATGTTATCTGTGGCATTAATAAATAGTTTAAACAACATGATCTCCAGCTGTTGGGGAATATTAGATGACAAGGCTTGAACATGAAGTTCAGCTTTATGGCACAAAACAACTCCTTCCTTACCTGCATATTGCCGAGCCTTCCGATACCAGTGTGTGGAACCTTTAATCTCTCTCTCTCTCTCTCTCTCTCTCTCTCTCTCTCTCTCTCTCTCTCTCTCTCTCTCTCTCTCTCTCTCTCTCTCTCTCTCTCTCTCTCTCTCTCTCTCTCTCTCTCTCTCTCTCTCTCTCTCTCTCTCTCTCTCTCTCTCTCTCTCTCTCTCTCTCTCTCTCTCTCTCTCTCTCTCACACAGACACACACACACACCACAGCCACACCCCCTACCGCCAAGCGACCTTGTCTGACCTTGCCATAATTACGCTCAGATTTCTTGACCCAGATCTACAAAAAACAAGTATCACATCAACATGCACAAATCACAAATATATACATTAAGTATCAACATGATCTGTTTGTGTATATGTGTTGAAGAACGATATGGTACATAAATTAGCTGGAAATATATATTAAATATCGATAGAAATAATCTTACCATAATAGGCTAGAAAAGTAAGCATTTATTGGCAGGAATACTTCTTTAGTTCTATATAATATTATTAGGATACAGTAAATAAAATATAATAGTACTAAAATAGTAATACAGTGAGGACTTCGCCATGATAAAAGGCCCACACTCACCTGAGCACCAACCCACACACACACAAACATATCAACATATACAGAAAATGGAATCTACTGTATATAATATTTTCGAGTGTGTGTGTGTGTGTGTGTGTGTGTGTGTTTTTTTTTTTTTTTTTTTTTAATAGGCGGCCGCAGTTTTGGACCTGGGGAGCTGAAACTTTTCATGTGGGTGTCAATTGACCTGGGTCAGGTCATAGAGGGGGCGAAGCCACGATCGGAGGTCGTTTCGAGGCCGAAATTGAAAACAAATTGAAACAAATTGAAAAAAATAGCCGTTTGGGGCAGAAGGAGGCCTCCGATCGAAAAGGTGTATGGAACGAAAGTTGTTCGCAGCCCCCCAAAATGTGGGTACGGATGAGGTCAGATCCAAAATCGGAGGTCATTTAGCGGCCGAAATCGAGGTCGCCGTTTAATGAGGCACAGGGGGGTCGAGGCCGGTGATTATGGTAGTAGTAGTAGTATTGTGATGATTGTGGTAGTAGTGATTGATGATGGTGATTATGGTAGTAGTAGTGGTGGTAGTAGTGATGGTGATTATGGTGATTACCCGGGCAACGCCGGGTACCCCTGCTAGTACATAATAATACTGGTGCCACGAAAACCCTTCGTTTATCAACATATAAAACACAAAGCAGTCTCTTCCGTCTACCAGACCAACCTTGCCAAGACACATTTTGAAGCTGGTCAAAACGGCCAACCGTCTAAACGTACATAACTAGAGCGACCATAAACAAAATGGCCATAATCCTAAACGTCCAAGGTTTAGATATATTATACTAGTTTTGGTTATTTTAAGAGACGTTAGGTAAGGTTCTTTTATATTGTGTTGGGCTTGGTTAAATTATATTATTATTACATTAGGCTAAGAGTGCGTAGACGTTATAGCTACAACCCTCATGATGTCTCTCCAGTTAACCGCACGTCAGCCTAACAATAGCCACCGTTACCCTTGGAACATTAATTTTCTTTCGCCAAAAAAACGCCAAATGTCAGAAGTTTACGAAGCCTTCAATAGGCATCACACGAGATCTTTTATCGTCGTTTTGCTATGGCTATAATATTCCCGGCAACATTTCTCGAAGTTTTGGCATTGGTATCAGAAACTGAGAAACTAGATCTTTTTAGGTAGCTGATTTCTTATGCTCATTAATTTAAAGACTGTCAGACCAGAAGTTACGAAGAAAGTTACTGGGAACATTGGTGGTGTAATTCCGGCTGACGCAACGCCGGAGAAGAGGCGGATGATGGCGGTGGTGGTAGTGGTGTTGGTGGTGGTGGTGTCTGTATCTAGTGCAGCGCCTTGTACTAGAAGCAACTCGGGCTATTATTCTTATTACTTCCTTGTGCCTAGAGAAGAACAGTCTGAAATAATGTAGCCGTATTTTTGTTTGCGGTCGGAAGTGCTGGGGTGAAACCATATTCCTGTTTGTTGTAGGTGATTGTTCTTAGTGTCGTATGTTGTGTTAGTGTGCGTGTGTTTGTGTCTGTTTTCATACTGTATGTGTGTGAGAGAGAAAGAGCGAGTTTGTATGTGAGAGTTTGTTTGGGTTTATATCTACAGTATGTGTGTTTAAATGTGTGTGATTATCAAAGTATGTGTATGTGTGTTTGTGTTTCCGAGTACAGTCAATTAAATTTCCTGTTCGAATCAGAGCAACTCATTTGCTTAAAATCATTCAGAGGCACTTGTAAATCTATCTGTAGTAAATTCCTTAGTGATAATGATAATATAATATACCTCTTTTTGCTTGGCTGCTAGAGTGCAGAACTAAAGATCAAGGTTGTCACGGAGGTAATAATTTACATATGCGTGACAAAGGTTAGTCTACTAGAGAGTTTGTTACTAGATATTCTATGTTAAAGTGATGGAGGTAGGAGTACTTTTTGTGTTACTATAGAGACGCTTAAGTTGAGATTATGAAGGTAGATCACAACTTTTAAGAGGTAGGCTACTGGACGTGTAAGTGATTTACGTTTATTGTAATCATTCTTCACGTCATTTGTTCGTCATAGATGGTTTGGTGTGGTTATCTTCGTGTTTCCACCTTGGCAGTAACCTTGTCTGTTTTTGCTTGAATTGTTCTTTTTTTCTTCAACTAAGTGCGGCAGGGGTGGGTGTGGTCAGATTGCTTACTAGTCAGTTCACCTGCAGGATTTTGTCTTCTCTCTCTCCCATTTTAGAATAGTGGACTCACAGTTTAAGTCGGTTACTCTAGGTTTATTCAGTTTAACTTAGGTTAGGATAAGTAAGAAAAGGTTGGATTAGGATAGGCTAATATTAAGTTGGGTTGGTAAGAATAGGTCATGATTAGATTAGGATAATTAATGCTTTGGATAATTCTACGTTAGGGTTAGACTATATTACGATACCGGTAGCTTAAGGTTAGGGTAATTAGGCTAGGTTAAGGTTGATCTGCTTTCAAATAAGTTAGCTGAAGTTAAGCTAAGATTAAGTTGAATTAGGCTAGGCTAGGATAGATAAAGGTATGTGCAAAAGACGAATAGGCGGAACAAATACCGGATTCTGAGTCTTAGCATGCGCCGGCTGCTGCTCTCTGAAATCAACTTATTCACCTTCATACTCATCCACCTAGTAATCTGCTCCACTTTACACGGCCTCTAAACTCATCCACAGTTGTATGTGAGGCTGCCTGTCTTCCTACGCCCTCAAAATATGTGTGTAAGTGAACGCTGATTGCGCTCTATATATTTTTTTTCTGGAGTGCTTCGAATTTAGGCATGACTTCAAGGTAGGATATTGTTTGTTTTGTTGGTGTGTGTGTGTGTGTGTGTGTTCGAATGTAAATAATCTTGTAATAGATTTTTGGAATGATGATATCTACTTGTGAGGCACCTGACTTTGTACGCCTTCGTATACTGAGAGTAAATGGGGGGTCATTGCGGTCTATTTTTTCTGAGGTGCTTTGAATTTAGGCGTGTTTTTTTGTTGTTTTTTGTTTTTAAATCAAGGTAGGGCGTAATTTGTGTGTGTGTGTGTGTGTGTGTGTGGTGTAAGGGGAAACATTCAATTACAGCTCTGAAACGTTGTCCTATATAACGTGACCCTGCTGTACGCGTCAGTAGAAAACAGAAGAAAAAAAAAATAGCTGCATTTTACTGATTTTTTTACTTCACACAATTCACTACGAACAAAAAATAAAGTGTGTGAAATAAACGTACTGGTGATACAACTATATGATGATGATACAACTATATGATGATGATACAACTATATGATGATGATACAACTATATGATGATGATACAACTATATGATGATGATTACAACTATATGATGATGATACAACTATATGATGATGATACAACTATATGATGATGATACAACTATATGATGATGATACAACTATATGATGATGATACAACTATATGATGATGATTACAACTATATGATGATGATACAACTATATGATGATGATACAACTATATGATGATGATACAACTATATGATGAGATACAACTATATGATGATGATACAACTATATGATGATGATACAACTATATGATGATGATACAACTATATGATGATGAATGATTACAACTATATGATGATGATACAACTATATGATGATGATACAACTATATGATGATGATACAACTATATGATGATGATACAACTATATGATGATGATTACAACTATATGATGATGATACAACTATATGATGATGATACAACTATATGTGATGATCAACTATGATAACTATATGTGATGATTACAACTATAATGATGATGATACAAACTATATGATGATGATACAACTATATGATGATGATACAACTATATGATGATGATACAACTATATGATGATGATACAACTATATGATGATGATACAACTATATGATGATGATACAACTATATGATGATGATACAAACTATATGATGATGATTACAACTATATATGTATGATACAACTATATGATGAACCACTATTTATTGATACAACTGTATGATGATGCTACAACTATATGATGATGATTACAACTATATGATGATGATACAACTATAAGATGATGATACAACTATATGATGATGATTACAACTACATGATGATGATACAACTATATGATGATGATTACAACTATATGATGATGATACAACTATATGATGATGATACAACTATATGATGATGATACAACTATATGATGATGATACAACTATATGATGATGATACAACAATATGATGATGATTACAACTATACGATGATGATACAACTATATGATGATGATACAACTATATGATGATGATTACAACTATATGATGATGATACAACTATATGATGATGATACAACTATATGATGATGATACAACTATATGATGATGATTCAACTATATGACGATGATACAACTATTTGATAATGATACAACTATATGTTGATGATACAACTAAATGAAGATGATAAAACTATATGTGATGATACAACTATATGATGATGATACAACTATATGATGATGATACAACTATATGATGATGATTACAACTATATGATGATGATACAACTATATGATGATGATACAACTATATGATGATGATTACAACTATATGATGATGATACAACTATATGATGATGATACAACTATATGATGATGATACAACTATATGATGATGATACAACTATATGATGATGATACAACTATATGATGATGATTACAACTATATGATGATGATACAACTATATGATGATGATACAACTATATGATGATGATTACAACTATATAAGAACATAAGAACATAAGAAAATGGGAGTCTGCAGAAAGCCGATTGGCCTAAGCAAGGCAGATCCCTGTCCCACACAACCCCAATTACAAAGCCCAATTATAGGCTCAACACTCTAATACCCTGAGGATCATCTTACCAAAACGGTTAGAGATTAACGCAGGATTACGGGGGTCTGCAGAGCGCTGATTGGCACAACCCTGCTGATCCCCCTTCACACCCAACCCTTCTCGTCCATATGCTTATCCAATGTTATCTTAAAGCTCCCTATCGTTTTTAATCCCACTATAGCACTTGGTAGTCCATTCCACCCTCTGTTACCAAACCAATATTTGCCTATATCTTTTCTGAAACTAAATTTATCTAAATTTGAAACCATTGTTACGAGGTTCTTTCGCTATCACTGAGCTTTAGTACAATTTGTCATGTCCCCTTTGTTAATCCCACTAACCCACGTGAACACCTCTATCATATCCCCTCTAACTCTGCGTCTCTCTAACGAATGTAAGCCTAATTTCTTCAACCTTTCTTTATACGGACGATTTCTAAATATATGGATCATTTTGTCATTCTACGTTGTAACTCTCTCCAATGAATCTATGTCCATTCTGTAATAAGGACACCAAAAATTGAACAGCATAATCCATATGGGGTCTCACTAATGACAAGTAAAGTTTTAAGATAACATCAGCAGTTCTGTTACTCACACTCCTTGAGATGAACCCGAGAATCCTGTTTGCCTTGTTTCGAACGCTTATACACTGTGTCTAGGCTTCAAATCATTGCTAACAAAACACACCTAGATCTTTCTCACAATTCGAGTTTTCTAATTCCACAGTAGATAGTTTATATTAACATTTGTATGCATCTTCCCTATCTTTATACCTTGCATTTGTCAATGTTAAACTTCATCTGCCAATTTACTGACCATTCGTGTAAGGTATCTAGATCCCTTTGGAGGCACTCTATATCTCTATCTGAAGCAATTGTTCTCCCATCTTGGTATCGTCGCAAATTTACTTATCCTACTAGTTATACCTAAATCAGGTCATTTATGTATATAACAAACAACAGAGGACCTAATACAGATCCCTGGGGGACACCACTTTTGACTGCTCCCCATTCGGACTTCGTACCATTTATGCTGACTCTCTGCTTCCTACAATTAGCCATGACCTAATCCATTCCAACAACGCCCCACCTATTCCATGCGCCTCAACCTTTCTCATCAATCTCTCGTGGGGGGACTCTGTCGAAAGCTTTACTGAAATCTAAATATATTATATCATATGAACTTGTCATTATCTACGCTTCCATATACCTCTGAGAAAAAAAAAATATAGCAAATTAGTAAGGCAAGAACGTCCCTGAGTGAATCCATGCTGAGAAGAATTTATTAAATTAAAGTATCTAGTGGTTTCTAATTTTACTAGCAATAATTGACTCTAGTAGCTTTCCTATGATTGATGTGAAGACTAATGGGACGGTAATTGGATGCTATTGATTTGTCACCTTTTTTGAAGATCGGAAGTACGTTTGCAAGCTTCCAAGCTTCTGGAACTATACCTGTCTCCAATGACTTGTTAAATAAAAATGTTAATGGGTAACTTAACTCATCCCTACATTCTTTTAATACTCTAGCATATACCTCATCAGGACCAGGCGATTTATGAGGTTTCAGTCTGTCAATTTCCTTAAGCACTTGATGATATATGGATATATATATAATATATAATATAATATATATATATATAATATATATATAGGATATATATATTCCTTATATGATGATGATACAACTATATGATGATGATACAACTATATGATGATGATACAACTATATGATGATGATTACAACTATATGATGATGATACAACTATATGATGATGATACAACTATATGATGATGATACAACTATATGATGATGATACAACTATATGATGATGATTACAACTATATGATGATGATACAACTATATGATGATGATACAACTATATGATGATGATTACAACTATAGAGGATGATAAAACTATATGATGAGATACAACTATATGATGATGATTACAACTATATGATGATGAGACAACTATATGATGATGATACCACCTATATAATGATGATACAACTATTATGATGATGATACACTATATGATGATGATACAACTATATGATGATGATTACAACTATATGAGGATGATACACTATATGATGATACACGATATGATGATGATTACAACTATATGATGATGATACAACTATATGATGATGATACAACTATATGATGATGATACAACTATATGATGATGATACAACTACAGTATATGATGATGATACAACTATATGATGATGATTACAACTATATGATGATGATACAACTATATGATGATGATACAACTATATGATGATGATACAACTACTGTATATGATGATGATACAACTATATGATGATTACAACTATATGATGATGATACAACTATATGATGATGATGACAACTATATGATGATGATACAACTATATGATGATTACAACTATATGATGATGATACAACTATATGATGATGATGACAACTATATGATGATGATTACAACTATATGATGATGATACAACTATATGATGATGATTACAACTATATGATGATGATACAACTATATGATGATGATACAACTATATGATGATGATACAACTATATGATGATGATTACAACTATATGATGATGATACAACTATATGATGATGATACAACTATATGATGATGATTACAACTATATGATGATGATACAACTATATGATGATGATACAACTATATGATGATGATACAACTATATGATGATGATACAACTATATGATGATGATACAACTATATGATGATAATTACAACTATATGATGATGATACAACTATATGATGATGATACAACTATATGATGATGATACAACTATATGATGATGATACAACTATATGATGATGATTACAACTATGGTCCTCCCTGCGTACAAGGCTAGCACAAGACTAGCAAAGGGACAGTCGTGACAACCTTGACTACTGGGCGTAATAATGGGAGAGGCAAACAAGAATGGAGAGGAAAAAAGGGGAGGGTGAGATAATGAAGGAGGTAGTGAAGAAGGTATATGGTCATATGGTGAGGGAGATGGTGAAGGTATATGGTCATATGGTGAGGGAGGTGGTGAAGAAGGTATATGGTCATATGGTGAGGGAGATGGTGAAGAAGGTATATGGTCAGATGGTGAGGGAGGTGGTGAAGAAGGTATATGGTCATATGGTGAGGGAGATGGTGAAGAAGGTATATGGTCAGATGGTGAAGAAGGTATATGGTCAGATGGTGAGGGAGATGGTGAAGAAGGTATATGGTCATATGGTGAGGGAGATGGTGAAGGTATATGGTCATATGGTGAGGGAGGTGGTGAAGAAGGTATATGGTCATATGGTGAGGGAGATGGTGAAGAAGGTATATGGTCAGATGGTGAGGGAGGTGGTGAAGAAGGTATATGGTCATATGGTGAGGGAGATGGTGAAGAAGGTATATGGTCAGATGGTGAAGAAGGTATATGGTCAGATGGTGAGGGAGATGGTGAAGAAGGTATATGGTCAGATGGTGAAGAAGGTATATGGTCAGATGGTGAGGGAGATGGTGAAGAAGGTATATGGTCAGATGGTGAAGGAGGTAGTGAAGAAGGTATATGGTCAGATGGTGAGGAAGATGGTGAAGAAGGTATATGGTCAGATGGTGAGGGAGATGGTGAAGAAGGTATATGGTCAGATGGTGAAGAAGGTATATAGTCAGATGGTGAGGGAGATGGTGAAGAAGGTATATGGTCAGATGGTGAGGGAGATGGTGAAGAAGGTATATGGTCAGATGGTGAAGGAGGTAGTGAAGAAGGTATATGGTCAGATGGTGAGGGAGGTGGTGAAGAAGGTATATGGTCAGATGGTGAGGGAGGTAGTGAAGAAGGTATATGGTCAGATGGTGAGGGAGGTAGTGAAGAAGGTGGATCTTCTGATCACTGTCTGATACAGGCCACCTGTGTATCACCTACCACACCTTCCCACTCTGAACCTGTTTTGGTGACTAAATGGCATTACGATAGGGCAGACTGGGAGGGTCTTCAAGGTTTCTTTATTGATATTCCCTGGACCTCTTTCTTTTCTAATGATGCACACTCCACCTTGAGCCACATACAAGATTTTGTAAAAATTGGAATGGAAACTTTTATTCCTCATCAAAAGTACAGTAAAAGATCTAATTCACCTAAATGGTTTGACCATAATTGTGCTAGAGTAACTGAACAAAAAGCAATAGCCTACAATGCATACACAAGATCAAAAACACATGAAGCCTTTAATTACTTTAGAAACATCAGAAATCATGCCAAAACTGTATTAAACCTAACTAAATCAAACTTTCTCCATAAGCAGGCAAATAAACTTCTAAATAATCCAAATGATAACAAAATATTTTGGTCTACTCTTAACTCATTCAAATCCAACTTCACTACTGCTTCATCCATTCCACCATTAAAATCTCCGACTGGCAATCTTGTAAGTGACCCACGAGGTAAAGCTAACCTTCTTGCAGATATTTTCTCCACCAACTCAACCTTAGATGAAATAAATCAAGATGTCCCTGTACTTAATTTTAATTCACCTGAAATTCCCTCACTTAAGATCCACACCAGACATGTCAAAACTATTTTGCAGAATCTCTCAGTAGATAAGGCTCCTGGTCCAGATGAAATTCCTCCAATAGTACTTAAGAATTGCTCCTTGGTGCTCGCTCCTGTATTGGCAAAATTTTTCCGTCTGTGTACTCATACCTCATGCTTCCCAGTACCCTGGAAAGAAGCAAACATCCATCCAGTTCCTAAAAAAGGTGCCTCTTCAGATCCATCAAACTACAGACCAATAGCTATAACTTCCACTCTTGGCAAAGTTTTTGAAATTATATTAAATAATCACATAATTAAGCATCTGGAGAATAATAAATTAATCAGTGATAGGCAATATGGTTTTAGACGATGTCGATCAACTGCAGACATTCTTTGCCTTCTTACACATCAAATCAACCAAGCTACAGACCAACATGGTGAAACACATACAATAGCACTGGATATATCAAAGGCATTTGATAGAGTCTGGCATCAATCCTTATTGTCGAAGATGTCACACTACGGCCTTGCATCATTAGTTCCACTAATTTCTTCTTATCTTCATAACAGAAAAATACGTGTAATGGTAGATGGCCTTTATTCTCAATTTCACTCAATAAATGCTGGTGTTCCCCAGGGATCAGTTTTGGCCCCAACTCTGTTCCTCATTCATATCAATGATCTCATATCTACCACTCATAATCCAATACATTCCTACGCAGATGACTCAACACTCCACAGTTCCTTCACATTTACCAATTCTTTCACCCAACCCGATCTTATAAATTCAAAAATAAACACTGCAATTTCTCTGAACCAGGACCTTTCTAGAATTAATGAATGGGGACAAGAGAATCTAGTTTCCTTTAATGCACAGAAAACCAAGTACATTCAATTTTCTAACCGACAGAATCTCACTGACTCCCATATATTTTTTAATGATGTAAATATTCCCACTTCCCCTAGTATTGACATTCTCGGTGTAACATTAACTACTAACTTGAGCTGGACACATTATGTTAGAAGCATTGCTAAGAATGCCTCTAAAAAACTGGGACTCCTGTACAGAGTTCGCGAATTCTTCACTGACGAGCAGTTGGCCGTAATATATAAAAGTCATGTGCGCTCTCAGATGGATTACTGTTCACCTCTGTGGGGTGGAAGTGGAGTGGTTGCATTGAGGCAGTTGGACAAAATTCAAAATAAAGCTATTAGATTAATCAATAACCCTGCAATCACACAGGACCTTCCTACATTAGCCATACGAAGAAACGTTGCATCCCTTGCATTATTCTACAGATATTTTCACAGCAATTGTTCCGAGGAACTTGCTTCAATTGTGCCGCCTCTCCACATCTTTCCCCGTAGAACTAGGGCAGCTGAGAGCGCCCATGAATTTACACTTTCTCCTCCACAATGCAGAACTTCTGCTTATCAGAATTCATTTATCCCCAGAGCTACTACTCTTTGGAATTCACTTCCCTCGAATTGCTTTCCACAAACTTACAATCAACAAATGTTTAAATCCAGTTGTTACAAACATTTTATGAATGGAGGATGCCTTTAGGCACATGGACCTTTTTGTTTTATCTGTGTTTTTCCTTCCTCCGTTCATTGTCTCTTAAAAAAAAAAAAAAAAATATGGTCAGATGGTGAAGAAGGTATATGGTCAGATGGTGAGGGAGGTGGTGAAGAAGGTATATGGTCAGATGGTGAGGGAGGTGGTGAAGAAGGTATATGGTCAGATGGTAAGGGAGGTGGTGAAGAAGGTATATGGTCAGATGGTGAGGGAGGTAGTGAAGAAGGTATATGGTCAGATGGTGAAGAAGGTACATGATCAGATGGTGAGGGAGGTGGTGAAGAAGGTATATGGTCAGATGGTGAGGGAGGTGGTGAAGAAGGTATATGGTCAGATGGTGAGGGAGGTGGTGAAGAAGGTATATGGTCAGATGGTGAGGGAGATGGTGAAGAAGGTATATGGTCAGATGGTGAGGGAGGTGGTGAAGAAGGTATATGGTCAGATGGTAAGGGAGGTGGTGAAGAAGGTATATGGTCAGATGGTGAGGGAGGTAGTGAAGAAGGTATATGGTCAGATGGTGAGGGAGATGGTGAAGAAGGTATATGATCAGATGGTGAGGGAGGTGGTGAAGAAGGTATATGGTCAGATGGTGAGGGAGGTGGTGAAGAAGGTATATGGTCAGATGGTGAGGGAGGTGGTGAAGAAGGTATATGGTCAGATGGTGAGGGAGGTGGTGAAGAAGGTATATGGTCAGATGGTGAGGGAGGTGGTGAAGAAGGTATATGGTCAGATGGTGAGGGAGGTGGTGAAGAAGGTATATGGTCAGATGGTGAGGGAGGTGGTGAAGAAGGTATATGGTCAGATGGTGAGGTGAAGAAGGTATATGGTCAGATGGTGAGGGAGGTGGTGAAGAAGGTATATGGTCAGATGGTGAGGGAGGTGGTGAAGAATCGAGCAGGGCAATACCCAGGGGACGCCACATAGGCATATGATAAGGAGTTGTTGGAGGAGTTGTGAGTGTGTGTGTAATTTGTCCTCTTCTTTCTTTCACATGAAACAAATATAAATATATAAATAAATGAATAAAATAGAATATAACGGATGACCTTGACCGGGATGTACTTATTGGACTATACATAAATTAGGTCAGGGTGGGTTACCTAAGTATGTGTGTGGTGCAGGTGTAGGCCATCTGTGTGTGTGTTTGTGTGTGTGTGTGTATGTGTGTTTGTGTGTGAATGTGGTTGTGTGTGTGAGAGATATTTGTAAAGATACACAGATTGCTAGAGATAAAAAAGACACAGGGAGACACAGGTACTCACACAAAAATCAACATAACAATAATAATGTAGCTAATATACTGTAGTGTCTGAGAGGGAAGACAAGGTAACCAAACAATAAGAACAATAATAAATAGAAAGAAGAAAGAAATGAGCGAGATAGCCATACCAATATAATACAGATAACACACACAAAGTGGAATAGAGAGGGAGGTTCATACCAGACAAACTCCCACACCGAACAGCAAAGAAACGCATGTATTGCTTAAGTAGTGGTAGGCGGAAGACGTTATTGATTCGTGAAGGTTGGGCAATGTTGGCATAATGGTTCATACTTAAGGTCATAGAAGTATGAAATACAGCAGACTGAGGCGTACGTGACAGGCATAGCTTGAGGTGGCGTTACATTACCGCTAAACTGACAATTTTCAATCTTCAATTATGTATTTGATGCTCTTTCGCATTGGTACCAGGAACTATTCTGAGAGTAAATTATGTTCCAAGGCTTAATTCCCAGTAACATATAATTCAGATGATACCAGACTTGATTGCCGATAAATACATTAAACAGTGTGAAGACTCCACCTTTAAGAATTGAACTTTAGGGTGTTAGTAAATAGCCCAAGCAATATATTCGGAAAGTGAAATAATCAGTGCTCTCAATATGACCTAAATACATTTTACTAATGCAAATGCTTGAATGTATAATGATTTAGAATACCACAGGCAGACTGCTGAAACAAAAAATAGCACAGCTATTCTGGGATCCCTTGAAAAACGAAACGAACTTCTGCATTAGAAGATACATTTTACACACACACACACACACACACACACACACACACACACACACACACACACACACACTGGGAATAGATAGTGACATACCAGAGGGAATGTGGTTTATTCCAGAGAGGAACTATTAATACAATAGATTAATTGCATTGTGCAGTAAACATATTGAACAGTATGCAGAGTTATATAGAGAGAATAATGAGAGTGTGCGATTTGTTATGTATGTGTTTGTATGTGCGTGCGTGTGTTCGTTTGTGGTAACCTCTTTCAATATATATCAATTGCAGAATATGTTACAGGTGGTCAGTCAGGAAAGGCACGATGGAAAACGTAAAAAGGAATTGAATATTAACATAAAGAAAAAAAGAACAACAAACTAAAGGGACATAGATAGCTATGGAATATTCGGATAGCAGATACAAGATTAGGGGAAGTAAAACAAATATGTTAAAGAAGTGAAAAGGACTGAACATAGTTCAAATATGAAGAACACGTAATATAAGATTTTGTTTTTGTTTAAGTTAGGTAGTAAAGAAAAACATAATATATGAATGGGAGTAGTGAAAAGAGGAAGAGGAGAGACCAAATGAACAAGAGGATGCACAAACAAGAAGTATCTTGTAGCCATTTGGTTTGAGGTGATTATCGAGAAAAGCACGCTGGTTTGTAATGGGAATCTGTAGAGGTTGTATAGGCGTTTTTATCCAACATAGGCTACGGCAACCTTAATATCCGGCCATCAACATCCACCTGCAGTGATAAATAACTTAAAGTTATGTGAACAAATCATTCACGCTGATGTAATATTAGAAAATATTCCTATAGCCACATGAACCATTCATATAGTCACATGGACCATTCCTATAGCCACATGAACCATTCTTATAGCCACATGAACCATTCATATAGCCACATGGACCATTCCTATAGCCACATGAACCATTCCTATAGCCACATGAACCATTCATATAGCCACATGAACCATTCATATAGCCACATGGACCATTCCTATAGCCACATGAACCATTCCTATAGCCACATGAACCATTCCTATAGCCACATGAACCATTCCTATAGCCACATGAACCATTCCTATAGCCACATGAACCAAATCCTATAACCACATGGACCATTCCTACAGCCACATGGACCATTCCTATTGCCACATGGACCATTCCTATAGCCACATGGACCATTACCATAGCCACATGGACCATTACCATAGCCACATAAACCGAGTCATTGTTTGATCTCCTATAAATGTTGACTGTTTCAAGTTAATCATCAAGTGTTGTACCAGCTACTACTACAGCCAAGTGTACTGTACATATCATCTAAATAACCCTGTTAAGAGGCATCCCGGTGGCAGTACTTACTGTACCTTCTTAACGGGAACGTGGCTCTAAATATATCAAGATAATTAACCAATAAATAGAACATAAAGTAAATAATTTATATTATGCATTTAAGAGAGTAAAGCCAATAATCAATTATAAGCAATAACACAGGTAGTGATACAAAGGAACATACAGTGAAGAACGCAAATGTAAGTATGACAGTATGTCAATATTATAAGCAATAACACAGGTAGTGATACAAAGGAACATACAGTGAAGAACGCAAATGTAAGTATGACAGTATGTCAATATTATAAGCAATAACACAGGTAGTGATACAAAGGAACATACAGTGAAGAACGCAAATGTAAGTATGACAGTATGTCAATATTATAAGCAATAACACAGGTAGTGATACAAAGGAACATACAGTGAAGAACGCAAATGTAAGTATGACAGTATGTCAATATTATAAGCAATAACACAGGTAGTGATACAAAGGAACATACAGTGAAGAACGCAAATGTAAGTATGACAGTATGTCAATATTATAAGCAATAACACAGGTAGTGATACAAAGGAACATACAGTGAAGAACGCAAATGTAAGTATGACAGTATGTCAATATTATAAGCAATAACACAGGTAGTGATACAAAGGAACATACAGTGAAGAACGTAAATGTAAGTATGACAGTATGTCAATATTATAAGCAATAACACAGGTAGTGATACAAAGGAACATACAGTGAAGAACGCAAATGTAAGTATGACAGTATGTCAATATTATAAGCAATAACACATGTAGTGATACAAAGGAACATACAGTGAAGAACGCAAATGTAAGTATGACAGTATGTCAATATTATAAGCAATAACACAGGTAGTGATACAAAGGAACATACAGTGAAGAACGCAAATGTAAGTATGACAGTATGTCAATATTATAAGCAATAACACAGGTAGTGATACAAAGGAACATACAGTGAAGAACGCAAATGTAAGTATGACAGTATGTCAATATTATAAGCAATAACACAGGTAGTGATACAAAGGAACATACAGTGAAGAACGCAAATGTAAGTACGACAGTATGTCAATATTATAAGCAATAACACAGGTAGTGATACAAAGGAACATACAGTGAAGAACGCAAATGTAAGTATGACAGTATGTCAATATTATAAGCAATAACACAGGTAGTGATACAAAGGAACATACAGTGAAGAACGCAAATGTAAGTATGACAGTATGTCAATATTATAAGCAATAACACAGGTAGTGATACAAAGGAACATACAGTGAAGAACGCAAATGTAAGTATGATTGTATGTCAATATTATAAGCAATAACACAGGTAGTGATACAAAGGAACATACAGTGAAGAACGCAAATGTAAGTATGACAGTATGTCAATATTTGGCTGGAGTAAAAAGGTGTGTTAACTTTGCAGAGGTCAGGCTGACCTCTTCCATGTTAACCTACTTCTACCTCTCTCTCTCTCTCTCTCTCTCTTTCTCGCAAACGCACACCATTGTTTCTTCTTGTCTGTGTTGTGTCCATGTTTACCATTATATTTTATCAGCTTGCTCATTACTTTATCGTCTATATATCTACAGTAGGCTATCCTATAGCGATTCAGTAATAGTACCTCCCCTATACACACACACACATAATATAGTATAATATATATATATATATATATGTGTGTGTGTGTGTGTTTTGGGGGGCGTGTGTGTATGTGTGTGTGAACAATAGGACCAGGGTTATGAAAACATCTTAGGAAGTGTCTTTATCTGTAACAACGATTCAGACTAAAAATAGAAATGAATTACTTTTTTGTCTATGTGGATGAGAGAGAAAAAAGGCAGAGCTGCCTGTGACAAGTGCCTCCCCCAGACTTAGGAGTGACAGGGCTAGGGATATTATTATTTTTTTTTTTGTGGCAGAAAGAAGTGTGGTGTGCTTGCTAAGTGTAGTGAAGTAGATAGCAGGAGGTGTTTGTGAGAGCTAGCTGGATCACTCTGTGTAGGTGAGGCACAATCTGAAACAGTAAGGGAAGCCAAACAAATGAAACAGGAGTTCCAGCAACTCCTTATCAAATGATTATAAGCCTCCCCTGGGTATTGCCTTGCTCGATTGGTGCCTACAATCTCCCCATCTGTTATCTAGTTTGCCAACTGCAAGAGGCACCGATTAGCGTGTCACCCATCAGTAATTTGTTTAGGGTTTATTCCCTTAGATGGGTTGCCCGCCAAGGCTAACAAGTCCCATCCACCCAGAAACCCCTATCAGTTATCAGAGGGAGGGCTTACACCAGAGACAACCCTATCACATTATAGGGGAAGAGTGGAAGATGGGATTCATACGAACTCCTCAGGGGAGCTCAGGTCCTGGGACCCTGACTCATATATCAGAGGAAAGAAGATCTAGGTTGTACCATTCAGGGATGGACTGGTTAGTGTAGGAAGAGGACTCCTCCCACACTATGAAGGGGACCCCACTGCACTAGAGGGCCATGGAGTACGAGGATAAGTTCAGGTACCCCAACTCCTCCGAGTCCCCCAGGACCCCCTCGCATACCATAGTCAAGACCCTCACTATCATCAATACTAAACCCACACCACCTACCCCTTCCCAACCTTTCCCACTCACTTGCCCTGCAATGTTAACTCCTCTGTATACTCAGCTATCAGCTCCTCTCTCTTACTTATGCCTAATATCCTAATCTCTTCTAAAGATGTACTTTCTACCCTCTCTGGGCTTAATACTAAGAAGGCGTACGTTCCGGACGGTGTTCTTTCTGTTGTACTCAAAAACTGTGCTTCCATGCTGACTCCCTGCCTAGGCAAACTCTTTCGTCTCTTGTCTATCCTCTAACATCTTCCCTTCATGCTGGAAGTTTGCTCTCATTCAACCTGTCCCAAAGAAGGGTGACCGCTCTCAACCCTCAAACTATCGTCCAATTGCTATCTCTTGTATTTCTAAAGTTTTTGAAACTATTCTTGCTTCCAAATTTCTTAAGCATTTCTCTTCTCATAATCTGCTCCCAGATCGCCAGTATGGCTTCCTTAAGGGTCGCTCTACTGGTGATTTTTTTTCATATCTTACTAACTCTTGGCCATCCTTCTTTCGGGACTTCGGTGAGACTTTTTCTATTGCACTAGACATATCGAAAGCCTTCGATAGAGTCTGGCACAAATCTTTAATTTCTAAACTACCCTCCTTCGGTTTCTATCCCTCCATCTGTGTCTTTGTCTCTAATCTCCTTTCCGGCCATTCCATAGCTGCGGTTGTGAACGGCCACCGTTCACTTCCTCAACCTATAAACTCCGGTGTTCCTCAGGGCTCTGTCCTATCCTATTCTCTTTCTAATTTTTATAAATTATCTTCTCACCTGTACCTCAATTCCCATACATTCATAAGCAGACGACTCAACCTTACACTACTCCATTAGTTTTTCAGAATGCCCCAGCCAGCAATCCCTCAACGACAAACGTAATGAAGCCATAGAACACTTAAATTCTGATCTAACTACTATCTCCATTTGGGGCAGAGAAAACCTTGTTACCTTTAATGCTTCCAAAACCCAATTTCTCCATCTATCTACCCGTCCGGAACTCCCAGAGGACTATCCCTTATTCTCCAACAATACAAAAATCAATCCTTCATCTTCTGTCAATATTCTTGGTGTCTCTTCTTCTTCTGCTCTCATTTGGAAGGACCATATTACCAGTCTTGCTAAGGCAGCCTCCCAAAAGCTGGGTGTGCTCAACCGCCTTAGGGGGTTCTTTACCCCTGCACAGCTTCTTGCTCTGTACAAGGGCATAGTGCGTCCTTGTATTGAGTATTGTTCACATGTGTGGGGAGGTTCCTCACACCGCTCTCCTAGACAAAGTTGAAAGGAAGGCCTTTCATATCATTAACTCCCGTCCACTCACCAACTCTCTGCAATCTTTCTCTCTCCGCCGCAATGTTGCATCTCTCTCGCTATTCTATCTCTACTATAATAATCAGTCTTCCTCAGAGCTTTCCCAGTGTATACCACCTCCTTTACGAAGGGCATGTGGTACCCATCTTGCAACACAATCCCACCCCTACTCTGTGCAACTCTCCAACCCGAGAGTGAAACGTTACTCTCAAGCTTTCTTCCTTTCAACAGCTGAGCTCTGGAACTCTCTCCCAGAATCAGTCTTTCCCTCTTCCTATGACTTAAATTGCTTCAAACTCCGAGCGTCCAGGCATTTTGGCTCGAACGTCCCTTGATTTTGGCCCTGTCACTCTTTCAACTATGGGGGAGGCATGAATTTCGGAAAGGAAATTAGAGACAAAGGCACAGATGGAGGGATAGCAACCGAAGGAGGGTAGTTTAGAAATTAAAGATTTGTGCCAAACTCTTATCGAAGGCTTTCGATATGTCTGGTGCAATAGAAAAAGTCTCACCGAAGTCCCGAAAGGAGGATGACCAAGAGTTAGTAAGATATGAAAGAAGATCACCAGTAGAGCGACCCTTAAGGAAGCCATACTGGCGATCTGAGAGCAGATTATGAGAAGAGAAATGCTAAAGAAATTTAGAAGCAAGAATAGTTTCAAAAACTTTAGAAAGACATGAGATGAGAGTAATTGGACGATAGTTGGAGGGTTGAGAGCGGTCACCCTGCTTTGGGACAGGTTGAATGTGAGCAAACTTCCAGCATGAAGGGAAGACGTTAGAGGATAGACAGAGACGAAAGAGTTTGCCTAGGCAGGGAGTCAGCACGGAAGCACAGTTTTTGAGAACAACAGGAGGAACACCGTCCGGACCGTACGCCTTATTAGTATTAAGCCCAGAGAGGGTAGAAAGTACATCTTTAGAAGAGATTAGGATATTAGGCATAAGTAAGAGAGAGGAGGGTGGAGAGGGAGGAATAGCACCGGAATCATCCAAGGTGGAGTTTCTAGCAAAAGTTTGAGCGAAGAGCTTAGCTTTGTCAGAGGAAGAAGTGATGGTTGTGCCATCAGAATGGGAAAGGGGAGGGAAAGACGAGGAAGAGAAATTGTTGGAGAGGTTTATGGCTAGATGCCAGAAAGCTTGGGAAGAGCTAGAGTTGGATAGTTCAGTGCATTTATTATTGATGAAAGAGTGTTTGGCAAGTCGAAGAACAGATTTGGCTTGATTCCGGGCAGAAACATAGGAAGAATGAGAGTCTTGAGTTTTAAGGCGTCGGTACCGTTTGAATGCTTCCTCCTTATTGCGGACAGCAGTAGAACAGGCGTGAGTAAACCAAGATTTTTTAGCATTAGTCTGAGAGAAAGAGAATGGAATGTATGCTTCCATGCCCGATAGGATTACCTCGGTAATGCGTTCAGCACTCTCCGAGGGTCCCCGGCCACAGAAGCAGAAATCATTCCATGGGAAATCAAAGAAGTACTGCCAGAGAGCCTCCCAGTCGGCAGCGCCAAAGTGCCACAAGCGCCGCCGGCTAGGATGATCGGGTGGCCATACTTGAGAGATAGGACAGTTGACAGAGATAAGTTTATGGTCGGAGGAGCCCAAAGGAGAGAAAAGATCGACAGTATAAGAAGAAGGGTTAGAAGTTAGAAACAAGTCAATGTTGGGCCGATCTCCGATGCGATCCGGGATACGGGTGGGTTGCTTAACTAACTGTTCTAGGTCATTTATGATAGAAAAGACGTAAGCTTGTTCACCAGGTGGGTCAGTAGTGTGAGAGGAGAGCCATTGGCGGTGGTGAACGTTGAAATCTCCTAAGATGGAGATTTCTGAGAAAGGAGAAATGGATAAAATGTGTTCCACTGTAGAGTTTAGATAGTCAAAGAATTTGGAAAAGTTGGTAGAGTTAGGGGAAAGATAGACAGCACAGAAATATTTAGTAAGAAAATGTCAGGAAAGTTTGAGCCATAAAGTAGAGAATTCAGAGGAGTCGAAATCGGGAACACGAGAGCAAGTGAGTTTGTTGTGCACATATTATTTTTTTTTTCTATGTGATTGAGGGAGGCAAAAGGCATAACTGCCTATAGCGAGTGCCTCCCCCATAGTTGAAAGAGTGACAGGGCCAAAATCAAGGGACGTTCGAGCCAAAATGCCTGGACACACGGAGTTTGAAGCAATTTAAGTCATAGGAAGCGGGAAAAAATGATTCTGGGAGAGAGTTCCAGAGCTCAGCTGTTGAGTAGAAGAAAGTTTGAGAGTAACGTTTCACTCTTGGGTTGGAGAGTTGCACAGAGTAGGGGTGGGATTGAGTTGCAAGACGGGTACCACGTGCCCTACGTAAACGAGGTGGTATGCACTGGGATAGCTCTGAGGAACACTGATTATTATAGTAGCGATAGAATAGCGAGAGAGATGCAACATTGCGGCGGAGAGAGAGAGATTGCAGAGAGTTGGTGAGTGGACGGGAGTTAATGATACGAAAGGCCTTCCTTTCAACCTTGTCTAGGAGAGCGGTGTGAGAGGAACCTCCCCACACATGTGAACAATACTCAATACGCACAACATCCGCCTTTGGCTTTGAAACTAGGATAGAGAAAGTAGGAGGATACAGAGTAGGGGTTGCTGGATGTTGCTACAGACACCTGAGTTTCGGTGAGGAAGAGAAGATCAGGTTTGTAGGAGGAGAGATGGTGTTCAACAGAGTGAAAGTTAGAGGAAAGTCCGCGAATGTTGCAGAAATCAATAGAAAGAGTAACAGGCCGAGGTCCAGGTAATTTTGTGAGGTCGTCAGGGGATGGTCGGTCGGGTGTGGGGGCATTTATGGCCCCCCCCCCCCCCTTGGGGACTCCGAGGCTTGGCTGAAATTCATATTTTTTATAAAATTTGGTGTGGACGAATGAAGTGTGGTGTGCATGTTTAGTTTAGTGAAGTGGATAGGAGGAGGAGATGTTTGTGAGAGCTAGCAGGATTGCTCTCAGTGTAAATGAGGCACAAAGAAAATCAGTAAGAGAGGCCAAGCAAATGAAACAGGAGTTCCAGCAACTCTTTATCACATGCCTATAACCTCACCTGGGTCTAGCCCTGCTCGATTGGTGCCTACAATCTCCCCGGTCATACGGAGTGGGGGTCGGGCGCCAGTTGGAGTAGATAATAGTTTGTCAGACGCCCAGCCCAAGGAGCCGGTTTATATAGGAAGGACCCTGCCTGGAAGTATGTGGGCGAGCATTGTGGTGTAGTTCCTTTGTGTGTCTACCTGCTGTGATCGGAAATTCTCTGGGAGATCTGGGACCTGGGATCTTTTGCTCGGGACCCCTCATAGTCCTTGGTCTCTGTGTCTTCTCCTGGGCGACCTTGATGCGTGTGAATTTTCCATGTTATATTATATTTTGTTGTTTCTGTTCGGGCTCGAGTTGGCCACCCCCAACTATGAGGTATGTGCCTGAGTATATAATTATATGCATACAATACCTTTACGTATGATTCATACTATGGTAAAGTTGCTCGTACGTTTGGGGCTAGCAACACGTATTCTGAAAAGCATGTATCCATCATATAACTTACTTATTCTCACTTCACTTACACACACCCGCAATTTACCGAAGATAACAAGTTTTTCACAATACGTAGACGGAGGACTTATATACAGGGTGGTGCAAAAGTAGGTTGACAGTCTTGGTAAATGGTAAATGGTAAAGGTGACTGTCAACCTACTTTTGCACCACCCTGTATATATATATATATATATATATATAGTATATAATATAATGTGAAAGAGTGAAAAAAACGTGACAATTTGGTTTCAAGAATGGAATGATTGTCAGAATGCAGTTAGAGAGTGAGAGATCAACGGGGCGTAGTCAATGATGAATTCAGTAAATTCCAGGCTTTATGATTCAGTGAGAGTGTAAGGTCAGTCCCATGATCATAATGAGGGAGGTTTACAAGGGAGACAATAGAGAAGTAAAGAGTATGAAAAGATAGGAAAATACATAACATACATACAAAAATAACAACAAATGTGGCTTACATTATTTTATAATCTTGCATAATTATAAGGTACATTTGCCAGACAAGTTGTTCTCCTCCCGAGTAATTGCTATACCAATTTATAGAGGGAGAATGACTCAATAAGATCAGTGTTTCCTTCTTACGCTGTTGATAGCTGCACGTATAGTAGTATTGAAAGACAGTGTGAAAGACCTTGGGGTATTAATGTCTGAAAATATGGGTTGCAATGTACATAACCAGGTCAAAGTGGCGGCTGCGAAACGTCTAACGGGTTGGATTCTGCGTACTTTTAAAACACGCGGTGAATTGCCTATGATAACGCTCTTCAAATCTCTAGTGCTACCGCGGCTTGAATACTGTAGCGTATTAACATCCCCATACAAAGCAGGTGAAATAAATGACGTAGAGAGTGTACAAAGAAATTTCACTTCGCATATAAGTTCGATAAAACATCTACACTATTGGGAGCGTTTAAGAGCACTGAATCTGTACTCACTGGAACGTAGAAGAGAACGTTACCTAATAATATACACGTGGAAAATCTCAGAGGGTTTAGTACCAAACCTAGACATATCGAAAGCCTTCGATAGAGTCTGGCATAAATCTTTAATTTCTAAACTACCCTCCTTCGGTTTCTATCCCTCCATCTGTGCCTTTGTCTCTAATTTCCTTTCCGGCCGTTCCATAGCCACGGTTGTGGACGGCCATTGTTCACTTCCTCACCCTATAAACTCCGGTGTTCCTCAGGGCTCTGTCCTATCTCCTATTCTCTTTCTAATTTTTATAAATGATCTCCTTAACTGTACCTTAATTCCCATCCATTCATACGCAGACGACTCAACCTTGCACTACTCCATTAGTTTTTCAGAATGCCCCAGCCAGCAATCCCTCAACGACAAACGTAATGAAGCCATAGAACTCTTAAATTCTGATCTAAATACTATTTCCAATTGGGGCAGAGAAAACCTTGTTAACTTTAATGCTTCCAAAACCCAATTTCTCCATCTATCTACCCGTCAGGATCTCCCAGCGGACTATCCCTTATTCTTCAACAATACAAAAATCAACCCTTCATCTTCTCTCAATATTATTGGTGTCTCTTTTTCTTCTGCTCTCATTTGGAAGGACCATATTACCAGTCTTGCTAAGGCAGCCTCCCAGAAGCTGGGTGTGCTCAACCGCCTTATGGGGTTCTTTTCCCCTGCACAGCTTCTTGCTCTGTACAGGGGCATAGTGCGCCCTTGTATTGAGTATTGTTCACATGTGTGGGGAGGTTCCTCTCACACCGCTCTCCTAGACAAAGTTGAAAGGAAGGCCTTTCGTATCATTAACTCCCATCCACTCACCAACTCTCTGCAATCTCTCTCTCTCCGCCGCAAAGTTGCATCTCTCTCGCTATTCTATCGCTACTATAATAATCAGTGTTCCTCAGAGCTATCCCAGTGCATACCACCTCCTTTACGTAGGGCACGTGGTACCCGTCTTGCAACTCAATCCCACCCCTACTCTGTGCAACTCTCCAACCCAAGAGTGAAACGTTACTCTCAAACTTTCTTCTACTCAACAGCTGAGCTCTGGAACTCTCTCCCAGAATCAGTCTTTCCCTCTTCCTATGACTTAAATTGCTTCAAACTCCGTGTGTCCAGGCATTTTGTCTCGAACGTCCCTTGATTTTGGCCCTGTCACTCTTTCAACTATGGGGGAGGCACTCGCTATAGGCAGTTATGCCTTTTGCCTCCCTCAATCACATAGAAAAAAAAAAAAAAAAAAAAAAAAAAAAAACCTACATACTCCGATAGTCATGAAATTCAGTGATAGGAGAGGCTGGGAATGCGAAATCCCCCGGATGAATAACAGGGGTGCTATGGGCTCTCTGCGAGAGGGCTGGTTATCACACAGAGGCCCACGTCTCTTCAACAAACTCCCACGGCGAGTAAGAGACATGAGGGACATCTCGTTAGACAACTTCAAGAGAGCCCTAGATGTCGAACTGCAAAAAGTGCCAGACGAGCCCATCCTCGCAAGGGAGCGAGCTGTCGCTTCAAACAGTCTACTGCACCAAATCACCACCCATAACGAGGGGCGTCGCGCTCCTTGGTGCCGCTAGAGGAGCGGCGAACACATCCAAAGGTATCCAAAGGTAATTGATATGAGTACATATTTGTTGCAAAAAAAGAATGAGAAAAACAATGGAAACATAAAGTTATATAAAACTTGATAGCATTATCTGTAGTACCAGTTATATCCAGATAAAGTCTATATAAATAGAGTCGCACATACAGTACATTAACAAGAGGCCATCTATGAGTAACAGGAATACGTTAAGGGTAGAATGAAGGCGTTGGATACAAAAATAAGGTGTTAATGAATACATGTGCTATATATTGCAAATCTCAATTTGGCTACATGTTATGACTGGAAAAAGGCCATTAGAAGAAGGCTCCTTCCTCCTCAACATCTCCACCCCACTCACCAAACTTCACCAAACTCTCTCCATCCCCCACCAACCTCCTCCACCTAACATCAACCCTATGAATCCCACAAAAACCTCCATTTGTTAGCCTAGGGGACAAGCTAAATTGCATTGCTCGAAAATTACAAAAACAAAGAAAATCCTCGACCATAATTAAATAAATTATAATCCACAAGGTTAGCTATTCCTCTTCCATGTATTGTAGCTTATAGTCATAAGGAGTCTAGACAGGATCAATACCGGTATGTCTGTTGTTACTCGCCTTCCTTTGTACCTCACCCCTTCGTTTATCAATAACCCCCTCCTCCGCCCCCCCCCCCCCCCCCTACTGTCTCGATCATCAATCCAAGGAGTGAAAGAGAGAGAGAGAGAGACTGTGTGTGAGAGTGAGAGAAAAAGAGAGAGTGAAAGAGAGAGAGAGAGTGTGTGTGTGTGTGAGAGTGAGAAAGAGAAGTTGGGAGAGACTTAGAGACAAACAGGGAAGATGTAATTTTTCCATGTTATTATTCTATCCTTAGTTGATCCTTCTTCCACATTTTACTTTCTTCCTGTATTTCCTTTTCTTCCATCCTTCCTCCATCCTTCTGTCATTAATTTCCTATTCTTTCATCCTTCCTTACGCGTTTGTGTATGTTGGGATGAGTTGTGTTACTGTATGTGTGTGTGTGCATGTTTGTGTGGTTACTCCCCGTGTGTGTGTGTGTGTGGTTACTCTTCATGTCATGTGTGTAATTTTTGCTAGCACATGAAACTTGATACTTACACACATAGGCCTAGCCTAGCCTACATAGGCACATGTGAGTGACTCATATATCCATGTGTTGTTTTATTATGTTCATATATATATATATATATATATATATATATATATTATTATATATATCCGGGCAGACAGGGCTCTTTAGCGATGTTAGGCAACCTGTGTAAGGGAAAGGAAACCCTGATCAAAAACTCGATGAGGCTAGACTCGTAAGCTGTGGACAGCAACTAACCTAGGAGAAGGAAACTCTGATCACAAACCCATAGCATGATTCTAATGCTTGAGATGTCCCCAATTGGCAAAATGGGGAATGCTTCATAGATATATGGAGTATTGTCATTGACGGCGTAGACCATAGGACGCCTTATAGATATATTAGGTTTCACCGAATAAACTGAATAAGGTGACACAATCAATATCTCACCAGAAACCATGTGGCAAGGAGGTGAGATCATACTTCCACAACAGCCATGACAGCCATGGCAATTACAACCAATGATTTACCGGGCGGTCCTGTTGGATCATCGTCACCTAAAGGTCCAACCACATTGCCACCCATGAGTGCGGGCGATGTGTGCCAAACAGCAAGTAAGCACAACCCACCCAAGAAGAACAACCAAGAGAAGAACAATAACAACGAAGACAAGAAGAAGAACAACAACAACCAAGAAGACAGGAAGAACAACCTAAAGTGTATGATAATGTACACTTATGATGTTAAAACACTTTCAGAAGTTCACAAATTAGAACATTTATTTGAAGACCTAGATAACGTCAGCTGGGATAATGTGGGACTAAGCGAGGTTCGTATAAAAGAAAAAAATCTCATTAAACTCAATGACAGTCATCACTTGTTCTACTGCAGAGGAAAACAAAATGAAAAGGCTAGTGGAGTAGGACTTCTAATCAATCGCGGCATTGCTGATAATGTAATTAAATTCAACAGTGTATCAGATAGGATAGCTTGGGTAGTGATCAAACTTTGCAAATGATACACTCTTAAAGTAATTCAAATATACACACCCACTTCGCAAAGCTTCGATGAAGAAATTGAAACATTCTATGAAGGCATTGTCATCATTCTATACCAGAAAAAAACACAGTATACATTGAGTATTGGAGACTTCAATGCTAAAGTAGGAAGGAACATGGCAGGAGAATCATGTATCGGAAAGCTTGGAGTAGGTGAACGGAATGACAGGGGAGAAATCTTTGTTAGCTTTGCAGAAAAAATATGATTTTAGGATAATGAATACTTTCTTCCAAAAAAATAAAGGTCGCAACTGGACCTGGAGAAGTCCAAATAGAACACTAAAGAATGAGATAGACTTCATCATAGGGGATAAAAACAACAATGCCACTTTTATTAATAAGGTAAACATAGGGAGTGACCATAGAATGGTAGGCTGCACAGCAAAGTTCAATTTTAAAGCCATAAGAAATAAGCTAGTTCTCGAGAAGAAAATATGCCTAGAGAAAGTTAAAGAGAATAAGATGGAGTTCCAGCTAGAACTTAAAAACAGATTCCAAGCTCTCGACAGCAATGAAAATGACATAAAAAAACTAAGCGAAAACCTAACATTAGCAATCAGAGAAACAGCAGAAAAGATAGGGAGCACAAACACCAGTAAAGAAAGCAAGTACTCGCAAACTACCGTAAATCTCATAAAAAGAAGAAAAGCAATGCAAATCAAAAAGAAAAGAGATGAAATAGAGAGAACAGAACTAAACAAGCGGAAAGAAGAAAGACAAAGAAACATGGACTTAGTTCAAGAAACTATTAGGAAAGGAAAAAGCCTCAAACTAGTACAATGTAAAATAGCCTTATGGTGGGGTCACACATTCACGTATATTGCTCCCGTCAGCTCCCGTCTGTTGTAAACGAAGGTATATTGGTAGTTGGCAACCGATTACGTAAAACGTAATGGCATAATACGCAAAACGTAAATGAAATTACGGCCAGTCGGGGGGGTACTCTCGCATGGCGCGAGTAGAAACGAGTAGCCCACGTGGGTCGGGAATGTTGTGGGTGCGGCCAAGGCCGCGCGGTTGCTGATTCGAGTCGAATCAGGAACGTGGCTCGCCCTCACGTATGTCAAAAGACGGGGAAACTTACGATTGACCTGGCCACCACGGCCGTCTGACCGAAGCAGCCTTGTCAGACGTAGCAGCTACCCCGTCAGACGAGAGCTGCTCTCGTCAAATCGTAGAAAGTTCCAGTCGAACGTGGAAGTATACGTTAGTTAGGCCGCATCTGGCAGAACCGCCGCACTGCGGGTTGGCGGGAAGACGCGGCACCGTTGTACGAGGGGACAACGGGACCAGCGAGGGACCCGCCAGTCACACCTCTCACCACACCGGAGCAGCAACCAACAAGCCAACCCTGCCACCCTCTGCACCCTGCCGAAAACAAATCGTAGCAGCGAAACGACTGCACCTATGGCTTTCATATTTTTACCACATGTACCTTACCCTTTAGGCTACCCACCACAAAAATCCCAAATCCCTCCTCCCACCCACTCGCTGACTGTCGGTCCCGTCAGAAGGAAAAAAAGGAAAATCTGTGGCGGCGAAACGACTGCACCAATCGGTTCCATATTTGTGTGACAAGTCTCTTACCCTTCTGCCTTCCCCCCACCACACCCCCAACCGCTTCCCACCACCCACTTCTAGCGTATCCGTACGAAGAAAAGGAAAAAAAGGAAAAACCGTGGTGGCGAAACTACCTCACCAATCGGCTTCATATGTGTAACACAAGTCAATTACCCTTCTACCTTCCCCCAACCAACCCCAAAACCACCCTCCCACCCATACATTCCGATACCATAAAAGTCTCTGTAGTCTATAGTGTCCTTTCAGCTACTTTCGGGACCATCGGGGACCTGATTTCTGGCAAGGGGAGTGTTTTTTTTACCATTTCTCTCCCAACTTAATAGATTTAGCCAAAAAAAAAAAAAAAAAATCTGGCACTGGCAGAAGCACACCGTCAAAATTGGCTGGCACTCAGCAGGTAACTCCTCCAGGATGAATTCCTCGATGTTGTTCATGGTGCCGATGAAGGACTGGGAATGGGAATGGTGTGGCCATTCCTGCCCTTTTGTAGTTCCCAGATTCCAACCAAGACCTACGTGGTTGACAAAGACTGTCTTTGTCTGTGTTTGGTCAGACGGGGTGTGCCTACGATTGGCCAGAACCGGTCCAGGTACGACCTAACAAATCCCAAGATGTGCGGCCTCAGCTACGCCGGTCTTGAGGGGGCGTGGCATGGGCGTGGCCTGTGTTCCCGCAAATCGTGCAGCCCATGAGGTCGAACGGGGCTATGCTTACGCACGTCGCAAACACGTACGTAGTTCAATACGACTCCATTACGTCTGACGTAACACTGGCCCCGTTACGCTACGTCTGTCGGGAAGTGCAATAGACGTGGAAGAACGGGCGTTCAACGGCAGAAACTACTCGCGTCTTTACATAAATTGGCGATACGCCGGACGGGAGGAATATACGTGAATGTGTGAACCCACCATTAGGCAGGCAACAAATGACTTCTCTGAGTGAAAAACAATATTGTAATCCTAAAATGTAGAGAACAAATGTTGACACAAGTCGAAGAGTTCTATGAAAAGTTACACTCTTCAAGTATTTCAGTTTCATCAAATGATTCAACAACAGACACAGGTAAGGTCTGTTCTAAACAAAATTAAAAGGGGAAAAGCTCCAAGAGATGAGGGATAACAAGCGATCTTCTGAATGATATTAATCCATGTTTCAGTCAGTGCTATAATGTCTATATTTTCGTTGCTAACAAGTGCTCTAAGTTCATCCATTTTGTTACATAAACTCCTACAGTTTGTATAATATAATCGCAATGAATTTATTTTACTGGTATCGGATTTACCTTTATTCAGTTAGAAATAAAGGTAAATCCGATACCAGTAAAATAAATTCATTGCGATTATATTATACAAACTGTAGGAGTTTATGTAACAAAATGGATGAACTTAGAGCACTTGTTAGCAACGAAAATATAGACATTATAGCACTGACTGAAACATGGATTAATACAGAATCAAGAAATTTTTTAGCAGAATTCCATATACCAGGATATAGTTTGTTTAAACGCGACCGAACAAGTAGGAGGGGCGGCGGAATAGCAGTGTTTGTCAGGAGTTCTTTAAAAAGCTGTATTAAATCAGGTATTAGACTAAATACTGATAACGAAAGTGTTTGGGTTGAGGTTAGCGAAGGTAGTGAGACCAAAATTATTGGAGTTATTTATAGACCACCAAATATGAGTAGAAACGAAGGTACAGCTTTATGGCAGGAAGTGAAAATAGCATCAAGGTTTAGCAATGTGTGTATTATGGGGGATTTTAATTTTCCGAATATTGATTGGCAGCATCAAATCGGCGACTCAGATTCAAAAGAGTTTATTGAGGCGGTACAGGATAGTTTTTTATTTCAATTCATAGACTCGCCTACTAGAGGTAATAATATCCTCGATTTAGTTCTCAGTAATAATGAACAAATGATAAATAATGTAGAGATAGGAGACCAACTAGGAAATAGTGATCATAAATCAATTTATTTTAACATACAATGGACAGGAAAGGCTAAAGAGAATACGACACTTATCCCAGATTTCAGAAAAGCCAATTATGGTGGTTTAAGACGAGCCTTAAGAGTCGATCCTATGGTTAAACTATTAAGTGGACCCAGGTGCGCTAACGAACATACTCTCTCAGATACCTGTCTTAACTCAGGATAATTTGACAGCTACATATAATAATTTTATTTCTTCACTCCACAATGCGCAAAATAAATATATCCCCAAAAGAAAATTTAGATCAACACAGAACCAACCCAAATGGATGAATAATAGACTATTAGACCTTCTAGGAAAAAAGAGAGGAATATATCGAAAAATAAAGAAAGGCGAAATTCACCTACTTGCTTACTATCAGAATCTATCAAGAGAGGTTAAAAAATGTATAAGGACAGACAAAAGAAATTATGAAATCAGGATAGCCAATGACTCAAAAAATAACCCTAAGGCTTTTACCAGCTATATAAATCTAAAGTTAGAGATAAAATAGGCCCCTTTAAAACTTCGATAGGAGAAATGACAGAAAATGATTTAGAAATGTGCAGTACATTAAATAGTCAGTTTCTATCCGTTTTCACTAATGAAATTTGGCACAGATTCCAGAAGTCCGTAAGGTATATAGCGATAGTATAGAAAATAGGTTAAGTACGGTTACTATAAGTAGAAATTATGTGCTTAAGGAAATTGACAGACTGAAACCTCAGAAATCGCCTGGTCCCGATGAGGTATATGCCAGAGTATTAAAAGAATGCAGAGATGAGTTAAGTTACCCATTAACATTTTTTTTTAACAATTCATTAGAAACAGATATAGTTCCAGAAGCTTGGAAGCTTGCAAATGTAGTTCCGATTTTCAAAAAAGGTGATAAATCGATAGCATCCAATTACCGTCCCATTAGTCTCACTTCAATCATAGGAAAGCTACTAGAGTCAATTATTGCTAGGAAAATGAGAAACCACTTAGAAACATTTAACTTAATCAATTCTTCTCAGCATGGATTCACTCAGGGACGTTCTTGCCTTACTAATTTGCTTAGTTTTTTCTCAGAGGTATATGAAGCAGTAGATAATGACAAGGCATACGATATTATATATTTAGATTTCAGTAAAGCTTTCGACAGAGTCCCTCATGAGAGATTGATGAGAAAGGTTGAGGCACATGGAATAGGTGGGGCGTTGTTGGGATGGATTAGGTCATGGCTAATTGGTAGGAAACAGAGAGTCAGCATAAATGGTACCAAGTCAGAGTGGGGAGCAGTCAAAAGTGGTGTCCCCCAGGGATCGGTATTAGGTCCCCTGTTGTTTCTTATATACATAAATGACCTAGATTTAGGTATAACTAGTAGGATAAGTAAATTCGCAGACGATACTAAAATGGGGAGATCAATTGATTCAGATAGCGATATAGAGTGCCTCCAAAGGGATCTAGATACCTTACATGAATGGTCAGTAAATTGGCAGATGAAGTTTAACATTGACAAATGCAAGGTATTAAAGATAGGGAAGATGCAAACAAATGTTAAATATAAACTAGCTAATTTAGAATTAGAAAATTCAGACTGCGAGAAAGATCTAGGTGTGTTTGTTAGCAATGATTTGAAGCCTAGAAAACAGTGTATAGGCGTTCGTAATAAGGCAAACAGGATTCTCGGGTTCATCTCTAGGAGTGTGAGTAACAGAACTGCTGATGTTATCTTAAAACTTTACTTGTCATTAGTGAGACCCCATATGGATTATGCTGTCCAATTTTGGTGTCCTTATTACAGAATGGACATAGATTCATTGGAGAGAGTACAGCGTAGAATGACAAAAATGATCCATAATATTAGAAATCTTCCGTATGAAGAAAGGTTGAAGAAATTAGGTTTACATTCGCTAGAGAGACGCAGAGTTAGAGGGGATATGATAGAGGTGTTCAAGTGGGTTAGTGGGATTAACAAAGGGGACATGACAAATGTACTAAAGCTCAGTGATAGCGAAAGAACTCGTACCAATGGTTTCAAATTAGATAAATTTCGTTTCAGAAAAGATATAGGCAAATATTGGTTTGGTAACAGAGTTGTAGATGGGTGGAATGGACTACCAAGTGCTATAGTGGGATCTAAAACTGTAGGGAGCTTTAAGATAAAATTGGATAAGCATATGGACGAGAAGGGTTGGGTGTGAAGGGGGATCAGCCGGGTTGGGCCAATCAGCGCTCTGCAGACCCCCATAATCCTGTGTTAATCTCTAACCGTTTTGGTAAGATGATCCTCAGGGTATTAGAGTGTTGAGCCTATAATTGGGCTTTGTAATTGATTTGGGGTTGTGTGGGACAGGGATCTGCCTTGCTTAGGCCAATCGGCTTTCTGCAGACTCCCATTTTCTTCTTATGTTCTTATGATGCAAGATATGAGGTCCAGTGTAGATTAGCTGAGCTGTTCACCCAATGTTTATGTGAGCGGGGTGTTTCAGAAATTTTGTGTAATGCAATAGTGACTCTACTTCACAAAAAAGGTGATAAGAACGATCTCAGCAACTACCGTCTCATTAGTTTGTTATCAGTTATTTACAAGTTAGAAATAGGAAGAGAGCATCGTGGGTAAGAGAGTAAACCAAAGTCAAGGATATTATAGAAACTATTAAAGAGCAGAAGTGGAGATGGGCAGGACATGTAGCAAGAAGAGAGGACAATAGGTGGAGTAAAAGACTAACTGACTGGACCCCCAGAGAAGGAAAGTGCGATAGAAGACCAGACAAGAGGTGGAGAGACGAGATAGAAAAGACTGCAGGTGTAAAATGGCAACGGCTGGCAAAGTCTCGGGAGTCATGGAAAAGGTTAAGGGAGGCCTTTGTCCTGCAGTGGACTCCTAATGGCTGATGATGATAATGATATATATATATATATATATATATATATATATATATATATATATATAGAGAGAGAGAGAGAGAGAGGTAAACAGAACTATACAATATACACAATTAAATTACTTCTCAATATAATTCCAATCATCTCTTGTCTACCCATCTACCTGCCAAGTAAACTATGGACTAGTGTACCACAAGCTCCTCCCAATCCACGTCGGAATTTACTTTCTACTCGTAATTAACGCTACACATCAATTATCTAAATATGTAGACCTTCCTAGTCTTAAAAACACGCATTCTGAAATTGATCTATTGTAACTAGCAGGATCTTCGAGATTTCTTATGATAGGAGGATCTAGGCTAAGGTACAATAGTTGATGAACATACTTGCAACTGCTGCATTCCAAATAAGTGTAAGCGAATATATGTACTCTTATAAGCATGAAATATATACCGTAATTAAGTGTGTATCTAAATGTTCATATAGAATTGCACCATAATATAAAGCCAGACGAATATATTGTACTTGGATTTTAAACCCTGCAATGATCTCGTAGTCTGCGTGTTACCAAGGGAAAGAGATCAAGAGCTCACAACCGTTCCTAACAGTTCAATCTTCTAATCAATGTTATATGCTTTGTAGCCCAAGTTTGTACTCTGTTCAGTTGCTCTATAGCTTTCCTAAGGACTGGAAACCAGAATTGAACAGCATCTTCCAGGAGAGGCTGTATCAGAGTGTTGTAAAGTGTAAGGACCATTTCTATACTTAAATTGCCTCAAAATATAGCCCAATAATTGTTGAGCTTTCTTCTCTACTTCAATGGACAACTTTAGGTCACTGCTGATCAGAATGCCCAAATTATTTTCAACGTCAGTCAATTCCAGAGTCTTTCCCACTAGTGAGTAGGCTGACTTGAAGTTTGCTTGGCTGATATGCATCACCTAGCACTTTTCCAAGTTCATTGGTATCTGCCATTACTCAGATAATTTATCCAGACTGATGTAGAACCCCTTTAGGGTCCTTAATATTTACTCCCAAGTTTAATGTCATCTGCAACTTGGAGATCACACTCAATAGACTATTATCGATGTCATTGCCATATATGATAAACAGCAGTGGGTCAAGGACAGATCCCTGTGGAACTTTAGAAGTGATTGGAGGCCATTCAGAAGAAACACAATTAATTGCCACTTGTTCTCTACCTGTTAGCCAACTTTCTATCTAATTTGCGACCTCTGTAACACAATTAATCTACACAACAACCTACTATGTAGTGTACTCACTTTTGACATTAGCCTGCATGAGGCACTTTGACAAACGTTTATTGGAAACCTAAGTAAAGGATGTCTATTGCTCTGCTTTTGTCATAGTAACTAGGCATTTCATTGAAAAATTCTACTCAATTGGTAAAACATGCTCGATGTCTCCTGAAACCATGTTGGGAATCTGTAATTAAGCTGTGGATTTCCATGTAGTAAATTCTCTTGTCCCTCCTAAAAGTTATATATATGATAGAAGCCAAGTTAATTGGCCGATCATTCTTGGGACAGTCATAATTCCCTTTCTTAAAGATTGGAGTCACATTGGCCAGTTTTCAGTCTTTAGGGACCTCTAGTGATTCATTGATGATTTCTGCCACAAGAGAGAGAGAGAGAGAGAGAGAGAGAGAGAGAGAGAGAGAGAGAGAGAGAGAGAGAGAGAGAGAGAGAGAGAGAGAGAGAGAGAGAGAGAGAGAAGCAGACAAAATGAGAAGAGGTAAGAGTGTAAAAGTGCAAGGTTGTAAGAAAAGATATACTGGACTGTGTGTGTGAGTGTGTATGTATGTGTGTGCGTACGTGCGTGTGTGTGTGTGTGAAGACGCATAACCAGAGTAAGTCTACTACCTCCACCATCTGTAAATGCAATGCGTATAATTATGTGAACCAGTGAATGTGATTTGTGTTTCCTTCCTAAACAGCTCTGATTATTACTACGAAGCAGAAACTACCAGAAGAGAAAGTCAATGGTATTGGAACTGGTTTATCTTAGACGTGTGTGTGTGTGTGTGTGTGTGTGTTTGTGTACAGTATGTGTGTGTGTGTATGTGTGTGTGTATATAATATGTGTGTGTGTGTGTGTGTGTATGTATGTATGTGTGTGTGTGTATATGTATGTGTGTGTGTGTACAGTATGTGTGTGTGTGTATGTGTGAGTGTATATGTGTGTGTGTACGTGTGTGTGTGTGTATGTATGTGTGTGTGTGTATATGTATGTGTGTGTGTATAGTATGTGTGTGTGTGTGTGTGTGTTGTGTACGTATTCAAATGTGTTCGAGCACGATAATGTAAAAGCCTGAGCCTACTGTATATGACCTGAATGCAGACGACTATATTATAATAAATATTGCCAAGGGGAAGAATACGATATATTCCCAATCATATATTGAGCTTAAGCTATCACTGTGTTGGCTGCCAGTCACCCTCACCTTAAAGGCAGCTTTTTTGTTTGTTCCCTGACCTCCATCAAGCTTAAAATTACACCCACTAGACCCCTTTTCAAGATAAATTTGTACATTTTTTGGTAGAAAAATGTCATGGCCGAAGGCCGGTTCCTCTTAAAATACAGGCTCGCTATCGCTCGCCAGGAACAAATCGACACCTAAATGGCACGAACGGCCATAAAAATGACAGAACTAGGGGGAAATGTCGAAATCGCGAAGCTAACGGGGCAAACGTCTAACAATCTCAAAAGCATATAATTATGTATATGTATGTGTGTGTGTGTGTGTGTAATTCACCGAACTCGTTTGTCAAGGGGATTCCACGCAATGCGAGCTTCAGCTCATTATTATTGCGCCTCCTTAACTGGGAATGTATTGCGTGAAGTGCATGTCATGTGTTAGTGTATCGTTGGCTGTGGATGTGAGTGTAGTCTGTAATCAGTCAAGTGGCGACATCTGAAATCGAAGACTTGGGTTGATCTGTACAGTACCTGTCTCACCTGAAGGCTTAGGTTGACCTATACGATACCTTTCTCACCTTATAACAGACCACCAATCCCCCCAGAGGCGACGTCACAACTTTGCCCACTTATACCAGGTTCTTATTTATGCTGCTAGGTGAACAGAGGCTACACCGTTAGGAGACTTGCCCAAATGTCTCTTCCCCGCCCGGGTCTCGAACCCGGGACCTTCTGGTTGTGAGCCAGAAGCGCTATCCGTTACGCCACGAGGAGTGTATATGTGTGTGTGTGTGTGTGTGTGTGTGCGTGCGAGAGAGAGAGAGAGAGAGTACAAAGGAGTACAAAGGAAATCAAGCAACAACAGGTCTAGTGACCCTTCTAGGTTGCTTGTCCTCCAAAACACTGAGGATCAAGTGTCCAAACAGTGGTTTAGAGTGGGTAAGGGAACATTGGAAAGGGAACTATTGCCCTGCCACTAACGTGGCAGGACTAGGAAGTTAGTAGGGGACATATGGGTTAGTAACTGAGGGGAGGATAAAGTTATTCATTTACAAACGCAGTCAGTCGCGGGTTTGATGCGAGATATTTGTCTAGGCGGAATTTAAATGAATCAACGGTGCTGCAGTCTATAACGTCTCGGGCAAGCCCATTCCACAAGTTGACAACTCGATTGAAGAAGAAATTCTTAGATTCGTGCGAGTTAAAAGATTTACCAATAATTTTGCAACAGTTTCCCCGCGTGTAATTAGATTGGTCGATAGTGAAGTACTTACTACAGTTCATATTGTCGATGCCTTTGATGATTTTGAACACTTGAATTAAGTCGCCTCTTAATCTGCGCTGGGTTAAAGGAAATAGATTTAATTCTCTAAGACGCTCTTCGTATGGTTTGTTCTTTAGGCTAGGTATCATTTTGGTAACTCTACGTTGAACTCGTTCTAGCTTGTTTATATCTTTTTGGTAATAAGGGCACCAGGATTGAACGCAGTATTCCAGAAGAGGGCGGACTAAGGAATTGTAAAGGGTTAGGATAACTTCTTTGGATTTATGCTCAAATGAATATGCTCAAGTGAATACACATCCTTCTTAAACTGCACAAAATCGTCCAAATATAGCCAAAATACAATCAAAATGACGTCACTGGTACAGAAGGGGTTAATACAACTCTTTGGCTCTCCCTCTCACTCTTCCTTCGTTCTACTGTTTACATCTTTACTCTCTCACTCTCTCTCTCTCTTTTCTCTCTCTCTCTCATTCTCTCACACACACACATACTCTCTCTCTCTCTCTCTCAAACACTTTCACTCTCTCTCTCTCTGATTCGTCCCCTTTTTCCGTCTCTCTCTCTCTCTCTCTCACACACACTCACTCTCTGATTCGTCCCCTTTTCCAGTCTCTCTCTCTCTCTCTCTCTCTCTCTCTCTCTCTCTCTCTCTCTCTCTCTCTCTCTCTCTCTCTCTCTCTCTCTCTCTCTCTCTCATTCTCTCACACACTCTCACTCTTTCTCATTCTCTCACACTTTCACTCTCTGTCTCATTCTCTCACACACTCTCACTCTCTATATTTAACAGAAGAAAATAATCTGAATCTGAATCTCTAGGAGTACAGGGAATGGTTAGTACTCCAAGATCCTGCGGTCCATTCCGGGGAGATAGTCTAAGTGTCTATGTATTATGTAATTTGTTTAAGATGATTCTATTGTATGAACAGCCATTGTTTACTTAATGAAAATAATCTGAATCTCTCTCTCTCTCTCTCTGATTCGTCCCCTTTTCCCGTCTCTCTCTCTACTTGCCCTTCTGTGCTCTCTCTCTCTAGAGGAGAGAGAGAGAGAGAGAGAGAGAGAGAAAGAGATGCACATACACATACAAAATGGTCTGGTGGTCTAAGGTGCCACATGCTAAACGCTCAGACAAGGGTTTGATGTAGGAGAATTGTGGCGTGGTTCCTACCTAGCTAAGTTGCTCAACAATTAGCTTGTGTTATCCTAACATCGTTCCACCTGTGCATTTGCGTATGTACTATGGTCGGAACTCCGGTACTATCTTGGTCGGCAAAGGTCGCATGTGACCTCGTAGTTAAGGTACTGTACTGTACTTAGATTTCCTAAGAAAGCTTAAGGGGTGCAAGTGAACAATATATAAACAATTATTATTAGGGGTTCGTCCCCTACGGGGAACCCCTATTGTAATCATTAAACCTGGAATTTCATCCAAATTCTTCTTACGCACCGGTTTCAACGCAATAACTCCAGAACCGCTTTTTGGATCGGGATCAAACTTTCACAAGAGGTGCGTTTTTGTATTGGGCAACTTTTGATATGCTAAACATCCGGCATGGCGGCCAAACAGGTCCGTGGCAGCTGATTTCCCGAAAAACTTGACGCCTAAATACCGTCTCTCCCACTCACAGGAAACGACTGGGCTTTGGCATACGCACTCCCCTACTAATGGTCCGCAAATTTTATAGAGAAGGTTTTGCTTTTGCATGTGGGGTTTTTTCCGGCAATCTTGAAAAAACCTCGAATTCCACTTAAAATTCCACATCTTAAAAACTACGCCGATGATCAAAGCCATGCTTGCGTAGTTGGGTGAGGCTCGCGATTCCGAACGTTTTGATACCAAAAAAATATAAATGGGTGGAATGGTTTGGCCGCAGCATTGAAAACTGTCTATTCTTAAATTACTTTAAAACCGAATTCGCTACCCACACAAAGTTTACCGTCTACAGTCTATAGGCTTCCACGCATCCCCCAGTTTTGCTTAATAACATAATCTCTTTATTATTCAGATCTATATATTTTTTTTTATTTAACTCTCTCAAAACAGTTCGAGTCCCTACGAATTCCAGCAAATATTTAGCCAACCTACCTATACATACCTACCCTACCAAATAATAATGATAATTCAAATTTATTTTTGGTGAATGACAGAGTATTAGCTAAGGTTTTTAACAATTCCTCCCTTTGCCAAATGCTTAGTTTAATAACAATGATATGGACCTTTAAAGTTTTGGCAATTGCCCGTGTGACTCGTATTTTAACCCTCCTAAAGTGTTACCACGAAATACCGCTAGATCCTTTCTCAAAAGTCGCTAGCATGTTGCTACATAGCCAAACAATGTTAGGATAATGCTGCAATTTCTAAAGAGTTTTGGTTTGTTTGTTTTGCAAATTTTACAATGTAGTATGACTAGAATGTCTGAAATTTTCAAATTATCCCTAGTAAATGTCTCTAGATATAAAAAAAATGGCTGCTAGATTGAAGTAAATACCTCTACATTTAGCGGTAATATGTAGCTTTACAACTGGCAACACTGCAACCACCACCTCCCTCCCACCCTCCCAGTATGTCTCCACAAAATACCGCTAGATCCTTTCTCAAAAGTCGCTAGCATGTTGCTACATAGTCAAACAATGTTAGAATAATGCTGCAATTTCTAAAGAGTTTTGGTTTGTTTGTTTTGCAAATTTTACAATGTAATATGACTAGAATGTCTGAAATTTTTAAATTATCCCTAGTAAATCTCTCTAGATATGAAAAAATGGCTTCTAAATTGAAGTAAATAGCTCTACATCTAGCGGTAATATGTAGCGATACAACTGGCAACACTGCCTAGCCCTTCCTTCCTACCTCCTTCTTCCCTCATATCTAGCAAAAGTATCCACAACCACTCTAGTGAACTTTCGGTATTTAGTTTATTCAGCTTAATACTATTTATCCACATAAAATAGAAACCTATCAAGATTGTTGTCTAATACAACCATAGACAATGCTATTACATATTATTTGAACATGATGTTGAATTTAGCAGTTGCTGTTTACCTTGAACAGTAATGACAGAACCGAAAGCTTCTCTTGCCGTGTAGTACTCAAAGAAAGCAGGGTTACACATACCGAACTGTTACCAAGTCAGAGATTCAGAGGTAACTTTCACAATGCATTATAACCCTAGACAGACACCAATATACCACTAAATCAGACAAATATTACTACAAAAAAGATAGGAAAATATTATATTAATGTCCTAGGTATTTGAAATTATGCAAATGAGTAAAATCCATTAAGATATAATGATAATGGGATTGATTAGTATCTGGCAACAGTGTTGCAATATAATTTTCTGAACGTATGCGAATTTCGGAGTATTTATCCCATTAACCCTTAATTAGCGGCTCACCACATAAGTCGAGTTAAATAAAGCTGGACTATGTGGCGGCGCTCGACATAACTCGAGTGGCAATTTCAGCACGTAATGTTGCTGAGAGAGAGAGACAAGTGGTGGCAGGAGAGTAGCGAGCGTATGACTGCTCCAGACCACCGCGGTGAACATACTGACACGAATCCCAGCTCCCTCCTCCCTCTCTCACTCGCTATATAAGGAATTGTATCGGGAAAGTGGCTAATTACATGCTTTTTACACTCGCGTTGCACGGTTATTGCAAGAAAACTAGCCATCATAAAAGGATCGTTATGGTGTCATTCGAAAGCTCTGTTTATGCCCTTTCAGGGATAGGTACTTGTTTTACGTTCTGGGTCTTATTTAGGCATGAAAATGATCACGTAAACAGCCCTATTTTGGCTAAAAACACCACGCTGGGCGGTACATATAAATAAACCGCATAGGCCACTCGTAAGGTGTTAATATACACATCTATCACTATTTAAATTTAATACAACCATACACAGTGCTATTACATATTATTTGAACATAATATAGGATGGTCTTTCCTTTAAACCATTTTCTATATCTATTCACTAAAAATATAGGCCTAGCCTAGGCAGCGCTACCGGTAGGTACGAATTTATCAGTTCGAATTTTGATTGAGAGTGGGATTAGGCCTAGGCCTAGCCTAGGGCTTAACATGGGATACTGTTTGGGGGTTGGGAATAGACTCAGGCTGCTTTAGGCCTAATTAGGTAAAAATAGTCAAATCGAGACAATTACACAGCCAACATAGCCTAGGCCTATTAAGTAAATATTTAACCAATCTACAATAGGCCTAGTCTATTCGCTGTAAGTAGGCAAGAAATCATGACCTAGGCTATAACCTCTGTAACTAAAAAACAACTAGGCCTAGAGTGATCAAGCTAATATGTCTACCATTTGGGAAGAGTCAGTCAAGGAATAGCCTAGATGTGGAAATTTGCAGCCAATTTGCTCTAGCCCTATTTGAGATACAGAGGTTAGAGGTCATTGTTGAGGCCCCCTCCCCCTCATGACATATTGTCATCATCTTATATATTGCCAGCAGGGGGCAAATAACCGAAAAAAATCGCCGTCACAATAGACGCGAACTTAACCACGGCGATCGACACATGTATACATGGTGGTGGCGGGGGACGTGTCGGACGTTTGCAATAAAGTTCCTGTCTATTTTGAATGCCATTGGATACAATAATATGTTGAGGGGGGCTTTGCCACCCCTCACCCCCCCCCCCCCCCATGACATATTTTCACCATCATATATATTGCCAGCACGGGGCAAATAACCGAAAAAATTGCCGTCAAAATAGACAGCTTTATGAATAGGTTAGCCTTTAGGCTAGGCCTATCGGCAAGAATTGCGTTGTATAGGCTATCCTAGTGTTTACTAATTTATAGGCTACCCCTTTGAAAGGACATTAGCTGGGTAGGATGTAGTTACCGGGTGTATCGCCAGCCTTGTTTACACTACGCGTATGCGTAGTGGCGTCGGACGCTTGCCATCCTTTTCCTGTCTATTTAGACTGCCTTTGGATACAATAATATGTTGAGGTTGGGCTTTGCCCCCCTTCACCCCCCCCCCCCCCCAATGACATATTGTCATCATAATATATATTTCCAGCAGGGGGCAAATAACCAAAATAAATCTCTGTCAACAAATGTAAACATGACGGAGGCGGCGGACGTCTGCAATCATGTTCCCGTCTATTTTGAATGCCAATGGATACAATAATATGTTGAGGGGTGGCTTTGCCACCCCCCATGTCATGTCATCGTCATATTGCCAGCAGGGGGCAAAATAGACAAATACACCAAAAATCGGGGTGTGGGGGCGGCAGCCCCCACCCATAATAGCCTACTATGATAGGTTAGGTTAGGCTAGGCTAATGTCCTTTCAAAGGGGTATAGGCCTAGTAAACACTAGGATAGCCTATACCCGGTCAAAGGTAAGTCCTGCTGTAGTCTCCTTGAATGCTACCTTAAATTGTAATATTAGACTAGGCCTAGCCTATAGATAAAATAGCTTAGCCTACTCATTTATTGTAGCCTATAATATAGGCCTAGCCGGGCAGAATGTAGAGAATGTAATGTTTACACTACGCAGAGCGGCGACGAAAGCTTGCCATCATGTTCCCGTCCATTTTGAATGCCGTTGAATACAATAATATGTTGAGGGGGGCAAACACCCCCATGACATATTGTCATCATCATATAATTTGCCAGCAGGGGGCAAATAGGCCTAACCAAACTGCGGCGATCGACCATGTAAACATGACGGCGGCGGCGGCGGTGGACGCTTGCGATCATGTTCCCGTCTATTTTGACTGCCATTGGATACAATAATATGTTGAGGGAAGGGCTTTGCGGGAATTTTTTTGGTTGTTTGCCCCCTACTGGCAATATATATGATGATAACATGTCATGGGGGGGTGAGGGGGGCTTTCAACATATTATTGTATCGAATGGCATTCAAAATAGATGGGAACATTATCCCAAGCGTCCAACGCCGACACCGCCGCGGCTGCTGAAGAACAAGGAAATTAGCAATAGGTTTCATTGTGAACTGGAGGAAATTAATAGAAATAAGGAAGCTAGGCCTAGCGATGTAAATAGTCAATGGAATTTCCTTAATAATGACAATTATATGTATAGGTATAAAGTAAAAACAATATATTTTACATAATTTATTGCATATCTTACATATTTAAACAAATATATATTAAAAATAGTTTAACCACACCACTGAGTTCCCCCAAAATACTCTAATAGGGCTAGCCTGAAGAATTAGATCAAGATGGACAACCAATCAACACATGATAGGTAGGGAAGGGCAGGTTAACAACGGCGATCGACAAATGTAAACATGACGACCGTACACTCGGAAACTACATCCATCCCCATTAGCCTAACCTAACAACCTTACCTAACCTATCCTAGTATTATGGGTGGAGGCTGCCGCCCCCTAGACCCAGTACGTTGGATACAAAACTAACCCTCACGTAACACCTAGTATATGTCCCTAGTACCCAGTACGTGGGATACCAAGCTAACCCTCACGTAACACCTAGTATATGTCCCTAGTACCTAGTATTTGGGATACAATACTAACCCTTACATAACACCTAGTATATGTACCTAGTACCCAGTACGTGGGATACAAAACTAACCTTCACCTAGCATATGTCCCTCACTCAGTACACCTTTCACCCTCACTACCATTCGTGAGTCTTCATACATCTTCATTATCACATGCACCAGCCACTCCTCTACGCCAAATTTTCTCCTAGCCTACTGCACAACTTCTTACTTTCAGTAGAGACGTGATTTTCCGGGCCCGTCGCAAGACCACCGTCTCAACCGAGCCGTCGCAAGATCATCACAGGACAGGAAAAACAACACAGGCTTGCTCCAAGCCAGCACAGATCTTACAAATATATAGGCTAGGCTATACAACTTCCATTTCATCGGAATAACATTCACCGCCAATTTAATTATCATAAGGATTATATAAATGCAATTCTGATATGAAAAAACAATCGGTAAATAGCATAGCCTAGGCCTAGTCAAAGCTGGGGTTTGTTGTTGTTTCGTGGACAAAATTTAACCAAGCGTACTGTCCCACATTAATTTATTATCAACAATTGGATATACGTTACTGTGGGCTCTTATTACTCTACTTCCTAATAATAGGCAAGTAAATTATAACATAATGTTTGGATAAACAAATATACCGAAATAAATTAGAATGGAGAAACAGTAAGTTGAGTGAGATGTTTCAGCTTGCCGTCAACCCAGCTCCGGAGCTCTCTTGCCGTCGCAAGAGAATATTGGTGTCTCGCTTGCTAAAGGTGGGCTTGCGACGGGACCAGAAAAACAGTTTTTCGGGTAGATCTTGCGACGGTGGTCTTGAGACGGGACCGGAAAAACACCTCTTAGATATCTTTCCTGCAGCTGCCTGACTATGAAGTTATCATACCTTCAAAGACTCTCTCACACTCACATACCTTCATGACTTGGCCAAGCATTTTCAGGCCTCTTATAGCAGTTACAAGGGGAGCCTAACTCTGAAATCACTAGATAGTGCCTCCAGAACCATAAAAAAGAGGAGAGGGCTTAATTAACACACTTCCCTGTTGGACTCCGACGCGAACTGAAAACTCATCACTCAGTACCCTCACGTAACACCTAGTATATGTCCCTAGTACCCAGTACTTTGGATACAAAACTAACCTCCACCTAACACCTAGTATATGTCCCTAGTAACCAGTACATGGGATATAAAGCTAACCCTTACCAAATATCTAGTACCGTACTGTATATGTCCCTCACTCAGCTGTACACCTTTCACCCTCACTACCGTTCGTGAGTCCTCGTACATCTTCATTATCACATGCACCAGCCACTCCTCAATGCCAAGTTTTCTCCTAGCCTACTGCACAACTTCTCTGGCCACCTTATCAAAGGCCTTCTCCCGGTCTGCAAACACAACATCAGATCCCTATCTTTTAAGTACATACAGTACATACAGTATCTTTCCCTTATCATACCTTCTAAGACTCTCTCACAGACCTTCATGACTTAGTCAAGCATTTTCAGGACCCTTATAGCAGTTCCCAGGGGAGCCCAACTCTGAAATCACCAGATAGTGCCTCCAGAACCATAAACAAAAAAGAGGAAAGGGCTTCATTAACACAGAGCCCTGGTGGACTCCGACGCGAACTGAAAACTCATCACTCAGTACCGGTACATCTTTCACCCTCACTGCCGTTTGTGAGTCCTCATACATCTTCATTATCACACAAATACTTTCATGACTTGGATTGTGCCGTGTCCTAGCATGAAACCAAATTGCATATCGTCAATATCATACCTTCAAAGGCTTTCTCACAGACCTTCATGACTTGATCAAGTATTTTCAGGCCCCTATAATTTTCCCTATGCAATGAGTCCCCTTTGCTCGTATACAGTATATAATGTACTTTTGTGCCATTCATCAGAGATTACTTCATCTCTGATGATGAAGTTAATTAGCTCATTGAACACCTACTCCTTTCTCACCTGAGGCCTTAATCATCTCAGCTAGAATGCCAGAGCATCCTGCAGCTTTTCTGTCCTTCATTAAGTTATTGCACTGCTTACAAAAGCTGGCACAATCACAGGGAGGGGGGAGTATTCGCTTTTCGTTGCTAAGCTTCTCTATTCCATTCAAATTCCATGTTGAATAATCTTTCGTAGTGTACGGTATTTTCCAAGAATCTATAATTTCTTTGTCAGCGGAAACAATTGTTCAAGTATATATTTTCCCTGTGAAACCAATTTAACTTCATAATGACAATTATATATATAAAGAAAAAACAATATATTTTACATAATTTATTGCATATCTTACATATCTTAGGGGAGGTGTGGTGGAGTGGTCATGCCACTGGATTGGTAATCCAATGGACCCGGGTTCAAATCCCGATATGTCAATGGGAAGATATTATTGGGATTGAATTTGTGCTGTACCTAGTATCAGTGCATTACCACAAAGCCCACCGAAATGCCAAAAAATACCCTCATTGTTCCCTGATTAAATAACACTGTATGAATATTCCCATATTCAAAATATGTTACAGGGGGACAATGCCTAGTGAGTTCACTGCTCAATAGGTGGCGTTCTGAGAGTGAGGGTCTGAGTCTGGAGGGTGAGACGGTGAAGCGCTTGAGCGAAGCAACCGGCCGCTTCAGAGATGGAGCTGCTTCGAGCCATGATGGATGCTTCGCATGTCTCACTCCCCAGACTGGAACAAGACCTCACGGGCTTCACCGTGTTGAGCGGAGGAATGTACAGGCTCTCAGCCTATGCCCGAGAGGGAGTAGTTGGAATATAGAAAAAAAAAAAAAAAAAAAAAAAAAAACATTTAACGCCTTAAGAGCGGGTGGGTCGGTAACTTCTACCCGCCAAGCGGGTGGTTTTACCCTAAATGGGGTTGTTTCCGTGCTCTTTTTCATGCATAAACAAGACCCAGAGCGTAATACAAGTATCTATCCCTGAAAGGGCGTAAACAGAGCTTTCGAATGACACCCGAACCATCCTTCTACGACCACTGGTTCTCTTGCAACGATCGTGCAACACGAGTGCAAAAACCCTAAAATAAGGTAATTTCCTTACATAATTCCCTGTGTAGCGAGTGAGAGAGGGTGGAGGAGGGTGTAATAAATTTCAGTCGACCCACGGCGGTGGTGGCGAGCGGTCAGGAAGCAATCTCTGCTCCTAGCACTGCTCAGCTCTCTCTCAGAGCACATTACGTGCTCAAAATTGCACTCGACATATGTCGAGGCCCGCATATGGGCACGTTTTCTTTAACTCGACATATGTCGAGCGCCGATGGTTAAGGGTTAAAATGATATTTATTAAAATAGTTTAACCAGACCACTGAGTTCCCCCAAAAAACTCTTATAGGGCTGGCCTGAAGTATTAGATCAAGATGGACAACCAATCAAGATATGATAGGTAGGGAAGGGCAAGAGGTGAACAAATCTAGGAAGGTGAAGATACGCAGACATTTCTCACCATTTCACCAATTCAGCCGCACCAGAGTTCCTCTTATAGGGTAGGGCCGAAGGGTGAGTCAAGAACTGCTACACTGCAGCACCAATTAAGAAGTGATCAAGGGCGAAGAATGAGAAATCAGGTCTAAGGAAGAAATAAATCACACAGAGATACACACATAATACACCACTGAGGGGAATCTAGTCAGCTTGACCTCACCAGCGACCATAGACACAAATAAAGTCAGGAGCCAATAAACTAGCCAGGCCAGGGTGGCATATGATATAGGCCGTCCGGAAGACAACCGAATTAGACAGAATAAGAATAGAAGGGGAAAAACATACAAAAACGGGCATTCAAATTTCAATGGAAATTCACTATGATAACTGTAATATGTGGGAATAACTTTCACCTTCATATTTCCTCATCTCTTAGCATAAACATGATCAATTAGGGTGCCATTTTCAGTTGTTGGTTGTGTTACATGTTGAGAGTATCCACGCTTTTCCATTAAATTTGCAATAGAAGAGTTAGTTTGGATGTGTTCACAATGCAACTAATTGAGTACCGGTATTTGTCTAGTTCATTTAGCAAATTACTTAAATTTACTCTAAAATAATTAAGTCCATATGAAATAGGTCTGTATATAGGGACAGGTTTGTCCTATAGAAAAGTATAGCCAACACTGTTCTCTACCCACTAAAAGCTGAACCAGTGGAAGGTATTACCCGTGTTTGCATACCTTCCCTCAATTTCAGTCAGGCTATATTTGGATGATAATTTGAACTCAATTTGACCTATCTCAGAATAGTAGTATGGGAATTTCATTTTTGTCCTTATTGTGAAGGCAATCATTATTCTATAAAAAACACTTACCCTAATAATACATGTACCAGGTTGTTCTCTATATTTTCAGATTATACTCTTTATATAAAAGGCTTGCATGGCTGCATGATAAATGTTTTTCTTTGATTCACTCTTCTTGACTTTTTCTATATTGCAGGCCATGCTTTTGTTCCTCCTAATTCCTTTTCTATTATTTCCACTCCTCAAGTGAGGTACTGTAGAGGTGATTCTCTTGGTTCCATCTGTAGAGGTATTGTAAATGGTGGCCAGACACACCCGTGGCAGTCTTTCACACCGAACCCATCATGTCCTATCTAATTTTATGTTGAACTCTATTGTTCTTGATCCCACTATAGGACTTGGTAGCCTATTCCACACATCTACAACTCTGTTACTAAACGAATAGAGGCAGATCCCTTACACACCCAGTTTCTCTCTGTCGCTCGTTTGCTTGCACATCGGTACAAATGAAGCAGATCCCTTACACATGCAACTAAGATGAACATGGGAATCTGCAGACAAGTGGCCCACAAAAGGCAGATCCCTTTCACATCCAACCCATTTTGTCCATATGTCTATCTGATTTTATCTTGAAATTCTGTATTGTTCTTGATCCCACTATAGCACTAGGTAGCCTATTTCACATATCTACGACTCTGTTACGAGAGAGGCAGATCTATCCCTTACACAGCCAATCTCTCTCTCTCTCTCTTATTTGCACACTGGTACAAATGAGGCAGATCCCTTACACATGCTACCAAGATGAAAATGGGAGTCTGCAGAGAGCCGATTGGCCCACACACGGCAGATCCCTTTCACACCCAACCCATCTCGTCCTATCAAATTTTATGTTGAAGCTCTATTGTTATTGACCCCCACTATAGCACTTGGTAGATTATTCCACATACTTTCTTACAGTTGATCCTCTGGTAAAAGGCAAACTAGGCCTGTGTATCCAGCTCAGTACCAGTACTTGCACTGCTGCGGTCGTTCACGGTGTTGGCGGCGGCGGTAGCAGACGCAACATTTTTACTATTCTGTATTTTTGTTTTATAATCAAACTTCAAATCTTGTCTTCCCCATGCTTTATCAAGATTACTTTCAAACTCCCTTATTGATTCGGAATCGACTACATACTGGGGCAGTGCGTTTCACTCATTTACCACTCTTATCACAAAATGAGTTCTTTGCCTTCTCAAGCCTATTTCTTTCTTTGTAAATTTTCTTAGAGTGTCCTCTCGTTCTTGTTCCCTCCCGCATCAAGAAGATACCTTCACACACATCCTCATCGTACTTTCCTGACACTATCTTAAAAGTCTCTATCATATCCCCTCTCTTTCTCCTATATGCCAGTGTCGGAAGCCCCAGTGTCCTCAACCTCTGCTCATAGCCCGCGTTCTTCAACGTTGGTACCAGCTTGCTAGCTCTCCTCTGCACTTTCTCCACTGCTTCTATATCCTTTACCATATATGGAGCCCACACCTGGTTCGCATGTTCCAGGTGCGGCCTAACCAGCGCTGTATAGAGATTCCTGAAGATTTCTTCGTCAAGTGACACAAATGTCCTCCTTATCAGCCCTACAATTCTATTGGCTTTGTTTATCTTTTCCGCTAAATGTTCTGAGAAATTTAACTTATTGTCTATCACTACTCCTATATCCTTTTCTGCATTCACTTCCTCCACCGCTTCATACATACTGTATCCTACCTTGTCTATCTTGCTTGTCCCAATCCGCATGTACTTGCATTTTTGTGGATGAAAAGGCATTAACCAATGCTCAGACCATCCCTTCATGCCCTCCACATCTCCTTGAAGCAAACCCACATCTTCCTTACTCCTCACTCTTCTATACAGCTTAGTGTCATCCGCATACAGGTATACCTCACTTCCATTAGTTATAACTTCAGGTAAGTCGTTGATAAATATAACGAACAGCAGTGGTCCCAACACAGATCCCTGAGGTACCCCACTTGTAATTTCCCTCCACCCCGAGCCTATTCCATTCACCAGTACCCTCTGTCTCCAATCTTTCAGGAAGGCTTCTATCCATTTCACACATTTCTCCCCTATATTATAGCTTCTAACTTTCTCTATTAACCTTTTATGTGGGACCTTATCGAAAGCCTTCATAAAATCGCAATATACCACGTCTATTACATGACCATCTTCTAGAATTTGCATCCAATCATCTACCACCTTAATTAGCTGTAGTACCGTCGACCTCCCCGGCAAGAATCCGAACTGTCTCCCACTGAAAAGTTGGTTTGATTTCATATGCTCCATTATTCCTTCTCTAATTACCGTTTCCATTAGTTTACACACAACACTTGTCAAACTGACTGGTCTATAATTCCCTGGGTCATTTCTCTTTCCCTTCTTAAATATAGCTGTTATGTTCGCCTCTCTCCAGTCCATCGGGATATGTCCTGTATTAAACGATACCTCAAATAAAATTTTCAATGGCTCTACTAACATCTCACCTCCTTCCTTTATGATTCTTGGGTGTATCCCATCCGGTCCCGGTGACTTACTTCTGTTAATTTTTTCTATAGCCCTTCTTATTCTAGCATGGGAAAACTCTATTAGTTTTAGTGCCGGTGCCATACAGTATCTATAACTCGTTTACCAAGCGAATAGAGGCAGATCCTTTACACAGCCAATCTCTTTCTCTCTCGTTCTTGTTTGTTTTGCACACCGGTACAAATGAGGCAGATCCCTCACACATGCAACCAAGATGAAAAGGGGAGTCTGCAGAGAGCCAAGTGGCCCACATAAGGCAGATCCCTTTCACACCCAACCCATCTCATAAATGTTACCTGTTATTTACACTACTTACTATACACCCATGTTATTATATACCTGCAACCAAAACACAATTGTAAGAAATAGGAACATAGGAAAATGGGAGTCTGTAGAGAGCCAATTGGCCCACACAAGACAGATCCATTTCACACCCAAACCATCTCATAACAACTCTCTCTCATTTATCTCTGTCTTCCTTACATTTATGACATCCTAGTCTCTCTCTCTCTCTCTCTCTCTCACAAATGAGAACATAAGAAAACAGGAGTCTGCAGAGAGCCGATTGGCCCACACATGTTAGATCCCTTTCACACCCAACCCATCCCGCGCTCTCTCTCTCTCTCTCTCTCATATTTATCGCTATCTTCCTTACGTTTATGACATCCTATTCTCTCTTGCCATACTCTCTCACCCTCACAAATGAGAACATAAACAAAATAAGAAAACGGTAGTCTGCAGAGAGCCGATTGACCTACACATGGCAGATCCCTTTCACACCCAACCTATCTCGTTCTATCTAATTTCAAGTTGAAGCTCTATTGTTCTTGATCCCATTATAGCACTCGGTAGCCTATTCCACATATCTACAACTCTATTACTAAATGAATAGAGGCAGATCCCTTATACAGGCAATCTCTCCCTCTCTCGTTCTTATTTGTTTGCACAATCTGTTCCTTTTGTAGTTTCTCCATGCCTGATAAGTTAAATGATCTTTTGATATCTGTGACACAACTTTTGTATCCAACACAATACCCTGCTTGCAAAACACCTCGAACCCCGGACAACGTTGCTTGCAACTTTAATTATTATTATTATTATTATTACTCGCACACAACCATACAGAAACACACATTCAAACGAGACGCTTCCATGTTAACAGAAGAGAGAAGAAGACATCCTAGAAAATATAGTAAGTAATTCAAACAAATTAGTCACTCGCAACAATTCTTGAACACTACAACGGCCAATGAATTCAAGGAAGAATATTCATTAACGGCATAAAGGTGAAGACAGTCACAGCTTTAGTCACAAACGGACATTAATGAACTCAATAGTTACATAAACAACGTATTCAGTAGATCTTCAAATAGTGTAAGAACGTTGAATAATCATGATAAAACTGGTTCAAGCGAGAAAATATTATCTAGAACGGTCAGGAATATCTCCCATTGTATTAACAAGAAGAATAAAAACAGCCTTTATAACAATATTAACAATAACAGTAATAACAAAACAACAAAATTGATGACGACGATAATATCAAGACAACATAAAAATTACGATAAAATGTTCAACAATAATATCAAGAACAACTACTTCGTCGAAAAACAACACAATCTACAACACCGATGACGGCTACAATAAACAACATTGACAACAACGACAACAACGACAACACTTACAACAAAGACTCTCACTAATATGTATGTGCCCAAGAAACCAAATCTCAACACAACTAGTTACGAAAGACTTCTATGTATCTTAGTAATTTTCTATTTCATACACTTGCTTATGGCCCTTAAGCTATCCGTAGAATAATAATGCACTTGAACACGACTTGCTCTTGGTTAAGTGAACTTTTATAGTAATTATACTGATATTAATTAAGTCACAACAACTTAATTCCTGATAGGCAAAGGTCCTAGGTTACGTATTAGGTTGTGTAGGTTATATTCCTGATAGGCAAAGGTCCTAGGTTACGTATTAGGTTGTGTAGGTTATATTCCTGATAGGCAAAGGTCCTAGGTTACGTATTAGGTTGTGTAGGTTATATTCCTGATAGGCAAAGGTCCTAGGTTACGTATTAGGTTGTGTAGGTTATATTCCTGATAGGCAAAGGTCCTAGGTTACGTATTAGGTTGTGTAGGTTATATTCCTGATAGGCAAAGGTCCTAGGTTACGTATTAGGTTGTGTAGGTTATATTCCTGATAGGCAAAGGTCCTAGGTTACGTATTAGGTTGTGTAGGTTATATTCCTGATAGGCAAAGGTCCTAGGTTACGTATTAGGTTGTGTAGGTTATATTCCTGATAGGCAAAGGTCCTAGGTTACGTATTAGGTTGTGTAGGTTATATTCCTGATAGGCAAAGGTCCTAGGTTACGTATTAGGTTGTGTAGGTTATATTCCTGATAGGCAAAGGTCCTAGGTTACGTATTAGGTTGTGTAGGTTATATTCCTGATAGGCAAAGGTCCTAGGTTACGTATTAGGTTGTGTAGGTTATATTCCTGATAGGCAAAGGTCCTAGGTTACGTATTAGGTTGTGTAGGTTATATTAACTTAACAATGATAGGTACGGTTTTTCAATAGTTATATGATCGTGTAAGTCATAATCTTTACATGTGGGTTGGGTATAAAAGGGGTCTTCAGTGTGTCGGTTAATCGGACCTCCGTTGATGTATTCTATGTATCTTTCAATCGTATTCCATTATTGAAAGTTCTATTGTTACAAGACAAAATATTTTAATCTTCTAGTTTTTTGTGTATGATAGCGCATGTAACGTAACTAAAAGGCTATAAAGGAAATGTGGCTAATATAGTGTTCCTGGAAATAGGTATCCAGAATTATTTTCAACTTTGCATGTTACCTATTCATGACGTCAAAATTGGGTAACAAACTCAACCCCCATGAATGCTACAAAACCAATAACCACAAACACACAGATTAACAATATTTATACGCCATACACTTGCTCAACACGATCATTAATGGTGAGTTATCTGCTCAACAGGTGGCGTTGTGTGTGTGTAAGTGTGAGAGTCCGAGTGTAGGGGGTGAGACAGTGAAGCACGGGAACGAGGTGGCTTCAGAGATGGGGTCGTTTCGGGCCATGAGTGAGCACCGTGCCTCATGTGAAGGCAAGATGGCAGGTGCTCGTTGTACTCTACGTGCTTCACATGTCTCACTCCCTAGACTGGAATAAGACCTCACGGGCTTCATTGTTCATTGTAAAGCGGTGAATGTTAAGGCTCTCAGCCTATGCCCGAGAGGAAGTAAGTTGGAATATAGAAAAAAACAAAAAAAACAAAAAAAACTCGCCCCCCTCAGTTAGTAACACCAAAATAGATGACCATGGCTTGTGGATTTATATTAATGCATTGTGGTAAACAGTGTATATACAGTAGGTGTATATGATGTGTGTTAGTTGTTTTTTGTTGGCTTAATCCTCATGCATATCTTCTATTTGTTTTCGATCGGGCAATAATTGTCTTTGTTTTATGTATCACTATTACAATCAGTTGTACTTCGTATATACAGTATATATATATGTGTGTTTGTGTGTGTTTGTGTGTGTGTGTGTGTGTGGGCATGAAGGAGGCACAAGGCAAGGCTACCTGTAACAAGTGTACCCCCAAAGTTGAAAGAGTGAGAGAGAGAGAGACAAATTCAAGGTACACTAGAGTCAAAATGTCTGCACACAGAGCTTGAAGCATTTTAAGTCATAGGATGAGGGAAAGACAGATTGGGGAGAGAGTTTCAGAGCTTACTTGTTGAGTAAAAGACTAGGAAAATTGGTTTACTCTTGAGTTAGAAAGTTGGACAGAATAATGCTGGAAGTGTGTTGAAAGACGGGTGCCCCACTCTCCAAAAGGAAGAGGGTATGCACTGAGAAATCTCTGAAGCACACTAATTATTATAATAGCGGTAGAAGAATGAGAGAGCTACAACATTGCGGCATGTAGAGAGAGATTGTAGGGAGTTAGTAAGAGGTAGTGAGTTGATGAGACAAAATGCTTTTGACTCTACCCTTTCGAGCAGTGCGGTATGGGTTGAACCTCCCCACATATGCGAACAATACTCGATACATGGGCACACATTGCCACTGTACAGAGCAAGAAGCTGTGCGGGGGCGATGAATCCACAGAGACGGTTGAGCACCCTTAACTTCTGGGAAGCTGTTTTAGCAAGAGTGGTAATATGATCTTTCCAAGAAAGGTCAGCATGGAAAGTAACAAGATACTCTCTGCCCCAATCGGAAATAGTAGATATACAGTATAGACGGTATATACAGTATACACAGTATATATGCTGTATATATATATATATATACTGTATATATATATATTGAGATGACAGGGTTGCAAGCAACCAAATTAGCAACCCCCTCAGATACACTCATAAACCAAGAAGAGACTCAACCAACCAGAGCCAGGATAGCAAACATAAAGTAGAGGAAAAGAACGAAGCGAAGGGCACATATCCGGACCGAGAAAGAAACAACGCAGTCCAGCATAAATAATCCACGTTCTCCATGGGACCAGCAAACAACGCACCTATATCAAAGCCACCTACAGGGACCTACAGGGAATGCAGGGCCACTTACTGAGCATGACCTATTTCCGGGCCAATCACAGGGGTTCCCCCCGGACCAATCACAGGATCCGGGATACGTGAAAAAGGCGTACCCACCCCAGGAACCAGATTTGAATTATAATGAGGAAGAGTTCATGCTAATACCTCATCAACATCCAATGTCATATTTCCATAGATGGAACCAAAAGAATCACCTCTACAGTGCGGAAAATGACCTGTGTCCACAATAACAGATAAATAGAGAGTAACGAAAGCCTTGCATGCAACGTTGAAAATCAGGGAAAAGACGAATACATGCAAAACATTTATCCTGCACCCATGCAAGCTTTCTAAAGTACGAGTGTAATCTTACGAAATAAAGAATAACTATATCCATGTATTCCTATGTTAATTATAATTATAAGGCAATTATTAACTTCACAATAATTAAAAGATCGAAATCCCCATGTCCCTACGATTTCGAAATGAATTAAATTAGACTCAAATTATCATCCAAATATAGCCTGACCGAAATATATGATCGATTGGCAAACACGAGGCAATACCTTCCACCAGCTAAGGTTTTAGTGGGTATCTACCAGTGTCGGAGTTACTTCCGAATAGGGCTAGCCATTTTCCCTATAAAAAGTTCAACGAGTGTGGCGATCCAGAAGTGTGTTAGAGGAACTAGAAGTGACTGTCTCTAGTTGTTTGTGAGAGGCAGTTCCCTTTGGTGTCCAGTCGAGGAAGAAACTAAGAGTCCTACATCGTCCAGATTCCCTCTCATGGATATTACTTCTCCTCCACATCCATACCCTAAGTGTCTCTGTGTTACTATGTTTTGGGAATTATCGTGAAGGTAATATAAAATATGCGAGTGTTCAATTTAACTTTGTTTTAGAGGCCTTTTCTGAACTCTCCTTTCCCAACTTTGTTCACGTAGTACGAGAACCTAACTTCTATCTGTGCAGGTGAATTATATATATAATACTTGTGATTTAACCAATTGAAGTCCAAATCAACGTTCTTATATTTTTTACTCACGTTACATACTCTATGAGTATATTATACGTAATACTTAGTGAACGCTCACAGATTTTATTCAGTTATGTTATTATTGATTGAGTGTCCAAGTTCGCAGTGAAGTGTGTACCGAGAGCAATTTTCCTTCCTTAAACTTAAACTCAAACTCAGGACGGAGCTACGTCCAATTTTCATAAGAGATCACTTATAGTACCAAGTCGTCTACGTTAAAAGTGAAACCCATTCCGTTGAGATTGAATTAATCTATGTTCAAGATTTCTAATCTATATTAGTTCTTGTGAATAATCCGATCAATTACGCTACCAGGTTAATGATATTATTTCACAACCAAGCTAGGAATTCCGATTACACATTCCTGTATCCATCAGCCCTTATTTCGGCTATTTATCAAACACAAGTAGTTCTGCGTCTTAATAGTATTCTATACTTTATCAACCTGTATTAGGGTTATTTTAAATCGCTACTTCGTTCTGCGTCTTTATATTAATTTCAGTAGTTTGTTAATTCATTCAAACTTACTGCATCAGCCTTCATTTTGGCTATTCAAAGTTGCTACTTCGTTCTGTGATTTTATTTTATTCACAGTAGTTTGTTAATTCTTCAAACTCACTGCTTCTACAGCTAATATTCCGCTATATTTATTCAATAGATATTTGTTGAATCTGAGTTCCTCATTGAGTGTGATTTTAGCTCATTGACGATTAAATATATTTTTCGTGTATCGTGTGAGAGATTATTCACAATTATTCTTTTATAGTTAAATTGTAAATTTAATTACCATACCAACAAAAGTAAAGCTAAGTTCATATCTTTTGTTACTGATTTAACGTTGCACTAAATCAAGTATTTATTCAGCCTGACCGCAGTACTTTTGACCTAACCTCTCTCGCGACAGGTTTGACCGCCGACCTCGCCTGGCGACCTATTTGTATTTCGAGCCTCGCGTACCTGTGTGTACCTGAGTAGATGATCTCAGCTACCCACAATTATTAATTATTATTCCTCTTGATATACACTTGACCCGTATATGTATTGTCAACATATATTATGTGTTTATCTTGTATAATTGTATATTTCATGTTTGATGCTTTGTAAGTGACATAATTATTCATGAAGGAGTAAAATCTAGTTAACTCTTTCCAAGTCACATTGATTACACATTGGACTCATACTCTGTAGTTGAAATCCGGATGTTCTATTTATATGTACCACTGTGTTAATAATAATAAACTAGTGTAATTATCCCGTGTGTTTATTGTGTTTGGAGCGTGATTGAGTAACTTAAAGAGATCATTATTATTGCTAGTTGTGTTCCTGTCGAGCAGGATTTGATTCTAAGTATCCGAAACAAGGAGCTTTATAGAGTGAATAATTAAGCGAGTTGGATTACAAAGACGAATATATATATATATATATATATATATATATATATATATATATATATATATATATATATATATATATATATATATATATATATATATATATATATATATATATATATATATATATATATATATATATATATATATATATATATATATATATATATATATATATATATATATATATATATATATATATATATATATATATATATATATATATATATATATATATATATATATATATATATATATATATATATATATATTATATATATATATATATATATATATATATATATATATATATATATATATATATATATATAATTATGATAGATTAATTTTTCTTATAATATATGTGTCCATCTATCTTTCCATTAATTATATTGTTCATGATTATCAGGAAAATAATATGAACTATGGTTTATGAATATGACTCACCTCCCTCACCCCCCCTCTCTCTCTCACTCTCTCGTCCTTGTCCAAGTACCAGTTTTCACTCAAGGCCATGCAAGCTCTATTTAAGCTGGTAGCTCCATTTGTATGTCATTACTTATGTTTTTAGTAATATTATAATGCTATAATTGTGGGCATTGTTTGCTCTGTTATTTGTTTATCAATGTTGCATTTGTTTATGTGTATAATAATTGTTGGTAGTGACGTCGTCATTTTAGATGATAAGAAGGTTTATAATTTATTGATTTATTGAAATGTTTAAATAAGTATCTTAACTGATATGCTATTAATTTAAGTTTCATTTAATTAATTATTTCGATACAAGAGGCTTAATGGATAATGTTTTAACCCCTGGAGGATAATGACGCGTTTTAACATATTATTCTGACTATCAATAGACGATTTTCCGCAGATTAGGAAGGAGCTCTATTAATCAAAGGGGTACAGAGTCTACAGACTATCTTAACTTACCTCCTGACTCCCACAAGGCCTTCCAAAACTGAATAAAATATATTAATAATAGCCAGAATAGAAGTAGTAATAGCGTATTTCTTTATTATAATCATTGTAAAATGTTTATCAAGGAAATAATTATATATATATTAACTGAAAGCACTGATTATCAAAAGAACTTGTTAAATCTCATTTAGTATAGCATTTATGTACAAGAATACTCAACGAAGATATTATATATTAGACAAGAACACCTTTAAAGGCATAATCGTAAGGAAATCATTTACATTAACACCACTATCGGTAATAACTTTGTATTCCACTAGCATAACCTTAACCAGAGAATACATCTATGCAGTTGTCAGAAATTGTTAACTGAGGATTTAAACTGTCATTTGGTCACAAGGTATAATATTAAAATAACATTATTATGAGTATATTTCAAACTATTATACGTATGTACTGTACTTATACAGTATATCTGTACTATAAATACTATTATTATTTCAAGAGGGATGGCATAACATCAACACATTATTGCTTTGTTGAAGGTACTACTACTGTACAGTATGTGTGTGCAAGGTACTACTACTGTACAGTATGTGTGTGCAAGGTACTACTACTGTACAGTATGTGTGGCAAGGTACTACTACTGTACAGTATGTGTGTGCAAGGTACTACTACTGTACAGTATGTGTGTGCAAGGTACTACTACTGTACAGTATGTGTGTGCAAGGTACTACTACTGTACAGTATGTGTGTGCAAGGTACTACTACTGTACAGTATGTGTGTGCAAGGTACAAGGTACTACTACTGTACAGTATGTGTGTGCAAGGTACTACTACTGTACAGTATGTGTGTGCAAGGTACTACTACTGTAGAGTATGTGTGTGCAAGGTACTACTACTGTACAGTATGTGTGTGCAAGGTACTACTACTGTACAGTATGTGTGTGCAAGGTACTACTACTGTACAGTATGTGTGTGCAAGGTACTACTACTGTAGAGTATGTGTGTGCACAAATAAAACCTTAGGGAAATTGATTACTTGCACCACATTCGATACATCCAGTGTCTTATATATCAAACACTTAGGTTTTCATGCGTATCTATATTTGTGCGGCCATACTTGTCTTGTCATTGTCATGGCTATTAGCTTATACACAAGTCTTAGTTATTATACTGGCTATAGTCAGTTTAAAATAACCTGTCAGCTGTTATCGCACATATTTTCAAAATCTTCCCTGATTAATTCAAGTTATTTAGGAGAGACAAATTATCGAGTATGGATTTTTCCCAGTTACTACCAGACCCATTGATAACTGCCATAATTTTAGTTTGGCAATCATACATAGGGGACGAGGAGTTGTTGCTGATAAGTCAGATGACGCCTTAATTACTTATGTAACACGTTATAATTGCCAAGTTTATTAAGTTCGGGAAGAATTTGTAGGAGTCAAAGCCTTAATTAAGTTTTTAACCAAATGAATCTCAGAGGTACAGTCGTGATCATTAATAGCGACCCACCAACTTGAATCTGTGTCAGACAGACAAGATGCTTCAGAACTTGCTTTACCTACTAATCTTTAGCAGAGCATATTGAAGATGGCGACAACGTATCGAAGGTGTTAAATAGAAATCAAACTGTACTGTAGCTCAGAATATGCTAGTATCATTACATAATGTGTGGTGATTGTTTATGAAGCGTTACTTGCGACAGCCTTGCCTCCCTGTTACCTCTACATAATTTGGGGGTAGAAAGCGACGAATGGGTGGGTGGGAAGAGAGGAAGTGATCCTATTATTTATTTATGCTCTGATTACAACGTAGATATAAGAGGGAGAATTCATTGTGGGTGTGGATGTGTGTGTGTGTGTCCATGTGTGGATGTGGGTGTGGATGTTTGTATATGTGCGTGTTTATGTGTGGGTGCGTGTTTATGTGTGGGTGTTTTTGTGTGGGTGCGTGTTTATGGGTGGATGTGGGTGTTTTTGTGTGGGTGCGTGTTTATGTGTGGATGTGGGTGTTTATGTGTGGGTGCGTGTTTATGTGTGGATGTGGGTGTTTATGTGTGGGTGCGTGTTTATGTGTGGATGTGGGTGTTTATGTGTGGGTGCGTGTTTATGTGTGGATGTGGGTGTTTTGTGTGGGTGCGTGTTTATGTGTGGATGTGGGTGTTTATGTGTGGGTGCGTGTTTATGTGTGGATGTGGGTGTTTATGTGTGGGTGCGTGTTTATGTGTGGATGTGGGTGTTTATGTGTGGGTGCATGTTTATGTGTGGATGTGGGTGTTTATGTGTGGGTGTTTATGTGTGGATGTGGGTGTTTATGTGTGGGTGCGTGTTTATGTGTGGGTGTTTTTGTGTGGGTGCGTGTTTATGGGTGGATGTGGGTGTTTATGTGTGGGTGCGTGTTTATGTGTGGATGTGGGTGTTTATGTGTGGGTGCGTGTTTATGTGTGGATGTGGGTGTTTATGTGTGGGTGTTTATGTGTGGATGTGGGTGTTTATGTGTGGGTGCGTGTTTAAGTGTGGATGTTTTTGTGTGGGTGCGTGTTTATGGGTGGATGTGGGTGTTTATGTGTGGGTGCGTGTTTATGTGTGGATGTGGGTGTTTATGTGTGGCTGCGTGTTTAAGTGTGGATGTGGGTGTTTATGTGTGGGTGCGTGTTTATGGGTGGATGTGGGTGTTTATGTGTGGGTGCGTGTTTATGTGTGGATGTGGGTGTTTATGTGTGGGTGCGTGTTTATGTGTGGGTGTTTTTGTGTGGGTGCGTGTTTATGGGTGGATGTGGGTGTTTATGTGTGGGTGCGTGTTTATGTGTGGATGTGGGTGTTTATGTGTAAGTATGGGTGCTAGTGTGTTACTCAGTTACTTGTTCGTCAAGGGGAATCCACGCAATGCGAGCTAAGCTCATTATTATCGCGCCTCCTTAACTGGGAATGTATTGCGTGAAATGCATGTTAGTGTTTTATGTACTGTTGGAATGGCTGTGGATGTGTGTGTAGTCTGTATTTAGCCAATTGGCGACATCGGAAACGAAGGCTTAGGGTGGATCTGTATGGTACCATTCTCACTATAGACGGTACCGTCTCGCCCGAAGGCTTAGGTAGCCATCAGCTTAGGTGAACCATATGATACCCATCTCGCCTTGTACCATTTTTGCCAACCCCAGATGGGACGTCACAACGTCGTCCACTTATTCCAGGTACCTATTTACAGCTAGGTGAACTGAGGCTAACACATGAAAGGAGACAAGCCCAATTTGTCTCCGCCCGGTCTGGGATTGAACCCCCGACCCCTCGTGTGTGAGACGAGAGCTCTACCTACTAGGCTACGGGCTCTGTGTACGTGTATATGTGCGGATGTGGGTGTGCGTAAGGAGGGGTAAACACTTTTGTGTATCATGCAATATATTGAATTCAAATTTCATCATCCCGTGCAATATCTCATTATTTTAATGTCTCTAATGATGTTTTAAAAATTATATTACGGTCAATGAATCGAATTACTCAATACATACTTAAATGTATAAATGTCATCATAATCAATACATAATTTAGTTGTATATTATACTTGTAGGAAATATTTGACGCTTAAAATCCAAACATTTTGGCTGCTATCCAAATACACACATTTCCCTGCAACATAGTGAACACACATACCCAGAAGTAAATGAATATTGATTTATATTATTGCAACAACCAGCGGGCTAAAAATATTTAGGCCTTTATAACCAGAAGCCTTAAAAGTAGAGTGTTTGTGTATGCTAAAAACACTAGTACAGTATACGTAACATTTATCCTTGGGGTTGAGTGCTTTAGCCTCCCTTATATTATCATCTGTATTAAACCATTCACAAAGGTTACAATTCTTACATTATATTATAGTTGCCCTCAAACAATCTGATGCTGCTTAACCCTATCTGAGGCGAGAGGGGTCGTTTGGACTTCTGTTGCTTTGGAAATTTTAAGAGGTATCACCCGTATAGCTTGGCGACTATAAGACGCTTCACCCCATTCAGGTGTCGGTTTTTTCTGAGCGAGCGATAGCGAGCCTGCAATTTCTAAAAATAAAATAAAAACAAAATAAACAAAAATAATTACTAAAAAAAATAAGGCTTGGTAAGGGGAGGGGGGCGTTGAGGGTAGTCTGGGGAGGTGTGTGTGTGTGTGTGTGTACAGTGTGTGTGTGTTTGTGTGTTTCTTCCTAGGGAACAAACTAAATATACATAGTTTAAAAATAACAATTAGTCCCTTCGATAATATTAAACCAATACATCTCAACAACTCCCACAAACATCGGCTGGGCTAAGGTTAAGAAGGATACCTCAGAATCAAAGGCTAATTGATTCCAGCAGGTCGTTCCAAAATTTAATGAAATTAGCTGACGATAACAAAAATAGCATTAAGAATATAGAGTTATATATCTTCTATTTCATCATTCATATAAAACCTTCCTCTATCATGATAAACATTTTATTTACTAAATGTAATTTTATTTAACCTACGAATCATATCCTCCATTTTGTTTAGCTCTATCGCTTATTATAGTTATCAGTAATTTCACTAGGGCAAGCGAATATATTCGGTAAACCAAAGATCTCACAACCAATGAGTAATATACCTCAAGCACACATAAACCAAAGCAAATCGGAGCCATTGCTTTATTAGGAACACTTAATTTATATCTTCTTCTTCCAGATTGCAACACTCCCCAGTGGAGAGTGAGAGTGGTAACAAACAAACAAACATACAAGTACCCATTTAGATCATCTTTTGTCTTGGCTCTGCAACCAAATGAGAACTTTAAACAAGGTGGAGTCATAAGAGCGTTTTCCATGCTATCTATAATCGAAATAATTATTCCACGAATACTCTTTTATTTAGGAGGTCTCTTATCATAGCATCGGCAACTAGATGGATGGATTATATTAGATGGCTAAATTCAGACGCCGAGTGATCAACACCACAGAAAAAGTGCCAGAAAAAGTAGTCACACCCTCTTAGGCGAAGTCACACGATCGTGTTCAGCAATTTTAGTATGGCAGCTTCCATTTGTTTAGGTCTGGTAAGAATTCAGTCACTAATAATAAACCCGATTTTATTACCGATACCTCTGCAAAATAGCAAACCAATTTTACCAGAAAAAATACTAATTGAAAATGTCTATAGGGATTCATGTGACTCCCTCTTTAGCATAGCCACACCTATATATCCTTGCCACATTGCTTAGTAAACATCTGTGACAGGCACAGGCGCAAACAAAGATAATGGGGCAAAAAGTTAGAGGTACATATACGTGTTGAAGGTCCAGCGTCTGTATACAAGGCCGGTGGATGCCTTACCTCACTGCAACCATTGTGGGTTCTGCCTTTGTAATAGTTTATCTGCTTCATAATAAACATACTCAAATATATTCATCAATATCTAATGCATGCATTATATTGGTGTATAGTATATTTTATGCTGATGTATTATATTGGTGTATAGTATATTTTATGCTGATGTATTATATTGGTGTATAGTATATTTTATGCTGATGTATTATATTGGTGTATAGTATATTTATGCTGATGTATTATATTGGTGTATAGTATATTTTATGCTGATGTATTATATTGGTGTATAGTATATTTTATGCTGATGTATTATATTGGTGTATAGTATATTTTATGCTGATGTATTATATTGGTGTATAGTATATTTTATGCTGATGTATTATATTGGTGTATAGTATATTTTATGCTGATGTATTATATTGGTGTATAGTATATTTTATGCTGATGTATATTATAAATGTCTTCTAAATTGATGTCATAATACTGAACATTCCAAAACAAAATTACACATTATTTTGGGGATAAAAAGACAGGTAAAATCATAAAGGCTTATATGCGACTGCAAGGCCCAGTATCAAATTACAGACAATATAAATGACAGTGGATGCCAATTTCGAGAAAATATACTTAAATATTAGTGCTATGCTTTTGTAATATTTCCGTTGGTACATAATAAACACAACAAATCAAACAAATAAATCAGTTAAACTGGTGCATAGCACATTTTCATTTTTGTATTGTTATATTATGATCCATATTATAAATGTGTTCTAACTTAGTTTCATGTTGCTAAATTTTACTGCAATTTCTTCAAAATAATACACTTATATTATGTACCAAATTACATATACATACAAACCTTAATTAGTAAAAACTGTAGAAACAATAAACGCAACAGTATATACTGTAGCCTATACGACTATACGAGTTGGTGTCACTTAACAATAAACGCAACAGTATATACTGTAGCCTATACGACTATACGAGCTGGTGTCACTTAACAATAAACGCAACAGTATATACTGTAGCCTATACGACTATACGAGCTGGTGTCACTTAACAATAAACGCAACAGTATATACTGTAGCCTATACGACTATACGAGTTGGTGTCACTTAACAATAAACGCAACAGTATATACTGTAGCCTATACGACTATACGAGCTGGTGTCACTTAACAATAAACGCAACAGTATATACTGTAGCCTATACGACTATACGAGTTGGTGTCACTTAACAATAAACGCAACAGTATATACTGTAGCCTATACGACTATACGAGCTGGTGTCACTTAACAATAAACGCAACAGTATATACTGTAGCCTATACGACTATACGAGCTGGTGTCACTTAACAATAAACGCAACAGTATATACTGTAGCCTATACGACTATACGAGTTGGTGTCACTTAACAATAAACGCAACAGTATATACTGTAGCCTATACGACTATACGAGCTGGTGTCACTTAACAATAAACGCAACAGTATATACTGTAGCCTATACGACTATACGAGCTGGTGTCACTTAACAATAAACGCAACAGTATATACTGTAGCCTATACGACTATACGAGCTGGTGTCACTTAACAAGGACGATGACAAACGACAGTGGATGCCAGGCTTCAAAGGCCTATTAGGGGTTTTGTTTCGGTGGCATGTCCATTGTGTTAGAAGGCAGAAACGCATCAACAACTTTATACCGGTGCCTCACGACCAGTTTCAAGGTGGATTTACGCGAGCAATTTTTCCCGCAAACTTTGATCCACTATTTATTTATTTATTTTTTGTTTTGTCTGGCAACATTTTAAGACTATTTTGCACTGGTATCGACAGCTAGACGGAAGGTATATTATTTTAAGTGATACAAGTATGATATAAGTATATTGTAAGTATATCTGGCAGAAGGTGCCCGCCCTCTGCGGGTCCCAAACTATTACTAGTGTTTTTTACTGCTACTATTTTACGACTACTACTACTACTACTACTACTACTAGTAGTATGACATTAATTAAACCTATTAATCGCTTCAGTATATACCAAAACAATTTTCAAGCCAAGTATTTCCTCATTTCGGGCAGATTATGTACAGATTATTTACAAACATAAAAGAAGACGTGCTTATAATTATGTGATAGGACAATATTATACGTACGGTAGTACCACAATTTGTCATTTAGCAGCTAACCCGTAGATAAGTGACTGAAAATGGCCGTATGTGTCCTATTATTAGTAGCTTGGTTCGAAACTCATAAATTATGACACTCCAATGTATATTCTCGCCCACGATGTCACTAAAGTACGAAAGAGAGCGGAATGTAGCGAAATATACCGTTCCATATCGCTTCATGTCACTCCATTCCGAAATGGAACATTTACACATTCTCCGATTCCCGTCTCGTGTTTTTTACACTTGGTGGGAACGTTAAATTTTTCTTTGCCATCAAACTCTTAGCTGACAATAAAACACACATTATAATATTATGCACCTGACATGGTTTGAACATAGGGTGTGGTCTGTAAGAAATTGGTGTGGATTTCGTCGCCTTATCAGAACCACCCCTTCGGGGATCACGGCGTCAGGCAATAGATAGATAGATAGATCAGAACTAACAATGACGTAGAAGGATGGCATCATCGACTTAACAAGCGAGCAGGGATGATCAACATCGTGTTATACTGTTATACGTAGTAGTTCCTCTACTCTATAAAGAAGCAGCCAATTTGTTAACACACGACATGGCAATCTTGAAAAACAACTATGTCTCTGAAAACTGTGGGACAATTATGAAGAAAAAGGTATGACAACTACAAAGTTTCTCAAATCATCGATATTATATAATGATACAATAATAATGTAGGTTTCTTATGGATAAAACATGTTGAATTGGGTTTTATGCATTCATAAATGTACTACAACCATATTTTAGCTGGTAATTCAGCTAATTATCGATGTCTACAGCTCCAACTTCCTTATAGAACGAAACTCGCAATAACTAATGTTCTGACAAACGATATCAGAACCTAACAAAGCCATATTAGATAAATATCTACCGTCCCATAATACAATTAAGCAACCAACCATTAAGTTTTCATCGCAAATTATAACCATAAATACTTCAATCAAGGTCCAATGGACTTGAAATGGTAGTGGCAAATAATGGTGACGAAACGTCCGAGATCGCGGTGACGATCACCAGCTCTAAGAGGTGGTGACGAAACGGGTTGGTGACGAAACGTCCTGTATCCTTAATATGCACACACACATAATGTACAATCCTCCTCTTTCTGGGCAATGATAAAATAAGTCAACAAAATTATCCCAATTTGGGCAGTAGAGGTGATAGGCGGAGAGCAATATGACAGTGTATACTGTTTTACCCACGGTATAGTTACTCACAAGGTAGGCGCACTGAAAGTCTTGAACTCATATACATACAGGCTTCTAAAAAGCAGTAAACAGACATCTATCACTTTTTTTTCTTCTTCTGTGACTTCACGCTCAACCATGTTACCGTTACAATATAGGATATAGTTGTCGGAATAACGTTGATTATTCTATAAGCGAATATTTAGAGAAATATTCGTATACCAGCGTCGCTTGTTTGTATGACATAAGGTGCCGCTATAGTCTTCTATCTGGCCGTGCGACGGCAGCACCGTCCGTTCTAGAACGCTCCCCATCAACATTTAGTTTCGTCGAAAACCTTAATTCCCTCTTAGATTCTTAGCTGGCCATATACTTATACATATCATCTCTCCACATACCCTGGGCCTTCATACACCCTCACACGCCATCCCTGGGTGAAAGTCGACGAGTGTCGGTAGCAAACTAGGGATGAGTGAGAATCCGCATACCTCCGTCCTTTCTCCCGACCGACGAAGCGAAAATCACCAACTCCTTTGAAATATCTCTTCATATAAACTACAAATATATCAAATAACAATGCTAACATGTAGATTGGGTCCTACTACAATAACATTGTCGATATCAATCGACGTTACTCTACATATTAGGTGAACAAAAATACCATAGCGATCGTAAAATTTCCGCGGTAAAATTTTAAGCGACGTTGGGTGTAAACTACCTCATAGCTGTATATATAATCTTCAAATGCAAAAAGTAACATCTTTAGTAAATAGACTAGGGTCCTGTCACATTATATGTCTATTCTTATCCACGTCACTTTACATTTTTGGTGGAAAACACAATATACCGATCCTGTTTGATCCTGTTAGGCGAGTCGAATGAAGGTCACCATCTTCTGTCGCGGTTCCGATATATCCAACGTCGGTACCATGTTCACATCCACTAACCGCGCGATATCTTGGCTTCCCCATATTATAACAACAATGTTCAGGGCAATGCAATAAATGTATTTCATGGACATAAGAACATGACCAGCTCACATATGAAGTGACCATATTTAGCTGAGAGACCAGTAGGGTCGTACAAAACGTAACGTCACGCTGGATCAATCACGTGACTGTCGTGGTTCCAGAAATAAGCTAATGCGTATACCTTTCTATTGTCTTTATATTGTGGATTTACCTATGTTCATGTTTATAAAAGGTAGAGAGTGTATAATTATCCTTCTGTATGCCCTGGATCCAGGTCATGCCCATTTACCCCTGTCACAATTGTCAGTGGCGTGAGTACCAATTTGAGAAGAAGCTTCACGTCCCATCAGAGCTTCTTTGGGTCTGGGTTATTACTGGTATGAAGGATATTGGTATTGTATGATGGTGAGAACAATGGGACTCTGAAGGTGTAAGGGCAATAGCAGTCACACCATCACTAACTTGTTCCGGCAGCTTTATTGGCAAATTCTGGTTTGGCAGCTTCTGAATGAACCATTTCAGTACGATGGCGCTATATTAAACTTAGTTTAGGCTAACATCAAGCGATTTGTTTTAGCTTAGGATATGTCGATGAACCTTTTGCCTCCCACAGATTCTCCCTAAGCCGCACGAAAGCTTCTACTTATAGCTAGAGTAGGAGTGAACTAGGCGTAACGAACTCAAGGTAAATCTTCATCAGATTCCAGCCAACTAACATAATCTGCCCTCAGTAGTTGCCAATACCAATTCAAAACAAATATAGAAGAATAAAAATAAAAATAAGAACTACAACAATAACAACAAACGGCTGCCAGAAAATAGTCTGAGATATATTGTGTGTGACTCCACGTTTAAGGCCAGGATGCAGCTGGTATGAAGACATTTGGGAAACACAAGTAAGAGGCCTTGGGCATTCTTGAGGAGGCAAACATGGGGGTATGAGCACGATGTTATGTTTTCTTTATAATTTTGTTCTAAATATCTCATGGATTATAATGTCAATTATATGCTGACTTTAATTGTTAATACCTATTTAGCGTGATATTAATTGTTTTGTTATATTATGAAAGTGATTAATGATGACTCTTCTTATACCTGATCACACTGTTGTTTGTTTTTGTGTTTATTTGTTTTATTAAGATTGTGCACATTAATCACTGAATTCAACATCGTATCAATGCATCACATATCCAATGCATTTCCCACTTCGTGCAAGTTGTAGGTTCAAAAAATATTTGCATATTTGATACTTCCTTTGTTTATACGATGATATAGCTTTGATTTGTAGTTTCTATTTCAAATATGTGAAACGTTGGTGAGAGAGACCTTGGGCGTGAGTTACTGTGGAGGCAAGGTATGGGGGTTCAGGCGTGAGGTTATTTTTATATTTTCCGTAGTTTACAATAGTTTTTGTTCCATACCTTGTTTCTTATTATCTGTGTCTTTGAATTAAATCATTTCTATGCATACATATTTATTCAGATTTCTATTTAATGATGCCTAGTGATACAATAATAATGAATTTTCTTTCCAATGCATGTATAATAATTCCAAATATTTAAGGCATTAACGCTGTGCATTCAGTGATATGAATTATATTTTTGTTTTCTATATCCAATTTAGTAAACGCAGGTGAGAGAGACTTTTAGTATTATTATGTATAATTGAAGAGGCAAGAATGGCGATAATGTGTGTGATGCTATATTGTGTAACGTAGTTTGCAGTATTCATTTAATTACTTATAATTTGTCTAATATTCTTTGTGCAAAAATAACTTGCATTAGCTTAAAATTACATGATAAAAACAGGTTGAGAATATATATATATATATATATATATATATATATACCGGTATATATATATATATATATATATATATATATATACTGTACACACGTATGTATGAATGCACGGTTATATGTATTTGGGTGCGTGTGTGTGTAATATAATAATAATAATAATAATAATAATAATAATAATAATAATAATAATCGGTTTATTTCGAGCCGTTAGCCAATTAGGCTTAAAATACACAGACTTAACCCAGATCTTATGCTAAGGGACCAACAGACTGATCTTGGCTGCTAACGAGCACCTACATACCCCCAAGGGCGTAGGTAGTGGGCAGGAGACTTTGTGGGTTCCCTGAGATGGTCCGTCCAGACCTAGTCTTCACGGCCAGGGAAAGTTTTTGAGATAACTTCCCCTGCTGGCGCGTGGGATCGAACCCCCGACACCAGAGCTAGCACTCCCAATACAGTGACTAAGCGCGCTTGGCCACCATGTGTGTATGTGTGTGTGTGTTTTTTGTGAATGGGCGTGTGCGTGTATGTATATTTATTGTGTTTATCTACAATGTAACACGTTAATAAAAACCCTTCCTACCACTAGGAACACATAACACAATGTTCTAGACACACCATGGCCATGTACACTAACAAGGACATCTACTGTAAACACACGCACAAAACCTATATACTAAGAGTGAGGGACATTCCACACGTACACTCAAACAATTTACTAAATGTTGAGATGATAATATATCCTTTATCAATTATCAAATATAACAAGTGCAGAGGATGGGAGTTCATGTTGTCCCTGTGTCTCCCTCATATTGAATTTATCCATTTATCCTTCACTTATAATAATATTGAAATTCAATTATATTTTAGATATTTAATCCTAATTAATGTGCTAGGCATCCATGAACGAAAAAATATCAATTTAATTTAGAACTATACAACTACAAATGGAAATCTTTGAACAGTGACTAAAGACAAAATATTTTGAAATATGTTTATCAATATTCCTTAATTCGAGAACTTATCTGTCTATTTGCTAAATTGGGATAAGTTATTATTTTATCCCAACCCTTACCTCAAATTCCCTCATAACATACTCCCGAGAACAGCATTCTGCGGGTTCCTTAATGAAGTAAACTTGTCCGTCATCCAGGAGCCCATACACCACATGCTTCCAGTATTCGGCCACCCACCTGTCAAAGTAAAATACATAGTTATATATTGCGTTTGTAAATAATAAAATGTAAAATATGATTAAAACATTATACAGTATATGCTTCTTGTGAATCTGATTAGACATTTAATTTAATATAACTACCCCCAAGGGGTTTTACTCATCTTATGGAAAATCTGTTCTGGTCAATGGGGGAACCTGCATAAATTCCCTACCAGGTACAGAAATAAAGTCAAAGGTAACCATATAATGCTACTACAAATGCTCAGAATCGTTACTTCACTAAAGAATAATTATCACCAGACAATTATCACTCTCACCGGCAATTCTGATCATTTGCATTGTATTCAGCCTATCATTAGACCATTTGCATTGTATTCAGCCTATCATTAGACCATTTGCATTGTATTCAGCCTATCATTAGACCATTTGCATTGTATTCAGCCTATCATTAGACCATTTGCATTGTATTCAGCCTATCATTAGACCATTTGCATTGTATTCAGCCTATCATTAGACCATTTGCATTGTATTCAGCCTATCATTAGACCATTTGCATTGTATTCAGCCTATCATTAGACCATTTGCATTGTATTCAGCCTATCATTAGACCATTTGCATTCTATTCAGCCTATCATTAGACCATTTGCATTGTATTCAGCCTATCATTAGACCATTTGCATTGTATTCAGCCTATCATTAGACCATTTGCATTGTATTCAGCCTATCATTAGACCATTTGCATTGTATTCAGCCTATCATTAGACCATTTGCATTGTATTCAGCCTATCATTAGACCATTTGCATTGTATTCAGCCTATCATTAGACCATTTGCATTCTATTCAGCCTATCATTAGACCATTTGCATTGTATTCAGCCTATCATTAGACCATTTGCATTGTATTCAGCCTATCATTAGACCATTTGCATTGTATTCAGCCTATCATTAGACCATTTGCATTGTATTCAGCCTATCATTTGACCATTTGCATTGTATTCAGCCTATCATTAGACCATTTGCATTGTATTCAGCCTATCATTAGACCATTTGCATTGTATTCAGCCTATCATTAGACCATTTGCATTGTATTCAGCCTATCATTAGACCATTTGCATTGTATTCAGCCTATCATTAGACCATTTGCATTGTATTCAGCCTATCATTAGACCATTTGCATTGTATTCAGCCTATCATTAGACCATTTGCATTGTATTCAGCCTATCATTAGACCATTTGCATTGTATTCAGCCTATCATTAGACCATTTGCATTGTATTCAGCCTATCATTTGCATTGTATTCAGCCTATCATTAGACCATTTGCATTGTATTCAGCCTATCATTTGCATTGTATTCAGCCCATCATTAGACCATTTGCATTGTATTCAGCCTATCATTAGACCATTTTACTCAGTTTATGAAAGACATTTAGGAAGCACAAGGTTAAAATCTATCTTAATTATCCCTTTAGCTTCCACAGACCCATTCTAAACTAAATAAAGCAGTCTAATAATAACCAGAATAAATAAAGCCGTCTAATAATAACCAGAATAAATAAAGCAGTCTAATAATAACCAGAATAAATAAAGCAGTCTAATAATAACCAGAATAAATAAAGCAGTCTAATAATAACCAGAATAAATAAAGCAGTCTAATAATAACCAGAATAAATAAAGCCGTCTAATAATAACCAGAATAAATAAAGCCGTCTAATACTAACCAGAATAAATAAAGCAGTCTAATAATAACCAGAATAAATAAAGCAGTCTAATAATAACCAGAATAAATAAAGCCGTCTAATAATAACCAGAATAAATAAAGCAGTCTAATAATAACCAGAATAAATAAAGCCGTCTAATAATAACCAGAATAAATGGTAAAAATATGTCATCGTACTACATACAAAATATGTCATCGTACTACATACAAAATATGTCATCGTACTACATACAAAATATGTCATCGTACTACATACAAAATATGTCATCGTACTACATACAAAATATGTCATCGTACTACATACAAAATATGTCATCGTACTACATACAAAATCAAATTAAGCAACAAATAATATACCATCAACCTAAGAGCTATAGTCCATTCATTATAAGTAGGGCAGAAATAATATACCATCAACCTAAGAGCTATAGTCCATTAATTATAAGTAGGGCAGAAATAATATAGCATCAACCTAAGAGCTATAGTCCATTAATTATAAATAGGGCAGAAATAATATAGTATCAACCTAAGAGCTATAGTCCATTAATTATAAGTAGGGCAGAAATAATATAGTATCAACCTAAGAGCTATAGTCCATTAATTATAAGTAGGGCAGAAATAATATACCATCAATCTAAGAGCTATAGTCCATTCATTATATTATTATTAATTAAAATGTAAAACTTGCAAACTAAACAAACCAAAATTGGGACAAGGACAATATAAAGTCAAATTAAATTATCAAAATCGCTATGTGGAAACAACGCTTACTAAAATGAAAATTATAAAATAAAAGAACACAATCCACCACATAGGGTGTACATTACTACATGAGCAAGTTAATCTGTTTCCCAAGCAAACTAATCGCACATATAACAACGCACTATCGTCACGTTAAAGGAAGTAGTCAAGTTTGGGAAATCCGGGACGTTCTGGCAAATTTTACTAAACTCTGCATGAATAAAGAAACTACATGTTAAATGTCAAAATATTATTTAAAATCAAATTTGCAACATGACAAGACATTAACAATAGTACAAAATACAAATATTGATAAGATATCTATACTATTACAAAATAATATATAAAATACAGTACAGCACTCACTAACGATAGTGCTATCGGGTAGGTACCTGTAAGCATAGCATGCCTCAAGTGACCCCTATCAATAACTACCCTACAAATAACCTACATTTATAGCACAAATAAACTATGGAAATCGCAAAAGTAAGCAATTGATACTATCGACTATAGCTCTTAGGTTGATGGTGTATTATTTCTGCCCTACTTATAATGAATGGACTATAGCTCTTAGGTTGATGGTATATTATTTGTTGCTTTATTAATTTGATTTTGTATGTAGTACGATGACATATTTTGTATGTAGTACGATGACATATTTTGTATGTAGTACGATGACATATTTTGTATGTAGTACGATGACATATTTTGTATGTAGTACGATGACATATTTTGTATGTAGTACGATGACATATTTTGTATGTAGTACGATGACATATTTTGTATGTAGTACGATGACATATTTTGTATGTAGTACGATGACATATTTTGTATGTAGTACGATGACATATTTTGTATGTAGTACGATGACATATTTTGTATGCAGTACGATGACATATTTTGTATGTAGTACGATGACATATTTTGTATGTAGTACGATGACATATTTTGTATGTAGTACGATGACATATTTTGTATGTAGTACGATGACATATTTTGTATGTAGTCTATCTATCTATCTATTGCCTGACGCTGTGATCCCCGAAGGGGTGGCCACGAACGAACCACCCCCATGCACCTCTGTCCCCAGTCAGTCGACGCCCCTCCCCCCAACCAGCACCGCCTTCGTTCATGTAGTTCCTCACTCCATCCTTCCACCTCATATTCGGTCTACCTCTCCCTCTCTGTCCCTCCACCTCGTTCTCGTACACCCTCTTAGTCATTCTCTCGCTTTCCATACGTTCCATATGGCCGAACCATCTCAAGTTGTTCCTTTTCACACTTTCCAGCACATCTACCTCCACACCACACCTCCTTCTTACTTCCTCAATAGTCTGTCTATCCCTCCATGTAACTCCGCACGCACTCCTTAAGTAATTCATTTCCACTGCTCTCACTCTTGGTCTGAGTCTCTCAACCAACGTCCATGCTTCGCTTCTGTAAGTCAGTGTCGGGATTACCACACTGTCATGCAAGGACTTCTTCACTTCCATACTGACCACCCTATTTCTTGTTACTGCTTTTAGCGTTCCTACAACCCTCTTCCCCTGTTGTACCCTCTCCCGCACCTCTTCATCCATAGTCCCATCTTTACTCAACACACTGCCCAGATACTTAAAAGAGTTGACGATCTCTTGTATGTAGTACGATGACATATTTTGTATGTAGTACGATGACATATTTTGTATGTAGTACGATGACATATTTTTACCATTTATTCTGGTTATTATTAGACTGCTTTATTTATTAGTGGCTCCTCCATCATTGATGATATGCCTATTACATAATAGGTCTCTTTCAAGCCCTCGCATCAGCATGTTAGAAAAGCCACCACAGGGAGAAAGAGTGCCAACATCATAAGTGTACGCTAAATCTCTAATGGAATCGTCCTTATGATTGGGTACTCACTACGAAAAAACTTCGTAAAAAGTAAAAAATAAAATTTAACTCAAGAAATGCTATAATTAAGCTTCCCAAACTTGTGGATGTCTTCCCGTGGATCTGCCCAGCGCTATTACGCTCTTCTCCTCCCTGTGTCCGTGCCGAGTAGACGCGCTTAGTCTGTCCTCCCTTCATTCTGCATTCTTTCGTCTCTTAGTGAGTCTTTTGCTCATTTGTATTTATCTGAGATGTTCTAGAATAGGTTTAGATTAGTTAGGACGGGCGTCCCCATTGGTACGTCCACAGGAGTGTGTTAAAATAGGGTACAGTGTTAGGCGTCCATGCGGTCCCTTTTTTGGACACGCTCGCCTTTGTTTTTATTTTTTGTTTTCAGCTTTAGCTTTGCTCTTACCACCTATTTAGGAGGCTACGTATATGCGGGGCTCCGTTACTAGGCCATCTATCAGATGTAGTAGCGGGTGTTGTTATCATCTGGCAGTCGCTCTGGTTTAAGAGTTGTCCCACGTGGTGGGGAACTTTCTGGAGTCCGAGTCTGCTTTTTTCCCCTCTGGCTCGGGGCGACGTGTGGTAGCTGATTGCTGTGTCGTCTCTGGAGGTAAGAGTGTCGAGTGTCGTCGTGCTGCTTGCCCTAGGCCTCGTGGCCAGTCTCATTTAGGGGTTATTTTCTATGGCTAGGAGGTATTATTAATTAGTGAATTAAATAAAAAGTGTAGCCTTAAGATATGACCTTCGCTTACCCCCAGGGGGTAAGGGGGCCTTCATCTAATGGTGGAGGAAAAAAAGAATATGCCTCACGCATCCCACTGCGTGTGTACAAGGCGACTAATAGGGGGGATGGCGATAGACTTGTGGACCAACAGCCATTACTATGCAATAAAGTCTTTATCTTAGCACTGTCTTGGTATGGCACTGCCGAGGCTGGTGGGATGCGGATAGGTGCCACAGGGGACTGAGGCGCTGGGACCTGGGCGCTGTTTGGCACCGTACCTGTGTCGGCAACAGTGTTTGCATGTCGGAGCAGTGTTGAGGCAGGACTTTATTGTTCTATAGTCCATTTGCCTAATATACAGTAGAGTCTTGTTAAGGTGCTGTCTTTTTGTAACACTGTTAAGGCTGGTGTGGCTGCAGATACTGCAGGTGCAAGTACTGCAGGGGGACTATGTTGAGTCTTGCTGAGGCTTGCTAGCACTATACCAACATCGGCCACAGTGATGGCTTGGTGGGGCAGTGCTGTGGTGAGACTTCATTGTACTACAGTACACTCCAACTACTGAAAGGCAACCCTGTCTGAGCTGTTACAGTGCATGTAATGGAAAAATGACATTAAATCAGTGTATATGTGGTGATATTATACATGATTGGAAGGTGTCCGGAAACGTCCTGACGTAATTTTATGTGTGGTTTGTGGGTTTCTTTCTTGGTCTGACAAGTTAGCACTCACAAAGGGTTGGTGTTTCACTCCGGCGATCAATTATCGGGAATTGGTACCTGAAGCTCGCCTCGACGGCGAGCAGAGAATAGATCCAATAAACCCACTAGACTCCCTGGCGGAAGAGAAGCCTTCCAGAAGGGTTTTTTTTTCGTCTCAGCCGGAAGGACTCGCCTATACAGATAACCTCACGCGGCGGAAAACGACTTTGAATCCGTCATCACGGCGGAAAAATCCAGTGAGGTTAATATACTATCACTCTAGTCATCGTAGGCGATACATTCAATAGGAATAATCACGAGTATGGGTCAGTGACACATTGTCATAGATAAGCAGTCATATAACCTTCATAGAAAAGGTCATCGGTGTCTTTCAAAAGAAAGGTGCGACGGAAAATTAGAGTAGCAAGTGGCGCTACATCTAGTTTTCCGGCGTATTTGAGGTACAAAATGTGTGAATGTCTCAGTTTATCCTTATGAGCATTGATTCTTGGAAATTTCTTTTCCAGATCACAACACAGCGACCTCGGCACAGGACTCAGGTAGGGGGGCCGATCCAGGCGGGGGAGGGGGTCGTTCACCATCATGCCTTTAGTCACTCTGTGCTCAACTCCAACGTGTTTATTAATCCCAGTGTTTAACCATAAACTTTGTGTAAAATGTGTTAAGTGCTTGGATCGATCAAGAGGCATCTGGTTGTCCAAGAAATGCGGGATTTGTACAGACCTTAGGAGTGGGTTACTTGATCATCATGATCCCGCTTGCCTAGTAGCCCTGCTAGAAATTAAAACTACTTTCAATAATTACACAAAAAACATCGCTCATAAAGCTCTTCATTGCGACGATGAAAATCTTTGGGACTATTTGATTATCAAATCACAAGTGAATAAAACTCCTCCTTCCCGGTCCAGCACGAAGTCTAAAGTAAAGCCAAAAGTTCTATCGAAAGAAATTGTGAGCCGCAGTGATAGTAGTGACTCTTCAACTAAGGCAACCCCCCCGGCCGACCTAAGAGAGCGTGGTCGGTATCTCCACGAGATGACCGACCCAGGTCAAGATCTAGATCGCCTCTCAAGCAATCGTCGAAGTCATCTGTAGGTGCTTCAAGGTCACATAAGAAAACGAAAACTGAACCGGCGTCGTCTAGCGCCCAGAGTTCAGATGGGAAGGGTCTTAAAAAATCCTGTACGGAGGCGATGTGCTCGCGACTCCGGCAATCGTCGGGGTCTCATCCTCCATCCTTCGCCCCTACCTCTACCATGTCTCCCGTCCAATCTGGCAGTTCAGGGGTGGGGACGGAGGACGTTGAGTCAATTCCCAGGGAAGGTTCAAGTGATAGAAACTCAGTGTCTCAGGCTTTCAGTTTTGCTATACCTCGGGTAGATAAACTTAGTCATTCTCGAAGGGTTCCGTCGAAAATCTTGGCTGACCAGTATATAGGTTACCTGGCGAGTGAACATCACAGTGACAGCCAAGGTGCAAATACTAGGGTAGAATCAGACGGTCATAGTGTTTGGCAGCACCTAGAACCAGTGCAAACAGGTACACGTAGACAATACCCGGCGGGGACCAGGGACAGTGTTCAGAACATTGACCCAGTACCTTCATCCGTCCCAGACTTGTCATGGCAAGGTCTTGAACAACATTTACTCTCCGACGTAGGGCAACAACCGGAAGAGATGGAAGTGGTACGTGAAGAGCAGGAGGAAGTAGAACCTTTATCCTCTGCTCAACCCGAACAATTACCTAGTGGGTCGATCAGAGGTAGACTCGGTAACGTCTAAGGTGTCACAGAAAGAGTTTGTGATGAGAGATTATTTACAGTCAACATCGCCGGAAATTCCTACACAAGTACCGGAAGCTCCACCGATAATGTCTGTTGTGAGAACCCTGGAGACAGCCAGGGTTATTGCTCCAACTAACGTAACGCCGCCTCTTACTTGTGCTAGTATTATCCATGTTACATCTACTTTAACTACAACTAACGTAAGGGTTATTACTGATGTTATTCCTCCACCTTTGGATTAGACCCCTATCAAGAAGGGCCCTATGCCTCTTCTTTATGGTCCAGATTGGTCATGGGTTACCGTTACAGCTCAGGATCCCTCTAGTGCACAACGGACAATCTCGGGGGAGCTCCCGATAACAAGTGAGTGGACTATTCAGATGAATAAAAACAGGAAATTAAGGGCAAAGTATATTGCAGGTAATACTTTAGATGTGTCTATCAAAGCCATTCCTAATGTGTATGCTTATGATTGTTTGTGTATTCTTCCACACCAGCTCTCCCACCTGCCTCCTCTGCACGTCTGTTTGCGGACTGGTCAAAGGTTGATGACTTGAATGACGTAAAAGCTCTTGCTTTACTTACGCCGTAATTGGACACAATTCCGGTTAACGATCAGTTCGGCAACCCAGTCCTGCAGGTGGGGCAGGTGGGCACAGGTCCGTGGGTAGACTGGGAGACAGAAGCACAGCAGTTTGTCACCACTATTACTTCTAAGTCCTCCCATCAAATACCTCAAGAGACTCATTCTTAGTTTTCATTGCCGATAACGAAGGCCGGGGGAGTTCCACCTGCTATCTTAAGCTTTCTGTCTGCCCCTAAATTGTCTTTATGGGAATTGCAGGATCCCTTCTCAGCTCCTCCCCCGGCGCACCTGGATAAGGATTTCATATTGCGTCAAAGAGCATTAAGACTATTCTCTCAATTACTGCTGAGTCGACAAATAGCCCAGTCTCTCATTAGAACCATACAAGCTATTAATGATTCAGATGCCAGGAAAGCAATAGAATTATCCCGGCGCACAATGCTACAGAATTCAATCCAGTCACTGGGCGACGTCAGGATAGCCTTGTTAGAGGCAGTCCGTGCACGTCAAGACCTACGGGTCTATCTGGTCAAGAAATTGCCGGACGACATTGGTCGCCGGGTAATTTCGTCACCAGTGCTTACGCCCACCCTAGTTTGCCTCAATACGTGGCAAACAGTGTTAAATTTAGCAGTTAGGCCGGGTGCTACACAAGCTAGAAAGGAGCATTTTAAATTCTCTAAGCCATATGCCAAACCTAAAGTCAGTCCAAAGGCTAAACCTAGTGGGTCAAGTTCTTTCAGGGCTCCAAGTCTCCTCCAGCACAAGGAAACACTCAGGCCAAATACAAACAAGGAAAGAACTCAGGTAGATGGTTCAAGAGTCAATCCAAACACAAATCAGGTCAAGGTTCAACTCCTGCCAAGGCTAGCCAGCCGTCTAACCCTACCCCACCACCCTCAAAAAACTAAACATATCACAAACTCTCTCACTCCCGGAGCCTGTCGTGGGCGAGTTGGATCAGAGTGTAGTTACGCCGGAGAAGCCCAGTCAAGCAACTGGGTTATTTCAGGCGTGTCACCGGGCTTGGCCCCGGCTGACTTGGGCAAGGACAGTGGTACGCAAGGGCATAGCCTGGCAGTGGCTCCGGCGACCTCGCTTACGTCAACCACTCGAGATCAATCATGTTTCTTTAGAGGTGGAGTCACTAGTCCAGGAAATGATCACCAAGCATATCATTGTCCCGGTCAATCCAACTTGCCCAGTTTACACGCCCAGACTTTTTCTCATACCAAAGAGGGACAGTGTTCAGATGAGACCAATCGTAGACCTGTCTTGTTTGAACCAATATATTCACAACGCATCGTTAAGGATGCTCACTGTGAATCAAATCAGGCTAACACTTCCGCCGCAAGGTCGGATGTGCTCGTTAGACGTGACAGAAGCTCATTGGCATGTCCCGGTAAACAAAAGGTTCCAAATATTCCTCGCCTTGAGGATAGAGCATCAGACTTATGTCTTTCAGCAGATGCCCTTCGGGTTGAACCTAGCACCGAGAATATTTACCAAATTAGTCCGACAAGCTTTACTACCACTTCTAAATCAAGGAATCAAAGTGTTGTGGTACTTAGACGACTGGCTAGTGGTGGCCGAATCAGAGAGTCAATGCCAAAATCATGTAACTCAAATTATAAACCATGTACAATCCCTGGGGTTCAAGGTTAACTTGGCAAAGTCGAACCTTGTCCCAACAATGGTAATTCAGTGGATAGGGTTGGTCTGGGACACAGCACATCTTACTCTCAGTCAGAGTGTGGACAATCGAAACAGATTTCGAAAGAAATTGTTTTGTTTTCTCCACAGTCCGACAACCACGAGAAGGACGTGGGAATCCCTAATCGGCTCTCTCAAATGGATTCAACTTACAGTAAAATTGGGCCGGTTGAAAGTAAAGAGATTAATTCTGGAAGGAAACAAACATTTTCCGCTATTGCCGGCGGGAAAGTTATGGCGAATTCCAACATTAATTCACAACTTACTATCGGTTTGGGCGAGGCAGGAAACATTGCACTCAATAATAACGTGGATGTCTCCTCCACCTACGATATGGATAGACACAGATGCTTCAGGAACGATAGGCTGGGGTTATCAGTCAAGCCTTGGCCATCAGGGTCAAGGGCTTTGGTCCCAATCCGAAAATATTCACAAAAATGCGAAAGAGTTGTTAGTCCCCTTATTTTTCCTACAGGCTCACGGCTTCACCTTGCGGGGGATATCAGTAGCCTTTCGAATGGACAATTTGAATGCAGTTTCATGCATCCAAAAACAAGGGTCAACGAAGTCTCGGAAGTTGCTAGAGTTGTCGGAAAAGATTTTTGTTCTGGCAGACAAGCTGAACATTCATCTTCACGCATCATACCTGCCGGGTGTAGCCAACGTCTGGGCAGACGCCCTGTCATGGAGACAGAGCACTGTAGTAGAGGGGTCTCTCAAGCAAACCATCTTCAACCTTATGATTGCAGAGCCATACCGTCCACAAGTGGACTTATTCGCGTCCAAGGAAAACAACAAACTTCCTTTCTACCTAACCCGCCGGGAAGTAACTTCGGCTGGGGGTCCAGACACATTGATGGAGGATTGGAACAGTTGGAATTCCATCTATCTGTTTCCACCTCCAGACGCTTCACTCATGTGTCAAGTAGTTCGCAAACTACGGGATTACCGGAGCGTAGTCTCGATAATCGCGCCCCTGTGGCCGGCTCAGGTGTGGTACTACCAGTTGAAGATGTGGTGCGAGAACACGGTTTCACTCCCGATCTCGTACTTCCACTTATAGACAATTGGCAACCTAAAGACCTCGCTGACTTTTGCATTTTGGACATTCAGAAGGCAAAATGGTTAACTCCGTATGGTGAAAGTGTCACTAATAAATTTCTAAATCAGTACACTCTGTCTACCAGGCGTCAATTTCAGTCCCATTGGATATCTTTTACAACCTGGATAGTGGAAATGGCACAAACTGATGCATCAGTAGCTTTAATTTTCAAATACCTGGACTACTTATTTGAACATAAACGCCTTTCTGTAGTAACACTTAAGAACCATCTGTCAGCTATCAGAATCCCCTTTTATGATTTAACAGGGCTATCTATACCACAGGCGGAGGAGACGGGCTTTATGAGGGCATGTTTTAAGCTTCGCCCACCACCCCGTCAGCTCATGCCTACCTGGTCGCTAGACAAAGCATTGTCTTTACTTCATTCTCATAAATATAATCACTCGCCAGATTTTGAGTCAAAATTAATGAAGGCTGTGTTCCTTATGGTTTTGGCCACAGGTAACCGAGTGTCTGAGCTGGCGGCGATGAGCAACGAACCTAATTGTCTCAGGTTTGGAAGGCGCAATGTCAATGTCCAAATTGCGCCGTCACCCACTTTTATTGCTAAAAATTAGCATAGTGATCATGTTTTTTTCTGATTTTACGATCCCGGCACTAAAGCGAGGGGATAAACATCATATATTATGCCCAGTACAATCTCTTATTAAGTTTTTGAGTTTCAAACCCTCAACAACAGGGAGCTCTCTGGGTTAATAGTACAGGCAAGCACATCACGAAAAGGAAACTAGCATCTTTACTTGTAGAGGTTATTAGAGAAAGTAACCCCGGTCTAGTGGGGAGAGCCCACGATATCAGAAAGTGGGCAGTGTCATTAAGATTCTTACAAAACTTTTCAGTCGATGATATTGCTAATACGCGCTTATGGGCATCTAATCATACATTCCTGACGCGCTACCTGTCTGTTGCCTTGGATAAACCAAAACTCACCTGTGTGGCATTACGTCAACGGGTCTAATTGGTCTTTGTGCTATTAGTATTAAGAATAATTTTAAGTGTGAAAAAGGAAGGGGGTAATGGAGAGCTAAGACCTTCAGACCCTCCGCCGGATAATGTGATGAGTATACGAGCTGTAATACTTATGTGTCGAACTGGTTATACAGTTCCAAATTATATTTTAATTTTAAGTGATATATATCAATAATAGTTGCAACTATGAGATATATGCAATAAGTTGTACAACAATATACAGTAGTTATACGTACAAGTTAATTATAAGGAAAACAAATTTGTGATCAAATAATTTGTATTCCCTACAGAACTCTGACATCTAGTGAGAGTCAGAGAATTGTCTTTATTTTTGTCAAAGAATCAGGAATTCTTAACCATTATTTTAATGAATCTCAGATGTGATATTCATTACCTACATGTACCTGCAAGGTTATGTACAAGCAGACTATCTTCGAAGTGCGCGGTCTGCTTCTCTTTCCATTTTTATACCAAAAATATTGTATGAATACAATAAATTTAAGAATGCTATTTTGGGTGTTTTTTCTCAACCTATGGTTGGTTTGTTGGATATTGTCACGAATGTCCCCCTCCAGTCTTGAGATATTAGGCATATCGTCAATGATGGAATGGCCACTAATAAATTATAGATTTGAGTCCCGGAGGGATGAATGAAAACCTAGCTTAATTATAGCATTTCTTGAGTTAAATTTTATTTTGTATTTCTTACGAAGTTTTTTCGTAGTGAGTACCCAATCATAAGGACGATTCCATAAGAGAATTAGCGTACACTTATGATGTTGGCACTCTTTCTCCCTGTGGCGGCTGTTTCAAACATGCTGAAGCGAGGGCTTGAAAGAGAGCTATTATGTAATAGGCATATCGTCAATGATTTCGGGGCCACTACTAAATATTAGGTTTACATTCATTCCTCCGGGACTCAAACCTATAATTTAGTTTAGAATGGGTCTGTGGAAGTTAAAGGGATAATTAAGATAGATTTTAACCTTGTGCTTCTTAAATGTCTTTCGTAAACTGAGTAAAATGGTCTAATGATAGGCTGAATACAATGCAAATGGTCTAATGATAGGCTGAATACAATGCAAATGGTCTAATGATGGGCTGAATACAATGCAAATGATAGGCTGAATACAATGCAAATGATGGGATGAATACAATGCAAATGATAGGCTGAATACAATGCAAATGATAGGATGAATACAATGCAAATGATAGGATGAATACAATGCAAATGATAGGCTGAATACAATGCAAATGATAGGCTGAATACAATGCAAATGATAGGATGAATACAATGCAAATGATAGGCTGAATACAATGCAAATGATAGGCTGAATACAATGCAAATGATAGGCTGAATACAATGCAAATGATAGGATGAATACAATGCAAATGATAGGCTGAATACAATGCAAATGATAGGCTGAATACAATGCAAATGATAGGATGAATACAATGCAAATGATCAGAATTGCCGGTGAGAATGATAATTGTCTGGTGATACATGATAATTATTCTTTAGTGAAGTAACGATACTTAATCTAACTTATGTTAAGTATTCAACAGGTTGACTTTGGGTGCCACATGAGTACCTACATACCCCCAGAAGGGGTAAGATGAGGGAAGGGAACCAGGTGAAATCTAAAGGTGGCACATCTACAAATAACCTCCACAGTCAGGAAATTGATTGACAGAAACATCACACGCAGGTAGTTGGGATCGAACCCGTGCTTCTAGAGCCAAGCGATTTGAGTACAGAAATTCAGTGCGTTCGGCCACTGTGGGCCTGTGGCAGTAAAATGTGTGTGTGTGTGTGTGTGCGTGTGTGTGTGTGAGACTGGTTTCTTGAGTGTGAAAACGATGTATGTATGTTGCAATACTTCAAAACATTGAGAACGGGAAAGAGAAGATAAACAGACAAACAAACGGGCAAGGACGAACAGACAGAAATGTATATTATATCATCCATATTGGATTATAAGACAAACTAGAAACACATACGCAACACAATTTGTTACAGACAAAATATTATACGCAAACAAATGGAAGGTGATATGATAGAAACACGTTAAAATACGAAGGAATTTGTGAACAGATGGAGGAAAAGATATGTAAATATAATTATGTTCTAACACATGTATTCAAAGAAGTTCAAAATATGAGTCAAAAGCTGAATAATATTATGTATGAACATATTAATGAACATTATTGCTTGGCAAAGGAAGAGATTATTTGAAAATGAACGAAAATGGGAAAACATATAAATGACAAGAACAGTGAACAGTTTAAAATAACATAAACAAGAAGCAGGAGTCAGAGAAACTATATGAGAAACAATAAGTAAGTGAAAATATGAAGATAACAAAAATGGTAGATGTGTACAAATATGAGTGGAAACAAGAACACTGAACTTTTATAAAGAACACTGAATGATATACTGTAGGAGTGAGCCGGGAGGAGTGAGACAATGTGACACCCATCCACCTTGACACAGTGGCTACAGCAAAAACTGACTGAGAGAGAGAGAGAGAGAGAGAGAGAGAGAGAGAGAGAGAGAGAGAGAGAGAGAGAGAGAGAGAGAGAGAGAGAGAGAGAGAGAGAGAGAGAGAGTACAAAGCAGTACAAAAATTATCATGCAACAGCAATTATAGCAAACCTCGAGGATGCTTCCCCTCCAAGTCACTGCTGCTCTGAGTGTTAAACAGTGGTTTAGAGTGGGTAAGGGGCAATTGGAAAGGGAAATACTGCCCTGGGTATGTCTGTGGCATGGTTAGGCATGTGTTTATAAGCTGGAGAGTGTGTGTGAGTGCGTGTGTATGTGTGTGAGTAGAGAGTGGATAGGCGTGTGTTAATAAGTTCGAGTGTGTGTATGTGTGTGTGAAAGAGAGAGAGAGAGAGAGATTATGAGTGAGTGAGTTTGTGTGTGTACGTGTGTGTTTGAGAGAGAGACAAGGTGTGTATGCTTACGGAATTGTATAAACATCTTTGTAGTTATAAAGGAATGTGTGTGTGTGTGTGTGAGTGTGTGTGTGTGTGTGTGTGTGTGTGTGTGTGTGTGTAAATACCCCATTGAGTGAAGGTGAACTTGAAAGATATGGCAGATGTTTTCGATGTGCTCGTAAACGTGTGTGTTTGTGCGAGTGAGTACGCATAAATGCTTGTCTGGGTCAGCAAGAACAAGTATGTGTGTGTGAGTAGTAGTGTGTGCGTATGAACATGTGTGTTTATGTGCGTGTGCTAGGATGAGAGGGAGACGGAATCTTCTGAAATATGAGTGTGCATGTTCTCCTTTAATTAGTAATTGCAAGATATATCCAAGAGTCATTTCATAAGTAATGTTATATTTTGTCATTCGTCTGGTGTCATTAAGACTTCAAGCGATTGTTTATATTGTATAGCAATCATTGCTATGATTTGGTGATAATTACTCGTATAATAACTTGAATAATTGTATTTCATTCTTCCATCTTTTCTTGAGATTGATGCTGTTACACACGATGATTTGGCTGATGCTGTTAATTATAATTGTATACTGTATTATATTATTGGTAACGTTACTGAACGATGATTTGGCTGATGCTGTTAATTATAATTGTATACTGTATTATATTATTGGTAACGTTACTGAACGATGATTTGGCTGATGCTGTTAATTATAATTGTATACTGTATTATATTATTGGTAACGTTACTGAACGATGATTTGGCTGATGCTGTTAATTATAATTGTATACTGTATTATATTATTGGTAACGTTACTGAACGCGGCAATTCGGAATAAAGAAACCTTATTACAATAACTATATATTTACGCAAATTTTCATATATCTAAAACTAGCATATCAGACAGAAAAAAATACTAATACTGTACTTGTAATACTAATACTGTACTTGTAATCTTATTTTCTAAAATCAAAAGGTGCCTATCATTTCACGGGGAAGTAAAATGTAATTAATGGAAGCTATACATTTTGGTAATCTACAGTTTGATAAGGACTAAATATCATCTATCATGAGCCTAAGTATGACATTCCACTATCAATACCATCTGTAATACTTGAGCATTTGGTACTTTTGTCCTTTTCCCTTTTTTTCAGGGGGGGGGGGGGGAGAGTGAAAAAATAAGAATTTATGGGAAAGGTAAAAATATGAAATACCTACGCAAACTAAAATTAAACGTGATGATAGAGCTTAACAAATATTTCAAAACAAGATTATCTTATGGTGCGGACAATTTCAAATAATTACATTACATTATGGAACATAATTCTGTAGGTCAAAGATCAGAAGGTGATAGATTACTGACTTGTGATTAGCCAGTTTACAAGTGCGTATGAAAAAAAAAAAAAAAAAAAAAAAACACACACACACACACACAAACACACACACACACACAGTAGTAGTAGAAGGAAAGCAATAATAACTAAACGCCTCCACTACCACTGGTCAACATGGTCTCCAAGAGCGACGTTTTGCAGGTACTGAACTGAGCTAACCATACATTCCGTATGGTAGTGCTCTTTCATGTACAATACTTGGACGAATACAAAATATGTCACATACTTACCCGCCAGTCGCCAGACAGTGGGGCATAAACAAACTGGAGACCGTCCAATGCCATTTTTCCAAAGGCATGCACGTGTCAACCATGATTAAAATCAATGACTGAAATTGTATAAACTAGCAGCCAACTTCTATTTATACATGCAACAACATTTGAGTTAATTCTTTATTATTACGAAGCTAGTATCAATACCTGTATGTAATTGAATTGTGTGGGATAATAGTCACCACATAATATATACTAAATAATGCTATGATTAACTTCACTGAATGTTTTCGCAATTTCATATTTATTGATTCTATGCACCTTACATGGAAATTGAAGTAAGTATTATATTTATTTCAGATTAGTAGAAAACGTGTTGCAGTCCTTAGTTATTTTATTTTGTTATTTGTATTTTATTGTTTTGTTTATTTTATTTTATTATTATTATTAGTATTATTATTTTTATTTTTATGTATGTGGCTGTCCATAATTTGAACAAGCATCTGCATAAATTGGACACCATAAGGAAAAAGTGGCAACATACTATTATCATTATTGCAACAATACAACAAATAATAAGAACACCCTAAAAATATATTAAATTAGTTGAATATGTGACAGCAAATGGGAGTTATTTCCAGGCCGTGGTCTTAATTAGGAGACGAATAAACTACGGCATAAAAAATATTGTGAACATTGTATGGATTTTTTAAAAAGTAAAGTTTTTACGCATTTGGCCCTTTTACCTTTACCTTGAGTTTACCTTGAGTTGTTTCGGTCATCCTTCAGTGGCCTCGGTGAGAGCTGCTCCCCCCGAGTATGTTTGCTGCCAGTGTTTGATGTAGCAGGCTATTCGAGGGGGCAGCTCTCACCCCCGCGAAGCATGGCTGATCAGGCACCGACTAGAGATGGTTGTCCAAGGCTTTCTTGAAGACTTCCGTTGGCACATCCATCATTATTGTTCACGTTCCCTGGCATTTTGTTGAAGACTCTCGGACCCCTATTGGTCAACCAGGAGTCCCTCTGTGTGCCCAGAGCTCCTCTACACTTTTGGGGTGGGATGTTACATTTCCTACCGCCCCTGGTCCTACAAACCAAATGTCATCTATTTTACTAAACTAAACTTACACACTCAATAACAAAATACATATCCCTACATGAATTTTGGCATTGATCATTATATTATGTCAATAAACTGTAAACAAACTACCCAAAGAAGAATAGATTTGCTTGGAGGTTTGTGTTTGTAATTACAATAGCGAAGACTATCTAGAGAGATGTGCTCAGATATAAATAACATGAAACATCAAACGATCAAAATCAATTAGCTTAGTAGTACAAGATTAAGTAAATAGACCGAATAACGCAAATCATTTTTATTGGGATTAAACAGAAAATTCCTAGAGTGTATATTTCCGTGGTTCCGACGTTTTGAAGTAGCCCGTGTATCACAACGCCAGCTGGGCCACACATTGGTGATTAGTCAAGGGTGGGGGGTATAGGTAAAGTAGGTCAGGGGGTACTCTCTATTATATTACATAGATACACTGGCCACACAGATCTTACGATCCCAGCGAGGTGGTCGCAGGAATTAATTCTGGTATGTATGTATATACTCAGGCACATACCCCATAGCTTGGGGTGGCCGACTCGAGAAAGAGACCGAACAAAAACAAAATTTAAAGTTCCAATTCTTAGGGACCGGGACGATTTTCGAGTTCCCTCAGCCATTTCTCTGTCTCGTCTAGTAGGTTAAGTCTACAAGAGGAGGAGGATTCCTAGCCTCCTATCCCTAGGAGGGATAACAATTTAACAAACCGGATAGTAAGGAAAAGATTACAAAGAAGAAGGGTCTCTCCCCACACCCCGGCAAATACCGTACATGAAGACAGTTATAAGTGAATAACCTTGCAGGGGTTAGAAACTGCCTGAAGAAATGTATAGAATCGATAAAAATGTCAAGGTAATGTTATGCAATACATCGGCGAAGGGATGTGGCGACCCCACCGCCCGTCACTTTATGGCGTAGATAGCCCCTGGAGGTTGGGACCAGGAATCCCACCTCCAGAATTGTTAGGAGAAGGCTGTAGGCAACAGCCGATCAGGGCAGTACTCCCGGGGAGTACTAAGTGGTTGATAAGGAAAGCTGGAACCCCTGTTTCACCATTTGGCTTCCCTAGCTGATCCTTTCTGGGCCTCATCAATGTTGAGGGCAACCCCAGCCTGCTCTCCAAAACACCTTCTCCCTCTATCAATACATTATACTACAAACACCTTACATACTACACTATATTAAAAAAAAAAAAAAAAATCTTGACCCGCCTCGGAGTCCCCAAGGGAGGGGGGGACCAGAAATGCCCCCATTTATATGACCCCTGGAAACGACTCGCCAAAATGCTCTAGACCATTTCTTTCTACTCGAACTATTAACTTCTTCAACATTAGTGACCTTTCCTCTAACTTCCACTCTGTGGAACACCACCTCTCCTCAGCCAACCCTGATCTTCTCTTTCTCACCGAAACGCAGTTGTCTGGGTCTACTGACAGCAAACCCTTCTCTGTATCCTCCTACTATCTCTATCCTCAGTTTCAAGCCAAAGGTGGATGTTGCGTCTATGTACGCAACAATCTTGCTTTCTCTTGTGTTCCCAACTTAAATTCTTCTGAACTCTCAACTCTCTGGCTAAAGCTTTCTTGTCACTCTCAAACTAAATATTTCTGCACTGTTTATCTCTCCCCTAATTCTACTGACTATCCAAAATTCTTCGACTAACTAACATCTAAAATCGAACACATTCTATCCATCTCTCCTTTCTCAGAAATCTCCATCTTAGGAGATTTCAACGTTCACCACTGTTTCCACTGACCAACCTGGTGAACAAGCCTTCATCTTTTCTATCCTAAACGACTTAGAGCAGTTAATCCAGCAACCCACCCGTATCCCAGATCGCTTCGGAGATCGGCCCAACATTCTTGACTTATTTCTAACCTCTAACCCTTCTGCTTATACTATAAATTTGTTCTCTCCTTTGGGCTCCCCCGAAGATAAACTAATATCTGTCACCTCTCCTATCTCTCCGGAACGGCCACCCGACCCTCCAAACCGGCGGCGCTTGTGGCAGTTTGGCGCTGCCGACTATAGTCCTACCACTCCAAGTTGGTGGTTCGGAGGGCAGAAACTGGTAGCACTGAAGGTCACACTTATCATGGGTAATGGATATCACAGGTGATAACTCTACACGACCTCTCTCTCTCTCTCTCTCTCTTTCTCTCTCTCTCTCTCTCTCTCTCTCTCTCTCTCTCTCTCTCTCTCTCTCTCTCTCTCTCTCTCTCTCTCTCTCTCTCTCTCATTTAACTTCATTCTCATTATGAATTATATTAATAGAGTGACGACCGCCAGGTGATATTGTTCAAATTAGGAAGGACCTCATGAGAGAGAGAAAGAGAGAGAGAGAGAGAGAGAGAGAGAGAGAGAGAGAGAGAGAGAGAGAGAGAGAGAGAGGCAAAAAGAGAGTAAGAGTAAGAGACGGACAGTGAGAAAGGCAGACAGACAGAGAGAGAGAGTAGTTAAAATATATATTTATAATCCACATCATCCATCATGCATGGATGTGTGTGTGTGTGTGTGTGTGTGTGTGTGTGTGTGTGTGTGTGTGTGTTGGGATTTGTACTGATAGGTAAATATAGAATATGAAAAGAGAGAGAGAGAGAGGGAGGGAGAGAGAGAGAGAGAGGTCGTGCAGAGTTATCACCTGTGATATCCATTACCCATGATAAGTGTGACCTTCAGTGCTACCAGTTTCTGCCCTCCGAACCGCCAACTTGGAGTGGTAGGACTATAGGAACCCTCCTTGGTTATCTTAAATAGATTATTTGGGTTAATGTTACTAAATACTTTTAGAATAATAAAACACTATTAGTTGTCCTCCGTTTCATAAGTGAAAAGAGATAGAGTTCTCATAATATCTCGTATAATGTTATATTTCTTAGTGATGGGATCAATTTAGTTATCTCGTATTCCAGTTTGTCTACGTCTTTTATAGGGTAGGGAAACCAGAACTGTACACCATACATTAGATACGTTCTAACTATACTGTTATATATTGGTACAAAGGAGTACAAAGGAAACCAAGCAACAACAGGTCTAGAAACCCTTCTAGGCTTCTTGTCCTCCAAAACACTGAGGATCAAGTGTCCAAACAGTGGTTTAGAGTGGGTAAGGGAACATTGGAAATGGAACTACTGCCATGGAATTAATTTCCGTGGCAGGATTAGGAAGTTAGTAGGGGACAGATGTGTTAGTAACTGAGGGGGGGGGGGATAAAATAAAGTTATTCATTTACAAACGCAGTCAGTCACGGGTTTGATGCAAGATATTTGTCTAGGCGAAGTTTAAATGAATCAACGGTGCTGCAGTCTATAACGTTTCGGGGAAGCCCATTCCACAAGTTGACAACTCGATTGAAGAAGAAATTCTTACATTCGTGTGAGTTAAAAGTTTTACCAATAATTTTGCAACCGTTTCCCCGCGTGTAATTAGATTGGTCGATAGTGAAGTACTTACTACAGTTCATATTGTCGATGACTTTGATGATTTTGAACACTTGAATTAAGTCACCTCTTAATCTGCGCTGGGTTAAAGGATATAGATTTAATTCTCTAAGATGCTCTTCGTATGGTTTGTTCTTTAGGCTAGGTATCATTTTGGTAACTCTACGTTGAACTCGTTCTAGCTTGTCTATATCTTTTGGGTAATGAGGGCACCAGGATTGAACGCAGTATTCCAGAAGAGGGCGGACTAAGGAATTGTAAAGGGTTAGGATAACTTCTTTGGATTTATGCTCAAATTACCTGCCTATAGAGCCAATTATTTTGTTTGCCTTCTTAACAACTTCTGAACATTGTTGACTCGGTTTTAGGTTACTCGATATTGTTACTCCCAGATCGGTTTCTCTGTTTACATTCTTAAGCTGAGTGCCATTCATTGAATAGTTTGCTTTCTCATTTTGGTATCCGATATGTAGTACTTTACATTTATCCGCATTGAAACTCATTTGCCAAATTTGGGCCCAACATGACAACTTATCTAGATTGTGTTGCATATTGTCAACTTGTTCTTTTGAGAGTACGCTATTTGCAATTTTTGTATCGTCAGCAAATTTTGAGATAGTACAGGTGAGACCCTCATCTATGTCGTTGATGTAAATTAGAAAGAGAATTGGTCCTAGTACCGATCCCTGGGGTACCCCGCTACTTACATTGGTCCATTTAGATGCCTTACCGTTTATGACTACTCTTTGCTTTCTGTCGCTGAGCCAATTTTCTATACATTTCAACACACCGTCTTGTATTCCATGCGCTTTTAGTTTTAGCAGTAAACGTTTGCGGGGAACTTTGTCAAATGCATTTTGAAAATCAAGGTATATAATATCTACAGCTTTACTCTCATCGTAGAGGTTGAGGATATCGTGGAAGAAGTCTAAGAGGTTTGTTAAACAGGAACGTTTTTTACGAAAGCCGTGTTGAGTATCTTTAAGTATGTTATTTTCCTCTAAGTGATTTACGAGTCTGTCTCTTATGACCGTTTCTAGCATTTTACATACAACTGAGGTTAAGCTAATTGGACGATAGTTACTGGGTAGGGATTTGCTGCCTTTTTTGAATATCGGTGTTACGTTGGCTAGCTTCCACTGATCAGGCATAGTTCCAGACTGCAAGGATTTATTGAATAGTAATGTCAGTGGTTTGGAGAGCTCATCCTTAGCTTCCTTTAGAATTCTAGGTGGGATTGTATCAGGTCCAGGCGTTTTATTTATTTTGAGTTTATCTAAACAATTCAATACTTCTCTCTCTGTAACGGTGATATTGCTTAGAACATATGAATTATCAATCTGAATCGGCGATGGTGTAGGGATATCACTGAGGTCTTCTGTTGTAAAAACTGATGCAAAGAAGGTATTGAGGGCATTACTCATTTGTACTTCGTCTTTGGTGTATTTCTCCATTTTCATCGGCTAACGGTCCAACAGTTGAAGTAACTACTTTTTTCTTTCTGATATAACTATAGAATTCTTTCGGGGTTGTTTTACTTTGATTCGCAACATGTAACTCCAGGGTCTTTTTACTTTGCTTAATTAACTTTTTGGTTTTGCGTCGTAGATCTACAAATTTCACCCGTTCTTCGTCATTTTGTGAGGATTTTAATCTATCATTAGCAAATTTTTTAGCAAGCAGACAGTTTGAAATATCTTTATTCCACCATTTGGGCTTATTATTATGGCCTGGACGCCGTATTTTCGATGGTATGCAGTCTTGCACTGCTTTTAGGTAAGTAGTTTCGAATAATTTCCAAGATGTATTTATGTCGTTATTGTAAATTAAAAAGCTCCAGTCCGTTTCTTTAAACATAGCTCTAAGTTTATGAAAGTTTGCTTTCTTGAAATTAGGGACTTTTTCGATGCTACTATTTGGTTCGTTACTAGTAAACTTTAAAGTGAAAGTTATCGTACGATGGTCGCTGTTACTGAATTCATCACCAACATTCAAATTCTCTATTAATTCTTCTTTTGTTGCAAGTACAAGGTCAAGAACGTTATTACCACGGGTCGGCGTTCGAACAAATTGATAAAGCGAACTCTCTTGCAAGTTCGCATACAAGTCATGTCCGGAGAGTGAAGTAAGAGTATCGCCCCACTTGGTCACAGGTAAATTAAAGTCGACAAAAATTACGGTATCTTGAGAGTTACTTATATCTGCAATTTGTTCGTAAATTTCTCGGTCAGTTTGCACTGATTGAGCTGGAGGTCTGTATATTAATGCAAGTATTATTTTCGTACCTTTATTATTCTTTATTAGCACAAAAGATGTGTCGACGTTCACAATTTGAGGTTTTGACAAGAGGGTAGGGTTAAGACTTTCTTTGATATAAAGTAATATGGTATATGAGAGAGAGAGAGAGAGAGAGAGAGAGAGAAAGCAAGAGCAATAGAGAGAGAGAGAGAGATAGAGAAAGAGCAAGAGAGAGAGAGAGAGCAACAGAGAGAGAGAGAGAGAGGAGGGGGGGGGATAACAACAAATTAGAGCAATCCTAAAAGTCCAATAAGTGTTATTTTTTATTATATAATAAATAAACTGCAGTCCACGAAATAAGAAATACATGTACAGTTCATGAGGTCTTTACGATATTCTTTACGTAAATATAGCCACTCAGGTTGATATATTAATGTTCATATTTGCATAAAGAACATCGTAACAGCTGACGAACATTTGCTAACAGCTGTACATGTGACCAGAGACCGTTGGAGGATGAGGGAAGAGTAGTAAGAGGGAAGATGTAGCAGGAACATTATATTATAGTATCCCTCATCATATTACTCCAAGGACGGTCACTGTGTGTGTGTGTGTGTGTGTGTGTGTGTGTGTGTGTGTGTGTGTGTGTGTGTGTGTCATATTCTCTTTTATAATAGTATCCATAATATTATATATTTCTCTCTCTCTCTCTCTCTCTCTCTCTCTCTCTATCTATATATCTATCTTTAACTGGATAAGAATTATATATGTCCATAGAACTCTCATGAATCCATGTTCCTTTGTGAGTAAAAACATTATATATTTCAAACAAAGATCGTTTATTGTTAAAGACGTGGATAAACATTGATGGATGTATATGGATTTCGGAACTTAATTACAAATGATATTGATGCAATAATGGCAAGAATATTTCACGTGCAGCATAATGAGCCCATATTGCGGTAAGGAGAGAACAAAATATATATAATTTTTTGTTCTTATTTTATGAACTTGTTATAAGACACAATGTGTGTGAATGTATACACTATATATGTGTATGTATTATTACTATTTTGTGTTTTAACCAAAATGTAACAAACATACCTTGTGTCTTTTTATGATATAAAAATATGACTGACTATCTATCAATCTCTGTATCTCTCCTTGACGTGACGGTTCAAGGCAGGTCTTGGTGAACAAAAGCATTATTACCCTGAGGTCATTACAGGCAACGTTATTTCTGATGACGACAATGGTAGACTAATGTGGTGGAATACTTTTATGAACTTAATGTTTATATTCTTATTTACTTTGCATCGTGTCTCTATCTATCTCTCTATCTACTATCTATCTACTCATCTACATCGATCTAACATCCACATCTCTCCCTCCATCCAATACATACACGTACAGTCGTTAGGATTAATTCGTTTCATTTTCCCTGTTAGTAGCACTGCACGGTGGAGGGGTATCCCCTCCACCTCCTCTCCTTGTTGTTCCCATACCCCCACCTAAACCCTCCCATTTTCTCTCCGACCCCAGAACTACACCCACCCTCCCTTCTCTCGCTCTTACCCAGTTAGGAGCTACTTCTGGCACCTCACCGTTTACATTTATTCTGAACACCTGATAAAGGAATGAAGTATTTCACACACATCTCTCGATCACCATCTCCTGCACATTACAAATATGAAATAAACGAAACCTAACCTGAAACTGCTAATTACTACCGTTACTAGTAGGGTTAACGTTACTGTATAGTGTTTATGGATATACCAGGTATGAGGGGTAGATATGCACACTTATATAATTATATATAAGGTATAATGAGATTATTTGGTTATACACGAAACTGTTATACAGAGTGGTATTGTAGTAGAAGAGTTATAGATCAGTTCAATATTATAACTTCTAGTTAGTCTGGGATATAATAAATGAGTGTTATATAGTTAGTAAGTAATTAATTCTTAACATATGTGAATTCCAATTATCTTGAAAGTTATCTCAAGAGAATAAGCTTGAATAGGCGTGAAGCTTTCAATAGTATTATGTGGAGTAGATACTCTACGTCTTGCCATTACTTAGGGAGTATTTAACACAATTTGCTATGTTTCAACCTATATTGCTACATAGCCATAGGGGATGCCCCCCTTAACTTGGTTACAACACAAGATACCTGATGAAATAGAGTAACCTTATGGCAAGGTTTTAAGGGTAAGGTGACAATATGAATAAGTCCTTCCCTAATGTATGGGTGAACGTAAATGTTGAGGGAAAGGGAACTTTAAAATAAGACCCACCCTAATGGATAGATGAGGGTAAGAGTGCCCTAGGGGTAGTTAGTAAAAATAGGGCATATATGTTGGTTATCAACCCTTCGGGATTATTTAGCATGTTTAAGTCAAGTAATATTTTCAAAGCTGGAGCCTCTTTTAAAAAACTACAGTACCTTGCCCGAGGGTAGTTCGTGTCCCGTTTATATAGAGTAGTTTTACATTTTGGTCAATTAGGAAAGCAATATGGCCTAATGATTGGGTAGATATCTATGTTAAAAGTGTTGAATTCACGTAATGCAGTCACATGGCCGACTCACGGGGCACATTCTCGGCAATAATTCATAGCATGTATTGGCAAATTGGCTGTTTACACTTAATGAGTCATGAATTGTCTGGCAGCAGTGAGATTTGTGGACAAAATTATTAAGCAAATGTTTATAAGAACATAAGAAAACATAAGAACATAAGAAAATGGGAGTCTGCAGAAAGCCGATTGGCCTAAGCAAGGCAGATCCCTGTCCCACACAACCCCAATTACAAAGCCCAATTATAGGCTCAACACTCTAATACCCTGAGGATCATCTTACCAAAACGGTTAGAGATTAACGCAGGATTACGGGGTCTGCAGAGCGCTGATTGGCCCAACCCTGCTGATCCCCCTTCACACCCAACCCTTCTCGTCCATATGCTTATCCAATTTTATCTTAAAGCTCCCTATCGTTTTTAATCCCACTATAGCACTTGGTAGTCCATTAGTAGTCCATCTACAACTCTGTTACCAAACCAATATATGCCTATATCTTTTCTGAAACGAAATTGATCTAATTTGAAAACCATTGGTACGAGTTCTTTCGCTATCACTGAGCTTTAGTACATTTGTCATGTCCCCTTTGTTAATCCCACTAACCCACTTGAACACCTCTATCATATCCCCTCTAACTCTGCGTCTCTCTAACGAATGTAAGCCTAATTTCTTCAACCTTTCTTTATACGGAAGATTTCTAATATTATGGATCATTTTTGTCATTCTACGTTGTACGCTCTCCATTCTGTAATAAGGACACCAAAATTGAACAGCATAATCCATATGGGGTCTCACTAATGACAAGTAAAGTTTTAAGATAACATCAGCAGTTCTGTTACTCACACTCCTAGAGATGAACCCGAGAATCCTGTTTGCCTTGTTTCGAACGCTTATACACTGTTGTCTAGGCTTCAAATCATTGCTAACAAACACACCTAGATCTTTCTCACAATTCGAGTTTTCTAATTCCACATTAGCTAGTTTATATTTAACATTTGTATGCATCTTCCCTATCTTTAATACCTTGCATTTGTCAATGTTAAACTTCATCTGCCAATTTACTGACCATTCGTGTAAGGTATCTAGATCCCTTTGGAGGCACTCTATATCTCTATCTGAATCAATTGTTCTCCCCATTTTGGTATCGTCTGCAAATTTACTTATCCTACTAGTTATACCTAAATCAAGGTCATTTATGTATATAACATAATAATATTCTTGTATACGGTGCTAATAAGTAGTTATATTAGTATAAAATAATGTTATACAAAGAAATAATTCAAAATATTTGAATGGTTTATTTTGTGTGTTTATTGATGGGAGAGACTCATGAAGGAATTGACAAAGACGGTCCTCGTTGTCTCAAGCTTGTTACGTAGCAGAGCCTGAGCCATTACAACGATGAAAAGGAAATACAACTTCGCGTGGGTTAGTTTGGCAGTTTTATTAGAGTATGATAGTTCAACAGTATTAAACCATCAGTGAATCGGTATGAAACTTTCAGGTTTCAATGGTAGGCCTAAATGTATCAGTAGGAATCACTCGAATCATATGTAAGGTTTTCGTCGAACATTCCCTCCCCCCCCCCCTCTCCCTCTCTCTCTCTCTCTCTCTCTTGCTTTCAAATTTAGTAAAGCTCATACTTAACTCTACCTTTGATACATTGCATTCCTTCATTAGTTGTTCAGAATACATGCAATTGGTGAGGTCCAGAAGTAGCTGGGTGAGAGCGAGAGAAGGGAGGGTGAGTGTAGTTCTGGGGTCGGAGAGAAAATGGGAGGGTTTTTTGTGGGGGTATGGAACCAACAAGGAAAGGAGGTAGAGGGGATACCCCTCCACCGTGCAGTGCTACTAACGCCTAGTCCAGGGGAAATGAAACGAATTAATCCTGACGACTGTACATACAACAATACAACAAAGACTTGCCACAACACAGCCCCATCATGTCACCACAGTGGCTGATGTTGGTATAGTGCTAACAGTGTCTCAGCAAGACTCAACAAAGTCCCCCTGAAGCACTTACAATTGGCGAATCCGCACCACACCAGCCCCCAGCGGGCTACAACAAGGCAGCAACAATAAATCACTGTAACTGCAACACACATACCTACATACACATACATATACACACATACATATACATACCGTACAGAGAGAGTGAGACAAATACAGATATGATAGATAGGGGGTGAAGTTACTTATTAATAAGTCTCCCGTTCCATGCAAGCATAGAACCACACCAAATACCCCAAGACAGACATTCAGGGCAAGAGCAGCCATTCCAGAGGTTGGATTTGTCACACTGATGTCCTGCAGCTATCATGAGGCTGAATGGACCAAATAGGATGAACGGTGGCCCAGACTTATGTCATCGTCATTTTAATCGCCTCTTACGATACACAGTTGACACGTGGGGCATATTCTTATTATTCCTCTACCACATCGGTAGAGGTCCCACCTAACCCCCTAGGGGCTCACACTACCTCACTCGTTGACTCTTTCAAATAGATGACGTCTTTTTCTTTCTTGTTTTCATTTGTGTCTTGTTTGTCCATGTCCAGTTTAATTCAGCTTAGAAGTAACCTCTGCTAGTCAAGGAGTTTATCACATAAATACATCCACTGTTAGCTACGATGAAGTTATTTGAATTACATCAGATGGTTTTATGAATGTTATGAATTACTTCTCATATACTTAAATGGTTTACTAAGGCCTTACATATCCACTCACCGTTTTAAATCTGTGTATTCATTCCGCGCTTTCATGCGATTATATTATGACTTTTCTCACTCTCACTTACTGTATGTTTGCTCATCATACCTATCAAAATAAGATACGATTTTTTCCCAAGGTCTTTAATTAAATTAACCTTTCTGTATATTTATCGATTTGTCTACCTATCTCTATCTATCTTTCTGGCTGGCTTTTACTCTCATTTTCTATTTATCTAATATTCCATGCATGTATCTTATCATAAATATCGCTATGTCGTAAGCGTATTATTTTCACTTGATTTGTTTATGATAAATGACTAGTTATTTCTAATTCATCTTCTCTTAACCCCCATGAACGTCAACTCTCTCTTCATAAAACGTCTCTGTTTCTCTCTTCTTAAGGGGATATGGGCCGGTTTTCTGGACCACTTTCTCCCTCATGTTTAGCCCCATTAGTTTGCCCCATTAGTTAGTCGATTTTAAGACCTTTCACCCCATTTCTTCGTCAATATTTAGACCTTTCGTGCTATTTAGGTGTCAATTTTTTCTCTGGCGAACGATAGTGAGCCTGTAATGTTGGAAGAACCGGCCTTCGGCCGGGAAAATTTTCTACCGAAAAATTTACAAATTAATCTAGAAGGGGGATCTAATGGATGTTTCTTTAAATTTGATGGAGGTCTAGGGAGGAAACTAGAAAAATCATGAATATAAGTGTATATAACCCTTCTCACCTCTTTCTCACACTCCCACGCCTCTGCTTCTCACCCTATTCTCATTCCCTTTAATCATTTTGGTTTTTCTTCATTGTTTTCATTGCTTAACTTCACTGTTATCTTTCATACTGTTTTCAAGCTGATTTAATGCGGTTTAAACTGTATTTTAATATTTATGATCCATTTTCTTATTATTTCTTCTTCCTATCTTTTCTGATTATGGTTGAGTCTTATTTGATTGTATTGAATTTAAGGTATAGATGGCAGTATAAACCACTAAAGTTTGATATCGATGAGGATTACTTAGTCCCCTAGGTTGATGGTGACAGAACCCTATGAAGGTAAGCTGGCCGCCTACTAGACTAAACTAAGGCCAAGAGTGAGGTCACCCACGTATTCCCTTCAAACCCCGTTACCACTACAAGGTGATTCCCAGACAACGGGTTTGGTTTGTCCTACTCTGTCTATTTTTTTTTTTTTTTTTTTTTTTTGTATAATTACTAAACCAGAACACAACCAATCATACGTTCTCTCTCACTCTCTCTCTCTTGTAAATATTAGTACAGGTAAAGGTTTGCATGAAATGTCCTTTCATTTCTAACTTTCTATAAATTCCTTCAGGCAGTTTCCAAGATCTCTGCAAGGTTATTCACTTCCAACTGCCTTCATGTACGGCAGTTGCCGGAGGGATCGAAGGGTGGGGAGAGAGAGAGCCTTCTTCTTTGCTATCCTTTCCTTCCACTTTCCCTTACTCACGGATTAGCTATCTCTACTAGAATTAAGTCCTGACCACCTCGCTGGGATCGTAAGGTCTGTGTGGTCAGTGTATCTATGTTAATCTATGTAAATCTCTCTCCCACACACTAGCTCCCACAAGGTTCAAGGTTGGACCAGGAGGATCAGGTGATTCAGGCACGAAGAGGTACCCTCCATATCCACCCTACAGAATTCCATGACAGTACAGTACAGTCACGGTAATAAGTCCTTGGTTCCTCTACATCCACCCTACAGAGTTCCTTCACAGTACAGTACAGTCACGGTAATAAGTCCTTGGTTCCTCTACATCCACCCTACAGAGTTCCTTCACAGTACAGTACAGTCACGGTAATAAGTCCTTGGTTCCTCTACAACCACCCTACAGAGTTCCTTCACAGTACAGTACAGTCACGGTAATAAGTCCTTGATTCCTCTACATCCACCCTACAGAGTTCCTTCACAGTACAGTACAGTCACGGTAATAAGTCCTTGGTTCCTCTACATCCACCCTACAGAGTTCCTTCACAGTACAGTACAGTCACGGTAATAAGTCCTTGGTTCCTCTACATCCACCTACAGAGTTCCTTCACAGTACAGTACAGTCACGGTAATAAGTCCTTGGTTCCTCTACATCCACCCTACAGAGTTCCTTCACAGTACAGTACAGTCACGGTAATAAGTCCTTGGTTCCTCTACATCCACCCTACAGAGTTCCTTCACAGTACAGTACAGTCACGGTAATAAGTCCTTGGTTCCTCTACATCCACCCTACAGAGTTCCTTCACAGTACAGTACAGTCACGGTAATAAGTCCTTGGTTCCTCTACATCCACCCTACAGAGTTCCTTCACAGTACAGTACAGTCACGGTAATAAGTCCTTGGTTCCTCTACATCCACCCTACAGAGTTCTTCACAGTACAGTACAGTCACGGTAATAAGTCCTTGGTTCCTCTACATCCACCCTACAGAGTTCCTTCACAGTACAGTACAGTCACGGTAATAAGTCCTTGGTTCCTCTACATCCACCCTACAGAGTTCCTTCACAGTACAGTACAGTCACGGTAATAAGTCCTTGGTTCCTCTACATCCACCCTACAGAGTTCCTTCACAGTACAGTACAGTCACGGTAATAAGTCCTTGGTTCCTCTACATCCACCCTACAGAGTTCCTTCACAGTACAGTACAGTCACGGTAATAAGTCCCGTGTTCCTGTACATCCACCCTACAGAGTTCCTTCACAGTATAGTACAGTCACGGTAATAAGTCCTTGGTTCCTCTACATCCACCCTACAGAGTTCCTTCACAGTGTAGTACAGTCACGGTAATAAGTCCTTCGTTCCTCTACATCCACCCTACAGAATTCCTTCATAGTACAGTACAGTCACGGTAATAAGTCCTTGGTTCCTCTACATCCACCCTACAGAGTTCCTTCACAGTACAGTACAGTCACGGTAATAAGTCCTTGGTTCCTCTACATCCACCCTACAGAGTTCCTTCACAGTACAGTACAGTCACGGTAATAAGTCCTTGGTTCCTCTACATCCACCCTACAGAGTTCCTTCACAGTACAGTACAGTCACGGTAATAAGTCCTTGGTTCCTCTACATCCACCCTACAGAGTTCCTTCACAGTACAGTACAGTCACGGTAATAAGTCCTTGGTTCCTCTACATCCACCCTACAGAGTTCCTTCACAGTACAGTACAGTCACGGTAATAAGTCCTTTGGTTCCTCTACATCCACCCTACAGAGTTCCTTCACAGTACAGTACAGTCACGGTAATAAGTCCTTGGTTCCTATACATCCACCCTACAGAGTTCCTTCACAGTACAGTACAGTTACGGTAATAAGTCCTTGGTTCCTCTACATCCACCCTACAGAGTTCCTTCACAGTACAGTACAGTCACGGTAATAAGTCCTTGGTTCCTCTACATCCACCCTACAGAGTTCCTTCACAGTACAGTACAGTCACGGTAATAAGTCCTTGGTTCCTCTCCATCCACCCTACAGAGTTCCTTCACAGTACAGTACAGTCACGGTAATAAGTCCTTGGTTCCTCTACATCCACCCTACAGAGTTCCTTCACAGTACAGTACAGTCACGGTAATAAGTCCTTGGTTCCTCTACATCCACCCTACAGAGTTCCTTCACAGTACAGTACAGGCACGGTAATAAGTCCTTGGTTACTCTACATTCACCCTACAGAGTTCCTTCACAGTACAGTACAGTCACGGTAATAAGTCCTTGGTTCCTCTACATCCACCCTACAGAGTTCCTTCACAGTACAGTACAGTCACGGTAATAAGTCCTTGGTTCCTCTACATCCACCCTACAGAGTTCCTTCACAGTACAGTACAGTCACGGTAATAAGTCCTTGGTTCCTCTACATCCACCCTACAGAGTTCCTTCACAGTACAGTACAGTCACGGTAATAAGTCCTTGGTTCCTATACATCCACCCTACAGAGTTCCTTCACAGTACAGTACAGTCACGGTAATAAGTCCTTGGTTCCTCTACATCCACCCTACAGAGTTCCTTCACAGTACAGTACAGTCACGGTAATAAGTCCTTGGTTCCTGTACATCCACCCTACAGAGTTCCTTCACAGTATAGTACAGTCACGGTAATAAGTCCTTGGTTCCTCTACATCCACCCTACAGAGTTCCTTCACAGTGTAGTACAGTCACGGTAATAAGTCCTTGGTTCCTCTACATCCACCCTACAGAGTTCCTTCACAGTACAGTACAGTCACGGTAATAAGTCCTTGGTTCCTATACATCCACCCTACAGAGTTCCTTCACAGTACAGTACAGTCACGGTAATAAGTCCTTGGTTCCTCTACATCCACCCTACAGAGTTCCTTCACAGTACAGTACAGTCACGGTAATAAGTCCTTGGTTCCTCTACATCCACCCTACAGAGTTCCTTCACAGTACAGTACAGTCACGGTAATAAGTCCTTGGTTCCTCTACATCCACCCTACAGAGTTCCTTCACAGTACAGTACAGTCACGGTAATAAGTCCTTGGTTCCTCTACATCCACCTTACAGAGTTCCTTCACAGTACAGTACAGTCACGGTAATAAGTCCTTGGTTCCTCTACATCCACCCTACAGAGTTCCTTCACAGTACAGTACAGTCACGGTAATAAGTCCTTGGTTCCTCTACATCCACCCTACAGAGTTCCTTCACAGTACAGTACAGTCACGGTAATAAGTCCTTGGTTCCTCTACATCCACCCTACAGAGTTCCTTCACAGTACAGTACAGGCACGGTAATAAGTCCTTGGTTCCTCTACATTCACCCTACAGAGTTCCTTCACAGTACAGTACAGTCACGGTAATAAGTCCTTGGTTCCTCTACATCCACCCTACAGAGTTCCTTCACAGTACAGTACAGTCACGGTAATAAGTCCTTGGTTCCTCTACATCCACCCTACAGAGTTCTTTCACAGTACAGTACAGTCACGGTAATAAGTCCTTGGTTCCTCTACATCCACCCTACAGAGTTCCTTCACAGTACAGTACAGTCACGGTAATAAGTCCTTGGTTCCTATACATCCACCCTACAGAGTTCCTTCACAGTACAGTACAGTTACGGTAATAAGTCCTTGGTTCCTCTACATCCACCCTACAGAGTTCCTTCACAGTACAGTACAGTCACGGTAATAAGTCCTTGGTCCCTCTACATCCACCCTACAGAGTTCCTTCACAGTACAGTACAGTCACGGTAATAAGTCCTTGGTTCCTCTACATCCATCCTACAGAGTTCCTTCACAGTCCAGTTGTGGTCGAAATTCAGGTATTACATTCATGTACACTTATTGTAACCATATTTGGGCCTTCAAACTGAGTAACCGAATTTGATATTAAAGAATTAGGGATTAATCTGGGATTTGATTCAGTCCAACGAATATATAAATAATCAGGGCAGATTAAATGACAATGATTGCTCCTCCATCATTTCAATTTTCGCTATCTTTCCTTTCACTAAAACATTGGCCCTCCATAATGCAGTTGGTTCTAAGTACATGATTAGATTGTTAGGAACGGGGTGTTCCTTAAAAAACTATAAAAGAGTCAACACAAATTAATAATTGCATTGCAGTCTGGCTTTGTTTAGAACTGCTTACGAGAATATATATATATATATATATATATATATATATATATATATATATATATATATATATATATATATTATATAATTATATAATATCTATATATCTATATATCTATCTATCTATTGCCGGACGCCTTACTCCCCTTACGAGGGTGGCCATACACAGAATATACTATATATATATATATATATATATATATGTACTGTATTATATATATATAATATATATATATATATATATATATCTATTACAGTATGTATACTGTATATATTATTTATTTATTTATTAATTTTTGTATATTTTACTCTTGTATTTTTTTTAAGGACACCAAAATTGAATATAGAAGGGGTCAACTTTCCACCATAACTCTATTTTGGGCCTCGTTTACATTGCATGAAGGTTAATATAATGCCAATCATCTGAAAATTACCCCACAGTGTTTTAAAAAATGTAATGATTATGTATTTACCCCATATCCTTTCCAATGTGTTCTTTTCGCATCCTACGTACATGAGACATATATCAATAGTCAGTTTTTTCCAACTTCACAGTAATTACTGTTATTCATTTCCTCACCAGTTTGCAAGTGGAAGGATTGATAATAGGAAAAATTCATTTTTTTATTATATATATATTACTGATATACTGTATATTTCAAAAGGAACAATGTATTTTTTATTGCTTTCTTTCGTTTCCTGTGTACTTCTTTAAAATTACAGAATTACTACGAAAATTTTATCATTGAATATATTACCACGGAAATTATCTAGTGTTGATCATTATAAACAGTACTGTATATACAGTATACTGGCAAAAACTTGAATTGTTAACAAATGTCCAGCGTAATAGATTACCTTCTCTTTCACACACACACACACACACACACACACACACACACACACCACCACCACCACCACCATAATACCCACTATATCACTTCCTATGAACACTATTTTATGTTCATTATATTTTATCACCATTCTATCATCACTTTATTTTATCGTCATTATATCAGCATTTAATCAGAACTTCATCACCATCTAAACACCGCCTTATTTTACCTATTGCTATAGCCACTGTATCACCATTTACACCTACAGTATACTCGCAAACGAGTACTACGCAGTTTTATCTTCTCTTCTATATTCACTAATTGGCTTTTAACACCATCAGTCTGCTTTTGATTCCAAACGCTTATCACCTATTTAATTGCTCGCCCATCCACCAGATATATAAACACACCCATCATGAATTAAACCACTCTCTCTAACGGGGTGACCAGTAGCGACATTGGTAGAGCGCTCGGTTTCTAACCGGGAGGATCGAGTTCGATTCTCGGCTGGTGGATATCGTTTGGGCAATCTCTTCACACCCCTTGCCTCTGTTTCGCCTGACAGTAAAATAGGTTACGCGGCAGGGTGAAAAGGGGTCTTCGGATCCTCCGGCCCTTCAACCCATTAAAAAAAAAAAAAAAAAAAAAAATCTCTCTAACACACACACACCCATATAACATGCACCTCTCCTTCACTGCAGCATATTAGTAATTACAATTAACAATCAGATTCAGTAGTATAACATATATACTGTATATACTGTATATATACCATTAAAGGCAATTTTGTCCACAACTCTGACATAGTACCTTGCGATAAATACATATATTATATCACCAATAATAATCTACCTTCACTCTACTAACCGGTACCAGTACTAAATAGCCTAACAATAATGCCACAATTCAGTTGGGGATAACAAAAATATGCCGGGAAACAACCTTGTAAGATCTTACCAAACTCGACATGACGACGCTTTTCTTAAGATTTGTAGGGATCTGTGGGAGTCAAAGGGATAATTGAAACATTTGTATCCATTTGTATCATTGCTTTATATAATCAGTAAACAAATAATAAAAAGCATGACAATTCCTATTCTTACTTCATATATTTGTCTATCTAGTATGGGAGGTAAACTGTACTGTATCTAGAACACAAATTACATAATTGGTCCTGCCGCTTACTCTCTCTCTCTCTCTCTCTCTCCTAATGACCCAGCATTCATCCACTACAGCAGCCATCATCACGATCACCAGTTCCACCCTTCCCTCTAATCACTAGTACAACCCCTCTTAACCAATAACACTACGTTGGATAAACATATCAGTATCACCAATACCTTCACTATCACCAATACCTTCACTATCACCAATACCTTCAGTATCGCCAGTACCTTCACTATCACCAATACCTTCACTATCACCAATACCTTCACTATCACCAGTACCTTCACTATCACCAATACCTTCACTATCACCAATACCTTCAGTATCACCAGTACCTTCACTATCACCAATACCTTCACTATCACCAATACCTTCAGTATCACCAATACCTTCACTATCACCAATACCTTCACTATCACCAATACCTTCACTATCACCAGTACCTTCACTATCACCAATACCTTCACTATCACCAATACCTTCACTATCACCAATACCTTCACTATCACCAATACCTTCACTATCACCAGTACCTTCACTATCACCAATACCTTCACTATCACCAATACCTTCACTATCACCAGTGCCTTCACTATCACCAATACCTTCACTATCACCAATACCTTCAGTATCACCAGTACCTTCACTATCACCAATACCTTCACTATCACCAATACCTTCAGTATCACCAATACCTTCACTATCACCAATACCTTCACTATCACCAATACCTTTACTATCACCAGTACCTTCACTATCACCAGTAACTTCACTATCACCAATACCTTCACTATCACCAATACCTTCACTATCACCAATACCTTCACTATCACCAATACCTTCACTATCACCAGTACCTTCACTATCACCAATACCTTCACTATCACCAATACCTTCACTATCACCAATACCTTCACTATCACCAATACCTTCACTATCACCAATACCTTCACAATCACCAGTACCTTCACTATCACCAATACCTTCACTATCACCAGTACCTTCACTATCACCAATACCTTCACTATCACCAATACCTTCAGTATCACCAGTACCTTCACTATCACCAATACCTTCACTATCACCAATACCTTCACTATCACCAATACCTTCACTATCACCAATACCTTCACTATCACCAATACCTTCACTATCACCAATACCTTCACTATCACCAATACCTTCAATATCACCAATACCTTCACTATCACCAATAACTTCACTATCACCAATACCTTCACTATCACCAATACCTTCACTATCACCAATACCTTCACTATCACCAGTACCTTCACTATCACCAATACCTTCACTATCACCAGTACCTTCACTATCACCAATACCTTCACTATCACCAATACCTTCACTATCACCAATACCTTCACTATCACCAGTACCTTCACTATCACCAATACCTTCACTATCACCAATACCTTCACTATCACTAATACCTTCACTATCACCAATACCTTTGAAACTACCACCAGTAACTTCACTATCACCAGTACCTTCACTATCACCAACACCTTCACTATCACCAATACCTTCACTATCACCAGTACCTTCACTATCACCAGTACCTTCACTATCACCAATACCTTCACTATCACCAATACCTTCACTATCACCAATACCTTCACTACCACCAATACCTTCACTATCACCAATACCTTCACTATCACCAATACCTTCACTACCACCAATACCTTCACTATCACCAGTACCTTCACTATCACCAATACCTTCACTATCACCAATACCTTCACTATCACCAATACCTTCACTATCACCAATACCTTCACTATCACCAGTACCTTCACTATCACCAATACCTTCACTATCACCAATACCTTCACTATCACCAATACCTTCACTATCACCAGTACCTTCACTATCACCAATAACTTCACTATCACCAATACCTTCACTATCACCAGTACCTTCACTATCACCAGTAACTTCACTATCACCAATACCTTCACTATCACCAATACCTTCACTACCACCAATACCTTCACTATCACCAATACCTTCACTATCACCAATACCTTCACTATCGCCGGGGCGAGGGTTCGAATCCACCAGAATCCTAAAGTTTTTTTACCAAGCTGCTATCAACCTGTGTTAGCCTACACATCTTCTCACCAATACAAAGTGCATCTGCGTATGTACAGTACTTGGTGGGAAGCCAGGCACCTACGGTCGCCAAAGGTCGCATGAGACCTCGTAGTTAATTAAGGTAGAATAAGTATAGGTTTAAGAAAAACTCTGCAGATTTTCAGCCTCAGGGCTGCAATGCACAATAACACCGACAATTATTATTATTATTTATAATAATTTATTTATTAAGGTATTTACCAATACCTTCACTATCACCAGTACCTTCACTATCACCAATACCTTAATCGCTATCACCAATACCTTCACTATCACCAATACCTTCACTATCACCAATACCTTCACTATCACTAATACCTTCACTATCACCAATACCTTCACTATCACCAGTACCTTCACTATCACCAATACCTTCACTATCACCAATACCTTCACTATCACCAGTACCTTCACTATCACCAATACCTTCACTATCACCAATACCTTCACTATCACCAATACCTTCACTATCACCAATACCTTCACTATCACCAGTACCTTCACTATCACCAACACCTTCACTATCACCAATACCTTCACTATCACCAATACCTTCACTATCACCAGTACCTTCACTATCACCAACACCTTCACTATCACCAATACCTTCACTATCACCAGTACCTTCACTATCACCAGTACCTTCACTATCACCAATACCTTCACTATCACCAATACCTTCACTATCACCAGTACCTCCACTATCACCAGTATCTTCATTACCAACAAGATGGGTGCCTCGCACTCGCTTTGCGGCGAGTGCGAGGCACCCACCTTTCAACACAGTCCCACTCCTATTTTGTTCAGCTCTCCTACCCAAGAATTAGCAAATTTTCTCAGTCTTTCTTCTTCTGAAACAAGTGAACTCTGGAACTCAATATGTCCTTCACCCTATGACTTGGACTGCTTTAAACTTCGTGTGTACAGGCATTTTAACCCCAACGTCCCTTGAATTTGGCTCACTGTCATTCTTTTGGCTTTGGGGGAAATACAGGCAACCTGCCTTTTGTCTTCTTCAAGCATATATATAATATATATATATATTGTCTGACGCCGTGATCCGCGAAGGGGTGGCCATGAACGAAACGCCCCCATGCACCTCTGTCCCCAGTCAGTCGACGCCCCTCCTCCCAACCAGCCCCGCCTTCACTCCTATACTTCTTAACTCCATCCTTCCACCTCTCTCTCAGAGAAAGAGAGAGAGAGAGAGAGAGATACTGTCTTTTGAATTATCAGAACCAGACATTATGTAAGCTTCCTTAACTATATTTCCCCTCATATCACGATCACTACCCCCCATAAACACTGGTATGAATATCTGGCATTCCTATCCAGCTCAACAGTATATCCATCTACCTACAGATAAGTATCTGTATCTATCTATTCAAATGAAGCAAGAGTGGACGTAAGTGCTCGAGGTTTTTGGACAACGGGCTTTTTTCGACATCAGAATCTTCAACCCAAGAGCACAAACATATCGTGAGCGAGGACACAAGGCGGCATACTTGAGAAACGAAAGTGAGAAAAAACGCGCTTATGAAGAAAGAATTTTGAACAGGGATCAAGGAAGCTTTACTCCTCTGGTCTTCTCATCGTCGGGAGGTATGGGACCTTCTGCAAGTGTCTTCTATGCCAGATTAGCTGAACAAATATCGGAGAAAAAGCGCCAGCATAGAAGCCAAGTCATAACTTGGATGAGATGCCGGCTCTCTTTCTCTCTTCTCAGGTCTGCACTCCTATGTCTCAGGGGTACAAGGTCCTCCCCGCTACAGAGGACAAGAGTGAGAGACTTGGACTTTGAAATGGTCGTGGCGGAGGGACGAATTTGGGAACAACTAGGTTGATTGTAGGGAGGTACTGGTAAAATAAGATAAACTACAATGTAACTAGAATAAGATAGATTGTACACCACTTTGTAACTGTCACCTTAATAAAAAAAAAAAAAAAAAAAATAGAAGGAAACGTGAAACAAAATCTATATATCTTTTATATCTCATCTACAGTATGCATCTATCCATCACTATGTATTTATATGTCTATCTAGTTCTATCTATCTATCTATCTATCTATATGCTCAGGCCCAATCCCCATTTTGGGGGTAGCCGACTCAAGACAGAGCAAGAACAGGGCAGTTTAAGGAAGGAGTGAAAGCAAGTGCAGAGGTAGTATGCGGCAAAAGGAAAGTAGGAGGCAGAGGTATCAGGAAGGGAAGCGAGTGGTGGAATGATACAGTGAGAAAGGCAGTTGAGGAGAAGAGACAGTGTTTTGAGAGGGTTTTACAGGATGGTAGTGTTGAGGTATGGGAGAGGTACAAGGAGAAAAGGAGAGAGGCAAAACGGAAAATTAGAGAAGCGAAAAAAGATGCAAACGAAAGGTGGGGTCAAAGGCTGAGTGAGAATTTTGAAGAACGAAAGAAGATGTTCTGGAAGGAGGTAAATAAAGTAAGGAAAGGAGGACAAAAGAGGGAAGAGTCAGTGAAAGATGAAAATGGAGAATTACTAGTGGAACCAGTTGAAGTGAGGAAAAGATATGCCGAGTATTTTGCATCTTTGTTAAATACAAGAGATGGAAGAGAAGCAGTGATTGAAGCAGAGGTGGATGGAGATAGGTTACCCAGGCCACCCAGGTGGCAGGGAATGAATGAAAGGATTGAGGAAAATGAGGTGAAAGAAGCAGTGAAACAAATGAGAGCGGGAAAAGCAGAAGGTTTGGATGGTATTGCTGTGGAGTGTATAAAGAAGGGTGGAGATGTGATAATAGATTGGTTGGTGAGATTTTTCAATGTGTACTTTGCTGTGTCAATGGTACCAATAGACTGGAAGAGTGCATGTGTTGTGCCGTTGTACAAGGGGAAGGGAGATCGGCAGGAGTGTTCAAGTTATAGAGGTATTAGTTTATTGTCAGTGGTTGGAAAGCTGTATGGTAGGGTGTTGATAGAGAGGATAATAAAGTGTACGGAAGTTGCAATAGGAGAAGAACAGTGCGGTTTTAGGAGGGGAAGAGGGTGCGTGGATCAGATATTTACAGTAAGACAGTTATGCGAGAAGTATTTAGAGAAGCATAAGGAGATATTTTGGGCTTTTATGGACTTGGAAAAAGCGTATGATCGTGTGGACCTTGAAGCAATGTGGATGGTGTTAAGGATTTATGAAATAGGAGGAAATTTGTTAGAAGCAGTTAGGAGTTTTTATGAAGAGAGCAGAGATTGTGTGAGAGTAGGAAATGGTGAGTTGAGTGAATGGTTTGAGGTAAAGGTAGGTTTGCGACAGGGTTGTGTAATGTCACCATGGCTGTTTAATATGTTTATGGATGGTGTGGTGAGGGAGGTGAAAAGGAGAACTATGGGAAGAGGATTGGGTTTAGTAGGAAAGAATGGTAGAGATTGGGAGTTGAATCAGTTGCTGTTCGCTGATGACACAGCATTGGTGGCGGATTCTGATGAGAAACTGCAGCGGGTAGTCAAAGAGTTTGGTGTGGTTTGTGGAAGGAGGAAACTGAAGGTGAACGTCAATAAAAGTAAAGTAATGGTGTGTAATAGGGGAGAGCATAGGGTGAATCTAGATGTGAGGCTGGATGGGGAAATATTGGAACAAGTAGAGTGTTTTAAATATCTAGGAGGAACGATAAGCAGGAGTGGAGGTATGGAAGTGGAGGTAAAACAGAGAGTGTGTGAAGGAAGGAAGGTTTTCGGAGCAATGGGAATATGTGGAAGACGAGAAATCTCGGAGTGAAAGTAAAAAGTGCACTGTATCAAGGAATTGTTGTGCCAACAGTGATGTATGGGGCTGAAACATGGGCTCTGAAGAAAAAAGAGAAAAGAGGGCTGGATGTGATGGAGATGAGCTGCTTGAGGAGTATGTGTGGAGTTACTCGTAGAGACAGATTGAGGAATGAAGAGATACATAGGAGAGTGGGGCAGCAGGAACATTTGTCAGCCAGAGTGGACAGAAGGGTGCTGAGCTGGTATGGTCATGTTGAACGAATGGGAGAGGAAAGGCTTACAAAGAGAATATGTGAGTCAGGTACAAGGGGAGATAGAAGGGCAGGAAGACCCCCATTGAGATGGAGAGACTGTGTAAGAAAGGCTTTGGATGATAGAGGAATGACTATAGATCAGGCAGGGGAAGTGGTGGTGGACAGGAGTGAATGGAGAAAGCTTGTGAATAGTTGAGTGAACACGTGGTCATTTGGAGTAAGGGGTCGGGCGCAAGTTGGACTAGATAATAGTCCATCAGGCGCCTGGCCCGGGGAGACGATTAATATGAAGGGTGCGCCTGGAAGTGTGGTGGGAGGGCTTGTGGCTTTGGCTCCGCTGCATGTCTGCCTGCCGAGATCGGAACCTCTCCGGGTGGTCGGGGGCCGGGGGAGTGCTGGAGCGACCTGGGTGACCCTGGTCTCTGGGTCTTCTCCTGGGTGACCTGGATGTGTGTGAGTTTGTGCTTTTTGTCTGTGTTTATTTGTTGTTTTGTGTTGTGTTTGTGTTTTCCCTGTTCTTGCTCTGTCTATCTAGTTAGCTGTCAGTTTATCTATCTAAATCTCTATCTATTAATCTATTTAGGTCAACATACCTTTATTTATACGATATGTCCTTAACTATTTAGTTCCCCAACATATCACGACAACTAACCGGCCAAACCATTGGTATGGATATCAGGCTAACGTCCCTCATAAACCCCCAGACCCTCACACATTAACCCTATATACGGAAGCCTACCATTTTATGGACGATACCGTCCTTTATTGTATTCCTCTTCCTGGCAGCTTCAATACACCTTCAAAATTCGATGACGCCTATCTACACTTTCGTTTGTTTATCATTACACGATTTTAGTTAAATTAGGAAGAACTTCTGGGAGTTCGATATTTACTAGAGATAGTCTTTGATTTCCTTATTATGCTTCCTAATCTGCTTAAAATCGCTTATATAAGCCAAATATAATATGGAATTGCATGATGGGTACAGGGGATTAAGTTGTGACCATGGTGCCTTATTGAGCGCTCGGAAATATAATATAAAATTGCATGATGGGTACAGGGGGTTAAGTTGTGACCATGGTGCCTTATTGAGCGCTCGGAAATAAATAACCCCTTATATGGGAGTAGCCTCTTCATTACTCCTATAACTTATATCGCAGTTCACTTTAGTACTTCATATAACGATTTGGATATCCAGAAAAATGTACTTGTATGTTTTTATCATGATTCATAGAACAAAGAACATAAAACACTTAGCTAGACTGAACAATAATTATATTAGTCATACAATAATTTATGAAATTATGTTGATATTACGTTACTGATGAATGAAAATCAAGGGGGATTAAATTTACATTAAGTCAATGGGTATAACAATTATCATATATGTTTCCATCTTTATATTAGAAGGATTTTTTTTACCATCAATAAGCCTTTATAGGGATCAATTATTATGAACAATTTAATTACCATTGTGTAACTTATTTAACCCCATATTCTTTTACAGTAACTCGTCACTCTCGCGTTGGCTCTATTATCATCAAGCTCAGGAAGGACCTTGGGAAATCAAATGACTAATCTACATAAATTGTATCCCTTTCATTTTTATGGGTCATTCTTAAGCCGAGTTTAATCGCTCAGTGTTAGCTACAATAAAGTAGAAGTTTCCTTTTCCCATTCTGTAAAGAAACCCGCATACCCAATTCTGCGAATTTTATTCTATCTCTTCACAATCGACTATTTAAGACATTACACAAAATATTTCAGCATTTTGTTATGTTATTTTAATTGTTCATTGAATAGGAAAACTGTATACCCCAAGTAGATTGTGCATATATCTATCAGTTAACTTACGATAAATTATTACTAAAGTAATTTGCATGTAAAGGCCAACCATCTCACCGAATTTGGGGAAATTTTAATTAATAGTAAATACGCTAATGCATTGACCTTAAGAATTGACCTTGGCCTGTGACCTTGACCTTTAAGTAATATATAGTTTTGTGTTATTGCTTTACCTCTGCATACACTTACTGGATACATCTATTAGGCTTGGTAAGAATTCAAAAGTTAGTTTAGGAGAAATTAAAATATATGTTTCTTACTTTTGTCCATGACGTCTGACCTTGAAATATATACTGTATGTGGTATTTGTTCAATACAATTTCTAGAAGAGCGATTTTGGTGAAGTTCAAGTTAAATCTAACATCAGGTTTACTAACTGAACTTTGAGATTGACCTGTGACCTTGACCTTTAAGAGAAGAAATATATGTGTATTGTATGATCATTTCATTGACAAATCAAGTATGTATGTACATCTTGATGGCGATTTTTTCATTAGTTTAGGTGATATGCAAATAGGCTAATTGGAATTGATCTTTGACCTATATCTTGATCTTTGCGGTATGTGCCTGATGATCTACAATTATATTATTTTATTTTTGTATACAAAGAACGACCATTTCAGCAAATTTGGTGAAATTTGAATAAATCATAAAGAAGTAAATACTGTATATTGACCGTAACATTTGACCTTGATCTATGACCTTGACATTTTAGTAATATTTTGTTTTGTACTTGCTGATCTTTGTATAGGTATTTTAGATATTTCTGCAACGTTTGGCGAAAATCTATCTATTAGTTTAGAAGTAATACTAATAAATCTGATTTTGACCTATGACCTTGACCCTTAGGAATATTTATCAGTAAGTTAGTCAGTATGATTGTCACATGCGCAGCATCAAGCTGAATATGGTAACAATTGAATGAGTAGTTAAATAGTTGAAAATGTTACCTTTATCTTTGATCTTATGATCAACCCTAATCTTTCAATAAGATCAATTTCCATTTTTGACTGACATTTATAAGGACCATCTAAATTAATCATTGTGTAAGCATCTATAAATAACCCTAGGAGGATATATTGGACGGACAGACATAGAGACATACAGACAGACCGAAAGACAAGCTGAGTAACCTTGATCCGGTATGCGGGTATTGATACCATGCTGCTTACACAAAAATTATAAAATGAAAATGGTGTCGAACAGATGGGGTATATGATAAAGACACAAAACAGTACTGAGAGTTGGGCAGTCTCTGTTTTCTTGAGGGGCCTCTGGAAAAGTGGAATCCCACAAGTTATTTATAAAAGGAGGGGGAGGGGGGACGTCACTGGCATGTTTTTATGGGGTTTTTCCTGGATAGTTTGATTGCCATTATTCGGGATATATTTATGGTGATGAGGGTGGTGAAAGTGGGACAGAGAAAATGTATAGTAGTGCAAGTAACTCTTAATAGAGTAGCTTTATCACACACATAGGCACATACACGCATGTGACACATGAATATAATAATTCCCGTTTGTTGGCACTTTATTCTAATAATATGTTCAAAATTAACTGCTTAACAATTGCAATCATGAAAAGTATTAATTGGCATTTTTTTTTTCTTCACTCTAATATTCTATAGATCCAAATTATAAAAGTAAATATCTGTAACTGAAGACATATATTAAAAGCATCCATATCCTACATGCACAGTTCGTAGTAAATATCTGTAACTGAAGACATATATTAAAAGCATCCATATCCTGCATGCACAGTTCGTAGCGTGAAAGAGGGAACTATCAACCACGGCTACACATTGAAAGAGGGAACTATCAACCACGGCTACACATTGAAAGAGGGAACTATCAACCACGGCTACACATTGAAAGAGGGAACTATCAACCACGGCTACACATTGAAAGAGGGAACTATCAACCACGGCTACACATTGAATTCCCCCTCTGAGTGTGTTGGTGTGAGAGTATTGGAGTGGAAGCGAGGTAACTTCCTTCTTTGATATGCTTGTGGGGCGAATTTCGATTATTTTTATCAGATCGTTTCCCGACTTCGTTGTTTGGCTGTTCCGTTTCTTGTATGTTATTTTATTTTTATTTATCTATTTGCGTTTATGGTGGGACCCGAGATGTTTCAACCATACCACCTTCAGTTATACAATGTGCAGATGATATGGATATTATATCCACCCTTATATATTATATCCACCCTTATATATTATATCCACCCTTATATATTATATCCACCCTTATATATTATATCCACCCTTATATATTATATCCACCCTTATATATTATATCCACCCTTATATATTATATCCACCCTTATATATTATATCCACCCTTATATATTATATCCACCCTTATATATTATTTTATAGCTAGAATCAATAGTGGCTTTCGTCTGATTCTACTATACAACTAAACATCCCCCTACCGCCCCCCTTAAAAAAAATATCCTTGCAATTTCGATGTTCTTATACATAACCACAATGTTCGTATATTCTATTATTTAAACTTGTTTATTATTGATACTTGTTTCACAAGTAGCATACACTCTCTCATCACTTTCCAGTTCAGCCCCTAAATAACACAATACATAGTTCAACCCCTAAATAACACAATACATAGTTCAGCATCTAAATAACACAATACATAGTTCAACCCATAAATAACACAATACATAGTTCAGCACCTAAATAACACAATACATAGTTCAGCACCTAAATAACACAATACATAGTTCAGCACCTAAATAACACAATACATAGTTCAGCACCTAAATAACACAATACATAGTTCAGCACCTAAATAACACAATACATAGTTCAGCACCTAAATAACACAATACATAGTTCAGCACCTAAATAACACAATACATAGTTCAGCACCTAAATAACACAATACATAGTTCAGCACCTAAATAACACAATACATAGTTCAGCACCTAAATAATACAATACATAGTTCAGCACCAATAACACAATACAAAGTTCTGAGTACCGGGTACGTCTTTTTATTTTTTATTTTTTTTATTTATTTTTTTTTTAAATATTATTTTTCCAGTTTTTGAGAATGCTCATACTTGTGATGTTTACGGCGGGGTTGGTTTAAGGAACAGTATACTCGTATACTCTGTATCAGCATAGTACGCTCACTGCAAAAAGGTAATACGGATACTATTATTAAGATAGTTTTTTTTTATTATTACCCCTATGATATATATTTATCTCTATGTTATTGTTTTCTTCATTTCCAAACTATTGTTCTGATCCAAACACAATGATTTTCTGTTCTTCAGATTAAAACACATTTTATTTATTTAATTTGTAACTTATATACTTTTTTGTTTTGTTTTTCAATTACAGGTAACATTTGTTTTGTTGAGCCCCCGAATATTATATATTTCATAATATTCGTTGAGTAACGACGAGTTTTGCCTTTTTTGTGGAAGTTATAAAAAAAAAAAAAAATTTAAGTTTCTTTTAAAAACAATGTATTATCTAGTATTCTAGATCAAAGACACGCAATTCGTAAATAATATATTGCTATGTGAAATATTATAGATATTACTAAAAATGTATATCTTAAAACTTTAAAATAATGTAAGTTTCATGATTAAGTAATGCCCAAACGATTTTTCAGCTATCCAAGCAAAACTTACATGTATATAAATGTTTAAGATATTATGCACTGTGTGTTACATTCAGTATTTTTACCTACTTACAGCGACTTTTTTCCCCATTCACAGATACCATTTGTTCTGTCCTCTTCCTGGTTGAGCCTCTCAATAAAACACAACATTGGATGAACAGAGGTAGGGGAAGGGGGGGGGGGGGAAGGTATTTTCAAGGCTGGTGTTGATAGGAAGGGGGGGGGAGGGGGGGGGGTTATAGGGTGTAGAGTAGGATGTTATGGGATCTTAAGCCATTTACAACAAAGGGATGTCCTTCCTAGACTGTGGTACAACATCCGAGAGCAGCTATGTTGTTAATATAAATGGCATAACACCCAAAGTATAAATGTATTGTTGTTATTTGCGTTTACTCTTTAAGCATGAAAGATACTTTTAAATATCTAAAATAATATTCTCATAATGGCTTGATAGACAATATCAAAGTGGACATTCGACTGAAAGTAGTGATACGAATAGAGAGTAGTTGATCGGTGATACAAAGACAAGAAGGATAACACAGAAATATGGTTCCATGTCAGTTGAACCAGTGCCACTTCAACCAGTGCTAACTCAACCAGTGGCCACTTCAACCAGTGACCATTTCAACCAGTGACCATTTTAACCAGTAACCTAACCTAACCTAACCTAACCTAACCTACCTAAGCTAACCTAACCTAACCTAACCTAACCCACTGGTTAAAATGGTCACTGGTTGAAATGGTCACTGGTTGAAGTGGCCCCTGGTTGAGTTAGCACTGGTTAAAGTGGCACTGGTTGAAGTGGCACTGGTTCAACTGACCTGTCACCCAGAAATATATGAGCAGGTATTTTTTATTAGCGGATCATTATTTTGGAAATAAAGGAAGAGGGGATTGAAGAATAGGACTGAAGGAAGGAACTAAGCAAAAATATTGGACGCGTAACGAAGATGCACATTTGAGAAAGATTATAACACATACGCTTTGATTATTGAAATATTATATATGCTTATTATATCCATACGGCTGTAGTTAATATAATATATAAAATAAAGCAAATAACTTCATTTAAAAACAGATGAAAAGGAAACTATGTAATAAATATGACAAAGAAGATAGCTATGTGTGGTTGTGTGTGTCTTAAGCCTAGTTCACACAAGCCGTTTTTCGTGCCGTTTTTCGGTCCGTATAAAAAATTGTAACGTCAGAGTGACGTCACTTACAGACATGCGGCCGGTACTCTCGGTGGCCTCGGCCGTACGTAATGTGAACCGGGCCGCATTTTTCCGAAGTCGAGACTAGTATATATCATAGGGGAAATTAGGACCAATCAGAGGCTGCAGTGGCAGTGACGTCACCCACAAGGGGAGGAGCCAGTCTGTCTGTCTCTCTCTCTCTCTCTCTCTCTGGGTGAGGAGCCTGCCTGCCTCTCGTTTGTTTATCTCTCTCTCTGGTAAATAGAAGAAGTAAGTCACCTAGTATAACAAGTTATCAATATTTATTCGCATAGTATCTGTCTAGATTAAATAAGCATCCAGAGTACAATATGTTATTCCCATTAATTATGGTTTTACTTGAAAAGCAATGAGTAAACAATGAAAATTTTGCGATTCTGGCATCTTTCGTCCCAAGATTTGAGGAGGAGGGTGTTGCCAGTTCTCCTTCGACAGTTAAATTGTTTCAAATAGTTCCTGTTTTATTTATCATTATCATTTAAATTTACATTCATGCACAACGTAAATAAACTATAAATGGTCACTTTTCACTCTCTCTCTCCGCATATGTAATGATCTCATTCCATATTATGTATGTAGGCCTACAGATGTATGTCTGTATGTATGGATGTATGTACAGTATGTATGTATACACTCAGGCACATACCCCATAGCTGGGGTGGCTGAATCGAGACATAGACTAAGGGAATAAGTAAAGATCAATGATAGGAGAGAAAGTGATAGATTGATATGAAGGGAATAACAAAATTCACAATTATATCTCATCGTACATCTGGAATCACAGTCCAACCTTACAGGTGAGTGTAACCTTTATGCCAAATGTCTCACTTCGTATCGTATGGTTTCTTTATGTTCAGCGCCTTTCACGATAAAAATCGTTAATATTAGAGAACAGGCTGATTGAACTCATTGTTTTTTTGCTTAAAATCATTATTTGTTGTTCCCAGTGTCTTGATCAGGATTATTTGTAACATTGTGCTTTATCTAAAAATGATATATTATATTGGCTTAAAGTACCGAGGGCGGTACAATATTGTACCGCCCTGGATATAATGGGGTTAAGAGGTGTTCAAGTAGCCCTAACCACTACTGTACTTATATAAATATTCATTAACATTGTCACATCATAACATATCGACTACAATAAAAGTAATATTTAGCAAAATATAGAAATAGCTGTCATACATAAGAATAAAAGAAAATGGGAGTCTACAGAAAGTCGATTGGCTCACACAAGGCAGATCCCCTTCACACCCAACCCTAATTATAAGGCCTAAGTAGCCTATAGGCCTAGGCCCAACTCACTAACACGTATCGTATAATTATATAGCCTACTAATTAGCCTTTGGCTCTACCTTATGCACTTAAACCATTAACTATTTCATAACATTTGATGCTTAATATATTTTGTACTATCTGATAATGTTAATGTGTTAATGACATTTAAAATAAAGTAATGTATAGGCTATGTATATACTGTATTATATAACCCTTTAGATTATATGAGTGACTTAAGTTCCTTCTTGAAATTATCAGCACAGGTTAACTGCTTAAGTGTCACAGGAATCAATATAGCTCGCCAGTGAAATAATATTGTGCCTTCTAAAATTGTCAAGGAATTTGTGTCCATGGCTGTGCAATACGCGTAATACGGTAGGCTACTCTTATTTACTCATAACCATAACATAGCACAATCATAATGTATCCTTAATGTAGTTAATATTTGAAATAACTTGTTATACTAGGTGACTTACTTCTTCTATTTACCAGAGAGAGAGAGAAACCAAAGAGAGGCAGGCAGGCTCCTCACCCAGAGAGAGAGAGAGAGAGACAGAGTGACAGACAGACTGGCTCCTCCCCTTGTGGGTGACGTCACTTCCACTGCGGCCTCTGATTGGTCCTAATTTCCCCTATGATATATACTAGTCTCGACTTCGGGAATATGCAACCGGGAAGGCGTCTACCAAAATGCGGACCTCACAAAAAGATGGTTTCGATTTATCTGTTTCGTGTGCTGACAAGAAGTACGTTCCGTACTTTGAACAATGAAGTGAAATGTGTGTAACATTTTTGTGCCAATTTCCATTACATTATAGTTAGTATCGCATAACAATTATACGCTATAAGTATAATTTTAATGGCAAGGCAAATATTAAGGCAGTTCGTTTAAACGTCAACCTATTGATCGTGTACCTGGCAGCCTACGCAGCACCACCAAACTTACCAAAGTTAACACGTTGTACTGCTTCGCGCGCCTCCAGTTAGAGACAATAAACACCTAGATTATAACAACAGAACAACAACAACATGTTTCTCCAATAAAATCTCGATTCTCTTCTACAGTGCATATAATTAGGTACCGTTGCCCACATAAGTTGTTTCTAATCGTGATATGATGTATGAAAGTAAATTATATAGTAGGCCTATACGAATGAATTGCGAGTGTGGTTTCTTTTAATTACCAGTTTACTAATAATATGAATTAACCACTATACACTCGTAAATTATGCGCAATATATTTCCATTAACATGATCACGGAGAGGAACAGAACTTATATAAATATGTGGGCAACTGCAGGCTACGTGATGGCTTGGTTTTGATATATTTTCCTAGTTAATATGCATTGAATTACGGTGGTGGTTCATCTTCGTTCAAAATTAAGAAATAAACACCAAGAAAGATCGTTTCTCAGTCCATGTTGACGATCGTCTAGTAGGTGTTTACCTTACGCCAGAGAAGTACGTTCCGCACCCCAGAGTCTGGCCCGCGCTCTGGAATGCAGCCGTATTTCCTTTCAACTTTACTTTTCCGCGTCCGATTTTCGTATGTGACGTCACAGGCCCGAAAACGGACCCACAAAAGACAGCTCATGTGAACCGGGCTTTAGTGTGCGCGCGTGTGTGCGTATGCGTATGTGTGCAAAAGATAGAAAGAGCAAACAAAGTAGCGTACAATACAGTCCTGGATAAACTGTACATAGAAGGTCATGTCAGGAGTTGTTCTCTCTCTCTCTCTCTCTCTCTCTCTCTCTCTCTCTCCATCTTTTGCGTCGTCTTCCTCTTCCTCGTGACTGGTTTTGACCCCATCTGACCCAGCCTCTACCAGATCCCAGCCTCTCCACCCTCTTCTCTGCTCGTCTCTCCTCTTGTTCTTCTCCTCTACTCTCCCTTTCTGTAATCTTCTTTCCCCTCCTCGTATCTGTTTTCTTCTCTGCTCCTTCCTCCTTAACTCCTTTCCTCTTGCCTCATACATTTTTGCTCTTTTTCTCTCTCCTATTCTCATCTCCTCTTCCTTACACAATTCTACTCTTGCTTCTATTGGTTCTAATATATTTGTATTTATATTTTACATCCTTCATTCCATTCTCCCTCCCTAATGTTTTATCATACAGTAGTTCCTTCTCTCTAGGTGATCCATAACCTTTACTGTCCTTTACCTCCCATATTATAATTTAATTCTCTCTCTCTCTCTCTCTCTCTCTCTCTCTCTCTCTCTCTCTCTCTCTCTCTCTCTCTCTCTATCTCTCTCTCTCTCTCTCTCTCTCTCCACTTTTACTTAATTGCTATGTATATCTTTCTTTGTGTATTATATATTCCTGGGTTTTTTTTCGTTTACCTGTACTCTTTTGTTTTCTTCTTAATTCCTTAATTCCTTCCTTCTCCACCAATAACCCGTTCCATGTTACAGGTGTTCCATAAGCTTTACTATATTTAACCTCTTATATAATGAATTATTTTCCCCATAAATATCTGTCTCTCTTCATAACCTTGACCTCCATCTCCACCACACATTTCACTCCCAGCCAATTTACACATTGTTCTAGGGTACCTATAATATTAGGCAGGGTAAAATATACTGTAGGTATTCTTGACGACCTCGATCAGATGACTTTTGTCATCTGTTGTTATGTTGTGTTATGTTATGCTTACTTCCTCAACTTGTATTTACTTTAGCTGTGTGATGATATTCACCATGTAGCCCAACGTTAATCGGATACTTTTTCATAATAAACTCAAATAACTTCTATATACTATCAAAACGCTTTTTAAATATGTTAGAATTAACCTTTCACCCAGTGTAGCTCTAAATACAATGTGTATCATATATATATATATATATATATATATATATATATATATATATATATATATATATATATATATTATATATATATATATATATATATACAAACTCACTTGCTCTCGTGTTCCCGATTTCGACTCCTCTGAATTCTCAACTTTATGGCTCAAACTATCCTGTCATTCTCATACTAAATATTTCTGTGCTGTCTATCTTTCCCCTAACTCTACCGACTTTCCCAAATTCTTCGACTATCTAAACTCTAAAGTGGAACACATTCTATCTATCTCTCCCTTCTCTGAAATCTCCATCTTAGGAGATTTCAACGTTCACCACCGCCAATGGCTCTCCTCTCACTCTACTGACAAACCTGGTGAACAAGCCTACGTCTTTTCTATCATAAATGACCTAGAGCAGCTGGTCCAGCAACCCACCCGTATCCCGGATCGCTTCGGAGATCGGCCCAACATTCTTGACTTATTTCTGACTTCTAACCCTTCTTCTTATACTGTCAATATTTTCTCTCCTTTGGGCTCCTCCGACCATAAACTTATCTCCGTCAACTGTCCTATATCTTCAGTACGGCCATCCGATCCTCCCAGCCGACGGCGCTTGTGGCACTTTGGCGCTGCCGACTGGGAGGATCTCTGGCAGTACTTCTTTGATTTCCCATGGAATGACTTCTGCTTCCGTGGCCGAGGACCCTCGGAGAGTGCTGAACGCATTACCGAGGTAATCCTATCGGGCATGGAAGCGTACATTCCATTTTCTTTCTCTCAGTCTAATGCAAAACAATCTTGGTTTACTCACGCTTGTTCTACTGCTGTCTGCAACAAGGAGGAAGCATTCAAAAGGTACCGACGCCTTAAAACTCAAGAATCTCATTCTTCCTATGTTTCTGCCCCGAATCAAGCCAAATCTGTTCTTCGACTTGCTAAGCACTCTTTCATCAATAATAAATGCACTGAACTATCCAACTTTAGCTCTTCCCAAGCTTTCTGGCATCTAGCCAAAAACCTCTCCAACAACTTTTCTTCCTCGTCTTTCCCTCCCTTTTTCCACTCTGATGGCACAACCATCACTTCTTCCTCTGACAAAGCTGAACTCTTTACTCAAACTTTTGCCAGAAACTCTACCTTGGATGATTCCGGTGCTATCCCTCCCTCTCCACCCTCCTCTCTCCTACTTATGCCTAATATTCTAATCTCTTCTAAAGATGTACTTTCTACCCTCTCTGGGCTTAATACTAAGAAGGCGTACGGTCCAGACGGTGTTCCTCCTGTTGTACTTAAAAACTGTGCTTCCGTGCTGACCCCCTAGGCAAACTCTTTCGTCTCTGTCTCTCCTCTAACGTCTTTCCTTCTTGCTGGAAGTTTGCTCTCATTCAACCTGTCCCAAAGAAGGGTGACCGCTCTCAACCCTCCAACTATCGTCCAATTGCTCTCATCTCTTGTATCTCTAAAAAATTTAAACTATTCTTGCTTAAAAATTTCTTAAGCATTTCTCTTCTCATAATCTGCTCTCAGATCGCCAGTATGGCTTCCTTAAGGGTCGCTCTACTGGTGATCTTCTTTCATATCTTACTAACTCTTGGTCATCCAACTTTCGGGACTTCGGTGAGACTTTTTCTAGACATATCGAAGGCCTTCGATTGAGTCTGGCACAAATCTTTAATTTCCAAACTGCCCTCCTTCGGTTTCTGTCCCTCCATCTGTGCCTTTGTCTCTAATTTCCTTTCCGGCCGTTCCATAGCTGCGGTTGTGGACGGCCATCGCTCAATTCCTCATCCTATCAACTCTGGTGTTCCTCAGGGTTCTGTCCTATCTCCTATTCTCTTTCTAATTTTCATAAATGATCTTCTCAACTGTACATCTAGTCCCATCCATTCATATGCAGAAGACTCTACTTTACACCACTCAATTAGTTTTCCAGAACGCCCCAGCCAGCAGTCCTTCAAAAGTAAACGTAATGAAGCCATAAAATGTTTTTCTTCTGATCTAGCTACTATTTCCAATTGGGGTAGAGAAAACCTTGTTACCTTTAATGCTTCCAAAACTCAATGTATCCATCTTACTACCCGTCAGGAACCTCCAGAGGACTATCCCTTATTCTTCAACAATACAAAAATCAACCCTTCATCTTCCCTCAATGTTCTCAGTGTCTCTTTTTCTTCTGCTCTCACTTGGAAAGACCATATTACTAGTCTCACTAAGGCAGCCTCCCAGAAGCTAGGTGTGCTCAACCGCCTCAAGGAGTTCTTTACCCCTGCGCAGCTACTTGCTCTGTACAGGGGCACAGTGCATCCTTGTATTGAGTATTGTTCACATGTGTGGGGAGGATCTTCTCACACCGCACTCCTAGATAAAGTAGAAAGGAAAGCTTTTCATATCATTAACTCCCGTCCACTCATCAATTATCTGCAATCTCTCTCTCTCTTCGCTGCAATGTTGCATCTCTCTCACTATTCTATCGCTACTACAATAATCAGTGTTCCTCGGAGCTTTCCCAGTGTATACCACCTCCTCTACATAAGGTACGTAGTACCCGCCTTGCAACACAATCCCACCCCTACTCTGTGCAACTCTCCAACCCAAGAGTGAAACGCTATTCTCAGACTTTCTTCTATTCAACTGCTGAGCTCTGGAACTCTCTCCCAGAATCAGTCTTTCCCTCTTCCTATGACTTAAATTGCTTCAAACTCCGTGTGTCCAGGCATTTTAGCTCGAACGTCCCTTGATTTCGGCCCTGTCACTCTTTGAAATCTGGGGAAGGCACTCGCTGCAGGCAGTTATGCCTTTTGTCTCCCTCATTCACATAGAAAAGAAAAAAAATATATATATATATACCGGACATAGCATTATAATAGCTTCTAGGTTCAGTAATAATGAAATAACAAAGACATAATATATTTACAAGGAGTTTCTCATACCATCGAATACCTTGAAAATATTTTTTATTCTCTTCTTTTTAAGCATCTTTCACAGTCTTCCTGCCCACACTCTTCCATTTCTTCATAACATTCATCATATACATGGACCTATTCATCATCATCCCATAGTTGTATCTTTCTTTTTCATAACATAACTTATTACACCTTCCTAAATATATCTATATATACTTAATACAGTTTACCCATTAAATAGTCTAGTAATAAATGTGATTAATTGTTTATTCATTGCCTTTCTTCTGCTTCTTCTCCTGTTACTTCTTCATTTTGTTATACTAGTTCGTTTTAGTTTTATTTATTCGCCAACTTGTTCTCCTGCTTCTGTCTTTCTCTCCTTCCCTTCTTTTTCCCTCCTCCTCTCCCACAAAATAAGATGCCTCAGAACAATGGAGGCTGTGAGGTCATACGGTTTCCCAAGTGTGTGTGTGAGAGAGAGAGAGAGAGAGAGAGAGAGAGAGAGAGCGAATAAGTGTGTGCGTGACAATGAGAAGAGTAAATGCGTTAGTGTATGTGTATGTGTGTGTGTGTGTGTGTGTGTGTGTATGTGTGTGAAATTAACTTGCTTGTTCGTCAAGGGAAATCCATGCAATGCGAGCTAAGCTGATTATTATCGCGCCTCCTTAACTGGGAATGTATTGCGTGAAATGCATGTTAAGTGTTTATGTATCGTTGAAATGGCTGTGGATGTGTGTGTAGTCTGTATTTTAGCCAATTGGCGACATTTGGAAACGAAGGCTTAGGGTTAATCTGTACGGTACCATTCTCACTACGGTACCAGTCTCACGCGAAGGCTTAGGTTGACCAGTAGCTGAGGTTGACCAGTACGATACCCATCTCACCTTGTAACCGATCACCAACCCCAGATGGGACGTCACAACTTCGTCCACTTATACCAGGTTCCTATTTATACTGCTAGGTGAACAGAGGCTACACCGTTAAGAGACTTGCCCAAATGTGTGTGTGTGTGTGTGTAAAGGCTGAAGGAAATTACCCAAGACATGAATGTTGTTGAATATAAATATTGAAAAACAATAGAGAAAGTCTATTATCCATTTCGCACTTCAATCTTCCCAAGACACCTCCTACTTTCCCAGCCTTCCCTCCTTCCTTTCTTCCTTCCATCCTGGTTTATCTTTCCTCCTTCCTTACTCTTTTCACTATACTGTATATCTCCATGTATCTTCTGTTTCCTTCTCTATAAAATATGTTCTATACCCTGTTCCTAAATGTGTATTTATACTCTACCAATTATTAAATTATATCTTTATCATTAAAGTTTTCCTTGCATTGCCATCTTTTTAGATTTTTGTGTTGTTTTATATATGTTTGTATTCATTAAAAAAAAACATTTAATGTTATTCCTCTATTCATTATATTAACTCAATACCTTCCAAAAATCCCTTCTTCAATTTAATATCTTGTTCCTCTCAATTAGTTCTCCAAATCTATCTCTATCTCACTCCCACTCTCACTCTCTCCACCAATCAATTAACCAACCAATTAAGATTCCTCAGATTTCTTTTCTTTTCACTCTGAAGTTACTTCCTTACCACAAGCAATCCTTCTATTTTTATCTTAACCCATCCTAAGTATCCGTCCACCTCCATCAAAATTGTTTGCTCTCTCTCTCTCTCTCTCTCTCTCTCTCTCTCTCTCTCTCTCTCTCTCTCTCTCTCTCTCTCATAAACCCCTCATAAAATTCCTGTTTTCTCTTTTCTATTTGTTCCTAATATATTTCCATTGCGTTCCATAAAATGTAATATTAATCTCAGAATTATCAACGTATTAGCAATCCAGGAAGCATAAATGCTAAAAAGTAAACAAATACATATTTTGATATTTTATACTCCAAGATACCGAAATAAAAACATATTAGAATTCAACGAATATGTCTATAAGAAATATTACAACTTAACCCATTATGTACCGGTGACGTCTTTATCATTTTAGTTTGGCTATAATTAGAAGATTTTGTGCAGTTTAAGAAGGATCTGTGGAAGTAATAAGGGTTAAGTGAGATAGTTCAAAACCTGTTCATTGCTGGGGCCCTTTTGAGACTGATTAAAATCGTCTAATAGTAACCCGAATATAGTTAAAAGGACGTCGCCGCTATAGAAGGGGTTAATACTAGATAGTCACGACTATTGTCTCCCTTCACAAAGTTCTGGGGAAATATGGAAAATGGGTGCGTGATGTAATAAATGGGTGCGTGATGTAATAAATGGGTGCGTGATGTAATAAATGGGTGCGTGATGTAATAAATGGGTGCGTGATGTAATAAATGGGTGCGTGATGTAATAAATGGGTGCATGATGTAATAAATGGGTGCGTGATGTAATAAATGGGTGCGTGATGTAATAAATGGGTGCGTGATGTAATAAATGGGTGCGTGATGTACTAAATGGGTGCGTGATGTACTAAATGGGTGCGTGATGTACTAAATGGGTGCATGATGTAATAAATGGGTGCGTGATGTAATAAATGGGTGCGTGATGTAATAAATGGGTGCGTGATGTAATAAATGGGTGCGTGATGTAATAAATGGGTGCGTGATGTAATAAATGGGTGCGTGATGTAATAAATGGGTGCGTGATGTAATAAATGGGTGCGTGATGTAATAAATGGGTGCGTGATGTAATAAATGGGTGCGTGATGTAATAAATATGGAAAATGGGTGCGTGATGTAATAAATGGGTGCGTGATGTAATAAATGGGTGCGTGATGTAATAAATGGGTGCGTGATGTAATAAATGGGTGCGTGATGTAACCCCCCCTGGGGGTTAGGGAATAGAATATGCCCCACGTGCCTTCTGCGTGTCGTAAGAGGCGACTAAAGAGGTTGGGTCGGTGGGCTTGCGACCCCCACCCGGAAAAAATATCTAAGCAAAGAAAAACGAACGAACAGCCTCGGATGCGGACGGAACCAACGTTGACGAACCACGACCGACTAAGGACATGCCTTCGGACATTCTGAGAATGGCTACGTGGAATGTTAGTGGCATGAATGATGGCACAAAAGAGAGAGAGGTTCTGGAAGTGTTAGTAAATGCCAGGCTGGATGTATGTGGAATGACAGAGATCAAATGGAAAGGTTCAGATGTGAGAGAGTGGGAGTGTGGAATGGGTGTGTGTGCTGGAGTGAGTGAAGGAACAGCGAGAGAAGGTGCATGTTTGTTTGTAAGTAGCAAATGGAAGGAATGTGTAAGAGAGTATGGGTCTGTGGGTTCAAGGATTGTGTGGGTGAGAATGAAAGTAGGAATACAAACGTGGGTGATTGTATGCGTGTATGCCCCGACAGAGGATATACTTGAAAGAAAGAAAGAGGAGTTCTGGATGAATGTGGAGGCGTGCCTGGAGAAGTTTGACAAGAACGAAAGAATATTTCTGATTGGGGATATGAATGGTAAGGTGAGTGATAGGAAAGTTGAGGTAGTGGTGGGAGGGTGGGGGGTACCATCAGAGGTGAATGGGAATGGTAGTGCACTTGTGGACGTATGTGTGGGGAGGAGGCTTTGGATAGCCAACACCTTCTTCCGACACAGAATGATCCACAGGTACACGTGGAAACGGATGTTGACGATGAAGGATAAGACAGTGGTGGAACGAAAGTCATTGATTGATTATGTATGTGTGGATGAACGAATGAAGAAATCTGTGATGGATGCTAGGGTGTATAGGGGTATTGGAGGGGGTCTGTCTGATCATTATGTAGTGGTAGCTAAGGTTAGGATACAAAAGAAGTGGGTGAGGAGAGCTGGAGGGAGGCGAGAGGAGGGTGGAATGGTGAGGAGGGTGGAGAGGTTGCAGGAGGAGGAAGTCAGGGAGGAGTACAGGAGAGCAGTGGAAAGACGACTAGGTGGGTTCGACCTGGAAGTTATGGAGGAAGTGGAGGAGATGAGCAAGGTGTTTAAGGATGAAATCTGTGCAGCACGTGAGGAGGTGTGTGGAGTGAGGAGAAGAGGGAGGGGAGTGAAAGGTACAGCATGGTGGACAGAAGAGGTAAGAATAGCTGTGGAAGAAAAGAAGAAAGCATATAGAGAGTGGTTGGGTAGTAGAGGGAATGAAGATTCCGAGAGACAGAAACGAGCGAGGTACGTGGAGAGTAAGAGGGTGGTGAAGAGAGTAGTGAAGGAAAGTAAGAGAAGAGTAGATGAGGAATTTGGAAGGAATCTGAGTGTAAAATGGAGGGAGAGTAAGAAACTGTTTTGGAAAGAAGTCAAGAAAGTTAGGGAAGGTAGCAAGGGAAACAGTAAGGGTGTGAAAGATAAGAATGGGAGAATGCTAGCCGAGAAGCAACAGAGAGTCGAAAGATGGAGGGAGTACTTCAGTGAGTTGCTAAATGTAAGGAATGAAGAGCCAGCAAACATAGCTGGATATGGTATGGGAGGAAGAAGAAAAGTAGTGGAGGAGGAGGTGGGGATCAGGAGGTCAGAAGTGTGGGAAGCCATGAAAAGAGTGAAGTTGGGGAAAGCACCAGGAACAGATGGAGTGTGTGGGGAAATGTTGAGGTATGGTGGTGAGATAGTGATAGAATGGGTATGGAAAATGTGCAAACTAGCATGGGAGAAGGGGAGTGCACCCGATGACTGGAAGACTGGCATAATAGTCCCCCTATATAAGGGCAAAGGGGAAAGAGGAGTGTGTGGTAACCACCGAGGAATATGTCTTCTAAGCGTAGTAGGGAAGGTATACTGTAGGGTAGTGATTGAGAGAGTGAGAGTGAGAACGGAGAAATGGATAGGCGACGAGCAGGGAGGTTTTAGGAAGGGAAGAGGATGTGTAGATCAGATTTTTACCCTGAATTGTGTTGTGGAGAAGTATCTGGAGAAGAAACAAAAGGTGTATGTTGCCTTTATGGACTTGGAGAAGGCCTATGACAGAGTGGATAGAGAAGGTTTGTGGAAAGTACTTAGAATATACGGAGTAGAGGGCAAGTTGCTGAAAGCAGTGAAGAGCATGTATGAGGGTGCAAAGGCGGCAGTACGTGTGGAGAGTGAGCAGAGCGAGTTCTTTGACCTGAATGTTGGTTTGAAACAGGGGTGTGTGATGTCCCCGTGGTTGTTTACTGTATATATGGATGGAGTCATGAAAGAAATCCTATCAAGAGCAGTGGATGTTGGTGTATCGCTGAAAAGGGAGGGAATTGAGTGAAAGCTACCTATACTGCTGTTTGCGGATGATACAGTTCTGATGAGTGATAATGAATGGGAGTTGCAGGGTCTGGTAAATGAGTTTGGAACAGTGTGCGAAAAAACGGAATTTGAAGGTAAATACGGGGAAGAGCAAGGTTATGGTCTTCGAAAGGGGTGAAGTCACAGAGTGTGAGGTGAAGCTGAACGGTCAGGCTATGGAGATCGTCAACTCTTTTAAGTATCTGGGCAGTGTGTTGAGTAAAGATGGGACTATGGATGAAGAAGTGCGGGAGAGGGTACAACAGGGGAAGAGGGTTGTAGGAACGCTAAAAGCAGTAACAAGAAATAGGGTGGTCAGTATGGAAGTGAAGAAGTCCTTGCATGACAGTGTGGTAATCCCGACACTGACTTACGGAAGCGAAGCATGGACGTTGGTTGAGAGACTCAGACCAAGAGTGAGAGCAGTGGAAATGAATTACTTAAGGAGTGCGTGCGGAGTTACATGGAGGGATAGACAGACTAATGAGGAAGTAAGAAGGAGGTGTGGTGTGGAGGTAGATGTGCTGGAAAGTGTGAAAAGGAACAACTTGAGATGGTTCGGCCATATGGAACGTATGGAAAGCGAGAGAATGACTAAGAGGGTGTACGAGAGCGAGGTGGAGGGACAGAGAGGGAGAGGTAGACCGAATATGAGGTGGAAGGATGGAGTGAGGAAGTACATGAACGAGGGCGGTGCTGGTTGGGGGGAGGGGCGTCGACTGGCTGGGGACAGAGGTGCATGGGGGCGGTTCGTTCGTGGCCACCCCTTCGGGGATCACGGCGTCAGGCAATAGATAGATAGATAGTGATGTAATAAATGGGTGCGTGATGTAATAAATATGGAAAATGGGTGCGTGATGTAATAAATGGGTGCGTGATGTAATAAATATGTAAAATGGGTGCGTGATGTAATAAATGGGTGCGTGATGTAATAAATGGGTGCGTGATGTAATAAATGGGTGCGTGATGTAATAAAGATTTCACACGGTGTTCCAGTTCAATCAGCCCTTCTTTAACCTCACATTTGTCACCAACATTACTTTTTGGTCATTTTATATGCAGGATTTCTCAAATTAATTAATGTAAAATGTTCAACATAGCTGAATAAGACCATGGAAACTCTATAATTGCAAAGTATATGAACATTATATTAACCCGTTAGGCGCGAGCTACGTGTAGTGAACACCCTACCGCCAGGCGACAATATTAGGCCCTATTCCCACCTAAAATCGTAATTTTACGATAAATATCGTTGTTACTTATTCATATGCACCTATTTTATGTTTAATATGATGATAGTAACATGTAACAACAATAAAACAAGTGGGAATAGTGTTTGCATGGTCAAAATCGCGAATTATAGTCGGCCGGTCCATTCATGAATTGTGGAGCAGAGCGAGGCAGACCTTCCCCTCGCGAGGCCTGAAGCCTGACTTACTCATCCACCCACACTCTACCTTACGCAACACACTCGCTAGTCACATGACGTCACCATAGAACCGGCTTGGAGATGTTGACACGAAAATATACCAATGAATAAGGGAATAACAGGGAAAATGGGTGATAATTGAAGGGGGGGGGGAGGGGAGGGAAGGAGGGGATTTTGACAGATGTGGAGGAGTGATAGAAGATATGGAGGGGAATTATCTCACTTAATCATCATTTCACTTGTTTTAAGTGCTACTGGGGCATTTTAAAAGTTTTTTTTTTTAGGCCTTACCTCTTAAGAGGTTCCTCGCTCTTGCCCACCAAAACCTCTTAAGAGTGTTCTCGCCGTTCCCGAGTTATAACTCGTACAGCACAAACTATTACTTATTATTGCTAGGAGTATGAAAATTGTATCTAAAAGTTGAGTTGTCAAGCAGGGACCAAACTTTGTTTTTGTTTTCCTCCAAATATATATAATAATTGTTGGAATCATTTTCAGCGAATGAAAACCATGCAAATATTTTGAAATCAATATTATTCACATTATTTTCATTGTGATACCTTAATTGACTTAGGCCACAGGGATCATGGTCTGAATACTCTGTAAATTAATTAATGACCTTGGAATTTTTGGGTTAATTGAAAATTAGATAGGACGATAAGCGAAAAATAGAAAAGTAGTAGCTGAGTGAAAACGGTTCTACTGTGCTGACTCCCTGCCTAGGCAAACTCTTACATCTCTGCTTACCTGTAACGTCTTTCCTTCTTGCTGAAAGCTTGCTCTTATTCAATCTGTCCCAAAGAAGAGTGACCGCTCTCAACCCTCCAACTATCGTCCAGTTGCTCTCACTTCCTGCATTAATAAAGTTTTTTTTTAACTATTCTGAACTCAAAATTTCTTAAGCATTATTTTCCCATAATCTACTTTCAGATCGCCAGTATTGTTTCCTTATGGGTCGCTCTGCTGGTTATTTCCTTGATTATCTTACTAACTCTTGGTCATCCTGCCTTCGGGACTTCGTTGAGACTTTTTCTATTGCCCTATACATATCGAAAGCCTGCGATAGAGTCTGGCACAAATCTTTAATTTCCAAACTACCCTCCTTCGGTTTCTATTCCTCTACCTGTATCTGTGCCTTTGTCTCTAATTTCCTTTCTGGCCGTTCCATAGCTGTACTTGTGGACGGCCATCGCTCACTTCCTCAACCTATCAACTGCAGTGTTCCTCAGGGCTCTTTCCTGTTTCCAGTTCTCTTTCTAATATTCATAAATTATCTCCTCAAGTGTACCTCTAGTCTCATCCACTCATATGCTGAAGACTCTACCTTACACTTTTCAGCTTGTTTTTTACAACAATACAGCATGCAATCACTCCAAAAGTCACATAACGAGGTCATAGAATGCCTATCTTCTGATCTATCAATTAGTTCTGATTGAGGCAGACAAAATCTTGTTACTTTCAATGCCTCCAAGAACCAATTTCTCCCTCTATCTACCTGTCGCAATCATCCACAAGACTTATCAATTATTGCTCAACAATACACAAGTCAACCCTTCATCTTCTCTCAATATTCTTGGTGTATCTTTTTCATTCAACCTTACTTGGAAAGATCATATTACCACTCTTGCTAAAAACAGCTTCCCAAAAGTTAAGTGTGCTCAACAGTCTCCGTGGGTTTTTCACTCCTTTACAGCATCTTGCTCTGTACAGGGGTACAGTAAGTCCATGTATCGAGTATTGTTTGCATGTGTGGGGAGGTTCCACCCATACCGCACTTCTCAAAAGAGTAGAGTCAAAAGCATTTCGCCTTATCAACTCAATTTCAATTCATAGATACGCCGACTAGAGGTAATAATATTCTCGATTTAGTTTTCAGTAACAATGAACATATGGTAAATAATGTAGAGATAGGGGACCACCTAGGAAATAGTGACCACAATTCTGTGTATTTTAATATACAATGGAAAGGTAATACCAGAGAGAATACAACATTAATACCTGACTTTAGAAAAGCCAATTATGGTGGGTTAAGAAGAGCCCTATTAGCGGACCCTATGGTCAAAAAATTAAGTCGATCCAGGTGTCCAAATGAGTGTACCCCTTCTCAGGCACCTGTCATCTTAAGTCAGGAAGAGACGTCAACCTTGGTAGATACATACGATAATTTTATCAAGTCAGTATTCAATGCACAAAATAAATACATCCCCAAAAGAAAATTTAGATCAACACAGAACCAACCCAAATGGATGAATAATAGACTATTAGATCTTCTAGGACAAAAGAGAGGAATATATAGAAAAATTAGAAAAGGCGAAATTCACCTACTTGCTTACTATCAGAATCTATCAAGACAGGTAAAAAAAGGATATTAGGAAAGAAAAAAGAAATTATGAAATTAAGGTTGCCAATGACTCAAAAAATAATCCTAAAGCTTTTTACCAACTATATAAATCCAAGGTTAGAGATTGCAACTCTCCAACCCAAGAGTGAAACGTTACTCTCAAACTTTCTTCTACTCAACATCTGAGCTCTGGAACTCTCTCCCAGAATCAGTCTTTCCCTCTTCCTATGACTTAAATTGCTTCAAACTCCGTGTGTCCAGGCATTTTGGCTCGAACGTCCCTTGATTTTGGCCCTGTCACTCTTTCAACTATGGGGGAGGCACTCGCTATAGGCAGTTATGCCTTTTGCCTCCCTCAATCACATAGAAAAAAAAAAAAAAAAAAAAAAAATTGGTCCCCTTAAAACTTCGATAGGAGAAATGACAGAACATGATTTAGAAATGTGCAGTACATTAAATAGTCAATTTCTTTCCGTTTTCACTAATGAAAATTTGGCACAGTTTCCAGAAGTCCGTAAGGTATATAGCGATAGTATAGAAAATAGGTTAAGTACAGTTACTATACGTAGAAATGATGTGCTTAAGGAAATTGACAGACTGAAACCTCATAATTCGCCTGGTCCTGATGAGGTATATGCTAGAGTATTAAAAGAATGTAGGGATGAGTTAAGTTACCCATTAATATTTTTATTTAACAAGTCATTGGAGACAGGTATAGTTCCAGAAGCTTGGAAGCTTGCAAACGTAGTTCCGATCTTCAAAAAGGTGACAAATCAATAGCATCCAATTACCGTCCCATTAGTCTTACATCAATCATAGGAAAGCTACTAGAGTCAATTATTGCTAGTAAAATTAGAAACCACTTAGATACATTTAATTTAATAAATTCTTCTCAGCATGGATTCACTCAGGGACGTTCTTGCCTTACTAATTTGCTTAGTTTTTTTCTCAGAGGTATATGAAGCAGTAGATAATGACAAGTCATATGATATAATATATTTAGATTTCAGTAAAGCTTTCGACAGAGTCCCCCATGAGAGATTGATGAGAAAGGTTGAGGCGCATGGAATAGGTGGGGCGTTGTTGGGATGGATTAGGTCATGGCTAATTGGTAGGAAGCAGAGAGTCAGCATAAATGGTACGAAGTCAGAATGGGGAGCAGTCAAAAGTGGTGTCCCCCAGGGATCTGTATTAGGTCCTCTGTTGTTTGTTATATACATAAATGACCTTGATTTAGGTATAACTAGTAGGATAAGTAAATTTGCAGACGATACCAAAATGGGGAGAACAATTGATTCAGATAGAGATATAGAGTGCCTCCAAAGGGATCTAGATACCTTACACGAATGGTCAGTAAATTGGCAGATGAAGTTTAACATTGACAAATGCAAGGTATTACAGATAGGGAAGATGCATACAAATGTTAAATATAAACTAGCTAATGTGGAATTAGAAAACTCGAATTGTGAGAAAGATCTAGGTGTGTTTGTTAGCAATGATTTGAAGCCTAGACAACAGTGTATAAGCGTTCGAAACAAGGCAAACAGGATTCTCGGGTTCATCTCAAGGAGTGTGAGTAACAGAACTGCTGATGTTATCTTAAAACTTTACTTGTCATTAGTGAGACCCCATATGGATTATGCTGTTCAATTTTGGTGTCCTTATTACAGAATGGACATAGATTCATTGGAGAGAGTACAACGTAGAATGACAAAAATGATCCATAATATTAGAAATCTTCCGTATAAAGAAAGGTTGAAGAAATTAGGCTTACATTCGTTAGAGAGACGCAGAGTTAGAGGGGATATGATAGAGGTGTTCAAGTGGGTTAGTGGGATTAACAAAGGGGACATGACAAATGTGCTAAAGCTAAGTGATAGCGAAAGAACTCGTACCAATGGTTTCAAATTAGATAAATTTCGTTTCAGAAAATATATAGGCAAATATTGGTTTGGTAACAGAGTTGTAGATGGGTGGAATGGACTACCAAGTGCTATAGTGGGATTAAAAACGATATGGAGCTTTAAGATAAAATTGGATAAGCATATGGACGAGAAGGGTTGGGTGTGAAGGGGGATCAGCCGGGTTGGGCCAATCAGCGCTCTGCAGACCCCCGTAATCCTGCGTTAATCTCTAACCGTTTTGGTAAGATGATCCTCAGGGTATTAGAGTGTTGAGCCTATAATTGGGCTTTGTAATTGGGGTTGTGTGGGACAGGGATCTGCCTTGCTTAGGCCAATCGGCTTTCTGCAGACTCCCATTTTCTTATGTTCTTATGTTCTTATTTCCTCTTACTAGTTCCTTACAATCTCTTTCTACACGCTGCAATGTTGCATCTCTTTCACTCTTCTATCACTATTACAACAATCAGTGTTCTATAGAGCTCTCTCAGTGCATACCTCCTCCCTTGCGGCGAGTGCGAGGCACACGCCTTTCAACACAGTCCCACTCCTATTCTGTCCAACTCTCAAATCTAAGAATTATCAAATGTTCAGTCTTTCTTCAACTCAACTAGTTAACTCTGGCAGTTTCTTCCTCAATCAATGTTTCCTTCATCCTATGCATTAAACCGCATTGAACTTCGTGTGACCAGGCAGTTTGACCTGAACGGCTCTCTGTCACTCTGTCACTCTTTTGACTTTAGGGGAGACACTTGTTACAGGCAACCTGTCTTTTGTCTACTTCATACACATAGAAAATAATATATTAAGTAGTTGTTCATTAATCAATACCGGTAAACATTTTAGTGTTATATTGTCAATGGATTCACAAGGCAATAATATTTTGATTGCTATAACCGAAAGTGTCATAATATGTGTGCTGGATTGTGTCAAGTGCTTTTGTTTCTATTGTTAGTGTCTAAAGAAATGTTCGCTATTAATCCAACCATTGATCAAATGATTGGTAAGGTGGTAAGATTTGTAAAGTATTATTTTTCCAGCAGAAATGACTAGATGAGGAAATGATGTTGATTACGTATTGAACACGCACGCGCACGCGCGCACACACACACACACACACACACACACACACACACACACACACACACACACGTACGGACACACACACACACACACTCTCTCTCTTTTGACGTTTTTGTTAGGCAGTCTGGGTATACCATAGATGATCGAAAAGTATACTAAAGTTAATTTCGATTACTGTCTTGTATAGTATGTTCTCATTAAAATACTATATTTTCTAAAGCAATGCCTGTCTTATTGTAATAGTGACAAAACTAAATTCAGGCTATAGATTGTGGATAGATAAATATATAGATAGATAGTGAGTAAGTACCAAAATTAAGCTACTTCAAAGATACTATAGAGATACGGGAGAGACATTCAGATAATAGTGAGGATCAAGGTAAATAATACGTTAAAGCTACAAGAATATGACCAAAACAATGTAAACATAAATCCCAGACGAAAATGAAAGAGGTATCGAAAATGATGTTGAGGGATAACAATAAAGCAGAGTACAAAACGAAAAAGTCCTAGGGGAAAAAAAACATTGAAACTATAAGAGGAGGAGGAATACAAGAGGGAGAGTTAGAAGTAAAATAATTATAAAACAAGAGTGGTTCAATAGAGAAAAGAACCTGTTGTTGTTTTCTCGCCTTCTCACGGTATCCCATCACTATTTTCTGTCTCACTACACTATGGGTAATGTTCTCTGGTTAAGAAAAGAAAGTCAAGTGTTTGTGAATCCTCGAAAGAGGAGATATGGGCGCTATATAAGTAACCAGATGATGATGATGATTATACAGGGTGCCCAGGAGAAAAGGTCATAGCTTTGGGAAATTATAAAACAAGGTATTCTAAGCATAAAATGTTCTATAACAAAAAGTCCAAATCTCAACCGTTAAACAAATATTGAAGGTTTTATGTAATGTCCTCCCCCCACCACTGTACTGGACTCTCCCATGTCAAATAGTTTCCAACTGGTCCAAAGTGAGCTAATACCTCTATAATAAATGTGTAACTTGCAGAATTATAACATCTTTATAATAACATGGGGAAATACATAGGAAAATACCATTTTCAACATACAATATCTCAATACTGGTTGACAATCGGAATATGTCTTATAGAACATTTTAGGCTTAGAATACCTTGTTAAATCATCTCTCAAAGTTATGACCTTTCCTCCTAGGACACCCTATATATATATATATATATATATATATATATATATATATATATATATATATATATATATACAGTATATATATATATATATATTGTGTTCTTTGATTTTCCTATGTTTATGAAGGAGACAAAAGGCAGGCTGCCTGAGGTGAGTGTCTCCCCCAAAGCCAAAAGAGTGACAGAGAGCCAAATTGAAGGGGCGTGGGGGTCATAGTGCCTGGACACACGAAGTTTAACCCTGGATAGGAATCATAGTGCCAAAAACGGAACGTGGTGGTGCGCGGAAACCGATATATGATCACCGCGCACCCAAATTAATATTATGATACATTTATTATAAATATGAAATTTACTTTGATTTTCAATTACACTCTCCATAATGTTAAGGAAGCTTTATATTTATTGTAGCAAGTGACAAACAAAATCTATCTCAATTACCGGATTTTATATGAATATTTATATGCGGTGTGCCACAATTGGTACGAGAGGACCTTAATCGGAACACAAATCCTACGATACCTATCCAGGGTAGTAGTCTAAATCATAAGATGAAGGGAGAATGATTAAAGGAGAGAGTTCCAGAGTTAATTTGTTAATATGAAAAAATCTTGAACAAAATTTGCTAATTATTGAGTTGGAGAGCTGGACAGCATAGGAGTGGGACTATGTTGAAAGGCGGGTGCCATGCACTCGCTACACGGGAGAGGGAATGCTCTGAGAGAGCTCTGAAGAACACTGATTGGTGTAATAGCGATAGAAGAGTGAAAGAGATGCAACACTGCAGCGTGTAGAAAGATATTGAAGGGAACTAGTAAGATGAAGTGAGTTGATGAGGCGAAATGCTATTGAATCTACTCTTTCAAGAAGTGTGGTAATGGTGGAGCCACCCCACACATGCGTACAATACTCAAAACATGGGCGCACTGTACCCAGGATACGGTAGAGCGCACCTATCTTCCGGGAAGCTGCTCTAGCAAGAGTGGTAATATGATTTGTCCAAGAAAGGTCGGATGAAAAATATACACCAAGAATATTGAGAGTAGATGAAGGGTTGATTTGTGTATTGTTGAAAAGTAATTGAGTCTTGTGGAAGATTGCGATGGTGGATTGCGATGGTGATTGCGATGGTGGACTAGTAGGATAAGTAAATTCGCAGACGATACTAAAATGGGGAGATCAATTGATTCAGATAGCGATATAGAGTGCCTCCAAAGGGATCTAGATACCTTACATGAATGGTCAGTAAATTGGCAGATGAAGTTTAACATTGACAAATGCAAGGTATTAAAGATAGGGAAGATGCAAACAAATGTTAAATATAAACTAGCTAATTTAGAATTAGAAAATTCAGACTGCGAGAAAGATCTAGGTGTGTTTGTTAGCAATGATTTGAAGCCTAGAAAACAGTGTATAGGCGTTCGTAATAAGGCAAACAGGATTCTCGGGTTCATCTCTAGGAGTGTGAGTAACAGAACTGCTGATGTTATCTTAAAACTTTACTTGTCATTAGTGAGACCCCATATGGATTATGCTGTCCAATTTTGGTGTCCTTATTACAGAATGGACATAGATTCATTGGAGAGAGTACAGCGTAGAATGACAAAAATGATCCATAATATTAGAAATCTTCCGTATGAAGAAAGGTTGAAGAAATTAGGTTTACATTCGTTAGAGAGACGCAGAGTTAGAGGGGATATGATAGAGGTGTTCAAGTGGGTTAGTGGGATTAACAAAGGGGACATGACAAATGTACTAAAGCTCAGTGATAGCGAAAGAACTCGTACCAATGGTTTCAAATTAGATAAATTTCGTTTCAGAAAAGATATAGGCAAATATTGGTTTGGTAACAGAGTTGTAGATGGGTGGAATGGACTACCAAGTGCTATAGTGGGATCTAAAACTGTAGGGAGCTTTAAGATAAAATTGGATAATCATATGGACGAGAAGGGTTGGGTGTGAAGGGGGATCAGCCGGGTTGGGCCAATCAGCGCTCTGCAGACCCCCATAATCCTGCGTTAATCTCTAACCGTTTTGGTAAGATGATCCTCAGGGTATTAGAGTGTTGAGCCTATAATTGGGCTTTGTAATTGATTTGGGGTTGTGTGGGACAGGGATCTGCCTTGCTTGGGCCAATCGGCTTTCTGCAGACTCCCATTTTCTTATGTTCTTATGTTCTTATGGATAGAAGGAGAAATTGGGCCTTGGAGGCATTGAAAGTAAAACGATTTTCTATGCCTTAATTAGAAATACTTGATAGATCAGAAAATGGAAATGCTATGGCCTCGTCACGTGAGTTTTGGAGTGATTGCATGCTGGGTTGTTGTGAAAAACTTGAATAGTGTAAGGTAGAGTCATCAACATATGAGTGGATAGGACTAGAGGTACAGTTGCGTAGATCATTAATGTATATTAAAAAGAGAACTGGAGACAGGACAGAATCCTGAGGAACACCGGAGTTTATAGGATGAGGAAGTGAGCAAGTGCAGCTATGGAACGGTCAGAAAGAACATTTGAAATCAGCAAAGGAGGCCAGGTGGTGAAACAGGAGTTCCAGTTGTCCTTAGCCACGACCTGTAGCACTCTCCGTGAGTACTGCCCTGTTCGGCTGGTGCCTACAGCCTCCTCCTAGCATTATATACAACAACATAACTAATAACACTATCAAACAAGAATATATGCAGCATATACTGTACAGTATACACAAACCAGCGCTCACAAACAATAATACAACAAGAATATATGCAGCATATACTGTACAGTATACACAAACCAGCGCTCACAAACAATAATACAACAAGAATATATGCAGCATATACTGTACAGTATACACAAACCAGCGCTCACAAACAATAATACAACAAGAATATATGCAGCATATACTGTACAGTATACACAAACCAGCGCTCACAAACAATAATACAACAAGAATATATGCAGCATATACTGTACAGTATACACAAACCAGCGCTCACAAACAATAATACAACAAGAATATATGCAGCATACACTGTACAGTATACACAAACCAGCGCGCACAAACAATAATACAACAAGAATATATGCAGCATATACTGTACAGTATACACAAACCAGCGCTCACAAACAATAATACAACAAGAATATATGCAGCATATACTGTACAGTATACACAAACCAGCGCGCACAAACAATAATACAACAAGAATATATGCAGCATATACTGTACAGTATACACAAACCAGCGCTCACAAACAATAATACAACAAGAATATATGCAGCATATACTGTACAGTATACACAAACCAGCGCTCACAAACAATAATACAACAAGAATATATGCAGCATATACTGTACAGTATACACAAACCAGCGCTCACAAACAATAATACAACAAGAATATATGCAGCATATACTGTACAGTATACACAAACCAGCGCGCACAAACAATAATACAACAAGAATATATGCAGCATATACTGTACAGTATACACAAACCAGCGCGCACAAACAATAATACAACAAGAATATATGCAGCATATACTGTACAGTATACACAAACCAGCGCTCACAAACAATAATACAACAAGAATATATGCAGCATATACTGTACAGTATACACAAACCAGCGCGCACAAACAATAATACAACAAGAATATATGCAGCATATACTGTACAGTATACACAAACCAGCGCGCACAAACAATAATACATCAAGACAAATAATAATAATCTAAGTTATTAATTTCACACCCAACACCAAACACCGCCCAATTAAATTAAGGAAAGCTTGTGATCCTACCAGGATTCGAACCTGGGTTATCACATGCATATTTTAAACACTCTAACCATTACACCATCAAGACAGATATAAGTACAGCACATGCTCACGATTCATATCCATTTATCGAATACTGGATATTGATCTAATCATCTATTGTCCCCAACTGCGCTATGAATAGCCTAATGATTAAGCGAAGGGAAGGAATACTTTATGGGACACAGATCACTTAGGGCCGACCTCGCTAAGACATATTCCTGAATCTGATGATAATCTAATTTATTAATTTCACACCCAACACCAAACACCACCCAATGAAAAAAGTAAAATTCACACCATGTAGAATTAACGTAATTCAGTGTTAATAATATTATGCTAATAGTTACTATGCTTGCAGTATGAATGTAGATACTCACATGATGGTGTTTTCCTATCTCAATACAGTCTTGTAGTTGGCGCTACCAACATAAATGAGCTTAAAAGAGGTTATCAACATTGAATGACCAAACGATAATAGTCTATGACTCTTTCTAGTTATAAGAATGTTGCCAGTGTGTATGAGTACTGACCACTGACAGCTCTGAGTGTCTACCATTCCTGGACTGTTTGCAGAGTATAGCTGGTATCACATGAAAGCATTTTTCCTACAATTGTCTCCTCAACAATATAGTCTATTAGTGAGACCCCATATGGATTATGCTGTTCAATTTTGGTGTCCTTATTACAGAATGGACATAGATTCATTGGAGAGAGTACAACGTAGAATGACAAAAATTATCCATAATATTAGAAATCTTCCGTATAAAGAAAGGTTGAAGAAATTAGGCTTACATTCGTTAGAGAGACGCAGAGTTAGAGGGGATATGATAGAGGTGTTCAAGTGGGTTAGTGGGATTAACAAAGGGGACATGACAAATGTACTAAAGCTCAGTGATAGCGAAAGAACTCGTACCAATGGTACGATAAATTTCGTTTCAGAAAAGATATAGGCAAATATTGGTTTGGTAACAGAGTTGTAGATGGGTGGAATGGACTACCAAGTGCTATAGTGGGATTAAAAACAATAGGGAGCTTTAAGATAAAATTGGATAAGCATATGGACGAGAAGGGTTGGGTGTGAAGGGGGATCAGCAGGGTTGGGCCAATCAGCGCTCTGCAGACCCCCGTAATCCTGCGTTAATCTCTAACCGTTTTGGTAAGATGATCCTCAGGGTATTAGAGTGTTGAGCCTATAATTGGGCTTTGTAATTGGGGTTGTGTGGGACAGGGATCTGCCTTGCTTAGGCCAATCGGCTTTCTGCAGACTCCCATTTTCTTATGTTCTTATGTTCTTATTACTTGCTTTTTCTGGACCCCTTTCTCCCTCATGTTTAGCATATTAGCTTTGAGGTTTTAAGACGTTAGGAAAGCACTGGTTTGGAAATAGAGTTGTTAACATGTGGAAGGCTTTCTGCAGACTCCCATTTTCTTATGTTCTTATGTTGTATGTAGGCCAGAAATCTAAACCTCTATAACTCAAAAAGGGTTAGATTATTGCGTCTGTCATTTCCACACATATTACCTCGCTGACTCTTCCCAAGTGGTAGAAATATTAGCTCAAATTACACTAGCTCTTCTGGAGTTATAGACGTTAGTGGTCAATATGTTGGCCTTATTATAGTGAATAAACTATAGCGATCAGCTCACAAGGTAATTTTTAGAAGAACTTTGTTGTACATAATTATTCATCTATCTTTATCTCCGCCAAATAAAGTTAGCGGAGATTATAACTAGTATAGTTTCCGATACCGGTGCAAAAGAACCCAGATATTTAATTAGAAAAATGTTGACCATAAAAAGTTGACAATGAAAGTTATCGTGTGATACCCTCTTAAATGTAAAGATAGGGTTGAAGGAGACAATGTGGACAACAAGACGGTAGAAATGTAAAGATAGGGTTGAAGGAGACAATGTGGACAAGAAGACGGTAGAAATGTAAAGATAGGGTTGAAGGAGACAATGTGGACAACAAGACGGTAGAAATGTAAAGATAGGGTTGAAGGAGACAATGTGGACAACAAGACGGTAGAAATGTAAAGATAGGGTTGAAGGAGACAATGTGGACAACAAGACGGTAGAAATGTAAAGATAGGGTTGAAGGAGACAATGTGGACAACAAGACGGTAGAAATGTAAAGATAGGGTTGAAGGAGACAATGTGGACAACAAGACGGTAGAAATGTAAAGATAGGGTTGAAGGAGACAATGTGGACAACAAGACGGTAGAAATGTAAAGATAGGGTTGAAGGAGACAATGTGGACAACAAGACGGTAGAAATGTAAAGATAGGGTTGAAGGAGACAATGTGGACAACAAGACGGTAGAAATTATGAGGAAATATAACGACGAAGAGCAATATGAATAGTCGAAAATAGAACAATACAAAGAAAATAAAAATAAATTCCACGGGTAAAGTAGATAAAGACAATGCATAGGAGAATAACAGACAAGCACGAGGGAAGAAGACAAAGATGAAGAGAGAATAAAACAAAATAAACATAATCAAAGGTCAATGACAAAGAACAATGACTCTCTCTCTCTCTCTCTCTCTCTCTCTCTCTCTCTCTCTCTCTCTCTCTCTCTCTCTCTCTCTCTCTCTCTCTCTCTCTCTCTCTCTCTCTCTCTCTCTCTCTCTCTCTCTCTCTCTCTCTCTCTCTCTCTCTCTCTCTCTCTCTCTCTCTCTCTCTCTCTCTCTCTCTCTCTCTCTCTCTCTCTCTCTCTCTCTCTCTCTAGCCAGTCTTCAGCTATACGGATGTTGAAAAAAAGTTGCCGCACCCAGATTCCTTGAGTCCCCGACCAACACTACACTCCCAGACACAAGAAAGTTAATGCCCGACAGCAATAAACAACACTATATTACACTACACTGCACTACACTACACTATACTATACTACACTATACTATACTACACTATACTACACTACACGATACTATACTACACTATACTATACTACACTATACTATACTACACTATACTATACTACACTATACTACACTATACTATACTACACTATACTATACTACACTATACTATACTACACTATACTATACTACACTATACTATACTACACTATACTATACTACACTATACTATACTACACTATACTATACTACACTATACTATACTACACTATACTATACTACACTATACTACACTATACTATACTACACTATACTACACTACACGATACTATACTACACTATACTATACTACACTATACTATACTACACTATACTATACTACACTATACTACACTATACTATACTACACTATACTATACTACACTATACTATACTACACTATACTATACTACACTATACTATACTACACTATACTATACTACACTATACTATACTACACTATACTATACTACACTATAATATACTATACTGATATACTATACTACACTATACTATATTGATATACTATACTACACTATAATATACTATACTGATATACTATACTGCACTACACTATACTATACTACACTACACGATACTATACTACACTATACTATACTACACTATACTATACTACACTATACTATACTACACTATACTATACTACACTATATTATACTACACTATACTATACTACACTATACTATACTACACTATACTATACTACACTATACTACACTACACTATACTATACTACACTATACTACACTATACTATACTACACTATACTATACTACACTATACTACACTACACTATACTATACTACACGATACTATACTACACTATACTATACTACACTATACTACACTACACTATACTACACTATACTACACTACACTATACTATACTACACTAAACTATACTATACTACACTATACTACACTATACTACACTACACTATACTATACTACACTATACTATACTACACTATACTACACTACACTATACTATACTACACTATACTATACTACACTATACTATACTACACGATACTATACTACACTATACTATACTACACTATACTATACTACACTATACTACACTACACTATACTATACTACACTATACTATACTACACTATACTATACTACACTATACTACACTACACTATACTATACTACACTATACTATACTACACTATACTATACTACACTATACTATACTACACTATAATACACTATACTACACTACACGATACTATACTACACTATACAATACTACACTATACTATACTACACTATACTACACTATACTACACTACACTATACTATACTACACTATACTATACTACACTACACTATACTATACTACACTATACTACACTACACTATACTATACTACACTATACTATAAGAACATAAGAACATAAGAAAATGGGAGTCTGCAGAAAGCCGATTGGCCTAAGCAAGGCAGATCCCTGTCCCACACAACCCCAATTCAATTACAAAGCCCAATTATAGGCTTCACACTCTAATACCCTGAGGATCATCTTACCAAAACGGTTAGAGATTAACGCAGGATTATGGAGGTCTGCAGAGCGCTGATTGGCCCAACCCGGCTGATCCCCCTTCACACCCAACCCCTCTCGTCCATATGCTTATCTAATTTTATCTTAAAGCTCCCTACAGTTTTAGATCCCACTATAGCACTTGGTAGTCCATTCCACCCATCTACAACTCTGTTACCAAACCAATACTTGCCTATATCTTTTCTGAAACGAAATTTATCTAATTTGAAACCATTGGTACGAGTTCTTTCGCTATCACTGAGCTTTAGTACATTTGCCATGTCCCCTTTGTTAATCCCACTAACCCACTTGAACACCTCTATCATATCCCCTCTAACTCTGCGTCTCTCTAACGAATGTAAACCTAATTTCTTCAACCTTTCTTCATACGAAAGATTTCTAATATTATGGATCATTTTTGTCATTCTACGCTGTACTCTCTCCAATGAATCTATGTCCATTCTGTAATAAGGACACCAAAATTGGACAGCATAATCCATGTGGGGTCTCACTAATGACAAGTAAAGTTTTAAGATAACATCAGCAGTTCTGTTACTCACACTCCTAGAGATGAACCCGAGAATCCTGTTTGCCTTATTACGAACGCTTATACACTGTTTTCTAGGCTTCAAATCATTGCTAACAAACACACCTAGATCTTTCTCACAGTCTGAATTTTCTAATTCTAAATTAGCTAGTTTATATTTAACATTTGTTTGCATCTTCCCTATCTTTAATACCTTGCATTTGTCAATGTTAAACTTCATCTGCCAATTTACTGACCATTCATGTAAGGTATCTAGATCCCTTTGGAGGCACTCTATATCGCTATCTGAATCAATTGATCTCCCTATTTTAGTATCGTCTGCGAATTTACTTATCCTACTAGTTATACCTAAATCTAGGTCATTTATGTATATAAGAAACAACAGGGGACCTAATACCGATCCCTGGGGGACACCACTTTTGACTGCTCCCCATTCTGACTTGGTACCATTTATGCTGACTCTCTGCTTCCTACCAATTAGCCATGACCTAATCCATCCTAACAACGCCCCACCTATTCCATGTGCCTCAACCTTTCTCATCAATCTCTCATGAGGGACTCTGTCGAAAGCTTTACTGAAATCTAAATATATAATATCATATGACTTGTCATTATCTACTGCTTCATATACCTCTGAGAAAAAACTAAGCAAATTAGTAAGGCAAGACCGTCCCTGAGTGAATCCATGCTGAGAAGAATTGATTAAGTTAAATGTTTCTAAGTGGTTTCTCATTTTCCTAGCAATAATTGACTCTAGTAGTTTTCCTATGATTGAAGTGAGACTAATGGGACGGTAATTGGATGCTATTGATTTATCACCTTTTTTGAAGATCGGAACTACATTTGCAAGCTTCCAAGCTTCTGGAACTATACCTGTTTCTAATGACTTGTTAAATAGAAATGTTAATGGATAACTTAACTCATCTCTGCATTCTTTTAATACTCTAGCATATACCTCATCAGGACCAGGCGATTTATGAGGTTTCAGTCTGTCAATTTCCTTAACCACATCATTTCTACTTATAGTAACCGTACTTAACCTATTTTCTATACTATCGCTGTATACCTTACGGACTTCTGGAAACTGTGCCAAATTTTCATTAGTGAAAACGGAAAGAAATTGACTATTTAATGTACTGCACATTTCTAAATCACTTTCTGTCAATTTTCCTATAGAAGTTTTAAGGGGACCAATTACATCTCTAACCTTGGATTTATATAGTTGGTAAAAAGCTTTAGGATTATTTTTTGAGTCATTGGCAACCTTAATTTCATAATTTCTTTTTTCTTTCCTAATATCCTTTTTTACCTGTCTTGATAGATTCTGATAGTAAGCAAGTAGGTGAATTTCGCCTTTTCTAATTTTTCTATATATTCCTCTCTTTTGTCCTAGAAGATCTAATAGTCTATTATTCATCCATTTGGGTTGGTTCTGTGTTGATCTAAATTTTCTTTTGGGGATATATTTATTTTGCGCATTGAATACTGACTTGATAAAATTATCGTATGTATCTACCAAGTTTGACGTCTCCTCCTGACTTAAGATGACAGGTGCCTGAGAAAGGATACACTCATTTGGACACCTGGATCGACTTAATTTTTTGACCATAGGGTCCGCTAACAGGGCTTCTCTTAACCCACCATAATTGGCTTTTCTGAAGTCAGGTATTAATGTTGTATTCTCTCTGGTATTACCTTTCCATTGTATATTAAAATACACAGAATTGTGATCACTATTTCCTAGGTGGTCCCCGATTTCTACACTATTTATCATATGTTCATTGTTACTGAAAACTAAATCGAGAATATTATCACCTCTAGTTGGCGTATCTATGAATTGAGATAAAAAACTATCTTGTACTACCTCAATAAACTCCTTTGAATCAGAGTCGCCTATTTGTTGCTGCCAATCTATATTAGGGAAATTAAAATCCCCCATAATGCACACGTTGCTAAGCCTTGATGCTATTTTAATTTCCTCCCATAATGATGTTCCGTCATTTCTACTCATATTTGGCGGTCTATACATAACTCCAATAACTAAAGTCTCACTACCTTCGTTAACTTCTACCCAAACACTTTCATTTTCATTATTTACTCTAATACCTGATTTAGTACAGCTTTTTAATGAACTCCTGACAAACACTGCTATACCGCCACCCCTCTTACTTGTTCGGTCATATTTAAACAAACTATATCCCGGTATATCAAACTCTGCTAAAAAATGCCTGGTTTCTGTATTAATCCATGTTTCAGTTAGCGCTATTATGTCTATATTTTCTTTGCTAACCAGTGCTCTAAGTTCGTTCATTTTGTTACATAAACTCCTGCAATTTGTATAATAAACACTCAAACTATTACTTGTATTTGCAACTATTTTTCTATTGTTTTTAACTAATTTATTTTTACCTGTTGAACTACTGGACCTAGACGGAACATCTACGCTATCAGAATGTTCGTTATTACTATCAATTTGATGTGGCTGGGATTCTATTTTACTTACACACCTATGGTTTATTAACAAAACCCCGCAACAAACTTGTCGAGTGAGCTGGCTAAGGTCGAAACTCCTAGTCGAGAGAGATGTACTCCATCCTGGGCATACAGTACTACACTATACTACATACTATACTATACTACACTATACTATACTACACTATACTATACTACACTATACTACACTATACTACACTACACGATACTATACTACACTATACAATACTACACTATACTATACTACACTATACTACACTATACTACACTACACTATACTATACTACACTATACTATACTACACTATACTACACTACACTATACTATACTACACTATACTATACTACACTATACTATACTACACTACACCACATACACTACACGATATACTACACGATACTATACTACACTATACTGCACTATACTATACTATACTACACTATACTATACTACACTACACTATACTATACTACACTACACTATACTGATATACTATACTGATATACTATACTGATATACTGCACTATACTATACTATACTATACTATACTACACTATACTACACTACACTATACTATACTGATATACTATACTACACTATACTATACTACACTATACTATACTACACTATACTATACTACACTATACTACACTACACTATACTATACTGATATACTATACTACACTATACTACACTACACTATACTATACTACACTATACTATACTACACTATACTATACTACACTATACTATACTACACTATACTACACTACACTATACTATACTACACGATACTATACTACACTATACTATACTACACTATACTATACACTATACTATACTACACGATACTATACTACACTACTATACTACACGATACTATACTACACTATACTATACTACACTATACTATACTACACTATACTATACTACACTATACTATACTACACTATACTATACTACACTATACTATACTACACTATACTATACTACACTATACTATACTACACTATACTACACTACACTATACTATACTACACTATACTATACTACACTATACTATACTACACTATACTACACTACACTATACTATACTACACTATACTATACTACACTATACTATACTACACTATACTATACTACACTATACTATACTACACTATACTATACTACACTATACTATACTACACTATACTATACTACACTATACTACACTACACTATACTATACTACACTATACTATACTACACGATACTATACTACACTATACTATACTACACTATACTACACTACACGATACTATACTACACTATACTATACTACACTATACTATACTACACTATACTATACTACACTATACTACACTACATGATACTATACTACACTATACTACACTACACTATACTATACTACACTATACTATACTACACTATACTATACTACACTGTACTACACTACACTATACTATACTACACTATACTATACTACACTATACTACACTACACTATACTATACTACACGATACTATACTACACTATACTATACTACACTATACTATACTACACTATACTATACTACACTATACTATACTACACTATACTATACTACACTATACTATACTACACGATACTATACTACACTATACTATACTACACTATACTATACTACACTATACTATACTACACTATACTATACTACACTACACTATACTATACTACACGATACTATACTACACTATACTATACTACACTATACTATACTACACGATACTATACTACACTATACTATACTACACTACACTATACTATACTACACGATACTATACTACACTATACTATACTACACTATACTACACTACACTATACTACACTATACTACACTACACTATACTATACTACACTATACTATACTACACTATACAATACTACACTATACTACACTACACTATACTATACTACACTATACTACACTACACGATACTATACTACACTATACTATACTACACTATACTATACTACACTATACTACACTACACTATACTATACTACACTATACTATACTACACGATACTATACTACACTATACTATACTACACTATACTACACTACACGATACTATACTACACTATACTATACTACACTACACTATACTATACTACACTATACTATACTACACTATACTACACTACATGATACTATACTACACTATACTATACTACACTATACTATACTACACTATACTATACTACACTATACTATACTACACTATACTATACTACACTATATTATACTACACTATACTATACTACACTATACTATACTACACTATACTACACTATACTATACAACACTATACTATACTACACTATACTATACTACACTATACTATACTACACTATACTACACTATACTATACTACACTATACTATACTACACTATACTACACTACACGATACTATACTACACTATACTATACTACACTACACTATACTATACTACACTATACTATACTACACTATACTACACTACATGATACTATACTACACTATACTATACTACACTATACTATACTACACTATACTATACTACACTATACTATACTACACTATACTATACTACACTATATTATACTACACTATACTATACTACACTATACTATACTACACTATACTACACTATACTATACTACACTATACTATACTACACTATACTATACTACACTATACTATACTACACTATACTACACTATACTATACTACACTATACTATACTACACTATACTACACTACACGATACTATACTACACTATACTATACTACACTATACTATACTATACTACACTATACTATACTACACTATACTATACTACACTATACTATACTACACTATACTACACTATACTACACTATACTACACTATACTACACTATACTGTACTATATTACACTATACTATACTACACTATACTATACTACACTATATTACACTACACGATACTATACGACACTATACTATACTACACTATACTATACTACACTATGCTATACTACACTATACTATACTACACTATAATACACTACACTATACTATACTACACTATACTACACTATACTATACTACACTATACTATACTACACTATACTATACTACACTATACTATACTACACTATACTATACTACACTATACTATACTACACTATACTACACTATACTACACTACACGATACTATACTACACTATACTATACTACACTATACTATACTACACTATACTACACTATACTACACTACACTATACTATACTACACTATACTACACTATACTATACTACACTATACAATACTACACTATACTATACTACACTATACTACACTACACGATACTATACTACACTATACTACACTACACGATACTATACTACACTATACTATACTACACTATACTATACTACACTATACTACACTACACGATACTATACTACACTATACTACACTACACGATACTATACTACACTATACTACACTACACTATACTATACTATACTATACTACACTATACTATACTACACTATACTACACTACACTATACTATACTGATATACTATACTATACTACACTATACTATACTACACTATACTACACTATACTATACTACACTATACTATACTACACTATACTATACTACACTATACTATAATACACTATACTATACTACACTATACTATACTACACTATACTATACTACACTATACTATACTACACTACACTACACTATACTACACTACACTACACTATACTGATATACTATACTACACTATACTATACTACACTATACTACACTATACTATACTACACTATACTATACTACACTATACTATACTACACTATACTATACTACACTATACTATACTACACTATACTATACTACACTATACTATACTACACTATACTACACTACACTATACTATACTACACTATACTATACTACACTATACTATACTACACTATACTATACTACACTATACTATACTACACTATACTATACTACACTATACTACACTATACTATACTATATTATACTACACTATATTATACTATATTACACTACACTATACTACACTATACTATACTACACTATACTATACTACACTATACTATACTACACTATACTATACTACACTATACTATACTACACTATACTACACTATACTACACTATACTACACTATACTATACTACACTATACTATACTACACTATACTATACTACACTATACTATACTACACTATACTATACTACACTATACTATACTACACTATACTATACTACACTATACTATACTACACTATACTATACTACACTATACTATACTACACTATACTATACTATACTATACTACACGATACTATACTACACTATACTACACTACACTATACTACACTATATTACACTACACTATACTACACTATATTATACTATATTACACTACACTATACTACACTATACTATACTACACTATATTATACTATATTATACTTCACTTTATTATACTATATTATAATACACTATACTACACTATATTATATTATACTATATTATAATACACTATATTATATTATACTATATTACACTATACTACACTATATTATACTATATTACACTACACTATATTACACTACACTACACTATATTACACTACACTACACTATATTACACTACACTACACTATATTACACTACACTACACTATATTATACTATATTACACTACACTAAATTATACTATACTACACTATACTACACTATATTATACTATATTACACTACACTATATTACACTATATTATACTATATTATACTATATTATACTATATTACACTACACTATATTACACTACACTATACTACACTATATTATACTATATTACACTACACTACACTATACTACCCTATATTATACTATACTACACTATATTATACTATATTACACTATACTACACTATATTATACTATATTACACTATACTACACTATATTATACTATATTACACTATACAACACTATATCATACTATATTACACTATACTGCACTATATTATACTATATTACACTATACTACACACTATATTATACTATATTACACTACACTATATTACACTACACTACATACTATATTACACTATACTACACTATATTATACTATATTACACTATACTACACACTATATTATACTATATTACACTACATTACACTACACTGGTGGTGTCCCCCAGGGATCTGTATTAGGGTCTCTATTGTTTATTATATACATAAATTACCTTGATTTAGGTATAACTAGTAGGATAAGTAAATTTGAAGACGATACCAAAATGGGGAGAAAAATTGATTCAGATAGAGATATAGAGTGCCTCCAAAGGGATCTAGATACATTACACGAATAGTTAGTAAATTGGCAGATGAAGTTTAACATTGACAAATGAAAGGTATTAAAGATAGGGAAGATGCATACAAATGTTAAATATAAACTAGCTAATATGGAATTAGAAAACTCAGACTGTGAGAAAGATCTAGGTGTGTTTGTTAGCAATAATTTGAAGCCTAGAAAACAATGTATAAGCGTTCGTAACAAGGCAAACAGGATTCTCGGGTTCATATCTAGGAGTGTGAGTAACAGAACTGCTGATGTTATCTTAAAACTTTACTTGTCATTAGTGAGACCCCATATGGATTATGCTGTTCAATTTTGGTGTCCTTATTACAGAATGGACATAGATTCATTGGAGAGAGTACAACGTAGAATGACAAAAATGATCCATAATATTAGAAATTTTCCGTATGAAGAAAGGTTGAAGAAATTAGGCTTACATTCGTTAGAGAGACGCAGAGTTAGAGGGGATATGATAGAGGTATTCAAGTGGGTTAGTGGGATTAATAAAGGGGACATGAAAAATGTACTAAAGCTCAGTGATAGCGAAAGAACTCATATAAATGGTTTCAAATTAGATAAATTTCGTTTCAGAAAAGATATAGGCAAATATTGGTTTGGTAACAGAGTTGTAGATGGGTGGAATAGGCTACCAAGTGATATAGTGGGATCAAGAACGATAGGGAGCTTTAAGATAAAATTAGATAGGCATATGGACGAGATGGGTTGGGTGTGAGTGGGATCCACCAGGTGTGGGCCAATCGGCGTTCAACAGACCCCCGTAATCTTGTGCTAATCCCTGACCATTTTGGTGGGGGCAGTACTCAAGGTATTAGTGAGTTGGGCCTATAATTGGGCCTTGTAATTGGGGTTGGGTGTGACAGGGATCTGCCTTGTATGGGCCGATCTGGTTTTTGCAGACTCCCATTTTCTTATGTTCTTATGTTCTTATATTACACTATACTACACTACACTATATTATACTATATTACACTACACTATATTACACTATATTATACTATATTACACTATACTACACTATATTATACTATATTACACTACACTATATTACACTACATTATACTATATTACACTACACTACACTATATTATACTATATTACACTATACTACACTATATTATACTATATTACACTACACTATATTACACTATATTATACTATATTACACTACACTACACTATATTATACTATATTACACTACACTATATTACACTATATTATACTATATTACACTATACTACACTATATTACACTACACTATATTACACTATACTACACTATATTCCACTATAATACACTTTATTACATTATACTACACTTTCTTACACTATACTATACTATATTACACTATACTACACTATATTCCACACTATATTACACTACACTATATTACACTATATTATACTATATTACACTATACTACACTATATTATACTATATTACACTACACTATATTACACTATATTATACTATATTACACTATACTACACTATATTATACTATATTACACTACACTACACTATATTATACTATATTACACTACACTATATTACACTATATTATACTATATTACACTACACTACACTATATTATACTATATTACACTACACTTAGTTACAGAGGCGTATCGAGTCCAAAGGCATGTAAGTGCCATTTGAAAATCAGGAGAAATTCTTTAATAAATCGTGATTTACTCAATAAATTACAAAAATGGCACTTACAGCCCTTTGGACTCTGTATGTATATATATACGAGGCGCGCCCCGTCCAAAGGGACGTAAGTCCCATTTTTATTTATTGAGTAAATCGCGATTTACTAAAGACTTTTTCAAATGGCACTTACATGCCTTTGGACTCGATAAGCCTCTATAATTATTATTATTATTTGTTACTGTTACTGTCTATATTACACTATATTATACTATATTACACTACACTATACTACACTATATTATATTATATTACACTACACTACACTATACTATATTATACTATAATACACTACACTATACTATATTACACTACACTATACTACACTATATTATACTATATTACACTACACTACACTATACTATATTATACTATAATACACTACACTACACTATATTATACTATATTACACTACACTATATTATACTATATTATACTATATTACACTACACTATATTATATTACACTACACTATACTACACTATATTATACTATATTACACTACACTATATTATACTATGTTACACTATACTATATTATACTATATTACACTATACTACACTACACTATATTATACTATATTACACTACACTATATTATACTATGTTACACTATACTATATTATACTATATTACACTATACTACACTACACTATATTATACTATATTACACTACACTATATTATACTATATTATTTCAGTCTAGTTCAGTCAGTGACAGGAGAAGGTTGTGTTAATCAAAGCTCCTGCCCGGACCACTTACCAGTGACCTTTAGTGACCATTACACCTACCTGTGTTTGGGGGCAGTGCACTCGTGTTATATAAAAGTGTTATAGCTCAGTTTTTAGCTGTTAGTTTACTTGTTTTTGTTTTTCTGTACTTAGTTTCTTGCTCCTCGCTAAGCTTATTGGGATCATGGCAGGTATGAAGTGCGAGTCTCTAACTGATCTGCATCATCTTATTCTCCAGGTAAGAGAGGAGATGGTTGTGGTGAAGGAAGAGGTCTTGGCTCTAAGGGAGGTTAATGTTAAAATTCAGAGGGAAGTGGATTTGATTAAAGACGAAAATCTAGCTTTCAAGCTTAGCCAAGAGGAAATAAAGTCAAGTAAGGGGAAAAGGGAGGAAGTTGATGAAAAATTGTATTCATGGCAGGTTGTTAAAAATACGGGTGGGAAAGTCACACTCAAGAAGCAGGATAGTAGACTAGGTATGAGTGTGACAAATACATTCTCTCCTTTGCGAGACGAATGTGAGGGAAAAGATAGTCAGGATAAGGGAGGGATAACCGAAGTGCCTGCCGCCGACTCAGCTCCAACCTCTGACGCTGTGCTACCTACCACCACCACTACCCCCACCACCACCACCACCAAGGGAGCTTCTGCCACCACCGGGGGTTCTCCAACTGCAGCTGCTGGATCTCCCGAGGGAAAGGTAAGTCTGTGTCCCGAGAAGGTAAGTCTGTGTCGATTGTGGGCGACTCCATGGTAAGACATTTAGTTAGGGCTACCCGCACTAAACTTAGGAAGGTTGTGTGTCTGCCTGGCCATGGAGTTGGGAGGGTTTTAGAGAAGATGGACCACATCTTGGAAGATAGTGGAGATAACCCCATTATCTGTCTCAGTGCCGGGAGTAACGATGTTGGTAAAGGTAGAAGCGAGGAACTGCTGCAGCAGTATCGGGATGTGTTAGATAAAGTTAGGATGAAGGGAGGGATCCCTGTAGTACATTGTATCCTACCCAGAAGAGGAGTTCCCAAGGAATGGACATCCAGGGCGATTGGTGTCAATTGCCGTTTGGAGAAATATTGCAAAGAAAAAGCAATACCATTCATTGATAACTGGGATAGTTTCTATGGGAGAGATGGGATGTACGCAAGGGATGGGGTTCATCTTTCACGGTTAGGGGTTTCTACATTAGCTAGTTCTTTAGATAGGGTGGTTGTGGGGTTTTGAACAGAAATATTGAGAGTGTAAATGAGAGGTTAAATGGAACAATTTTAGCGTCAGGCGAAAGCGATAAGGATATTCAGTCTCATGCTAAAAATGATGACTATAATGCAAATGATAGTAGTGATGGTGCAACGGAAGATGGAAATGTCGTTAGAAACAAAGGTAAATTAGGTATAAAGAAAAGAAGTAAATTGAGAGTATATTACACAAACTGTAGGAGTCTATGTAACAAAATGAACGAACTTAGAGCCCTTGTTAGCAAAGAAAATATAGACATAATAGCGCTAACTGAAACGTGGATTAATACAGAAACCAGGCATTTTTTAGCAGAATTTGATATACCAGGATATAGTTTGTTTAAATATGACCGAACAAGTAAGAGGGGTGGCGGTATAGCAGTGTTTGTCAGGAGTACATTAAAAAGCTGTATTAAATCAGGTATTAGACTAAATAACGATAATGAAAGTGTTTGGGTAGAGGTTAACGAAGGTAGTGAGACCATAGTTATTGGAGTTATGTATAGACCGCCAAATATGAGTAGAAATGACGGAACGTCATTATGGGAGGAAATTAAAATGGCATCAAGGTTTAGCAATGTGTGCATTATGGGGGATTTTAATTTTCCGAATATAGATTGGCAGCATCAAATAGGAGACTCTGATTCTGAGGAGTTTATAGAGGTACTACAAGATAGTTTTTTATTTCAATTCATAGATACGCCGACTAGAGGTAATAATATTCTCGATTTCGTTTTCAGTAACAATGAACATATGGTAAATAATGTAGAGATAGGGGACCACCTAGGAAATAGTGACCACAATTCTGTGTATTTTAATATACAATGGAAAGGTAATACCAGAGAGAATACAACATTAATACCTGACTTTAGAAAAGCCAATTATGGTGGGTTAAGAAGAGCCCTATTAGCTGACCCTATGGTCAAAAAATTAAGTTGATCCAGGTGTCCAAATGAGTGTACCCCTTCTCAGGCATCTGTCATCTTAACACCTTAAGAGCGGCCTATGCGGTTTATTTATATGTACCGCCCAGCGGGGTGTTTTTAGCCAAAATAGGGCTGTTTACGTGATCATTTTCATGCCTAAATAAGACCCAGAACGTAAAACAAGTATCTATCCCTGAAAGGGCATAAACAGAGCTTTCGAATGACACCATAACGATCCTTTTATGATGGCTAGTTTTCTTGCAATAACCGTGCAACGCGAGTGCAAAAAGCATGTAATTAGGCACTTTCCCCATACAATTCCGTATGTATATAGCGAGTGAGAGAGGGAGGAGGGAGGTGGGATTCGTGTCAGTAGGTTCGCCGCGGTGGTCTGGAGCAGTCATACGCTCGCTACTCTCCTGCCACCACTTGTCTCTCTGTCTCAGCAACATTACGTGCTGAAATTCCCACTCGACCTATGTCGAGCGCCGCCACATAGTCCAGCTTTATTTAACTCGACTTATGTTGCTCGCCGACAGTTAGGGGTTAAGTCAGGAAGAGACGTCAACCTTGGTAGATACATACGATAATTTTATCGAGTCAGTATTCAATGCACAAAATAAATACATCCCCAAAAGAAAATTTAGATCAACACAGAACCAACCCAAATGGATGAATAATAGACTATTAGATCTTCTAGGACAAAAGAGAGGAATATATAGAAAAATTAGAAAAGGCGAAATTCACCTACTTGCTTACTATCAGAATCTATCAAGACAGGTAAAAAAGGATATTAGGAAAGAAAAAAGAAATTATGAAATTAAGGTTGCCAATGACTCAAAAAATAATCCTAAAGCTTTTTACCAACTATATAAATCCAAGGTTAGAGATGTAATTGGTCCCCTTAAAACTTCGATAGGAGAAATGACAGAAAATGATTTAGAAATGTGCAGTACATTAAATAGTCAATTTCTTTCCGTTTTCACTAATGATAATTTGGCACAGTTTCCAGAAGTCCGTAAGGTATATAGCGATAGTATAGAAAATAGGTTAAGTACGGTTACTATAAGTAGAAATGATGTGCTTAAGGAAATTGACAGACTGAAACCTCATAAATCGCCTGGTCCTGATGAGGTATATGCTAGAGTATTAAAAGAATGTAGGGATGAGTTAAGTTACCCATTAACATTTTTATTTAACAAGTCATTGGAGACAGGTATAGTTCCAGAAGCTTGGAAGCTTGCAAACGTAGTTCCGATCTTCAAAAAAGGTGACAAATCAATAGCTCTAATACCCTGAGGATCATCTTACCAAAACGGTTAGAGATTAACGCAGGATTACGGGGGTCTGCAGACCGCTGATTGGCCCAACCCTGCTGATCCCCCTTCACACCCAACCCTTCTCGTCCATATGCTTATCCAATTTTATCTTAAAGCTCCATATCGTTTTTAATCCCACTATAGCACTTGGTAGTCCATTCCACCCATCTACAACTCTGTTACCAAACCAATATTTGCCTATATCTTTTCTGAAACGAAATTTATCTAATTTGAAACCATTGGTACGAGTTCTTTCGCTATCACTGAGCTTTAGTACATTTGTCATGTCCCCTTTGTTAATCCCACTAACCCACTTGAACACCTCTATCATATTATCTCTACTTTATGAGTATTATTGATATATTGTTATTCATTGCAATAATATATCCGTGCTATGTAACGTAATCATTCTTGGAAATGTACATGCTTGTGGAGGATTAAATGCGAAACAAAACTGACGAAATCAACCTTCTCTTCTTCTTTGATCCTTGATGAGTTGTTGGAATAAGGCTAATTGGGGTTTGCAGCTTGTAAATATAAAGTAATATAAAAATCGTATACGTGATTACTTTACTTACCGTATATTCTAATTATGAATACCAATGTAACATAGGCCCGGAATGTTCACAGAAAAAGTTATCGATAATGAAAATACTAATCTTATATCTTTTATTAAGCGTTAACTTTTCCTAAGGAATTAACTAGCGTTCGAAAAATGTGGCCACACAAGCGATCGATAATCATTCGTGTGACGTTAACCACTGGGCCACAAACTTACGGAACGAAATATAACCAGTTCTTGTATCCATAGCATCATATGAGAATATAAATATTTAAAAATAACGTAAAATACATAAATAATACTAATTACCACATTTGAAGTAATGAAATAGATAAAAAATTGTATATCATAAATTATAAAGGGTCATAACCTGAACAGAGTTGAATTTTTAGAAAATTCAAAGAAGAGATCATTGTGGCAAATCGGCAAACAAGACAAATTAAATATTTAGTTAACAAAAACACAATGCAAAGATGAGAATGTAACGTCTGATAAAATTGACAGATATTCTCTCTCTCTCTCTCTCTCTCTCTCTCTCTCTCTCTCTCTCTCTCTCTCTTTAAAGCATTATATTGTATTGCATTTCAAAAGTTGCCAAAGGGAATCAATGCTAATTAATGTAGACAATATATGTGAAAACAAAGAAATAAAACAGCGAAAACAAGGTCAGTATCAAACAGACAAAAACAATACAGATAAAAACAGACAACAAACGTGCCGATGTATATTAAAACCAAGGTAATTTGTGAGTCAGCAAAGAGTGTGGTAGACTGGTTGGACAGCTCGGGATGCCGGATGGGGTGGGATATTAGCCATGTGTGTGCGATGCTCACACTTTCACTCCATTACGGATATGATTAGACAATTTTATTCAGATGAGGAATGACCTTTAAAAATACACGAGTATGTGAGAGAGAGAGAGAAGTTGCGTATGGATAAATTTACTTATCTTGGTAGCGTGATCCATAATAGTGGTGAGTCGGGCTACGATGTCAATCGTCGCCTCCGCTTAGCATATTATTTTTGTTCTATGTGAATGAGGGAGACAAAAGGCATAACTGCCTGCAGCGAGTGCCTCCCCCAGATTTGAAAGAGTGACAGGGACAAAATCAAGGGACGTTCGAGCTAAAATGCCTGGACACACGGAGTTTGAAGCATTTTAAGTCATAGGAAGAGCTACATAGAGCTACATAGATACACAGACCACACAGACCTCAAGGTCCTTACTAGGCAGTCTGGCCTTACAAACTATATATGTATATATGCATATATATATATATATATATATATATATATATATATATATATATATATATATATATATATATATATATACATACCGGTACATACATATACACACACACACACACATACACATACATACATACACACATACATACATATATATACAGTATATATATACATACTGTACAGTGCACACACATACACATACATTTTTTTTTTTTTTTTTTTTCTGGGAGAGAGTTTCAAAGCTCAGCAGTTGAATAGAAGAAAGTCTGAGAATAGCGTTTCACTCTTGGGTTGGAGAGTTGCACAGAGTAGGGGTGGGATTGTGTTGCAAGGCGGGTACTACGTACCCTACGTAGAGGAGGTGGTATACATTGGGAAAGCTCCGAGGAGGAACACTGATTATTGTAGTAGCGATAGAATAGCGAGAGAGATGCAACATTGCGGCGAAGAGAGAGAGATTGCAGAGAGTTGCTGAGTGGACGGGAGTTAATGATATGAAATGCTTTCCTTTCTACTTTGTCTAGGAGTGCAGTGTGAGAGGATCCTCCCCACACATGTGAACAATACTCAATACAAGGACGCACTGTGCCCCTGTACAGATCAAGAAGGTGCGCATGGGTAAAGAACCCCTTGAAGCGGTTGAGCACACCCAACTTCTGGGACGCTGCCTTAGCAAGACTGGTAATGTGGTCTTTCCAAGTGAGAGCAGAAGAAAAAGAGATACCGAGAACATTGAGGGAAGATGAAGGGTTGATTTTTGTATTGTTGAAGAATAAGGGATAGTCCTCTGGAGGTTCCTGATGGGTAGTAAGATGGATAAATTGAGTTTTGGAAGCATTAAATGTAACAAGGTTTTCTCTAACCCAATTGGAAATAGTAGCTAGATCAGAAGATAAGTATTTTATGGCTTCATTACATTTGCTTTTGAAGGACTGCTGGCTGGGGCGATCTGGAAAACTAATTGAGTGGTGTAAGGTAGAGCTGTCTGCATACGAATGGATGGGACTGGATGTACAGTTGAGAAGATCATATATGAAAATTAGAAAGAGAATAGGAGATAGGACAGAACTCTGAGGAACACCGGAGTTGATAGGATGAGGAAATGAGTGATGGCCGTCCACAACCAATGCTATGGAAGGGCCGGAAAGGAAATTAGAGATAAAGGCACAGATGGAGGGACAGAAACCGAAGGAGGGCAGTTTGGAAATTCAAGATTTGTCCCAGATTCTATCGAAGGCCTTCGATATGTCTAGTGCAACAGAAAAAGTCTCACCGAAGTTATGATCCATAATAGTCGTGCATCAGGCTACGATGTCAATCGTCGCCTCCGCTTAGCATATGTAGTCATAGATTCATTCAACAAAAGTATATGGCGTTGTCGATACCTGCACAGAAGGAAAAAACTGTGGATCGTTAAGTCACTGGTGCTCCCTGTCTTATTATATGGATGTGAGACATGGACATTTAACAGCGAGTTGAAGAGACACATCAACTCCTTTGGTACTATATGTCTTCGCAGGATCATGGGCTATTACTGGAATGATTACGTCTCAAACCAGCGGCTACTCCATGAGACTGATTCAAGATATATTAGTTACATGATCCATAAACACCAACTTCCGCTATATGGGCATGTGGTTCGCATCATTGAAGCAGATCCTTCTCACCAGATGGTCTCTACAGAAGACAACACTGAGTGGATGAGGCCGAGGGGAAGACCATGGAACTCATGTCTGAGGCAAGTCGGCCAATCATGAGATAGGATACTTGATATGGGCCAGGCAGATGCCTGGAGTCTCGCCCAGGAGGATCCCCCGGAGTGGAGTCGGGGGGTGAGTGCGGCTACGCGCTGTCATGGCATACGCCCCCATTGATTGATTGATTGATATATGATATCCATCAGGCTGAGAATAATGACAATAAAATTTAACGTTCGACAGATGCTGTAAGTCAAAGGAACATTAGAATCAAAGATAAACAGAGGTTATTAACAGAGACGTCAATAACTTCAGATATCAAAGAATTCCTCAATAATTATCAAGAGATAGTATATTCGTGTTTGGGGGTGTTATTTATTATGCAGAGAGGGACTCTGAAAGCAGAGACGATATTAACTCAATTGTAAATCTTGGGTCACAGCGGCGAATACCTTTCCCAGGTGAATCAGGAATCGCAGGTGTTCTCTTCTTTCTCTCTGTCATTGAGGGTGACCGGGCTCCGAACTTCTTCTTTCTCTTCGCCTTCTCAGTCTTCTTCTTGTGTTTATTCTTCATAGTCTTTACAGGAGGGAAAGGGAAGCAGATCTCTCCTGAAGGCTCGCACGAGACCCCGAACGATCTTAAATCAGAACAGGGAAATCCATATTTTGACCCAGAGCAAGGGTTGCTATGATCTAGGTGGGCCTCTCAAGGGAACCTGAACAAGGGAACCTGAATGAGGAGTGCCTCGCAAGGGAACTTGAACAAGGGTGCGGCCGGCAGGATTTACTGCTATATCCCTAGGAAACCTGAGGGAGAATACCTAAAAAGGGAAGTCCAAGTTTATGTGAGGGTGGGAGCCTGTCGAATAGTTGTTCCTTGTGCTTTTTGTTAGTCTTCTGTCTTAGTAGTGGGGTTGGGGCGGCTCTTGAGCCCTTGTGGTCCACAACTTTGGCAGGTGAGATGGAAGGTGATCTGCCAGTTGTGCGATGGAGGGCGGCAGTGAGAGGTGCTCTGGCGTCACATGTCCTGTGATTGGCTGTGGTGGCAGGCAAGGTAGAAAACGAGGGGGCTGTTGTCAGGGGAAATAATTTTGGAGGGGTCACTATGGTATCTTCCTGTAGTTATAGCATCAACATTCTCTTGATGGTGTTTGATATTGGTGTCGGCGTGATGGTGCAGGTGGTTTCTTTGCCTCGCTCTTTCCCTTTCTTGGCCATAAACATTTATATTTATTAGTGGCCCCTCCATCATTGACGAACATGCCTATTACATAAGGCATCCTCTTCAAACACTAATCCGCCGTAGTTTGAATCTACCGCGCAGAGCATTTAAAAACTGAGGAGCCTTCATCATGAGCGCACGCGACCTCACTCATGGCTTCAGTCATTATGAATTGGGTTCTCACTACGAAAAAACTTCGTAAAAAATAAAAACAAAAAGAAAATAAGAATAACTATCCAATAAGCTTTCCATCATATCGTGGATGTACTTGTGTGGATTTCTGACCAGACGCTGAATCAGGCGTCATTCCTCCTTCTTTGCTCTGCGCTCAGCCTGCCCGGACGTTCCTTTCAGGCTCCGCTGGTTCCGCATTCGTGGCGTCCCTAGTGAGTTTTTTCTCATTTGTTTACTCTGGGATGTATCGAGTAAGGTTAGGATAGGCGTAGCAGGAGTGTCCTGGGCTGGTTGCCCGCAGTGCAATGTATTTTGGGTCGTATGTATGGGGCATCTATTTCGGATGTACCCTCGTGGTCCTGTTGTGGACACGTGAACTTTTCACAGTTTGGTTTAGTTGGTGATGCAGGCGGCTTTCATTACGCGTTAATTATTGCTGCCTTTTATCCTTCTGATGAGGTAAGCTGTGTGTTTGCTGACGTTCCCAGCGTATTTTTCTTCACTTAGTGAAGTTTTTTCTGGGTCCGTGTCAGGCTTCCCGGGGTGGGAAGTTATCGCTTCGGTGGTGTGTTGGCGGTGGTTCCTGTTGTGATATTCCAGTGTGTGTTTATATTTCAACTATTTTCATGCCGTCTACCTAGGCCTAGCCAGCCGCTCGTAGCTTTGCCACATGTCTAGTGTTATTATTTATTTTATAAATATGCCCTACTGTGTCATGTGTATCCGGGTTTTAGTTGTGTATTGGCTAATTCCTCGGACTATATTTGTTTCCTGGTTTAGTTGTGTATTGGCTAATTCCACGGATTATGTTGTGACCTTGGTTAGTCGTGCGTGTCTCTCCTTGTGTCGTATTGTTCAGATGGTGTCTGTTCAGGGTGGGGTTTGCCTTCCGGCGGGTTTTTCTCGGTTTCACCGTGAAAAATCCTGACCGATGAGCAGTGTTAGGCCACACGTGGTTTTTAACACTGGCTGGTTCCCCGGCGAGGGTAGGTGTCTGTGGCTCTCCAGGACTGCGTCTCCGTGGGTGCCTGGTTTCAGGCCTCCTTTAATATTCCCGGCGGGATGGCTGTACCCATCCTTACATATATATTTAGTTATATATAAAGAAACGACGTTCTTGAGAACACTCGTTTTTTATAGGTTTTTCTACCTGGTTTACGACAACCACGGGGAAAACCTAGCTGTTGTTTAGGCGTTCCTCCCCGGCGATCTTTTACAAAGTAGTGGGGACAGGAACTTGTGGGGTTAACTTTTAGACTTCTCACCCGGCGGGTGCACCTGAGCAGGGTGGGATAAAACGACTTAGGTCTCTTATAGTTAACCAATCCATGTGAGTGATACTCTGTGTATCGCTGCCTTTACTCTTACGGCATTTGAAGGATCAGTGAGGTTTAACCAAATCGATTTCCACACCCGGCGGGTGCCCCTAAGTAAAGGAACTAAGGAATTTATAAACAAATTCAATTTCGATTAACCTTAATTGGGTGATACTTTCAGTATCGCCGCCTTCTATTTTTACGACGATCGTTTGGGACAATTCGTTAAAAATCAGATCTCGTATATTCCTGCCCTGGGCTATTCTACTAAAATATTTCAAGGGCCGGCGTCTTTATGAGGGGGGGCTTTGTTACAAAATTGAATCTTGAGACAGTCACCACCTCCTACAGACTATAAGTGCCATACTGGACCATTATATCAGAGGGTATTCTTCATGTTCTTTAGCTAAGAAGACTTGTTTAGCCTCTTTACACCCAGCCGCGTGGCGAGATGTGTTAGCTGTGTCTTTGCATCCCGTTACCCGGCGGGTTATTAACACTTGTATGCGAACACTTGGGTTAACCTTATGAGCATTAATTCCTGGAAATTTTTCTTTATTTTTCCAGAGCTGAGCTCCGGCGGACCAATACAGACCCGGCGGTAGTTCCTCACACCAGTCTCTGTCATGGCTAATGTGACCCCAGTTTTTGCCCTGTGCATTACCCCTACTTGCGCGGGTATCCCAATTTTTGCACATACCCTTTGCATAAGGTGTGTTAGATGTCTAGACCGTTCAAGGGGTCTCTGGGTTACACGTAATTGTTCTTTTTGCTCCCAATTAACCAATAAAGTCCTGTGTGACAATGACAAGACCGCGGCGGTAGCGTTGAGAGAGGTCAGACAACAAATGTCGGCCTACACTACCATTGTCGCACATAAGTCACTTCAATGTGACAACGTCCCACTTTGGGATAAGTTGCTGTCAGAGCACCCTCCCCCTAAACGTACCTCTAGAGTAAGGGGTTTTAAGCCGACAGAGACTAGCCAGGGTTCTGTATCGTCTGTGGATACGTCTAAACGCCCGAGAGAGCCTACTCCCCCGGCAGCCACCTCCTCGTCGCAGGCGAGATCGAGGTCAAGGTCACCCCTCAGACAACGGTCTTCAAGTCGGGCCTCTTCCCCGGCTAGTAAGAAGTGCAAGACTGAAGCTTCCCCCAGGGGCCATGGTGGTGATTCTTCCAAACCTAGGTCTAGTTCGCGGTCACACCGTAGCCACAAATCCTCCAAAAAGGATTCCCATAAGAAGTCCTCTCGACATTCTACTAAGTCTAGTGCATCTCATCGTACCTCTACACCTGACAATGTTTCTGTTACAGCCTCAGAGTATAGTGAAGCGCCTGTCCCTAAACAAGATTTACCTATTGATATTTTAACCCTAGAAATGGAAAGTTCAGGATATTCAATAATTGAGAATGTTTCAGACTCTCAAGAGAGCGTAGGCCAGAGCCTCGGTGTGTGGCGGTTTGCTCAGCCAGGGTCTGACCATCCACATCCGACTCATACGAGTCACACAGTAGCCGATGTCCACAGGGACGCGGCGACCCCATCCTCTATCCCTGGCTTATCTTGGAAACAAGGTGCCCCTGCCTCGGCGGGGTCTTCTCAGGAGGATCGGGAGGAACAGGATGAAGTGTCATTAATTTCAGATAGGGAAGGACAAGGGTCAGGCTCAGGCCTGGACGCCGCCCATGATAATACTAATTCACCTGAAAGTTCTGCACCTAACCAGTTTGTTACAGCACAAGAAATTGATGGGTTACTTACTCATGCTCTATCAAAATTCTTTAATCAACAACGAGAAAACCCCACAATGGACTTGGGGGCTCCCTTGACAGGTTCTGCGGTACGGCCTCTGATAACGTCAATCGATTTATCTAAGATTCCTAACCCTCCTACTCTGTCACCGGCAGGGAGCTCTAAGCCAGCTACGGCGGCGTTCACTACGTCAAATGTCAGGGTCATTACGGATGTTAATCCACCCCCTCTAGACAAAGCGCCTCTTAGAAAGGTAGCTATGCCCCTGCTTTATGGGCCAGACGAGTCATGGGTCCCTTTGAACCCCTCTAAGCCAGAGCTTGCCCAGCCTACCTTGTCAGGGGAACTCCCGGTACCACGTGAGTGGTTTATCCAGGGAAATAAGTCTAAGAAATTAAGGGCATTGGATGCCTTGGGTAATGTTTTGGACGTAAATATCAAGGCTATACCTAGTTATTATCATCAGGATAATTTTGTTTATGCATCTAAGCCTGCTTTACCCCCTGCCTCAGCTTCAAAACTTTTTTCAGACTGGTCTAAGCTGGATGGGTTTAATGATATTAAGGCTCTGTCGGCTATTACTCCTGAACTAGATTTACAGACCGTCACAGACGAGACAGCTAATCCAGTGTTGAAGGTGGGACAGTTAGGACCAGGACCTTGGGTGGATTGGGAGGTAGAGGCTCAAAACTTTGCAACCACTTTCACTTCTAAATCTTCCCACCAGATCCCTCAGGATACACATTCATGGTTCTCAATGCCGGTAGGTTCTGCCGGCGGAGTTCCGTCAGCTTTATTTTCTTTTTTAGCTGCCCCTAAGATTAATCTTTGTGAACTAAAGGAACCATTCATTACCCCTACCCCTTCTCACCTAGACAGAGAATTTAGGCTAAGGGGAAAAGCTTTCCGCCTGTTTTCACAGTACATAGTTTCTCAACAGGTGGCTAAGTCTTTACTCAGGTCTACTCAGGCAATCGCAGACGCGGATGCTCGAAGATCAGTTGAATTATCCCGGCGTCTGATTCTTCAGTCGTCAATTCAATCCTTAAGGTGACATACGCACAGCCTTACTTGAGGCGGTGCGAGCACGACAGGATCTTAGGATGTCATTAGTTCGCAAGCTGCCTGATCGCATTGCTAACCAGGTGGTTATGTCCCCAGTACTTACACCTTCTTTAATGTCCCCTGATGTATGGCGAACAGTGTTTAACATGGCACAGGCCGTGAAGCACAGTCCCGCACAGGCTAAGAAACCCGCATTTAACTTCCCCAAACCTAAGCCTCCTACTAAAGCTCAGCCTGGGGGTTCTAAGCCGTTTCTTCCGCCTAAGTCCTCCCAATCCCCCCTGGGTCAGTTCAGGCATAGACAGAGAGGGTTTTCAGGACAGAGGGGACGCGGCCAGTATAAGCCGGGGCAGGGCCAGTCTTCGGCCCACACCAGCCAGCCGGCGAAGCGTCCAACACCACCAAACCCACCATCAAAAAACTAAAGTCTTTCTCACTCCCAGTGCCTACCTTAGAGCCGGAGGAACCGAGGGAAGTACAGCAGGCGAACCCTTGTCTGCTAACTGGGTCGTTCCGAACGTGTCACCAAGCATGGCCGTTAAAAACCTGGGCACGGATGGTGGCACGCAAAGGCATCACTTGGCAGTGGCTCTGGCGACCTCGCTTACGTCAGCCGACAACGGCAAATTGTGTTTCATTAGAGGTGGAGTTGCTGGTCCAGGAGATGATTGCCAAGAATGTCATCATCCCGGTACCCCCAGATTACCGGTATTCACGTCAAAACTGTTTTTGGTTCCCAAACGGGACAGTGTTCAGATGAGGCCGGTCGTAGACCTGTCGTATCTGAATCTTCACATTTACAACGAGTCTTTCAGAATGTTAACAGTTCATCAAATCAGGCTAACACTTCCGCCGGGTGGCTGGATGTGTTCCCTAGACCTGACAGACGCCTATTGGCACGTGTCGGTCAACAAAAGATTTCAAAGGTTTCTGGCCTTGAGGATCAGGCACCAAAATTTTGTTTTTCAGAGGATGCCGTTCGGTTTGAACCTAGCACCTCGATTATTCACGAAACTAGTCCGGCAAGCCCTGATGCCATTGTTAAAACAGGGAATCAGAGTGTTGTGGTATCTCGACGACTGGCTGGTGGTGGCAGAGACACAACAATTATGCATAAAACATGTCAATATCATTTTAAATCATGTCAAAACTCTAGGCTTCAAGGTAAATCTGGTAAAGTCAAACCTTGTTCCCTCAAGAGTAATTCAGTGGATAGGGCTGGTCTGGGACACCGCCGCTCTCACTCTGAGTCAGAGTGTGGACAATCGCAACAGGTTTCGCAGGAAACTGTTCAGGTTTCTTCACAGTCTGACTACGACACGAAGAGTCTGGGAGTCTCTGGTCGGCTCTCTCAACTGGATTCAGCTAACTGTCAAGTTGGGCCGGTTGAAAGTAAAACGATTAATATTGGAAGGCAACAAATATTTCCCACTCTTACCGGCGGGAAAATTATGGCCCATACCAAAATTAATCCACACCTTACTAGCGGTCTGGGCGAAGAGGGAAACATTGCACTCAATCATGTCATGGACCTCTCCTCCTCCAACGGTATGGGTAGACACGGATGCGTCAGGCACCATAGGGTGGGGATTTCAGTCAAATCAGGGGCACCAGAGTCAGGGACTTTGGTCCCACTTAGAAATCTCTCACATAAATGTCAAAGAGTTACTAGTCCCCTTGTATTTCCTTCAGGCTCACGGCCCGGCGTTACGGGGCAAGTCAGTGGCCTTCAGAATGGACAATCTGAATGCAGTTCACTGTATTCAGAAACAAGGGTCAACGAGGTCAAGGAAGTTGCTACTCGTGTCGGAAGAGATTTTTGTTCTAGCCACCAGTCTAGATATTTATCTTCACGCATCTTATCTCCCAGGCGTAGCGAACGTCTGGGCAGACGCTCTGTCCCGGAGACAGAGCACGACAGTAGAATGGGAGCTCAAGCAACCCATTTTCGACCTAATGATTGCGGAGCTCTCCCATCCACAAGTGGATCTTTTTGCGTCCGAGGAGACTCACAAGCTCCCTCTATACCTCACCCGCCGGACGATAACGCCGGCAGGGGGGCCAGACGCCCTAGTGACAGACTGGAACAGATGGAGCTCCATCTATCTGTTTCCGCCGCCAGATGCGTCACTAATGTGCCACGTAGTGAACAAACTACGAGTTTATCGAGGCTTAGTCTCGCTAATCGCGCCCCTGTGGCCAGCGCAGGTGTGGTGCCAGCAGTTAATAATGTGGTGCCCGGACCCGGTATCGCTCCCGGTCGGGTACTTCCACTTAGACACGATTGGCAACCTAGAGACCTCGCTGACTTTTGCATTATGGACATTCAGGAGGCCAAGTGGCTAGCACCATACGGTAGGGATGTGACCAATAAATTGCTCAATCAATATACTCAGTCTACTAAGCGACAATATCAATCTCATTGGAAAGCTTTTACTTCTTGGATTGTTAGAACGGAACAAACTGTACCCTCAGTGGCATTGGTTTTTAATTACTTGAACTATCTGTTTGAGCAGAAACGTTTATCTGTGGTTACTTTGAAGAATCACTTAACTGCGATTAGAGTGCCCTTTTTCGACCTTACAGGTCTATCCATACCGGTGGCGGAGGAAACAGGATTTATGAGAGCGTGTTTTAAACTCCGCCCACCTCCCCGTCAGCTCATGCCTACTTGGTCTCTGGACAAAGCTTTGTCTTTACTTCATTCTCGTCTGTATCAAAATACTGCAGACTTTGCTTTAATCTTAAAGAAGGCAGTTTTCCTTTTGGCTTTGGCCACCGGAAACAGAGTGTCTGAGCTGGCGGCGATGAGCAACACACCTAATTGTCTTAGGTTTGGTAGACTTAATGATTCAATTTCCATTGCACCCTCCCCGGCGTTTGTAGCCAAGAATGAGCATAGTGCACACGTGTTTTCTGAATTCACGGTGCCGGCGTTAAAAAGGGGAAAGGTGCATCATAATTTATGTCCAGTGCAAGCTCTAACCAAATATTTAAGAATAGCTCCTCATAACCCCCAAGGAGCTTTATGGGTAGCGAGTACGGGTAAACGCTTACTTAAACGGCGATTAGCCTCTCTTCTAGTAGAAGTCATTAAAGAGAGTAATCCCGGCGTTGTGGGTAGGGCCCACGATTTACGCAAGTGGGCGGCCTCTTTACGTTTCCTGAAAAACTTTTCAGTTGAAGATATTGCGTCCACACAGTTGTGGGCGTCTAATCATACGTTTCTCTCTAGATACTTGTCAGTTGCTCTAGACAAACCTTCCTTACCATGTATAGCTTTAAGGCAGAGGGTCTAGGTGGCCCTGCAGTCACTTATGTTTATTTTCAAGGAAGGGGGGGGGGGGGGGTGCAGTCAGTTGACATAGGACACCCTAGACCCCGCCGGAGTATGAGAGCTGTGATACAATTTAAGGTGAAATGTGATATGAAAATTTCTCTGCGAGAATTTGTGCTAGTACAAAGTTTAGTACAAAACAACGGAGTTGTTATAGTAGTTTTAGCTGCGAAAGCAATGTAACATTAGTTCAATGGAGTTCATTAGCAATTGATCTCCACATGTATTTTGGGGTTTATGATGTGCACATATAAACTTATAACTTATTATTTGTCACCACTCGTTGAGTGGGGTGCCTTTTGTAACTACAGATCTGTGTTCAAAATCTTCAGGGTTACCTATTTTTGTCAGGCAGGCTTCTTTGAAGCACGCACCTGCCTGAACCCCTTTTTCTTGTATATTTCCGGCCTACGCCGTATTAAATACATTTTTCAAAAGTAAGAATACTATGTGGTTGTTTTTATTATCTGCTTTTCTAGAGTTATGATATGATTACGAATGTCCCCCTCCAGTCTTAGATATCAGGCATGTTCGTCAATGATGGAGGGGCCACTAATAAATTATAGGTTTGACTCCTGTAAGGAGATAAAGAAAACCTAATATTTAGTAGTGGCCCCGTAATCATTGACGACTGGGGCCCTCCCGACCGTCCCCTTCCCATTCGTTGATGTATTAAGGATTTTGGTTTACTTGATATGTCAGTGAAGGAGGAATGACGCCTGATTCAGCGTCTGGTCAGAAATCCACACAAGTACATCCACGATATGATGGAAAGCTTATTGGATAGTTATTCTTATTTTCTTTTTGTTTTTATTTTTTACGAAGTTTTTTCGTAGTGAGAACCCAATTCATAATGACTGAAGCCATGAGTGAGGTCGCGTGCGCTCATGATGAAGGCTCCTCAGTTTTTAAATGCTCTGCGCGGTAGATTCAAACTACGGCGGATTAGTGTTTGAAGAGGATGCCTTATGTAATAGGCATGTTCGTCAATGATTACGGGGCCACTACTAAATATTAGGTTTTCTTTATCTCCTTACAGGAGTCAAACCTATAATGTTAAAACTTAAGAATCAAACCAGAGTTATGTAAGGAATGAACATCACTAAATTACTACCATTATGCACAAAATGTATGCCTCTTACACTTGTTTATCTATGTACAGTATATGGAGGAGGTAAAAGGCAGGTTGCCTGTAATGAGTGTCTCCCCAAAAGCAAAACAAAAATTCCGAACAAAACTGGATGATGCATCAAAGCAGACAAATGTTCATTCATATTTCTCCTCTCTCCTCTACCTCCATCGCAATTCCCTCGAATTCGATTATCCTCCCATTACTGTTATTCGGCTGATTGTCATTGATTAGGGACAAAGTGGAATGTGCCTCTGTCTGATTTGTGTTTTTGCCCTATTCCTCATTCATTTATTAATGTTAACTAAAATTATTTAACCTGTTCACTGTATTAAGATCATATCACTCTTTACCGCATATTTAGCCATTTTTGTCGTATTCCTCCTTCTTTTCATTCTTATTTGTTGTCCTCTTTATTAACTCGTCAATTGAAATGACATTTACATCATATTTAAAATGCATGTATACACATAAATGTATGTGTGTGTGTGTGTGTGTGTGTGTGGGTGGGTGGGTGGGTGTGTGTGTGTGTGTGTGTGTGTGTGTGTGTGTGTGTGTGTGTGTGTGTGTGTGGGTGTGTGTGTGTGTGTGTGTGTGTGTGTGTGTGTGTGTGTGTGTGTGTGTGTGTGTGTGTGTGTGTGTGTGTGTGTGTGTGTGTAAATATCCCCCAAAAGACAAAGCTATAGTGTTTTTACTTCACAAATAATACGCTATAGAGGCTTGTAAGATTCTTATTAGAAAATTGTTGAAACAAGGATATGAAATATTCCTCTTGAAAAGACAATTTAACAAACTGCCAATTAGATATTTGAACTACAATAAACTGAAAAATAATATAATAAGTACATATTGCAAGTACCACCATCTTAGAACAGCAGAGATGATTTGAGTAAATTTGTGAAGAACATCTCAGCCAATAATGATGATGCCATTGAATTTACCACTCACTGCATCTACTGAATAATATGTCGACGTTTTATTACCAGAACTTTGATGCCAAGGAGATGGGCTGATCCTGTCAGAGTGGGGGTTGGGCGTCCCCTGCCTCCCAGAGCTCAATCTTACTTTATCTCATACTAAATCTTTCTCAGTAGTTTTGACATAGTTAACGGATTTTGTCTATTCGATATCCGACAACGAAATGTGACTTCTCCAATTTAAAATAACGGAAAATTGTTCTCTACTCTACTTCTGACTATAAAATTGACTTCCCCAAATTCATCAACCCCCTGATGCTGACTATTTCATTAGTATTATACTACTATTTCTTTAAGGTCAACCACTCTACACCAGGTATTATAGAGATAGCCGGTTTGCCACAGTTATAACAGAAAACCGATTACGGCGGGGGGCTGTGTGTGGCCTTATGAAGTCCACCCGCCCTCTCTTTTGCCTTGGGGTGGGTGTTTGACTGTATCTCTTTATTTGTCATATATCTAGTTTAATTTCAACTCTTTTCACGTGTGTGGTTATTTTGTAATGTGAGTGAGGAAGACAAAAGGCAGAAATGCCTGTAGCGAGTGCCTCCCCCAGAGTTGAAAGAGAGTGTGTGTGTTTTATATTTATATTACCACTTACTGGAGTAAATTACTTATTTTTGTTCTCGAGTATAATCATAATATTGTATAATGCTTTAATTACTAGCTGCCTAACCTTCATACATAAGGTTACCGAGTCTCCCTCAAAAGAACTGATTCTAGAAATTATATAATGGTATAGCAGTAGCAAAAATATAGGGAGATTATTATCAATGCTGAGTAGCTCATAGGATTTACAAGATCTCAAAAGTATCCATCATCGTTTAAATTCTTAAACTCTGTGAAAGTTCATCACTTTTAGATGTTAATTTGTTAAAGAAAAGAGAAAAGCGCACTTTTTTCTCCGAGTAATTGGAAGTATTTCTCTGTCTATTAACTGTAGCCTAAAATGATGATAAACACCAAGGTGACTGCGTCAAAAGCTCTCAGTTATCTGTTTATCTATATATAACATGAGGTAAGGTATGATAACCGTGACTCGTGATAACTAGGGTACTGGATTGACTATGAGACCAGGTAATGTTTAATATTTATATTTCGTGATAGGTAAAACTATGTGTCAGTTATTAGATTAATTAACAAATTTGTATAAATTAAGAGCATCTTGCTAGGCCTCAGTGACCTCTTGTTATATCTATATAATGCAATGTAAATCTTACATTATTGACATTCTTGCCAAATATTTAGATTACATCGGCGTATCCAAATTGCCTATATCGTAGGTCTTTGATTATGTATAGTAATTTCGTTATCCTGATAATTATAATGTTCACCTTTTCTCTTAATTTATGCAGCATACCCCTGTGTAGGAATGATGTCAGATTTACAGTCCTTATGTGCGGGATATACGGCGAATTACAGTACCGTTTGTCTTTGCTTGAAAATATAACTTAGTACGGTACCTGTATAAAGAATTAGTGTGAATAATTCGAAAATCATATATCCAGGCAGGGAGAGAGGAATAAATACAACTATAATATATTTTCCTGTCAATGGATGACCAGTGTGTAGCTTAGTGATTTATTGACAAAATTATGCTATTGTGTAATATTATTCACAAACGCGAGAGAGGCAACTTGAGAATATTATACTTCATAATTAAAGTAAATTACTCACTGTTGGAATCAGATCAAAATAATACGAAAATTAACTTGAGAATCGATCAACTACCAGAGGTAGTGGCTAAAGATACTGAAATCAGATTCCATTCATTAGGTACAATGTAAACACTAATTACCGGGTATATTCTTTAGTAGTGACAAATCAAGGGCAACACTTCACTCATAATTTCATAAGCTCGGCTTTATATATATTCACATACTTACCAAATATATGGTAAAGCAATTAGTTTTCAATTTAAATATCGGTATTTTGTTTATATGAAAACGAAGAAAATTAAGATTCAAATTATCACGGTTTGCATCTCTAAGAATATTAAGAGTTGTATCGATATTATTTATCGCTTGATATCGTCTTAATGATGTGCATATCATTAACATATATTGTTTACCGTTGTTATATTAGTTTATATAAGACAGTGTCAAGTGTAATACGTATTATTTTAAATGCATACTACAGCTAATAATTTAGAATTCACCATATACTGTAACTTAAGTCAATGTCAGTTAACCTTTAGGATAATAAACAACCTAAATAATTAGGTCTCATATAAATGGCTCTGCAGTGGCCTTGTAGTAATGACAGTACATCGCCAAACACGTAAAGGTACCGGTGCAGTGTAAGGGAATGAGCGTAGTAGTGATGGTGGTACAAAGGAGTACAAAGGAAATCAAGCAACAACAGTCTAGTGACCCCTCTAGGCTGCTTGCCCTCCAAAACACTGAGGATCGAGTGTCCAAACAGTGGTTTAGAGTGGGTAAGGGAAAATTGGAAAGGGAACTACTGCCCTGGAACTAATGTCCGTGGCAGGATTAGGAAGTTAGTAGGGAACAGATGGGTTAGTAACATAATACATTTATAAGTGATCTTTCGTATATCTGGGAAAAAGAGAGTAACGTCTTATTAATATTTATACGCAATAATCCTTGATGAATTTGAGGGGGGAATATAATAAAGTTATTCATTTACAAACGCAGTCAGTCGCGGGTTTGATGCAAGATATTTGTCTAAGCGAAGTTTAAAAGAATCAACGATGCTTCAGTCTATAACGTCTCGGGGAAGCCCATTCCACAACTTGACAACTCGATTGAAGAAGAAATTCTTAGATTCGTGTGAGTTAAAGGATTTACCAATCATTTTGCAACCGTTTCCCCGCGTGTAATTAGATTGGTCGATAGTAAAGTACTTACTACAGTTCACATTGTCGATGCCTTTGATGATTATGAACACTTGAATTAAGTCGCCTTTTATTCAGCGCTGGGTTAAAGGAATTAGATTTAATTCTCAAAGACGCTCCTCGTATGGTTTGTTCTTTAGGCTACGTATCATTTTGGTAACTCTACGTTGAACTCATTCTAGCTTGTCTATATCTTTTTGGTAATAAGGGCACCAGGATTAAACGCAGTATTCCAGAAGAGGACGGACTAAGGAATTGTAAAGAGTTAGGATAACTTCTTTGGATTTATGCTCAAATGACCTGCCTATAAAGCCAATTATTTTGTTTGCCTTCTTAACAACTTCTGAACATTGTTGACTCGGTTTTAGGTTACTCGATAGTGTTACTCCCAGATCGGTTTCTCTGTCTACACTCTTAACACTCAACGAGCGGCTAGGTTATTAACTTCTACTACCTGCCAAGCGGGCAGATTTACCGTAAATGAGCTTCATTCCATGCTCTTTTTCATGCATAGAGAAGAGCCAGAGCGTAATACAATTATGTATCCGTGAAAGGGCGTTAATTGAGCTTTCCAATGACACCTGAACCATCCTTCTACGACTACGGGTTTTCTTGCAACGATCGTGCAACACGAAGGAAAATTCCCTAAAATACGGTAATTTCCTTACATATTTCCCTGTTTAGGGAGGCAGTGGATGTGGATGTGTGTGGAGGTGGGGCCAGTCGTGGTACGGGAGCCGTGCCGAACGGTCAGAGCCAACCTACGCTCCTCCCACCGCTCGGATTCTCTCTCAGAGCCAATTATGTGCTCAACATCGCATACGACTTAAGGCGGTCCCCGCTCTTTAGTCCTTGGTTCTCTTGACCGCCTTAAGTCGGGCCCCGCCAATAAGGGGTTTAGCTGAGTGCCATTCATCGAATAGTTTGCTTTCTCATTTCGGTATCCGACATGTAGTACTTTATATATATCCGCATTGAAACTCATTTGCCAAATTTGGGCCCAACATGACAATTGTGTTGCATGTTGTCAACTTGTTCTTTTGAGAATGCGCTATTTGCAATTTTTGTATCGTCAGCAAACTTTGAGATTGTACAGGTGAGACGCTCATCTATGTCGTTGATGTAAATTAGAAAGAGAATTGGTCCTAGTACCGATCCCTGGGGTACCCCGCTACTTACATTGGTCCATTTAGATGCCTTACCATTTATGACTACTCCTTGCTTTCTGTCGCTGAGCCAATTTTCTATCCATTTCAAAACACCGTCTTGTATTCCATGCGTTTTTAGTTTAAGCAGTAAATATTTGTGGGGAACTTTATCAAAGGCCTTTTGAAAATCAAAGTATATAATATCTACAGCTTTTCTTTCATCATAGAGGTTGAGGATATCGTGGAAGAAGTCTAGGAGGTTTGTTAAGCAGGAACATTTGATACGAAAGCCGTGTTGAGTATCTTTAAGTATGTTATTTTCCTCTAAGTGATTTATGAGTCTGTCTCTTATGAGTGTTTCTAGCATTTTACATACAACTGAGGTTAAGCTAATTGGACGATAGTTACTGGGTAAGGATTTGCTGCCTTTTTTTAATATCGGTGTTACGGTGTTACGTTGGCTAGCTTCCACTGATCAGGCATAGTTCCAGACTGCAAGGATTTATTGAATAGCAATTTTAGTGGTTTGGAGAGCTCATCCTTAGCTTCCTTTAGAACTCTAGGTGAGATTGTATCCGGTCCAGGCGTTTTATTTACCTTGAGTAACATTCATACTTCTCTCTGTTATAGTGATATTGGTTAGAACATCAGAATTATCAATCTGAATCGGCGATGCTGTAGGGATATCACTGAGGTCTTCTGTTGTAAAAACTGATGCAAAGAAGGTATTGAGGGCATTACTCATTTGTACTTCGTATTTGGTATATTCTCCATTTTCATTCTAACGAACGGTAACACAGTGAAAGTACTACTTTTTTCTTTCTGATATAACTATAGAATTCTTTCGGGTTTGTTTTACTTTGATTCGCAACATGTAACTCCAGGGTCTTTTTACTTTGCTTAATTAACTTTTTGACTTTGCGTCGTAGTTCTACAAATTTCACCCGTTCTTCGTCATTTTGTGAGAATTTTAATCTATCATTAGCAATCTTTTTAGCAAGCAAACATTCTGAAATATCTTTATTCCACCATTTGGGCTTATCATTATGGCCTGTACGCCGTATTTTTTATGGTATGGTCTTGCACTGCTTTTAGGTAAGTGGTTGCGAATGATTCTCAAGATGTATTTATGTCGTTATTGTTAATTAGAAAGCTCCAGTCAGTTTCTGGTGGTGGTGGTGGTAGTGGTGGTGGTAGTGGTAGTGGTAGTGGTGGTAGTGATGGTGGTGGTGGTGATAGTGGTGGTGGTAGTGGTGGTGGTGGTGGTGGTGAAATACTTCCGGGACCCAAGGTGTTGGCTTTGATTATGTGTGTCTAGGGAGGGTAGGAGTAATTATGTGCATATTATAAGAATGTGTGGGTAGGGTTTTTCTATTTTTGTTTATTTTTTATTTTTTAATTGCAGGTATGTGTTTCTATTGTGCACGCTTGTGGTTAGTGTGTATAATATGTGTTGTGTTTCGTCTTTGTGTGTGTTTGTGTGTGTGTGTGTTTAATCTAATCTGAAATAAGGCAGTTCATAAATAGTACAACACCAATCTTACATAAATGATCTAACTCTAATTTATCCATATCTACGTAAATGTCACACATCAATATGAGTAAAAAGCATCGGAGCAGTACTAGAGTAAACTAACGCTACCCTAACCTAACTTATCCTGCTGTTTAATGACTAACTAGTATACTCTATACATCATATATATATTTGTTTTATTAATTTCACTCCAACACCAAACACTTCCAAATGAAATTAATGAAAACATGTGATCCACCGGGATTCGAATCTGGGTTACCACACATATTTTCAACACTCTATCCATTATACCATCAAGACAGTTTTAACAGCAATTCAAAATAAATCGATTAATCTGTTTTAAATTTACACAATTTCAACTTTTGAATATGTCTGTAGCCTACCCATTGTTAACGCTTTCAGTAGGGTGAGTTATTATGTTATCCGCCAGGCGATTATATTTTGCCAGGAAGGATTAATATGCGGGGAAGATATTGAATATTAGCAATAAACCATTCCACACTAATTGAACTTGAGTTATATTATGTATTTAAATATAACTACCCTCAAACGATTTATTTCACCATAGAAAGGATCTCGCAAGCCAATGTGAAATATGTACTTGTGATATAGAACACATACACTGCAACACAGCTGGTACATAAAATCAGTGTGTAATAATTGTTACTTATTAGTAATTTTTTTTTTTTTTTTAATATTTTAGAGAGAAAAATATGGTACTCAATATAAATATGCTCTGGAATAAATACCAATTTGTTGAAGTTTTCTAAAAAAAAAAATCAATATTATGGTATTACAATGTGTACCAACTTACCTCCAAATATATGTGTCCTAATAGGCACACATAAATTGAACAGAGTAGTCTTTCTCAAACACATTATACAACCATCAGTTTTTGTCGGATTTATCCACTCGCGTGCCGATTTTTGGTTTCCTTTCCTTTAGTGATATATCTTAACCATATCTTATCCGAGGGTGATCTTTTGGGTCAACTCTTGTTTCAGGCAATTATTTTGCCGATTATAAGACGCTTTCATTCATTTTGTTCTGGGCCAGTGACAGTGAACTTACAACGAAGGGAAAACCGGCCTGCGACCAGGACAATTTTCTACCGACAAATATAAGAACATAAGAACATAAGAAAATGGGAGTCTGCAAAAAGCCGATCAGCCCACACAAGGCAGATCCCTGTCACACCCAACCCCAATTACATAACAACATAATGTCATAAGATCGCGGGAAACTGCATATGGCCATGCGGCCCACATGAAGCAGCTCCCATTCACACCCAGCCCATATCACCCATATGGGAATCCAACTTATGCTTAAAGATTTCAACTGTTTCTGAGCTAATTACTGTTCTGGGCAGTGCATTCCACATGTTAACAACTCTATTTCCAAACCAGTGCTTTCCTAACGTCTTAAAACCTCAAAGCTAATATGCTAAACATGAGGGAGAAAGGGGTCCAGAAAAAGCAAGTAATAAGAACATAAGAACATAAGAAAATGGGAGTCTGCAGAAAGCCGATTGGCCTAAGCAAGGCAGATCCCTGCCCCACACAACCCCAATTACAAAGCCCAATTATAGGCTCAACACTCTAATACCCTGAGGGTCATCTTACCAAAACGGTTAGAGATTAACGCAGGATTACGGGGGTCTGCAGATCGCTGATTGGCCCAACCCTGCTGATCCCCCTTCACACCCAACCCTTCTCGTCCATATGCTTATCCAATTTTATCTTAAAGCTCCCTATCGTTTTTAATCCCACTATAGCACTTGGTAGTCCATTCCACCCATCTACAACTCTGTTACCAAACCAATATTTGCCTATATCTTTTCTGAAACGAAATTTATCTAATTTGAAACCATTGGTACGAGTTCTTTCGCTATCACTGAGCTTTAGTACATTTGTCATGTCCCCTTTGTTAATCCCACTAACCCACTTGAACACCTCTATCATATCCCCTCTAACTCTGCGTCTCTCTAACGAATGTAAGCCTAATTTCTTCAACCTTTCTTTATACGGAAGATTTCTAATATTATGGATCATTTTTGTCATTCTACGTTGTACTCTCTCCAATGAATCTATGTCCATTCTGTAATAAGGACACCAAAATTGAACAGCATAATCCATATGGGGTCTCACTAATGACAAGTAAAGTTTTAAGATAACATCAGCAGTTCTGTTACTCACACTCCTAGAGATGAACCCGAGAATCCTGTTTGCCTTGTTTCGAACGCTTATACACTGTAGTCTAGGCTTCAAATCATTGCTAACAAACACACCTAGATCTTTCTCACAATTCGAGTTTTCTAATTCCAGATTAGCTAGTTTATATTTAACATTTGTATGCATCTTCCCTATCTTTAATACCTTGCATTTGTCAATGTTAAACTTCATCTGCCAATTTACTGACCATTCGTGTAAGGTATCTAGATCCCTTTGGAGGCACTCTATATATATATCTGAATTAATTGTTCTCCCCATTTTGGTATCGTCTGCAAATTTACTTATCCTACTAGTTATACCTAAATCAAGGTCATTTATGTATATAACAAACAACAGAGGACCTAATACAGATCCCTGGGGGACACCACTTTTGACTGCTCCCCATTTTGACTTCGTACCATTTATGCTGACTCTCTGCTTCCTACCAATTAGCCATGACCTAATCCATCCCAACAACGCCCCACCTATTCCATGCGCCTCATATATATATATATATTAGGAATTTAGGTTGAAGAGGGGTCTCGGCGGCGTTTTTATTTGATGTTGAGGGGCAAACTAAAAATATATTGCTTGAACTTGGCAAAAACAGTCAAAGTATTTAATAATAAAGTAGACGTGCTGTTTCACCCAAAATCAAAACGGCATACCCAACTCTGCGAAGGGTTACCATCATCACTAATATTACCACCATTATTACTACTACTATCATCATCACTACAATTGTCACCATCATCACTACTACTACCATCATCACTAATATTACCACCATCATCACTACTACTATCATCATCACTACGATTGTCACCTTCTAATGTCAACTAAACTAACTTAACCTAACAAATGCGGGCAAGTTTTTTTCTCACCCCCTGAACGATGGCGTTCTGTGTGAGTGTGCCCCTACGGGGCACACACACACAGAATGCCATCATCATTGCTTGGGAATAGGTACAGGGAGGGTGGGGGGTGAGGGTCCTGAGGGGGGGGGGGGGGGAACCATATTTTGGACCAAAAATCATAACTATTGCACAAATTAAAAACAAAACAAAAAATAATTACCGTCGCATTCACGCACCGAATGTTCGTGTGAAGTTTGGTGAAAATCCGTCGAACGGTCTAGGAGTTATCGGACAGACAGACAGACATTTCGGCCGGCATGTACCACTATACGGGCTGCGATACCACTCTGCTTATGCAGAGTTGATTATGAAACAGAACCACAATAATACAGGCCTAAACGTTGGATCGGCTAGTGTTAATGTTTCTGCCACTCATTTCGTTTACCTTCTTTCCTACATACACCACACCTCCCTATGTCACCTGCCTCCCTCTCCCTCCCTCCCTTTCTCCTACAACACACCTCCCTATGTCACCTGCCTCCCTCTCTCCTCACATACACCACACCTCCCTATGTCACCTACCTCCCTCTCCCTCCCTCCCTCTCTCCTTCCCACATACACCATACCTCCCTATGTTACCTACCTCCCTCTCTCTCCTTCCCACATACACCACACCTTTCCAAGTCACCTCTCTCTCTCTCTCTCTTATGAGGTGGTGAAGTTTTTTGGCAATTAGTACGACACGTATTTGAGCGTGTTGGGTTGGCCTATGTTGTCATGGTTTACAGTATGTTGTTTAATATACCGGTGTGTGCATGGGTTTGTGTGTGTGCGTGGTTGTGAGAGAGAGAGAGAGAGAGTCAGTCAGTATTGGGGGCACTGATACATTTGTTGTGGCTAAGTTACTTTTTTTCTATTGTTGCCATGTTACTTTACTCTCCTCCGCTTGTCACCACTTTGTCAAAGTTGAACGTCTCATTTCAGCACAATGATCTGTATCTAGGTTAGCAACATTCTTGCTAGTCACCAGTGTATCAGCAACAACCTGTCATGCAGGACTCTGTACTTGCAGTTTTTATCCGGTTAAGTCAATTAAGCTTCAATAAAGTGCATTTGCAAGTGACAGTTTAATAACACAAATCAGATAGATCCTACTTTATAAAACAATTCATTTAAATGACTGCTTGTGAGGGAATTGAGTGGCTATCCAACAAACTGACTGGATGAAATATTGATTGGTTGACTGACTGACCAAGCAAGGGGCTGACTGAATTTGTGGCCACATCACTCTCTATTATAGAGTTGTTGTTGTTGTTGTTGTTGTTCCCCAAGCTGCCTGGCCGAACAGCCCCAAGGCCCCGACCAAGGCCAAGGCTATAACCGAGTGCCCCCACAGAACCCTCCCTGCCGACCACAATAAAGCCTGGGTGACCGAAGCCACTCCATGGCGGGGAGCTGAGGAGGGTGCGGAAACGCCCGGGAAACCAAAGCCCCATCCAGGACCCTGTGCCCCTCAGCAATTATGAAGAGAAAGTTGAGGGGCAAAGGAAAAATGTGACGCTTTGGCTTCCAATCTTGGTAGATTGGGAGGTCAATCCACGGAAGAGACGCCGTCACTTGAGATCTAGAAAATATATAAGTAAAAGGAACAGTCAGAGTAAGCTATGGGTATGGCAGAGATCGCTCAGTTCTCACTCTGATAGGCCAGCCCATCACCACATGACTAGAACCCAATCCTCTCAGCAACAGCTAGGAAAGGCCCTAGAAAGCCGCCTTTGGCGGGGGGATAGCTCCCCTATTTCAACCCCTTTCGGGGTTGGGCACCCGCCATCTATTATAGAGTTAATTAATTTCATTGGGGGTGTTTGGTGTTGTGGTGAAATTAATAAAATATAGATATATCACCCGCTTTAACTCCCTACCTTGAATATTTTACAGTACTCACACTTATAACAGTAACATATTGTTGACTACATCCGAGCGTTACACTATATTACTACATGATTATGTGATTGTGATCGTTGATTCTAGCAGACTATGATGAAGAGAAGAGTTACTGATGACGGTGAAGATCGGTATCTGATATTGTAAGAAGTTATACTGAAGGTGGTGACAAAAATAGAAATTATTGTAATTTTTGGTGATGACAGTGGAATGCTGATAGTGGAGGCGATGGTGGTGGTGGTGGTAGTGGTGATGGAAGGGAGTGTGGTGGTGGTTGTAGTAGTGATGGTGGTGATGGTGATGGAAGTGGTGTGATGGTATTGGAGGCGATGGTGGTAGTGATGATGGAAGGGAGTGTAATGGTAATAGTGGTGGTGGTGGTAGTGATGATGGAAGGGAGTGTGGTGATAATAGTAGTGGTGGTGGTAGTGGTAATGGAAGGGAGTGTGGTGGTAATAATAGTGGTGGTGGTGGTGGTAGTAGTGATGATGGAAGGGAGTGTAATGGTGATGGTGGTGGTAGTGGTAATGGAAGGGAGTGTGGTGGTAATAGTGGTGGTGGTGGTGGTATACGTAGCGCCAACGAACTTGACAATTATCTCGATCCCTGACCTCTTCGTAACTCAAAAGGACCTAGAGCAAACTGGCTGTAAATTTCCACATCTATTTCCTGGTAGACTCTTCCCAAATGATAGAAATGTCAGCCCAATTGTTTTCATTCGTTTTGAATTATAAGAAGTTAAGGGGTCCAGTTTATTGTCAAGTTCGTTGGCGCTACCTATAGTGGTAATGGAAGGGAGGGTGGTGGTAATAGTGGTGATGGAAGTGACTGTGGTGGTGGTAGTGGTGATGGAATGGAGTGTGGTGGTAATAATAGTGATGGTGGTGGTGGTGATGGAAGGGAGTGTGGTGGTGGTGGTGATGGAAGGGACTGTGGTGGTAATAATAGTGGTGGTGGTAGTGGTAATGGAAGGGAGTGTGGTGGTAATAATAGTGGTGGTGATGGAAGGAAGTGTGGTGGTGGTGGTAGTGGTAATGGAAGGGAGTGTGGTGGTAATAATAGTGGTGGTGGTGATGGAAGGGAGTGTGGTGGTAATAATAGTGGTGTTGGTGGTATTGATGATGGAAGGGAGTGTGGTGGTAATAATAGTGGTGGTGGTGGTGATGGAAGGGAGCGTGGTGGTGGTGGTAGTGGTAATGGAAGGGAGTGTGGTGGTAATAATAGTGGTGGTGGTGGTATTGATGATGGAAGGGAGTGTGGTGGTAATAATAGTGGTGGTGGTAGTGATGATGGAAGGGAGTGTGGTGGTAATAATAGTGATGGTGGTGGTGGTAATGGAAGGGAGTGTGGTGGTGGTGATGGTAGTGATGATGGAAGGGAGTGTGGTGGTAATAATAGTGATGGTGGTGGTGGTGATGGAAGGGAGTGTGGTGGTAATAATGGTGGTGGTGGTAGTGGTGATGGAAGGGAGTGTGGTGCTAATAATAGTGGTGGTGGTGGTGATGGAAGGGAGTATGGTGGTCTTCTGATCACTGTCTGATACAGGCCACCTGTCTATCACCTACCACACCTTCCCACTCTGAACCTGTTTTGGTGACTAAATGGCATTACGATAGGGCAGACTGGGAGGGTCTTCAATGTTTCTTTATTGATATTCCCTGGACCTCTTTCTTTTCTAATGATGCACACACCACCTTGAGCCACATACAAGATTTTGTAAAAATTGGAATGGAAACTTTTATTCCTCATCAAAAGTACAGTAAAAGATCTAATTCACCTAAATGGTTTGACCATAATTGTGCTAGAGTAACTGAACAAAAAGCAATAGCCTACAATGCATACACAAGATCAAAAACACATGAAGCCTTTAATTACTTTAGAAACATCAGAAATCATGCCAAAACTGTATTAAACCTAACTAAATCAAACTTTCTCCACAAGCAGGCAAATAAACTTCTAAATAATCCAAATTATAAAAAATATTTTGGTCTACTCTTAACTCATTCAAATCCAACTTCACTACTGCTTCATCCATTCCACCATTAAAATCTCCGACTGGCAATCTTGTAAGTGACCCACGAGGTAAAGCTAACCTTCTTGCGGATATGTCGACCACCAACTCAACCTTAGATGAAATAAATCAAGATGTCCCTGTACTTAATTTTAATTCGCCTGAAATTCCCTCACTTATGATCCACACCAGACATGTCAAAACTATTTTGCAGAATCTCTCAGTAGATAAGGCTCCTGGTCCAGATGAAATTCCTCCAATAGTACTTAAGAATTGCTCCTTGGTGCTCGCTCCTGTATTGGCAAAAAATGTCCGTCTGTGTACTCATACCTCATGCTTCCCAGTACCCTGGAAAGAAGCAAACATCCATCCAGTTCCTAAAAAAGGTGCCTCTTCAGATCCATCAAACTACAGACCAATAGCTATAACTTCCACTCTTGGTAAAGTCTTTGAAATTATATTAAATAATCACATAATTAAGCATCTTGAGAATAATAAATTAATCAGTGATAGGCAATATGGTTTTAGACGATGTCGATCAACTGCAGACATTCTTTGCCTTCTTACGCATCAAATCAACCAAGCTACAGACCAACATGGTGAAACACATACAATAGCACTGGATATATCAAAGACATTTGATAGAGTCTGGCATCAATCCTTATTGTCGAAGATGTCACACTACGGCCTTGCATCATTAGTTCCACTAATTTCTTCTTATCTTCATAACAGAAAAATATGTGTAATGGTAGATGGCCTTTATTCTCAATTTCACTCAATAAATGCTGGTGTTCCCCAGGGATCAGTTTTGGCCCCAACTCTGTTCCTCATTCATATCAATGATCTCATATCTACCACTCATAATGCAATACATTCCTACGCAGATGACTCAACACTCCACAGTTCCTTCACATTTACCAATTCTTTCACCCAACCCGATCTTATAAATTCAAAAATAAACACTGCAATTTCTCTGAAACCAGGACCTTTCTAGAATTAATGAATGGGGACAACAGAATCTAGTTTCCTTTAATGCACAGAAAACCAAGTACATTCAATTTTCTAACCGACAGAATCTCACTGACTCCCATATATTTTTTAATGATGTAAATATTCCCACTTCCCCTAGTATTGACATTCTCGGTGTAACATTAACTACTAACTTGAGCTGGACACATTATGTTAGAAGCATTGCTAAGAATGCCTCTACAAAACTGGGACTCCTGTACAGAGTTCGAGAATTCTTCACTGACGAGCAGTTGGCCGTAATATATAAAAGTCATGTGCGTTCTCAGATGGATTACTGTTCACCTTTGTGGAGTGGAAGTGGGAGTGGTTGCATTGAGGCAGTTGGACAAAATTCAAAATAAAGCTATTAGATTAATCAATAACCCTGCAATCACACAGGACCTTCCTACATTATCCATACGAAGAAACGTTGCATCCCTTGCATTATTCTACAGATATTTTCACAGCAATTGTTCAGAGGAACTTGCTTCAATTGTGCCGCCTCTCCACATCTTTCCCCGTAGAACTAGGACAGCTGAGAGCGCCCATGAATTTACACTTTCTCCTCCACAATGCAGAACTTCTGCTTATCAAAATTAATTTATCCCTAGAACTACTATTTGGAATTCACTTCCATCGAGTTGCTTTCCACAAACTTACAATCTACAAAAGTTTAAATCCAGTTGTTACAAACATTATATGAATGGAGGATGCCTTTAGGCACATGGACCTTTTTGTTTTATCTGTGTTTTTCCTTCCTCCGTTCATTGTCTCAAAAAAAAAAAAAAAAAAAAAAGTGATGGTGGTGGTGGTGGTGATGGAAGGGAGTGTGGTGGTAATAATGGTGGTGGTGGTAGTGGTGATGGAAGGGAGTGTGGTGGTAATAATAGTGGTGGTGGTGGTGATGGAAGGGAGTGTGGTGGTAATAATAGTGGTGGTGGTGGTGATGGAAGGGAGTGTGGTGGTAATAGTGGTGAGGTGGTAGTGGTGATGGAAGGGAGTGTGGTGGTAATGGTGATGGTGGTGGTGGCAGTAATGATGGAAGTGAGGGTGGTGGTAATATTGATGATGGTGGTGGCAGTAATGATGAAAGTGATGGTGGTGGTAATAGTGATGGTGGTGGTGGCAG
>CM064551.1:45088340-45328340 GCA_032716605.1 Paralithodes platypus
CCCAAATGGATGAATAATAGACTATTAGATCTTCTAGGAAAAAAGAGAGGAATATATCGAAAAATAAAGAAAGGCGAAATTCACCTACTTGCTTACTATCAGAATCTATCAAGAGAGGTTAAAAAATGTATAAGGACAGACAAAAGAAATTATGAAATCAGGATAGCCAATGACTCAAAAAATAACCCTAAGGCTTTTTACCAGCTATATAAATCTAAAGTTAGAGATAAAATAGGCCCCCTTAAAACTTCGATAGGAGAAATGACAGAAAATGATTTAGAAATGTGCAGTACATTAAATAGTCAGTTTCTATCCGTTTTCACTAATGAAAATTTGGCACAGATTCCAGAAGTCCGTAAGGTATATAGAGATAGTATAGAAAATAGGTTAAGTACGGTTAATATAAGTAGAAATGATGTGCTTAAGGAAATTGACAGACTGAAACCTCAGAAATCGCCTGGTCCCGATGAGGTATATGCCAGAGTATTAAAAGAATGCAGAGATGAGTTAAGTTACCCATTAACATTTCTTTTTAACAATTCATTAGAAACAGGTATAGTTCCAGAAGCTTGGAAGCTTGCAAATGTAGTTCCGATTTTCAAAAAAGGTGATAAATCAATAGCATCCAATTACCGTCCCATTAGTCTCACTTCAATCATAGGAAAGCTACTAGAGTCAATTATTGCTAGGAAAATGAGAAACCACTTAGAAACATTTAACTTAATCAATTCTTCTCAGCATGGATTCACACAGGGACGTTCTTGCCTTACTAATTTGCTTAGTTTTTTCTCAGAGGTATATGAAGCAGTAGATAATGACAAGGCATACGATATTATATATTTAGATTTCAGTAAAGCTTTCGACAGAGTCCCTCATGAGAGATTGATGAGAAAGGTTGAGGCACATGGAATAGGTGGGGCGTTGTTGGGATGGATTAGGTCATGGCTAATTGGTAGGAAACAGAGAGTCAGCATAAATAGTACCAAGTCAGAGTGGGGAGCAGTCAAAAGTGGTGTCCCCCAAGGATCGGTATTAGGTCCACTGTTGTTTCTTATATACATAAATGACCTAGATTTAGGTATAACTAGTAGGATAAGTAAATTCGCAGACGATACTAAAATAGGGAGATCAATTGATTCAGATAGCGATATAGAGTGCCTCCAAAGGGATCTAGATACCTTACATGAATGGTCAGTAAATTGGCAGATGAAGTTTAACATTGACAAATGCAAGGTATTAAAGATAGGGAAGATGCAAACAAATGTTAAATATAAACTAGCTAATTTAGAATTAGAAAATTCAGATTGCGAGAAAGATCTAGGTGTGTTTGTTAGCAATGATTTGAAGCCTAGAAAACAGTGTATAAGCGTTCGTAATAAGGCAAACAGGATTCTCGGGTTCATCTCTAGGAGTGTGAGTAACAGAACTGCTGATGTTATCTTAAAACTTTACTTGTCATTAGTGAGACCCCATATGGATTATGCTGTCCAATTTTGGTGTCCTTATTACAGAATGGACATAGATTCATTGGAGAGAGTACAGCGTAGAATGACAAAAATGATCCATAATATTAGAAATCTTTCGTATGAAGAAAGGTTGAAGAAATTAGGTTTACATTCGTTAGAGAGACGCAGAGTTAGAGGGGATATGATAGAGGTGTTCAAGTGGGTTAGTGGGATTAACAAAGGGGACATGACAAATGTACTAAAGCTCAGTGATAGCGAAAGAACTCGTACCAATGGTTTCAAATTAGATAAATTTCGTTTCAGAAAAGATATAGGCAAATATTGGTTTGGTAACAGAGTTGTAGATGGGTGGAATGGACTACCAAGTGCTATAGTGGGATCTAAAACTGTAGGGAGCTTTAAGATAAAATTGGATAAGCATATGGACGAGAAGGGTTGGGTGTGAAGGGGGATCAGCCGGGTTGGGCCAATCAGCGCTCTGCAGACCCCCATAATCCTGCGTTAATCTCTAACCGTTTTGGTAAGATGATCCTCAGGGTATTAGAGTGTGAAGCCTATAATTGGGCTTTGTAATTGAATTGGGGTTGTGTGGGACAGGGATCTGCCTTGCTTAGGCCAATCGGCTTTCTGCAGACTCCCATTTTCTTATGTTCTTATGTTCTTATGTTCTTAAAATATATACAGCTATGTTAGCCGTGACTCCCAACATGAGTAAGGTGGGCTGCAGAACCACAACATATATACAGCTATGTTAGCCGTGACTCCCAACATGAGTAAGGTGGGCTGCAGAACCACAAAATATATACAGCTATGTTAGCCGTGACTCCCAACATGAGTAAGGTGGGCTGCAGAACCACAAAATATATACAGCTATGTTAGCCGTGACTCCCAACATGAGTAAGGTGGGCTGCAGAACCACAAAACGCTCAACATTAACAACACACAGACTAAGGAACACACAGACTAAGGAACATTCACGCACTTTCACATTCAAATTCGCTAACACACTCACTGTATGCGTAATACAGAGTTATGGTAACCAAAACAAACACTCTCAGCAGGTGTCCAATATATTTTAACCCGTACAGTGCCGGTGACGTCCTATGCATTATATGCTGGAAACTATTATAATTAGACGATTGTATTTAGCTTAGGAAGGACGTTTACCCATTAAAAGACTACAGCCTATCTCAATTAATTCTTTTAGCTACCATGTATCCTTCCTAAGCTACATAAAATCGTGTAAATGTAGCTAAAATCAAATAAAAAAGACGTCACCGGTACAGAATGGGTTAACTAAATTATCTATCTTACACCTATACATTGACCTTTGCTTGGCGGCTTAATATCTTCTTAGTCTGGCTCAGATAAATTCCAGGTCAAATATTAAGTCACAACTTTGTATTCTTCTCTTTGTAATATATACTGTAAAATACTCCTCAGTATCATTAGACAAAGCTTGAATGTGTAGGTTTTAATAGTGAATATATATTGTTTTCTTTTTACTGCATGGATGGATAAACAACGCCGGAATTATTGAGATATGGCGCGACTTTCAAGCATAACTGTACATTCGGGGTCAAAAGACATTTAATATCATCTAGAATTCGACTTTAAATCTATCCTTTATATATTATAATATGATATAGAACCTTCGATAGCCAACCTTTATATACAGTATATATACAGTATATACTGTATATACATATTTATATAATATACATTTTTTCTTCGTCTATATTCCAACTTACTCCCTCTCGGGCATAGGCTGAGAGCCTGTACATTCAACGGTGAAGCCTGTGAGGTCTCTTTCCAGTCTAAGGAGTCAGACATGTGAAGCACTTAGAGCTGAAACCAGCCTTTGCCATACTGCCTTTGCAAGATGCACGGTACTTGGTTGCCCACTCACGGCTCAAAGCAGCCCCATCTCTGGAGCTGCCTCGCCTTCGTGCTTCACTCTCTCGCCCACTAGACTCGGACCTTCAATCTCAGAACGCCACCTATTGAGCAATGAACTCACTAGGCATTGCGCCCCTGTAGCATATTTTGCATATGGGAATATTCATACAGTACTATTAATCAGGGAATAATGAGGGTATTTTTGTTGGTGTTTCGGTGGGCTTTGTGGTAATGCACTGATACTAGGTACAGCACAAATTCCATCCAATAATATCTTCCCATTGATACATCGGGATTCGAACCCGGGGCCATTGGATTACCAGTTCAGATAAATACCACAATAATAAGATAAATACCACAACAAAAATAAAATATAGTAAGCTAAAATACAATACCTATAAATATAGTAAGCTAAAATACAATACCTATAAATATAGTAAGCTAAAATACAATACCTATAAATATAGTAAGCTAAAATACAATACCTATAAATATAGTAAGCTAAAATACAATACCTATAAATATAGTAAGCTAAAATACAATACCTATAAATATAGTAAGCTAAAATACAATACCTATAAATATAGTAAGCTAAAATACAATACCTATAAATATAGTAAGCTAAAATACAATACCTATAAATATAGTAAGCTAAAATACAATACCTATAAATATTTTCAAAATGTGCACCGCCTTTTCTTGTTGCATAGTACATCTTCTTACCAGCAGGGAAGTGTGGCTGAGGTAAACAAAGAATACCCCACAAAGGCTTTGCTTACACCCACCATCTTGCTAACCAGGGGATGTCTGTACTACCATCCAGTGTCATATTTACACACCCTGATGGCATATGTAACGCCTTCAGTACGAGAGACCTTTCTTAAGTTTAATGAAGTCATCTATCATCCGCCAGAATACAAGCAACCTTACTATAAGTGTGCTGAAGAGGTAACCTTACTATAAGTGTGCTGAAGAGGTAACCTTACTATAAGTGTGCTGAAGAGGTAACCTTACTATAAGTGTGCTGAAGAGGTAACCTTACTATAAGTGTGCTGAAGAGGTAACCTTACTATAAGTGTGCTGAAGAGGTAACCTTACTATAAGTGTGCTGAAGAGGTAACCTTACTATAAGTGTGCTGAAGAGGTAACCTTACTATAAGTGTGCTGAAGAGGTAACCTTACTATAAGTGTGCTGAAGAGGTAACCTTACTATAAGTGTGCTGAAGAGGTAACCTTACTATAAGTGTGCTGAAGAGGTAACCTTACTATAAGTGTGCTGAAGAGGTAACCTTACTATAAGTGTGCTGAAGAGGTAACCTTACTATAAGTGTGCTGAAGAGGTAACCTTACTATAAGTGTGCTGAAGAGGTAACCTTACTATAAGTGTGCTGAAGAGGTAACCTTACTATAAGTGTGCTGAAGAGGTAACCTTACTATAAGTGTGCTGAAGAGGTAACCTTACTATAAGTGTGCTGAAGAGGTAACCTTACTATAAGTGTGCTGAAGAGGTAACCTTACTATAAGTGTCCTGAAGAGGTAACCTAACTATAAGTGTGCTGAAGAGGTAACCTAACTATAAGTGTGCTGAAGAGGTAACCTTACTATAAGTGTGCTGAAGAGGTAACCTTACTATAAGTGTGCTGAAGAGGTAACCTTACTATAAGTGTGCTGAAGAGGTAACCTTACTATAAGTGTGCTGAAGAGGTAACCTTACTATAAGTGTGCTGAAGAGGTAACCTTACTATAAGTGTGCTGAAGAGGTAACCTTACTATAAGTGTGCTGAAGAGGTAACCTTACTATAAGTGTGCTGAAGAGGTAACCTTACTATAAGTGTGCTGAAGAGGTAACCTTACTATAAGTGTGCTGAAGAGGTAACCTTACTATAAGTGTGCTGAAGAGGTAACCTTTTGATCATGAACTACCTTTTCTCAGCTTAAAAGAATCAAATAATGTTAGACAAAATAGGGTCTAGACTCCAAATGACGGGTATTGCTTAAGGGGTCAACAACATTGCGAAAAGTAAAATAAACATAGATACTTACAGATACCGGTACTCCATCAAGACTCAGGTAGAAAGGTAGAGTCTGGCTGAAAACACTGGGGTACGCCATCTTCCGTCTTACCTGTGGAAGAAGAAACTTGTTAGTCATTTGTTTTTAAGTGCACGTTGTAATGGATAAGCTATTGGGTGTCAGAAAGAGTGAGTAAAGTGTACGCATACATTAATATCCTTGAAAATAATTATAATATAATTTATAAATATACCGCAAATTTGATATGATGATAACTTAAACAATATGAGAGACAACCACGCAAAAATATTAAAGGAATTCGTGAAACTGAATTTGCGGAGTGTTTTTATGTAGGCAATATGTGTTATGCTAGCAGACGAGGAAAACGATGTTTCTACAACTTTCCAAGATATTGCATTATCAACTGCAGAATTAAATGAAAGCCTGTCCATCACTCCATCCATCCAATCTTATAAATAAAAAAAACATAAAAACACACATGTAAAGTTGCCAACATGAATTCGTACCCACTCCGTGGTGGTATGTATGGAAATAAAGATAGTTGGATCGACTGTCTAAATTAATTTGTTATATAACCGTGATTTTGTCATATGAATTCACTAATGCACGATCAATTACACTTCAAATTCAATCATGACAGTTACTTCTGTTCATAAAATCCCGTCGACTTGTGTATACGGGACATGTTAAAACACATGCAAAGTATTCTGTACTGTACATATACACGTTTCAAAATGAATGCCATACATTTACAAACAGTATGTTCCTACATACATACATATAATGATACAAACAAAAATTAAGTCATGCATATATAATTAACAGGTAGCCTATGTCTATTACAGATGTGAACATAACAATCAGTACATTCACTCATAGATACGATAGGCCTACACAACATATACTGGTATGCCGGATAGGCATACAGTACATATATTTATAAACATACCTACATAATGTGCAATATATATATATATATATATATATATATATATATATATATATATGGTCAAACGAATAGGTCCTTTAAACAAAAGCAAGGAGGACAGCCCTCCACCGTTTACTCTTCTACTTTGCTCTTTCTTTCCTCCATTACTTCGCTCTCTTCTAAGAGACTTCTCACCTTCCCAACCTGTCTATCCCCCTCTACATTAACTTTAACTTTAATAGGTAACACACACACACGACAGGGTGAGAAAGAACACCTAGTATTAAGAACCAAAACCAAAACCAAAAATAGTTGCTTGTCCGTACGCTTGTGAAAATAACCCTTTTTTTAAGAGTAACTCTCTTTCTCTCTCTCTCTCAGTCAATTAGTAATTCAGTCACGACTTAATTTGTTTTTTCCCAAGCTAATAATCACGAGCTTTTTATATACAGCACATGTGCCAATCAATAGAGGAAATTATAATAACACACCTGAATAATGCCTACCTGATTTATGAACACAAATATGAATGTAACCAGACGACGATGCTGTTGTTTTAGTGGAATAATGGCTCTTTGAGCAGTATATTTCACTTTACCAGTGGTTGTCCCCTCACAGGATGGGGGGGCGCTGCTCAATAAACTTGCCCCTCGGGGCAAAATCAAAATCAAAATAAATCTCTCTCTCTCTCTCTTCACAGTACCCCACTACCCCACTCTTCCTTCTCCAGCCACCCTATTTAATACCACCCCTCCCTACTCTTTCTGCAGTAGTCATCTCTTTATCCGTCTATAGGTCTTCGTCTTACTATTTGTAACTACCTTCAACCCCTCTATCCACACTTCCCTAACTCCAAGAGTTGCCCTCCCATCCCCTCCCTCTCCCCTCGCCTGACCAACATCACCTCAACTCACTTGTCGACTTTCACTCTCACTTTTTTAAGGCAACAGCTGCGATTATGACCTTTGTGGAGGGTTGTGGTTCAGGTTGTTGTTGTACTGGAGGAGAGTGTGATTGTTGTAGTCGGGGGGGGGGGGGGGGTGAGTTGTATGTGGTGGGTTGTAGTGAAGGTGGTGGTGGGTGGGATGATGTTATAGGGAGGTTGGGTGGTGGTTGTCTGATGTTGTGGAAAACGTTGACGATATACAGTATATGGCTATGGAGGTAATAGTGAAGGTTGTAGGTGAGGTTTGTGGTGGTCAGTTGTGGAGATGGGGACTGTGTTGAGGTAAGATATGGATACAAGAAACTATCATTATATAGTATTAAGATTAAATTTATTCAATACCGTTCTAGCTTTACTTAATATGCCTATAACTTTTGAAATAATTTTGCTTACTGTTTGTATTATTATGATCTGACCAATATTAGTCAGTGTAGAATCTGAAATTACACCTACTAATTAAATACTATGTTACTTCTCTATATTGGCGTTACACAGGCATACATGGCAAACATACATTTGTGTAGTTACTGATCTCCCTCTAGTGTGAAATATCATGTATTTTGTTAGCTCAGTGTTGAGAGATAGTTTGTTAGCATTATTCCACTCACTCATAATAGGTAGTTCTCTATTAATTTTATAATTACATCATCTACATTGTTACCATGAAAAAATACATGCGTCATCAGCAAAAATAATGGGTAAAAGAGATGGTGAGACATTCATAATATCAAAAATATACAGTAACAATAATAGGGGTCCCAAAATAAACCCTGAGGTACACCACACACAATATTTTTGGTAACAGAATTAACTTCATTATAACAAACAATTTTATGTTTTCTTGATAGATAATTGTTAAATCATTGATATGTGAAACACCTTATTCCATATATATATATATATATATATATATATATATATATATATATATATATATATATATATATATATATAAACGAAATTGAATGATTTATGGGATTAAAGGGTTTTCTGAAGTCCAATAATACTTTTAAAACAATACCCCCCCTCCCTTGTTTAATGCATCACTATGTTACACTATATCTACCGGTGTTGGTTCCATAGTCAGCTCTGAAACCATATTGACATTTGTACAGTATTTCATGTGTAGTAATTAAAGATAATATTTTGTTTTCTATATGCATGAAGGAGATAAAAGGCAAAACTGCCTGTAACAAGAGTCTCCCCCCCCCCATTTTGAAAGATAGTGAGCCAGAATCAAGGCACATTAGAGGTATTTTAGATGTGTTGGAAAGAAGTGTGGTATGCAACTTAAATGTAGTGAAATTAATAGGAGGAGGTGTTTGTGAGAGTTAGTTGGATACATCTTTGTGTAGATGAGGCACAACAAGAAACAGTGAGGGAAACCAGGCAAACGAAACAGGAGTTCCAGCAATTCCTTATCATATGCCTATGTGGTCTCCCCTGGGTACTGCCCTATTGTACGTTATTCGGTCAAATATTTTTGAAAATATTGGCAGCAAAGAAACTAGTTAGTAATTGTTTATTAATATTCTATCTCCTTTTAAAAGGGATATATTTGGCCATTCTAATTCCTTTGAAAAAACCCTTTAATAAATTATAAGTTAACAAAGTGTGCCAATTATTAATTTATTATTGTGAGGGTTTCCCTAATTATTTGTGTATTAATCTCATCTCAGCCAGGACGTCATAATAACATTGGATATTTCATGTTAGTGTAAAACAGACATTTTAGGAATAGAAGTTATTGTTTGATCAAAACACAATGCTTACATTATATTTTGAAACAGCAGAAATCTTACTTCAAATGTTCAAATTAATATAATATAATAAGGTGCAGTTTTAGTACAATAGCCTGCCGATTTGGAGAGTTCGGCGATGATCGAATGTAGATTTGGACCGATTGTTTTCCCCAAATTACGGTATAAATCATCTAAATAAAACTAATCTAACCCAACCTAACGTAACCTAACTTGGCATTATAAGCCCACGCTGAACAGTGAATAGCCATGGAAACAAAGTGACGAGCCGAACTCTACCAATCGGAGAGCTACTATATTAGAACTGCACCTAAAATACAATCGGATAGTAACCTATTACTATAGTGAGTGACAATCGGATAGTAACCTCTTACTATAGTGAGTGACAATCGGATAGTAACCTCTTACTATAGTGAGTGACAATCGGATAGTAACCTATTACTATAGTGAGTGACAATCGGATAGTAACCTATTACTATAGTGAGTGACAATCGGATAGTAACCTATTACTATAGTGAGTGACAATCGGATAGTAACCTATTACTATAGTGAGTGACAATCGGATAGTAACCTATTACTATAGTGAGTGACAATCGGATAGTAACCTCTTACTATAGTGAGTGACAATCGGATAGTAACCTCTTACTATAGTGAGTGACAATCGGATAGTAACCTATTACTATAGTGAGTGACAATCGGATAGTAACCTCTTACTATAGTGAGTGACAATCGGATAGTAACCTCTTACTATAGTGAGTGACAATCGGATAGTAACCTCTTACTATAGTGAGTGACAATCGGATAGTAACCTCTTACTATAGTGAGTGACAATCGGATAGTAACCTCTTACTATAATGAGTGACAATCGGATAGTAACCTATTACTATAGTGAGTGACAATCGGATAGTAACCTATTACTATAGTGAGTGACAATCGGATAGTAACCTATTACTATAGTGAGTGACAATCGGATAGTAACCTATTACTATAGTGAGTGACAATCGGATAGTAACCTATTACTATAGTGAGTGACAATCGGATAGTAACCTATTACTATAGTGAGTGACAATCGGATAGTAACCTATTACTATAGTGAGTGACAATCGGATAGTAACCTATTACTATAGTGAGTGACAATCGGATAGTAACCTATTACTATAGTGAGTGACAATCGGATAGTAACCTCTTACTATAGTGAGTGACAATCGGATAGTAACCTCTTACTATAGTGAGTGACAATCGGATAGTAACCTATTACTATAGTGAGTGACAATCGGATAGTAACCTATTACTATAGTGAGTGACAATCGGATAGTAACCTATTACTATAGTGAGTGACAATCGGATAGTAACCTATTACTATAGTGAGTGACAATCGGATAGTAACCTATTACTATAGTGAGTGACAATCGGATAGTAACCTATTACTATAGTGAGTGACAATCGGATAGTAACCTATTACTATAGTGAGTGACAATCGGATAGTAACCTCTTACTATAGTGAGTGACAATCGGATAGTAACCTCTTACTATAGTGAGTGACAATCGGATAGTAACCTCTTACTATAGTGAGTGACAATCGGATAGTAACCTCTTACTATAGTGAGTGACAATCGGATAGTAACCTCTTACTATAGTGAGTGACAATCGGATAGTAACCTATTACTATAGTGAGTGACAATCGGATAGTAACCTCTTACTATAGTGAGTGACAATCGGATAGTAACCTATTACTATAGTGAGTGACAATCGGATAGTAACCTATTACTATAGTGAGTGACAATCGGATAGTAACCTATTACTATAGTGAGTGACAATCGGATAGTAACCTATTACTATAGTGAGTGACAATCGGATAGTAACCTATTACTATAGTGAGTGACAATCGGATAGTAACCTCTTACTATAGTGAGTGACAATCGGATAGTAACCTCTTACTATAGTGAGTGACAATCGGATAGTAACCTCTTACTATAGTGAGTGACAATCGGATAGTAACCTCTTACTATAGTGAGTGACAATCGGATAGTAACCTATTACTATAGTGAGTGACAATCGGATAGTAACCTATTACTATAGTGAGTGACAATCGGATAGTAACCTATTACTATAGTGAGTGACAATCGGATAGTAACCTATTACTATAGTGAGTGACAATCGGATAGTAACCTATTACTATAGTGAGTGACAATCGGATAGTAACCTATTACTATAGTGAGTGACAATCGGATAGTAACCTCTTACTATAGTGAGTGACAATCGGATAGTAACCTCTTACTATAGTGAGTGACAATCGGATAGTAACCTCTTACTATAGTGAGTGACAATCGGATAGTAACCTATTACTATAGTGAGTGACAATTCGGCCAGTGTCAAAGTTACACGAACCTAATGACATAATGATGTATTGGTACCGATGAACAAATAAGATGTTAGAATATGCATGTCACTGGCTGAATCTATTACAAATCAGACTAGGTTATCATCTGTCACTGCATAACAAAGTACACAGATATACCAGTATTTGCACCAATAGACAAATTAGATATAAGAATATGCTATCACTGGATGAATCAGTGACAAATCAAGCGCTTCAGTATTTACACGAGCATTATGGAATACTTGTATATCTATATTGACGCACATCTTAATTGTTTACAGTATATTATCACAGACGTTTGATCAATCTCGTTACTGTATATCAACATTTACAAAAACTTAATGCCATAATTATGCATTTGTACCGTTGGACAAATTACACTTTAAGAAACTGTAAGTCACTGGCTGAACCTGAGACAATGCTTGACAAATGGTGGGTTGACTTTGTGACTGATCATCATGACACTGCTGCAGCTATTGTCCCATCTCCAGGTTAAATCAGATTTAGTATCTCTCATTATTCTCTTGGGTGTTATCTATATCTCTATATCTAAATCATCCTCACTCACTCACTCACTCACTCTCTCTCTCTCTCTCTCTCTCTCTCTCTCTCTCTCTCTCTCTCTCTCTCTCTGCGGCAAATACAGCTAACAGAGCTTTAGGTTTTATCAAAAGAAATTATACCATGAAAACGAGAACATAATTGTGCCGTTATTCAAAAGTATTGTATATCCCCATCTTGAATATGGCGTTCAGTTCTGGTCCCCGTATATTAACAAAACAAAAATTAAAAACTCGAATCCGTGCAGCGTAGACCAACTAAGCTAATCCCCTCTCTGAGAAACAAGCAATATATAAAAGATTGAAGAAATTACATTTGTTCTCGCTGAAGACAAAAAAGTTACGAGGTCAACTTATAGAGTGTTTTAAGATACATAAAGGATTTGACAAAGTAGATATCAATGCATTGTTCACGAATAATAACAGTGCTGCAACCCGAGTTAATGGAATTAAATTAAACAGAAAGAAAGTATGCCTAGATGTCACACAAACCGTTTTTACATAGAGTGTGGTCAAAGAGTGGAATAGTTTACCAAGGGAGGTGGTCGATAGTAATTCGATTGATACGGTTAAGAAGAGACTGGGCGATACTCAGATGAAGATATATTAAATATATTATTTATGAATATACTTAAAATGGGTAGGTATGCAATTGTAAATTCCGTTTCGAACTCATTTCTCTCCATCTTATATAAAAACTTTCCGTGTAGGCATTTCCTGACCCAAAAGGTTACACTTCCTCCTATTTTCCGGTACAGCTACTTAGCCGGAGGGAGCGGATAGAGCCTTCTACTTTGCTGTCATATTCTTCTACTATACAGTATATTGTCACTGTCTCTAGTAGTATAAAGACCGGTCCCCCTAGGCCCTAGGGGGACCGCAAAGTCTGTGTACTCTGATTATATATGCAACTCTGTGTAACTCTCTCTCTCTCTGCCAGCATTCCAATGTATGTCATCTCTTGTTTTTCTATCCGACTCTCCATTAGGAATATTTTCATCATTATCCCGGTCATTAACCTTTTCCACTCCCACACACCCCTCATATCTCTCTCTCTCTCTCTCTCTCTCTCTCTCTCTCTCTCTCTCTCTCTCTCTCTCTCTCTCTCTCTCTCTCTCTCTCTCTCTCTCTCTCGTTTTAATCTTCAATATTCCTAGTCATAGGAGTGATTGGAACAACGAATCACTTAACCCATTCAGTATCAAGGTCATTCTCATCCTATTTTGGCAACTATTAGACGATTTTATTCAGCTTTGGAAGGACCTGTAGCAATAATAAGGCTTCACACTATCTCAACCAATACTTTTAACCATAGATCCTTCCTAAGCTGCATAATATCGTCTAAATATAGCTAGAATAAAATATAGCACACGTCGCTGGTAGGTACTCAAAGGAATATACATTTACATACATTACATATATACTTTATATATTATAGATAGATAGATAGATAGGTTGATATTAAGTATATCTCACAAATACACGTGCACTAATAAACGTTGTTATGCTCTCCACCAGGCTCGAAACCACCTACAGTCCGGACGATTGTCCATGCCGGTATATTATTGGTTTTGGTCCATGTTTTAACCTATTCTACCACGGCGTAAGATAGGATACTTAATCTTTACATATATATATATATATATATATATATATACTGTATATATATATTTTTTTTTTTTTTTTTTTTTTTTTTTTTTTTATGTGAGTGAGGGAGACAAATGGAAGAACTGCATGTAGCGAGTGCCTCCCCCAGAGTTGAAAGAGTGACAGGGAAAAAATCAAAGGGACGTTCGAGCCAAAATGCCTGGACACACGGAATTTGAATCAATTCAAGTCATAGGAAGAGGGAAAGACTAATTCTGGGAGAGAGTTCCAGAGCTAAGCTGTTGAATAGAAGAAAGTCTGAGAGTAACGTTTCACTCTTGGGTTGGAGAGTTGCACAGAGTAAGGGTGGGATTGTGTTGTAAGACTGGTGCTACATGCTCTACGAAGAGGAGGTGGTATACACTGGGAGAACTTTGAGGAACACTGATTATTGTAGTATCGATAGAATAGCAAGAGAGATGCAACATTGCGGCGAAGAGAGAGACTGCAGAGAGTTGGTGAGTGGACGGAAGTTAATGATACGAAAGGCCTTCCTTTCTACTTTGTCTAGGAGTGTGGTGTGAGAGGATCCTCCCCACACATGTGAACAATACTCAATACAAGGACGCACTGTGCCCCTGTACAGAGCAAGAAGTTGTGCAGGGGTAAAGAACCCCTTAAGGCAGTTGAGCACACCCAGCTTCTGGGAGGCTGCCTTAGCAAGACTAGTAATATGGTCCTTCCAAGTGAGAGCAGAAGAAAAAGAGACACCAAGAATATTGAGAGAAGATGAAGGATTAATTTTTGTATTGTTGAAGAATAGAGGATAGTTCTCTTGGAGTTCCGGACTGGTAGATAGATGGAGAAATTGGGTTTTGGAAGCATTAAAGGCAACAAGGTTTTCTCTGCCCCAATTGAAAATAGTAGTTAGATCAGAAGATAAGTGTTGTATGGCTTCATTACGTTTGTTTTTGAGGGATTGCTGGCTGGGGCGTTCTGGAAAACTAAATGAAAAGTGTAGGGTAGTCATTTGCCTATGAATGGATGGGGCTGGAGGTACAGTTGAGAAGATCATTTATGAAAATAAAAAAGAGAATTGGAGATAGGACAGAGCCCTGAGAAACACCGGAGGTGATAGGATGAAGAAGTGAGCGATGGCCGTCCACAACTGCAGCTATGGAACGGCCGGAAAGGAAATTAGAGACAAAGGCACAGATGGAGGGATAGAAACCGAAGGAGGGTTGTTTAGAAATTAAAGATTTGTGCCAGACTCTATCGAAGGCCTTCGATATGTCTAGTGCAATAGAAAAGGTCTCACCGAAGTCCCGAAAGGAGGATGACCAAGAGTTAGTAAGATGTGAAAGAAGGTCACCAGTAGAGCGACCCTTAACTCTTAACCGACAGGGATGTTTGTAACTTCTACTATCTGCCAGGCGGGCATATTTACCCTAAATGAGCTTCATTCCATGCTCTTTTTCATGCATAAACAAGAGCCAGAGCGTAATACAATTATGTATCCGTGAAAGGGCGATAATAGAGCTTTCCAATGACACCTGAATCATCCTTGTACGACCACGGGTTATCCTGTAGCGATCGCGCAACACGAGTTGAAAAAACCTAAAGTACGGTAATTTCCCGAGTTTTTTCCTGGTCTCGCGAGGCCGTGGGTGTGGAATGTTGCAGAGGTAGTGTCAGTCGTGGCACTGGGGCCGTGCCGAACGGTCAGAGCCCGCCTATTGTCCTCCCAACGCGTGGACTCTCTCTCAGAGCCGATAATGTGCTCAAAATCCCTTCCGACATAATATGTCGGGCACCGCAGGGGTGGCCATTATTCTCTCAGCCGACATATGTCGGGCCCCGCGGCTTGAGGGATAAGGAAGCCATACTGGCGATCTGAGAGTAGATTATGAGAAGAGAAATGCTTAAGAAATTTGGAAGCAAGAATATTTTTAAAACTTTAGAGATACAAAAGATGAGAGCAATTGGACGATAGTTGGAGGGTTGAGAGCAGTCACCCTTCTTTGGGACAGGTTGAATGGGAGCAAACTTCCAGCAAGAAGGGAAGACATTTGAGGAGAGACAGAGAGGAAAAAGTTTGCCTAGGCAGGGAGTCAGCATGGAAGCACAGTTTTTTAGTACAACAGGAGGAACACCGTCCAGACTGTACGCCTTCTTAGTATTAGGCCCAGAGAGGGTAGAAAATACATCTTTAGAAGACATTAGGATATTAGGCATAGGTAGGAGAGAGGGGGGTGGAGAGGGAGGAATAGCACCGGAATCATCCAAGGTGGAGTTTCTAGCAAATGTTTGAGCGAAGAGTTCAGCTTTGTCAGAGGAAGAAGTGATGGTTGTGCCATCAGAGTGGAAAAGGGGTGGGAAAGACGAGGACAAAAAATTGTTGGAGAGGTTTTTGGATTGATGCCAGAAAGCTTGGAAAGAGCTAGAGTTGGATAGTTCAGTGCATTTATTATTGATGAAAGAGTGCTTGGCACTCTTTGGCTTGATTTGGCTTGATTCCGGGCAGAAACAAAGAAGAATGAGATTCTTGAATTTTAAGGCATCGGTACCGTTGGAATGCTTATATATACTGTATATATATATATACGGTATATACAATCACATAATAGAACGTAAAGATAATGTGAAAGACCTTGGGGTGATAATGTCTGAAAATATGGGATTCAAAGAGCATAACCAGGTCAAAGTTGCAGCTGCGAAACGGCTAACAGGTTGGATTCTACGTACATTTAAAACTCATGGTGAATTGCCTATGATAACACTCTTCAAATCCCTGGTGCTACCGCGGCTAGAATACTGTAACGTATTAACATCCCCATACAAAGCAGGTGAAATTAGTGACTTAGAAAGTGTACAAAGGAATTTCACCTCACATATAAACTCAGTAAAACAGTTACACTATTGGGAGCGTTTAAAATCACTAAAGCTGTATTCGTTGGAACGTAGAAGGGAAAGATACTTAATATATATTATATACGTGGAAAATCGCAGAGGTTTTTGTACCAAATCTACATACCCCAATAGCAATGAAGTTCAGTGATAGGAGAGGCTGGGAATGCGATATCCCCAAGATGAAAAATCAGGGTGATATGGCTCTCTGCGAGAGGGCTGGTTATCACATAGAGAGCACGTCTCTTCAACAAACTCCCACGGCGAGTAAGAGACATGAGAGGTATCTCGTTAGACAGCTTCAAGAGAGCCCTCGATGTCGTCCTACAAAAAGTGCCAAACAAGCCCGCCCCTTCGAACAGTCTGCTGCACCAGTTTTCAAACAACAACGAAGGGCGGTGGGCTCCTCGGTGCCACTAGCAAGAGTGGCGAACTTCACATAGGTGACAGGTAGGTGATATATATATATATATATATATATATATATATATATATATATATATATATATATATACGGTATACATATATATATATATATATATATATATATATATATATATATATATATATATATATATATATACCGGTATATATATACAGTATATATATATATATATATATATATATATATATATATAAATATATATATATATACATATATATATATACTGTATATATGTAATGTACAGTATATCCCTTCTTGTTATTCTTGTCACACACAAGCCGTAGGTCTTTCCTCGGTTTCTTGTACACTTGCACATTAGTAATTTTCTGTATTTTAATCACTTCCTGCATATTCAACCAAGTTCTTTTTCCTTCCGACAACTCACTCTTCAATATATTTTGTATATTCTTTTCATTCACTGTTTTAATATTATACTTTGTTTTTAATTTATATTTTCGTTTATCATCTGCGTCAGCCTTATATTTTGGTAATCATGTCTACATATATATATATCTGTCTGTTTATCTATCTAGCTATTTATCGTCACATCCTGCATATACAACTTACAGTAGGCCCGCAGTACCAAATAATTGTGAGATCCCTTCGACGAAGGACTCTCACGTCGGATTCGCACGTTTAGGTGGTACCGCCAATTGCTTCCTTGTGCGAATCTCTCGTGCGATACCGTCGGATGTTGCGTTGGTAAGCCTGTCAAACTCGCCGCGGTGCATTTCTTACGGTTGGTATACCTGAGGAACGTTTTGTTTACAAATTACTGCCTCGGGCAGCCTCACAGGAGTATAGACGGAATCGAATCATAATAAAGTGATGGTCCCTGGTGTATTATTTACCCAGTTTATTGCATTAATCTTATCATTCTGTATTTAGGACATTCTCAATTGACGAAAATAAGGTAGCCTAGGCCCAAGTGCTTCCCCAGAGGACCATTGAATTTCTCTAGCCTAATTTCCCTTCAACCACCAATCAATTTTTGAGTTTAGGAATAGCCATGGGGTTGTGGTATGGATTTTCGCTGAATAATTGGGTTGTGCTTGGCTCTCTGGAAAAGTGGCTTTGTTATAGCCTAATATCAGGCAAGCTTTTCTGTTTTATTCAAGCCTAGCCCTGTTCACCTGTTGCAAGTAGATCTAGGCCTATGGCCATAAATCGTGAAATCTAACCTAGCTTATCTCTAACTCAAAAAGGGCCAGAGCTAGGATAGTGGGCTGTAAATTGCCATAGGCTATCTATCCCCTGGCTGACCCTTCCCAAATGGGAAAGGTAAAGCTTGGAGTCCTCCATTTCATAGAAAGAGATGCTTAAATTGGACATATGAGCAATTTTGATGAGCATTTAGCCTAGGCCTATATTGTTTAGTAATGATCTTGATATATTAAAACTACTGAAAACAGGGTAGTCCTAGCCTAACCTCAAGAGGTTACCAGGGTTGGATGTTGGACGATGGGTTAGGCATGAGAGGCTAGCTAGGATTATTTAGTTTATAATAACCATGGTAACCTAATAAAACTAATGTATTCTAGCTATCCAAGCGAGGTAACCTCTGACTCTCCGAGTGTTTCCAAAAATTTAGCAGGGAAAGTGTTTGGATCACACAATTGTTCTCATCGGCTTTAGACATCTAGGGATAGTCACCTATCCTAATTATAGTAAAAGATTTCATGGCTAAATATTATTTTTTAATCTCCATGGGACTTGCATATTTAATCAACATGTAGCCTACTCTTTAAACACTGCAAAATTGTTGGCAAATTAATATAGCCTAGGTTAGGTTAGCTAATGGGGAAAGCGATTTCTGAGTTAACCTAACCTACAAATTTAGAATAGGCCTATGATAGGTTTCTTGAGGTAGTGTAGCCTAACGATACTCCTTACTTTTGAGTATAGGACTATCCCGTAAATATCAGAAGCCAGCCGAAGCGAATCGGCTTCTAAAAGTTTGGGGAAGGATGTAGTATTCAAACGTATCGCCTACCTTGTTTACACTCCTCGCACCACGCTCGCGATCACGCTCCTTTCTATTTTGACTGCCGTGGGATACAATAATAGGTTGAAGGGGGGCTTTTCCCCCCTAAGCCACCCCATGAATTAATTGTCATCTTATATATTGCCAGCATGGGGTCTGTAAGGTTAGTTACATTAGATAAGTTAGGCACAGTATAGTATTGTAGCAATCCGCTTGCGGGATTGGGTTGAGTTAGTTTAGCTTTATGAGGCAGAGTTTCTCAACTGAATATTACCATAATACTCACAGATGTTTTTTTCTGGAAGAGGCCTAGGCCTGTGGCTCCAGTTCAGTAGCCTGGTCACCAATTTGACCCTGGCTTCGCCTGTCTCAACTCTTATGTATTCCCTCAAAAACAAATACCTGTATGTATAAGTTCAGAATAGTGAATCCTATACAGATCACTTAGTAGGTACCGGGTACTGTATACTTTATGGGGTTATTTACCACAGCTGCACCAATTTGCCCCAAGTTTTATACTGTACAGTTCTGCTACATGAAAAGTGCCAGGTTTTAATCCAGTACCATTCAGTGGCAGTGCAGCAATATCATAAAGTTTCGGGTTTCAAGTTAATACCGTAGTAATAATGTGATCACCCCCTTTGACTAATATAGAAAACCATTTATTTGCAATACATATTCTGCATCAAATTGACACCTGCCCTGTCTACAGTACTATACCAAAAACAGAAAGTCTAACAGGCAGATTTACTTTTATAAATGACTAAATATATGATGCTTGGACAATTATAGGTACCGCATAAAGAAAGAACAATATATTTTACGTAATTTATTGCAATTCTTACATTCATAGGTACCCGTTACATAATATTGTATCATCTAATCACAACTCCTGTTGTATGCTTCCACATGGATAGGTCCTTAAGACCGCTTCATCATATTTTATTTTCCCAATTACTACCCAGGTAAGAAAATTCACGACATTACATTATACTTGCTTGTATTTTTGGCTTGGAATCCTCATTTGGTGACCATTATTATCTATCTATTTGAGGCATAGGCCTATTTCCTGAAATAAGTCTTGCAATTGACGAGGATGGGTGTGAATGGGATATGCCGTGTGTGGGCCAGTCAGCTCTGCAGACTCGTTATCTTAAGTTCATTTATGGAAGTATTTCAAGTAGGCCTAGCCCAATCAGGGAGAACATGTTAGTCCCTATTTATAGCCTACTTTAGTAGGGTAGGTTAGGCCTATATTGTTTAATCCAATAGGCCTAGCCTATGTTAAAATAGCCAACAATAGGGTACCTAGGTTAACAAGTCCCAGATATTGAAAGAAAAAGTGGTACGGTAAACATTGAAGAGACCTCGGACAGCCTTTTAACTAGGCCTAGGCTAGGCCTATAATTATTTTTTTTTTTTTTTTGTTAAGTCAGGTCTAGTAACATCCATTACTTGGCTAGATGTTCCACTGTCAAATAGTGCGCTGTAAATTGTAAACATTGTAAAAGCAATATTACATAAATAGACTATAACGAAGTTGTTAGTACTTGTTAAACTTTTTACAAATATATCTGATTAATACTATTAACATTTTACAAGCGTACTATACTGTATATTTACACTGATACTATAGCAATTTAAGCTTTCTTGTTACAGTCTACGTATATTTTATTGAATATTTCAAGCTTACATTGTAGGGGACTAATCTTCTAAAAGTGAATTTTGAATCATATTAGGGAATGATACTACTATATATCGGGATTCATAGGCTCAAGCTAATGGTGAATTTATATTCCCATATATATATTTTCTCTCTCTCTCTCTCTCTCTCTCTCTCTCTCTCTCTCTCTCTCTCTCTCTCTCTGTTTGGACACTTGATCCTCAGTGTTTTGGAGGACAAGCAGCCTAGAAGGGTCACTAGAACTGTTGTTGCTTGATTTCCTTTGTACTCCTTTGTACTCTCTCTCTCTCTCTCTCTCTCTTTATATTATATATATATATATATATATATATATATATATATATATATATATATACTGTATATATATATATATATACAGTATATAGGGTGACCCAGGAGGAAAGGGCATAACTTTGAGAGACCTGCTACAATATGAAATGCCCAGCTTTTCATATTAGAGGGACTTGGAGATATGCTAGACCTAACACGAATGGTAGCCCAAAAACTCTCTAGCTATGCGAGGACGAGACAGAGGAAAAAGGCAAGGAGGGAAAGGGCAGACGAAGATGAAGAGACTGAGGGAGATGGAAGAGCACATAGAACACCTCGAGCACCTCCTGGCCTCCCAAGAGTGGCCAATACATCCCGAAGACTATTAGGTACACATAGTACTCCAAACAATCCCTCCCCAATCTTGTTTGCAAATATCCAAGGCCTAAAAAATAGAACCACGAACAAAGTACCATTTATTAGGGGCCTGCTAGAAGAAGGAAACGCTATATTTGCGTCTCTCACAGAAACTCACATTAAAGATCAGGAAGATAGTGAGGTATGGATTCCTGGTTACAACCTACATAGGGCGGACAGAACGCATAGATCACATGGAGGTGTAGCCTTGTACATACATGACTCACTGATATGTACTGAATTCCTAAATAACAGTAATGAAGTGGTGGAAATACTTGGAGTTAAAATAGAATCCCTAAATTTAGCAGTTATTGTTACATACAGGCCTCCAGACTCATCCCGAGAAGAATTCAAAACCCAGCTCAACAAAATAAAATCAGAAGTGGAAACCCTGGGGAACCCAACACCAAATATTATATGGCTAGGAGACTTTAACCTACCAAACATTAAATGGAGACAACTAGAAAACCAGTTAGTGGCAAATAACACCGGAGAAGCAAATACTAATACGAGAGAGCTTTTTGAACTTTGTGATTTTTTTAGTCTTACCCAACATATTGCTGAACCCACACGGGAAATCAATATCTTAGACCTGGTCTTCACTAACAACGACTCTCTAGTACACAGCATTAACATATCGGACACAACATACTCAGATCATAAATTAATTGAGATCAAAACAACCTTAGAAAGTGTACAGACAACCTCAGAATCGAGAACAAAAACCGGCCCCTTCAGTAAATTTAACTTCAATAACAAAAACATTAGGTGGGAAGAGGTAAATCAAGAAATGGAGGAAATAGACTGGGAAGATTTAATGGATAACCTGACACCAGCAGAATGTCTAGTCTTAATAACAGAAACCATGACCCAAATCTGTAGCCACCATATACCTGCAAGACAAACAAAACGAAGAAGCAAACAAGATCGGGAAAGGAGGAGGCTGTACAGAAGAAAAAAATTACTCACACAAAGACGCACACATCAAAATCTACAGGATAGGCAAAAGGTCGAAATAGATAGAGAAATTGTGGAAATTGAACAAAGGCTAAGAATATCATATGAACTACAACATATGGAAGAGGAGAGGAAAGCTATTGCAGGTATAAAGGAAAATTCCAAATACTTCTTTTCATACGCCAAACAAATGGCTAAAACAACATCAAACATCGGCCCACTGAGCAAAGGGGACGGCTCTTTCACAGGGGACAAAAAGGAAATGAGCGAACTCTTAAGCAGGCAGTATGAAATGGCATTCAGTGAGCCTGATGAAACAAAAGTCATCAGAGACCAAAATATATTTTTCATGGAAACCTCCCCCACGGAAACCCCTCAGATGCTGGATATTGATTTCGGTCCAAAAGACATAGAAGAGGCCATTTCCAACATGCCATCCCACTCGGCACCAGGTCCGAACTCTTGGAATTCGATCCTAATGAAAAAATGTAAGGAAAACCTCTCAAAACCCCTGGCTATAATGTGGAGGAGTCTAGACACTGGTGACATACCAGATAGCTTGAAAAACGCAATAATTGCCCCACTGCATAAAGGAGGGAGTAAAGCACTACCAAAAAACTACCGCCCGGTAGCTCTAACCTCTCACATCATTAAAGTTTTTGAGCGAGTCCTGCGAAGCAAAATTTCAACATTCATGGAGACAAATGAACTACACAATACCGGTCAACATGGGTTCAGAGCGGGAAGATCATGTCTCTCACAACTTTTGGAACACTATGACAAAATTCTTAAAGCGCTAGAAGAAAAGAAAAACGTGGATGTCATTTACACCGATTTTGCTAAGGCATTTGATAAATGTGACCATGGTATAATAGCCCACAAACTGAAAGCAAAAGGTATAACTGGGAAAATCGGACGGTGGATATAAAATTTCCTCGTAAACCGAAAACAATCGGTAGCAGTAAACCAAGTCACTTCTGAGCCTTCGGATGTCAAAAGCTCAGTGCCCCAAGGAACAGTGCTAGCGCCCCTTCTGTTCCTCATACTAATTTGCGACATAGATACCAACACCAGACACAGTACGGTGTCGTCTTTTGCTGATGACACAAAATTAAGCAAGATAGTAAACACACAAGAGGACACGGGCCGACTGCAGGAAGACATGAATGTAGTGTTCCAGTGGACCAGGGAAAACAACATGCAATTCAATGAGGAAAAATTCCAATTAATACGGTACGGAGATAATAATGGTGTTAAAGAAATTACAAATTACTTAACAGAATCTAACCACATAATAGAACGGAAAGACAGTGTGAAAGACCTTGGGGTATTAATGTCTGAAAATATGGGTTTCAAAGTACATAACCAGGTCAAAGTGGCGGCTGCGAAACGTCTAACGGGTTGGATTCTGCGTACTTTTAAAACACGCGGTGAATTGCCTATGATAACGCTCTTCAAATCTCTAGTGCTACCGCGGCTTGAATACTGTAGCGTATTAACATCCCCATACAAAGCAGGTGAAATAAATGACGTAGAGAGTGTACAAAGAAATTTCACTTCGCATATAAGTTCGATAAAACATCTACACTATTGGGAGCGTTTAAGAGCACTGAATCTGTACTCACTGGAACGTAGAAGAGAACGTTACCTAATAATATACACGTGGAAAATCGCAGAGGGTTTAGTACCAAACCTACATACTCCGATAGTCATGAAATTCAGTGATAGGAGAGGCTGGGAATGCGAAATCCCCCGGATGAATAACAGGGGTGCTATGGGCTCTCTGCGAGAGGGCTGGTTATCACACAGAGGCCCACGTCTCTTCAACAAACTCCCACGGCGAGTAAGAGACATGAGGGACATCTCGTTAGACAACTTCAAGAGAGCCCTAGATGTCGAACTGCAAAAAGTGCCAGACGAGCCCATCCTCGCAAGGGAGCGAGCTGTCGCTTCAAACAGTCTACTGCACCAAATCACCACCCATAACGAGGGGCATCGCGCTCCTTGGTGCCGCTAGAGGAGCGGCGAACACATCCAAAGGTATCCAAAGGTAAAGGTAAGGATAGAACAAAATATTCTAAGCCTAAAATCTTCCATAAGAAATATTCCAAATCTCGACCGGTATCGAGATATTGCATGTTGAAAATGGCATTTTCTTCAGTATTTCTCCATAAGGCTGGCCTAGCTGTCCTAGTGCCTACCACACCTCCATCTTTCTCCACTTATTTTACCATGTTATTATAAAGATACTATAATTCTGTAAGTTGCAAAATTATTATAGAAATATTAGCTCACTTTGTACCAGTTAGAAATTATTTGACATGGGAGAGTCCATTACAGTGATGGGGGGGGGGGGGGAGGACACTAACTTAAACCTTCATTATCGTTATAACGGTTGAGATTTGGACTGTTTGTTATTGAACATTTTATGCTTAGAATGCGTTGTTCTATCATTTCCCAAAGTTATGCCCTTTCCTCCTGGGACACACTGTATATATATATATATATATATATATATATTTTCTTTCAGGCAGGTGAGATTAAAATAATAGGCACAGTTTGCATTATTGAGTTTTTTATTGATACTCTCAATTTTTCGTATAGTTTTTCTGGTATTTTCAGGAAGTTGGTAAAGGAGGTTTGCAAATGGTTCCGACGTTTCAATGGGCGCAGCCATCATTATCAAGGAGAAGTGAAGTTAGAAGGTGATAAGTCGAGTTTATAAAGGCGATACAAGATCAAGAAAGGGATTATTGTGTGCTAGCTGCACGCTGGTTGGCTAACCTAAGACTAGCTCTGGTAGGCTGGCCGGACGCAGGAGTGGGCGGGGCCTCTGCATCGTTCATCTGCGTGTGTGGAGGGGGCATTCCTGGGGGCATCATGGGGGGCCTCGCTGTGGAAGGGCGTGCCGAGGGTAGGATCTGGCTGTATTCCGCTTGTGTGTTTAAAGTAGGTTGGTATGTTTGTATATATATAGCTTCAAGAATGAATAGGCGGCGTGAGTCTATTTCTTTATCAAGAATAGAGGTGTGTTTATCTAAGTCGGGTCTGGTGAGTTCCTGATGGTGTGGGGATGTGTAGTAGTGGTCCTTGATAGCTCCGGCTTGAAGGTGGAAGGTAAGGCGACGTGACAGACGAGTCCTTGTCAAACCGACATAAGTGTGAGGTCCACAGTCCTCACTGTTACAGGTGTGTCGGTATATGACATGGTCCTCTTGTGACGGTTTCTTAGCGGTAGCCGGGCTGTTGCGAATGACTAGTTGTGATGTTTTCCTCGATTTGTAGTATATGGTGAGTTTAAGGTGTTGGTCAGGGTTCGTAGTTTTAACGTTGTTGCTGATAATGTCTCTCATTATGTTTTCGTCTGTTTTGTGATCTGAGGACATGTGGTTTTTATAGTAAATTTTTATGTATTCAGTGTTTGTATTAGTAGGCATGTCGTTTTTGTACCATGTTTCAAGGTGTTTGTTGATGGTGTGGGCGATGTCCGAGTTACTGTACCCATTGTTTACAAGCACCTGGGTGAGCCTCTCGAGTTCCTTGTGAGTGTCTCGCCAGGAGGTGCAGTGTGATAGGGCTCTCCTGACGTAGGCGGCGATGGTGGATCGTAAATATCGCTGGGGGCATTCACTTTCGCCGTTGAGACATAATCCGTTGTTGGTGGGTTTGGTGTAGACAGTGGTGGTAAAGCCTGAGGTGTTGTTGTTGTTTACGAGGACATCAAGGAAGGGGAGATGACCGTTAGAGGACTCCTCGAAGGTGAAGTTTAGACTGGAAGAGGCGATGAATCGTTGTTGAAGGTCACGTAGCTCCTGTGGGTCCTTCACACGCACGAAGATGTCGTCCACATATCTGCAGTAGACGGAGGGGCGGTTGGTAGTCAGGAGCTCTTCTTCGATGGTGCCCATGTAAAAATTGGCAAAGAGGACTCCTAGGGGACTGCCCATTGCCACACCATCAATCTGCTGATACATGTCACCTCGCGGGCAGGTGAAGGGCGCCTCTTTGGTGCATATTTCCAGCAACGTCTTCAGGGCTGTTTCTGGGAGGTCTAAGGGCGTGTTGTCTGGGCAGTGGTAGACTCGATGTAGGATGAGCTCAATGGTGCGGTCCACAGGCACGTTGGTAAAGAGACTTTCTACATCTAGGGAGGCGATGATATGGTCGTCAGTAGAGGAGGCATCTCTTAAAATCTCCAGGAAGTCAGCTGACGAGGAAAGACTGTACTGGCTGGGGGTGTAGGGGGTTAGAAGTTTGTTCAAAGTCTTGGCAATTTGGTAGGTGGCGGTAGGGATCTGGGAGATGATGGGGCGAAGGGGGTTACCTGGTTTGTGGGTTTTGACTGTGCCGTAAGCGTACCCAGGGGAGAAGTCACCAATGAGTTTTTTAAGGTGGATCCCTCCTGTCTTTGCGTTAATGGCGGTGATGGTGGTGTTGGTTTTCCGCTTTATTTCTTCGGTGGGGTTACGGGTGATTTTTCGGAATTTTGTAGAGTCGCTTAGGATGTGGTCCAACTTCTGCAGGTATTCATCTTTGTCGTGGATGACCAGGCTGGCAGCTTTATCGGCTCGTCTGATTATGATATTATTATTTTCACGAAGTTGTTTAGCCGCTAAGATGTGGTTTTTGTTGATTAATCCGCTGTTGTGGGAACCACGTGTTTTAGCGGCTTCGGCTATATATATATATATATATATATATATATATATATATATATATATATATATATATATATATATATATATATATATATATATATATATATACTGGTATAAATACTGCATATCCTAATTCGCTGTCGGGAAATAAAAAAATCATAATTTTGTATTCCATAGCATCACTTGCTTCAATTTTTACGATGATTTTCTCTCCATATAAAAAAAGGTTGTAGTTACTGCATATTAAGGCATGACTGTTTTATACCATAGCTATCAGATTAGGTGAAAAGGATAAAGGAGAAATATCAGGTAGTTCAGTCCCCCATTACCTCCCAGCTGAGGTCGCCACTATAAAGGGTTTGGGAAAGGAAACCTTATGAAAAGTACAGGTACTTGGCGAAAGTAAAATGGAAATAGGTAGGTAGGATTAGGATGATGTAACGTAGGAAGAGAATTGGAACGATGAATGGAATTTGACATGACAGAGAAGTATAGGGAGGAAGGAACATAGAAAAAAAAATAGGAAAATCATAATGGATAAACTGAAAGATAAACTGAAAATAACAAATGACTAATGCTCAATGAAGGATATACAAGCAGGATATGTAAATATGTAAACTTGCTGATCAATATTACGATCAAACTAAATCATAGGCTATTGAATGCCTACTGTACTGTACATATGGATAGCAATCCTGCTTTGTTAATAACGTTATTAATACTAACAAAGAGTACACCTATTCCTCATTGTAGTGTACCAATTGAGTTACATTTTGAACACACCATTTTTATAGTGTGGAGGTTGAGCCAATTTGTGGTAAATTTTCTGGAATTGGCTGAAAGTTGTGAATACCATGCTACATGTGAGTTGGAGGTGTGTGTGTTAAAGAGAGATTTTATGTTTTCTTATTGATATAGATACCTAGACAAATATATATGATACGGTAATTAAAATTTAGATGAAAAACAATAGGATCCCGATTTGCTAAATGTGTAAACAATGCAAGCAGGAGGGTTCATTGGAAGATAGATAATATGATTGCTAAAAACGTAAGACCTTTAGAAAGAGGTTACGAGGGAAGAACAACTAGTAGTGCTCTACATTATACAGCAAGGTATACAGGAAGGTACACATACAACCAATACACATTATACAGCAAGGTATACAGGAAGGTACACATACAACCAATGCACATTATACAGCAAGGTATACAGGAAGGTACACATACAACCAATACACATTATACAGCAAGGTATACAGGAAGGTACACATACAACCAATACACATTATACAGCAAGGTATACAGGAAGGTACACATACAACCAATGCACATTATACAGCAAGGTATACAGGAAGGTACACATACAACCAATACACATTATACAGCAAGGTATACAGGAAGGTACACATACAACCAATACACATTATACAGCAAGGTATACAGGAAGGTACACATACAACCAATACACATTATACAGCAAGGTATACAGGAAGGTACACATACAACCAATACACATTATACAGCAAGGTATACAGGAAGGTACACATACAACCAATACACATTATACAGCAAGGTATACAGGAAGGTACACATACAACCAATACACATTATACAGCAAGGTATACAGGAAGGTACACATACAACCAATACACATTATACAGCAAGGTATACAGGAAGGTACACATACAACCAATACACATTATACAGCAAGGTATACAGGAAGGTACACATACAACCAATGCACATTATACAGCAAGGTATACAGGAAGGTACACATACAACCAATACACATTATACAGCAAGGTATACAGGAAGGTACACATACAACCAATACACATTTGCCTTATCTATTTGCATTTTCAGAAAATTTGACAAAAGAATATTCCATTATCTTTTTCTTTTAACTAAAACCTAAATAGGAATAGGAAAGAAAAATATAATATATATAATTATACCGGTATATATATACTGTATATATATTACCTACTTAAAATAATTTCACCGGTATATATCTACACTAAAGTTTCAAAAGTCATCATTGGTCTACGTGTCCCCAAGATAAATAATTAATATTTAACCCTTTCAAGATCCAATTACACATTTCTGTTCCGTTTTCTGGCTATTATTAGAACATTTTATGCAGATTAGGAAGGGTATATGAAATCAGAGATTTAATTGAGAGCGTCTTTACTCTTTTAATTCCCACGTATCCTTTCTAAGCTGTATAAAACCGTCTAATAAAAGCCAGAATAAACTGTCAAAATGCGTCATAATCTTCAGAGGGTTAATTAAGTGAGTCTATCAAAGAAAACTTGCGTCTCCCAAACTCGATATTTATCTTGAATACTGAAAACTTACGCCAACATTAGATGAAGTTAAGTTAGTCTTTGATATGCTATCACTGTCTAGGTGAATTAAGAGAAGTTAAGCTTATGAGGAATCATCATAACAAAAATGAAGTTACTTTTAATTTCAAATACCCCTGTTTTGTTTTACAATATTCGTGTTCTCTGTTTATATATTCGCAAACTAATTTCCTTTTCTGCCATCTCCCCTTTCAATTCCAATGCCTATTTTAATAAGTGGATGGCTTGATTTGGCCCCCCAATGTAGTAATTTGAAAGTGATTTTAAGATACCCCTCCCCGTCCATATACTTAGACACACAATCTGGTAAAAAAAAAAAAAAAAAAAATTGTGCGCCATATACGGTAGAACAGTCACTATAAACCACCATTACCAGTCATCACATTCAGTGGGTGTGTTTTCTGTCGGACTGTCGGTAGGTCGGTGTGTCTTTAGGCCGGTTGTTGTGCCTGTTGATAGGTCAGTGTGTCATTGGAAGGTTATTGTGTCTGTCGGTAGGTCGGTGTGTATATCTGTAGGTCGGTGTCTGTCAGTCGGTAGGTTGGTGTGTCTGTCTGACGGTTTGTGTGTCTGTCAGTCGGTTTGTGTGTCTGTCAGTCGGTTGGTGTGTCTCTCAGTCGGTTGGTGTGTCTGTCAGTATGTTGGTGTGTCTGTCAGTATGTTGGTGTATCTGTCAGTATGTTGGTGTGTCTGTCAGTCAGTTGGTGTGTCTGTCAGTATGTTGGTGTGTCTGTCAGTATGTTGGTGTGTCTGTCAGTCAGTTGGTGTGTCTGTCAGTAGGTTGGTGTGTCTCTCAGTCGGTTGGTGTGTCTGTCAGTCGGTTGGTGTGTCTCTCAGTCGGTTGGTGTGTCTGTCAGTATGTTGGTGTGTCTGTCAGTCAGTTGGTGTGTCTGTCAGTCGGTTGGTGTGTCTGTCAGTCAGTTGGTGTGTCTGTCAGTAGGTTGGTGTGTCTGTCAGTCGGTTGGTGTGTCTGTCAGTCAGTTGGTGTGTCTGTCAGTAGGTTGGTGTGTCTGTCTGTAGGTTGGTGTGTCTCTCAGTCGGTTGGTGTGTCTGTCAGTCGGTTGGTGTGTCTCTCAGTCGGTTGGTGTGTCTGTCAGTCGGTTGGTGGGTCTGTCTGTCGGTCGATGTGTCTGTTAGTCGGTTGGTGTGTCTATCTGTCGGTCGATGTGTCTGTCAGTTTACCGGTGTGTCTGTCTGTCGGTTGGTGCGTCTGGCTGTCTCGGTCTGCCTGTCAGTTGGTCTGTCTGTCAGTCTCTATGTCGGTCGGTAACTTGGTGTGTCTGTTTCTGTCTGTTTGTCTGTCAGTTTGTCTGTCAGTTAGTTTGTCTGTATCTCCATCAGTCGGCCAGCCTGTGTGTGTGTTTTCTGCCGTCTCTCTGTCGGTCGGTCGGTGTGTTTGTCTAAGTCTGTCTGCCAGTCAGTCAGTCAGTCATGTGGTCTGTATATCGGTCGGCATGTCGGTCAGTCAATTTGTCTGTATTTACTTTTATTTTTTGGCTTAACTTCTTATCTGGCTTAAGCTTGTGTTATCTTCTATGTTTCTGCATCCCCGGTGTATTTGGCTGACGTGTGTGTGTGTGTGTGTGTCTGTGTGTGTGTGTATTTATGAGTATATCTTTCATGTATGTATACCGGTACTGTATTATGTTTGCATAGATGTGTTTACAATCATCTGTATACTACCTTTATATCTATGTGTTTGTTTATGCATGTGATCTGAATGTATGTTGTACTCTATCTTTATTATTTATATCCTGTCTTATGCATCTAGTTGTTGTGCCTCCAAGTGATATAAAGGGAGGGGGGGGGGGGTTTCTGGACCCCATTCCCATTCATGTTTAGCCGCTTTAGTTTTGACACTTTAAAACGTTCGCCTCATTAGTTTGGTGATCTCAAAACATTTCGCCCCATTCCTTTGTCAATATTAAGACCTTTTAAAGCCATTTAAGTGTCGTTATCTTCCTGGCGAGCGATAGCTAGCCTGTTATTTTGGAGGTACCAGGACATTTGTCTACCGACAAATGTACAAATTTAACTCAAAGGGGGTTCTTGGGGGTATTATTTTAAGCTTGATGGAGGTCTAGGGAGGAAACTATAATAATAATAATCCATATATAAACAAATAAATACACCCTACGGCCCCCCCCCCCCCCCCTTAACCTGCTTAACGCTTTAGCGGGCAGGTTTCTTAACCCGTTCAGTACCAGTGACGTTTTGACGTGTATTTGACGTCAGCTACATTTTGACGATTTTATGAAGCTTATGAAGGAGATACGGTAGCTAAAAGGATTAATTAAGATAGTTTGTAGCCTCTTTTTTGGTAGACGTTCTTCCTAAGCTGGATAAAATCATATAATAGCAGCCAGCATATAATGAAAAGGACGTCACCGGTACTGAATGGGTTAATGCTTATGTAACTTCTATGAACCTACTTTCGCTTCTGTGTACATGAGCGAGAAGGTGTGTGTTTGTGTATGAGAGCGAGTCAATAGTGATGCTTGTGCTTATTGTGTGCGTGTGTACATACCTTTAGTTTCATAAGTGTATATCCGTTTCTGCGTTCGCAGGCACAATAGTGTATATTCCTTCAGACAAAACTTTCACTACCGGTATCTACATACATTCTGGGAACTGGTCAAAGCATAGAGGCTTAAATCTCCCTTCAGCTCCCGAGGCAAACTTAGCCAAACCTTTCTTCATAATATATAAATAAAAGTGTTCACCACCAACAAAAAAACTCGACTGGAAAGAGATTATCCAAGTCTGAGAGGGTTGATAGAAAACGAGAGTGAAATATGAGATGCCGGTTGGTTGAGAGAGAGAGAGAGAGAGAGAGAGAGAGAGAGAGAGAGAGAGAGAGAGAGAGACAGCCAGACAGAGACAGAGAGAGAGAGAGAAAAAAAAAGGGGGAGGGGGGAGATGAGATGGAAAGATTTTATTTCCCCCCAGTGGCAAGTTTATTGAGCAGCGCCCCCCATCCTGTGGGTGGACAATCACTAATTAATCCTTCCACACATGGCCCTAAACTTACATAAATAATTCCAAGGGCTGTCCGCGGTGGCACGCTACCGCAAATGTATATTATGGCTTGTTTTTCACCCACAATTATCGTCTCAACTGTACTTTACTACATATCAAGAGATAGAGGGAAGGAAATGCTACACCAATATTGATTATCGTGTAAAGTTAATGTTAGTAATGTTTTCCACTTCAAATATTGATTTTCTGCAATAATTTACCTCAAGATAATTTATAAACTCAATAAATAACTATATGTATTTTATATGAAATCACAAGTACTTTGTTTCCGATCTACTCGATGGTGGTATACAAAATATTTTATCATCAATATTTGATTACATAGACATACATCTATAACAATCGTTTCTTGGTTTTACTGTGAGGCCACGAGACCAAAATATTCACTCTTGGTCTGTTTTCGGCCATAAGATTTGCGAGTAAATTGAAAAATTCCATCCGTGCTTATTTTGACAGAAAATGTCATGGACAAAATCAATGACAATACAGGTTTTTAGGAAAGCGTTATGTAGTATATTTCCTTTTCTGTCCAATGGTATCATCAAAATCTAAGTAGGCTACCATCAATTTTCGATTTTGTACGAATAATTCTATCCCAGTCAAGGAGTAAACATTCGCGGAAAAATTTGGTTCACTACATGCACGCATATCATATCATTCGGTGAATTATGCAGCTATGAAATATATTTCCAAACTTAGGGAAATGAAAAATAATGCTTATAAAACAAGAACCATTTGTCTACCACTAAAACTTGATTTTATATGAATATTTTCCTATGCATATACACTCATGACCGTTAGAACAGATTAGGCTATAACATAAGTTACTAATTGTAGCCTTGATCGTAATTTTTCGACTGCATATATAATGACGATGAGCAAGCAATTCTATGACATTTCCAATGATATATATAATTATTTCAATAACATACAGGCATCATTTGTTTGGCAGAAAGAGCGATTTCTCAGATGTAAAGGGCACGCGGTAAGCGAGCAGCCCAGTTTGACTCAATATGGAAACTAATTATCGATTATTTTCAGACCATTCACGTTCACACTGCTTGTGGGATTACTATGTTGTAAACAGTCTGACGTAATTCCTGATATCCTAAACCTCTCACAGCCAGAGTTTGGACACATTCGCGTCCTAAGTTATTTTTCCCGAGTTTACACATATGTTGAAAGGGCTATAGGACAAGATCACGTCCTCATGCATTTCGGCCAAACCTCCTTAGGACGCGAGCGAGACGGTTAATAAGTGATACAAACTGATCACGGAGCTATTGTTCCATTGGAACAAAACCATCGTCATTCGTGACTAATGTAAGGATAATACAAACATAAGAATAACATTGATTACATGCTTAGTTACATCAATGGTAATTTAAGGTTAAAGTCACCTGAGTAAAGACAGGGGATAAGCATACATACAGTAACCATAGTAAAATACCGTAACAAGTTACATGGGTAATCTGAGTAAAGCACCAGGAAAGAGAGAGAGAGAGAGATTGACATCAAGAACACACTATTTGTTAAATAAGAAAGGAAGCGAATGAAAGGAAAACAAGGATGCAAGTAACATATTTAGAGAATGAAATAGAATTGATTACAAAGAATAATTGTACCAAATATACCGAGTTGTCTATAGCATACTTGTGATCTTAAAGGACATTGGGATGGGGAAAATATCGAGGGAAGGAATAAGTGGTGTGTATTAGATCGTGGTGAAGAGATAGTGTACTGATAGAAGGCGATAAAGACATAGTGCAATGAGAAGTAAGGAGTATTAAGATTTAGTATTGCTCTCACTCACTCACTCACTCACTCACTCACTCACTCACTCTCACTCTCTCTCTCTCTCTCTCTCTCTCTCTCTCTCTCTCTCTCTCTCTCTCTCAAGTGATCTTGGAAATGTGGCTGAAAATCTTATTCACTCTGAACTCTTATGGACGGCAGCAAATAGCCTTCAGTTTTCATATATATTGTTGTCACTAGGCCTAATGATGATTATAGTGTGCCATTAAAACATCAGGCTGACGCATAATTCCTGTTAGTTAATAAACCTGAAGACTGGTACACTATCAGTGTCACAGACATCAGATACATTATGATTTGATAGTACAAAATTATGCATTTCCTAGCTACAAAACTAAGTTAAAACTCACCTTTTAGGATCCTTTGGAAAGCGGAAAAAAGACAGGTCTCTATTCCATTTTGAATTATTGCAGCAGTTTATAGCTGAACATCCTGTAATCCCCATCGTGGCAACAATAATAAGCCATCAATATCCACGTGTACGAGAAACACACACATCTCCCGCTTGAATGAGGCCGCCAACTGCAGTGTTTATTCCTATCAGCCGCTAGGTGGCTAGTCTGACCCATGCCGACTGGGCCGCCCATAAGGCAGGTCTGTCTTCCTTTCTCTAGGGTCTTTGGTTCGAGTGACGCTCGTGGGCAGGTAAATCAACCCGGGTAGGGGTGGCTAATGACCAGGTAAATAGCTCAGGTCATTCAAGTTACTGCAGTCTTGGGAATTTTATTTACTATTTGTGCTATGATGAACTTAGTATTTGGGAGAATGAATTGAAATTAATTGGAAGGCTATGCTGAATTACTTTTACAATTCAATCTACTATTAACTTAATTTGAGTAAATTATGAACAATCGATTATATGCAACAATATTAACTCGGGTCGAGGAATTCAGATTTAATTATTTATCTCTACTGGTGAATATTCAAAGGTTTAATATCCCTTGAACGGAATCAAGCAATAATATGGTTAACAGAACTAACATAGTCAACCAATATAAAGCAACACGTAAATAAAATTAGCGTGTACGAATGATTAGTATACTATTAATCATAGAAAAATGGCGCACACGACGAAGTTGTACTAATGGAAATACCTAATAAGGCATAAAAGGAGGTCCGAACGAGTTAGCAGATTCCAATCAAGAATTCACACAAATAGCAGTGTGAAAATGGCGCACATGACGAAGTTGTGCTAATGGAAGTACCTAATAAAGCATAAAAGGAGGTCTGAACGAGTTAGCAGATTCCTATCAAGAATTCACACAAATAGCGGTGTATTCGGATTGATGAATAATTAGATAATCGATCTATGCAAGACTAGAATTTCTAGACGATAAGAATCAAAATTATCTACATCAATAATCAAATGAACATAAATACGGTTCATATAATAATGGAAATAACGCTTAAACAAACGAGCGTAAATTTAGGATCTCGGGAAGAAAGTATATATGATAATTAATAACAATTCTTCACGAGGGGGGATTGAGATAAACAAAATATGAAATTGAGCGTAGGTTCTAGGTAGCAGGTTCTTATTTAAAGGAGGGAATAATTACACATTATACACTTCGACTTCAATTTGTAACATACATAATAGAATTGGACATATACAAGGAAAGTCTGTGAGTACTTAGCTAAGTGTGTTTTATGAACACAAGTAGGTAACGTATGCGTAGTACGTTCTAGGAAGTAATTATCAAAATGGAACACTTAGATCTTAGGCACCGATCTATATGACAGTTACTACAAACTCTGAGGGATTAACACATACGCAATGGATAAGGATCTTGGACACAGATCTCTAGATAATTAAGCACTGTAATATTCACATATTTTAACCTTACCTTCACAGCAATAATCACAACGTAAGATACTCAGAAACACTTAAGTTAATGGGGGAGGGTAGAGAGCTGAGAGAAAATCTGGCCGACGTTGAACGTAGGTCCACAGGGCAGTACTTCAGGAAGAACTTAGGTCCACAGGGCAGCACTTCAAGATGAACTGCTTCTCACAATCAGGACTTCAGGATCCGGACTTCAGAAGGCACACAGCAGGTTCGGCGAGCTCTCAGGGCAAGGGGGAAGGCAAGACAATTGTTCCACTGCTGTTAGGTGCCCCGTTCTTATTCAGAGTTAAGGACATTACCCCTGTGGTTGTTTGCTTCTCCCTAACTTTCCCTAGTTTCAGTGAGGCTATGTTTGACTTAATTCTTGCCTCTTACTTATAGGAATTCAAGGCAACAAGATATAGGGAATCGTTGTGATACAGCTGATGAGGTTAATACTTAACTTAAACATATATGGTAGGTATTACATGATACATAATGGTAATAGGTATTTTATTTAATACTCAGATGAGAGGCACTGAGTCTAGCAAAGACATAATCGTAACTCTGGTGATTATGCTATAATTGAGGTTTATTGTTGATACTTGTGATAACTCAATTATTCTTTATCTTATCACTGTGGTTGATGGTTATATGGAATGATCACATAATACAGGAGCTACTATGTCCACTTATCCCGATAGCACTCTGGTCCTTTGAGTTGTATTTACATAAACCATATGCTCATCATACTGCAACTCTGATGGCTGGACGAATGACGGCTGATGATTGGTGGAGAGAGTTTGAGAGCTGGATGGTGATTGGTTCCCAAGCCTACCATATTGTCTGGGTAACTAACATATATAGTTCTGCTCCATAGAACACGGGAATTCCTGGGACTATGGGGTACTCTTCTTGTTTGCTGGGTCTCCTTGTTCACCTGTAGGTAAGCCATCCTACAGGTTATATTCCATCCCGTTACTTCATATATATATATATATATATATATATATACTTTCACCACCCTCCTTTACTAGAGTTAAAGCTACTTTTGTTTTTCATTATGAATTTTGTTATTCCCCGTTGGTTGCTGGCTTTGCTAGTTCCTGCGTGTTTGCTATTGTCTTTTACCATAAGTTTCATTCTCGTAGGCCCACTTTCCCTTTGTTATCTTATGTATGTTATCAACTCTGCATAAGCAGAGTTTGGTATCGGATTTTCACCAAATCTCACACGAACATTTGTTGCGTGAATGCGAACGTCAGTCAAAAAATATTTTTTTACTTTATGCAATAGTTATGATTTTAGGTCCAAAATATGGTTTTACTCCCCCCCCCCCCACCTCCCGGACCTCTCTCTCTCCCCCCCCCCCCCCTCCCCCCCTCAGCATTGATGGCGTTTTGGGAGCGAAAACATCTCGCTATGCATTTGCTAGGTTAAGTTAGTTTAGTTGGCATTATAAGTGATGGTAGTAATATTTGGATTTATGGTGATAGTAGTTATAATGGTGATAATAGTAGTGATGATGGTTGTAATTGTATTGATGATGATGATGACACGCGCATTATTAATAAGTTCGTCATTCAGTATTACTTAGCAATCTTCTGTCTATCCCATTTATATTTTTCTTCAATTAATCCTATTGTCTGCTTTATCTATAATCTCAATTTCATAAAGACCTCTCCAACAATCTGGTTTTTTATCTGCTAAACGTGTCTAGGAGTCTGTCATTCGTGTCTCTTCACCTGCATGTCAATCTTTAGAATTTACAAACCTGACAAGTACGTACCTCCTCTTCAAACAAGTAAACCTGGTTGCTTATTTTAAACATGAATGTACAGTCGCTTGCAGTTAAAGATGACACAAAATTCACAAAAATATTTTGACACGTCGATACGATATATACCTAGTAACATAGCCCTTGATTAAACACATAATGAGTCGGTGTTACCCCTCATTCAATGTACGTTGTCTTTAGCTTATTTTACAGCAGAGTACCAACTATATGTGCAGCAATATGCCACCAAAACAAATGTACTTACCATCTTCTATATTCGCCTGTTTCTTGCACCTACACTGTGTGTTTAGTCTAGTCGAGTCTGCCGGATTTTTAAGGGGAGATTTTCACTTGAGGTATTTGTTTTTGGATCCCCTTCTCCCTCGTGTTTAGCCCCTTTAATTTTGAGATATTAAGAAATTTGCCCCATTAGCTTGTCGAATTTAAGATCATTCGCTCCATTTCTGACAATCTTAAGGCTTTTCGTACGACTTAGGGGTCGATGTTTTCCTGGCGAGCAATGGCAAACCTGCAATTTAAGAGGAATCGGCCTTCGAAGCCAGGACATTTTCTACCGATAAATGTACAGATTTATCTCGGAAGGGGGTCTTTGGGGTATTGTGTTTAGCTTGATGGAGGTCTAGGGAGCAAACTAAAAATCTCCCCTTAAACTAACAACAAATACAGCTGTTTCTAAAACATGCGTGGTACCGGTATATAACTTCCATACTATGAAAACTATACCGGTATGTAAAAGCTCAGCCTCTTTGTTATATTTAGACATTTGGGCAATATCAAGTTATCTTAAATTATGTAACACCCATTCCCCTGTTAATAGTGCGATATATAAGAAACTGGTTGCGGATATGTTGCTATATAAAGACAGATGAAAATATTATAACAATCCTCCTTTCAACAGTTACATTTAATCATTCGGTAATACCGTGTTTCGTTAGTTAGCATTCCTCTATTCACAACTAATCATTCAAGTTTGGATGAATAGCATTTTCGCTTATAAATAATGAACAGATAGAAAATAACACACCGACACAAGAAAACTATAACCCAAACATTGGCTTTAAAATGTTCTTCCTCAAAAGGTGTTTACACCAATTCTGTCAAATTCACAGATTCTATTTAAACCCTCTTCATACGGTAATGACATTATTTATTTTTCTATAGGTAAATTTAGAGGACTTTATGATAACTTAGAATCAAAGTGTTAATAATATGACTCCATCAACCCTTGACTACGATATACCATACCCAAGTTGAAGGACATGTGTTGAAGTTAGTCAGAAAAACAACAGTATTAAGTTACTGTAGTAAAGGGGTAAAACAAAATCACTGTCACTCGCCTAGCTTCATCTACATGTATCTCCCTCAACTCACCCTATCAAAACTCTTATCTAGCCTCTTCTGCATTTAATAGTCAAGGAGCGAGTACCCGGCCATAAAACAACACTATAACATATCTTTCATCACATAATACGAGTACCCGGCCATAAAACAACACTATAACATCTCTTTCATCACATATTACGAGTACCCGGCCATAAAACAACACTATAACTTCTCTCTCATCACATAATACGAGTACCCGGCCATAAAACAACACTATAACATATCTCTCATCACATAATACGAGTACCCGGCCATAAAACAACACTATAACTTCTCTCTCATCACATAATACGAGTACCCGGCCATAAAACAACACTATAACATCTCTCTCATCACATAATACGAGTACCCGGCCATAAAACAACACTATAACATCTCTCTCATCACATAATACGAGTACCCAGCCAGAAAACAACACTATAACATCTCTCTCATCACATAATACGAGTACCCGGCCATAAAACAACACTATAACATCTCTCTCATCACATAATACGAGTACCCGGCCATAAAACAACACTATAACATCTCTTTCATCACATAATACGAGTACCCGGCCATAAAACAACACTATAACATCTCTCTCATCACATAATACGAGTACCCGGCCATAAAACAACACTATAACATCTCTCTCATCACATAATACGAGTACCGGTACCCGGCCATAAAACAACATTATAACATCTCTCTCATCACATAATACGAGTCTATCTATCTATTGCCTGACGCCGTGATCCCCGAAGGGGTGGCCACGAACGAACCGCCCCATGCACCTCTGTCCCCAGTCAGTCGACGCCCCTCCCCCCAACCAGCACCGCCTTCGTTCATGTACTTCCTCACTCCATCCTTCCACCTCTCATTCGGTCTACCTCTCCCTCTCTGTCCCTCCACCTCGCTCTCGTGCACCCTCTTAGTCATTCTCTCGCTTTCCATACGTTCCATATGGCCGAACCATCTCAAGTTGTTCCTTTTCACACTTTCCAGCACATCTACCTCCACACCACACCTCCTTCTTACTTCCTCATTAGTCTGTCTATCCCTCCATGTATCTCCGCACGCACTTCTTAAGTAATTCATTTCCACTGCTCTCACTCTTGGTCTGAGTCTCTCAACCAACGTCCATGCTTCGCTTCCGTAAGTCAGTGTTGGGATTACCACACTGTCATGCAAGGACTTCTTCACTTCCATACTGACCACCCTATTTCTTGTTACTGCTTTTAGCGTTCCTACAACCCTCTTCCCCTGTTGTACCCTCTCCCGCACTTCTTCATCCATAACTCAAACACCATTAACTCAAATCCATTAACTCAACACACTGCCCAGATACTTAAAGGAGTTGACGATCTCCATAGCCTGACCGTTCAGCTTCACCTCACACTCTGTGACTTCACCCCTTTCGAAGTACCCGTTACGAGTACCCGGCCATAAAACAACACTATAACATCTCTCTCATCACAAAATATTCACCTCGATTTTACCTAGCCGCATTTTTAACCCCGTCTGTACCGGCGACGTCTCTTTAATTATATTCTGGCTACTAGTAGACGATTCAGTTTTAAAAGGGCCACTAGCAATTAACAGAACCTACCGCAACCTCTCAATAAATACACGACAACAACGGCCACCTTTCGAAATTTCTACAGAGATAAAGGCATACACCCGAACACATTTGGATTGCAAAATGTTACACCAAAATACACTTTTGACGAGCTCTCTAACCTAAATGTACACAAAAGCACAGGACCAGACAAAATTCCTGCCAAATTTCTACGAGATGGAGCCATTGGTATAGCAGGTCCCCTAACCCACATCATCAACCTGTTAATTAACACCAACACTGTACCTGCTGAAGTGAAGGAAGCTATTGTAACCCCTCTATTCAAGAAAGGAAATAAACTAGAAGTTGGCAACTACAGACCAGTTAGCATATTATGTATTGTATCTAAAATCCTTGAAAGAGCGGTATACACCCAAATTGAACACTACCTCAAAGAAAATGATCTATTTTATAAGTTTCAATCAGGTTTCAGATGCATGTACTCGACTGACTCCTGTTTCATCCACTTAACAGATCACATTCGTAAAGAAATGTCTAAAGGTAACTATGGTTCTTCTTGATCTACAAAGAGCGTTTGACACGGTAGACCATGATATCCTATGTAATAAACTACAAGCAATGGGCATTGGGTCTGTGAACTGGTTTAAATCTTATCTTAGTGGTAGAACACAAAGAGTCAAAATTGATGATAATATATCTGATCCTATGCCAATTAACTGTGGGGTCCCGCAGGGAAGCATCCTTGGTCCCTTACTCTTTCTCTGTTATGTGAACGACATGGAACTGAGCGTCTCGTGTAAATTATTACTGTATGCTGACGACAGCGTGCTTCTGGTTTCAGGAAAAGACCCAATAAGTATTGCCGCTTCACTCTCCAAAGAACTAGAATCATGTAGTGAATGGCTAGTGGACAATAGACTATCTCTTCACCTGGGCAAGACGGAAGCCATCTTATGTGGGACAAAACGCAAACTGAAAGACATTGTGGGCTTCTCGGTCAACTGTAATGATATTCCTATAACAACAGTGTCACAAGTTAAATATCTCGGACTAAAACTGGACTCGAGTTTGTCAGGTGAAACAATTTTGGAATCTATCATGTGTAAGTGTAGAGCACGTATAAAATACCTGTATAGACAGGTGGGATGCTTGCCAGCGGCGACCAAAAAAAAACTTTGCCAAGCGCTTGTTCAATGTCATTTTGACTATTCTGTGTCATCCTGGTACTCTGCATCATCTAAATCAGCACAGCACAAACTTCAGGTCACTCAAAATAAAATGGTTAGGTTCATGCTGAACCTAGGACCCAGATCACATGTTGGCCAGGAACAACTTCAGTCACTAGGTATGCTCAATGTCTCTAACAGGGCCAAACAAATCAGGCTCACTAATGCCTTCAACATTTTCTATGACAGAGCTCCAGAGTATCTTAAGTGTGATTTTGTTAAAGCAAATGAGAGGAGTGGACATACTACAAGAAACAGGATGTTTAATTTTAAGGTCCCGAAAATCCAAGGACAGGGTAAGCAAACATTCTTCTTCACTGCCATCAAAGACTGGAACGACCTACCCCAGTCAGTCCGTGAAAAGAGAACACTGTATTCCTTCAGACGTAGCCTGAAGGAACACCTGAACCGGACAGCTGCGAGAAGGGAGCACCAAGCTTATGTCTACTACTAAATACGACATAAGAGATAGGCAAACCAAACTGAAATGATTACTGATTACGGATTACTGATATTTACCATAGGATGTAAGGTATCTTAAAATAACCCCCTAGAAATACTTTCTCTAAAGTATCTATTTCTTTTATCCTCCCCTTTTCCCCAGCTAACCTAATCCCACAAGGACCCCAATGGAAATACGCCTAACGGCCTTATTGGGCTATCCTTAGTTGGAATTATGCAAAGCTGGTACATGTCATATTTGTAACATACTATGTGGTACCAACTCTGTAAATTGCTAACTGAATAAATATTATTATTATTATTATTATTATTATTATCTCGCTTAACTATTTTTACTACCACACATCCTTCTTAAACTGCACAAAATTGTCTAAATATAGCTAGAACAATATTTAAAAGACGTCACCGGTATAGAAGGGGTTAAGTGGAAGTCACATAAGCGATATAGTAACAATATAATGTTGACAACTTTTATCTGGCAATATTGTATATCGGGCCTCTTTTGCACTGGCATTGGTAGCTATAGGTAGCGCCAGCGAACTTGACAATAATCTTGACCCCTTAACTTCTTATAACTCGGAATGAATGAAAGCAATCGGGCTGACGTTTCTATCATTTGGGAAGAGTCACTAGGAAATAGTTGTGGATATTTACAGCCAGTTTGCTCTAGGCCATTTTGAGTTAGAGAGGTCAGGGATCAAGATTATTGTCAAGTTCGTTGGCGCTACCTATAGTCTTAAAGTAGATTACTTTAGATTTTTGGTATTGCTATAAGGGTTCAGTTTAGAAGCTAATTAACAAGCCCAAGAACACATCCGGATGCACCAATCAATGGAATCTGGGGTTTTTCCTAGCTCTATTTTTGTTTTCTTGTTTTCTTCATAGGTGAGCAAAACCTCTTCGTCCTCATGTAACTTTACCCACATTAAGTCACATTCCAGATTGAATCACCGACTCCTACTGTAACCTAGCCTAACATACTAGAACCTTCACGAAACCAACCTAACCCAACTTAACCCCTTCTGTACCGGCGACTTATTGTTATTTGATTTTTCCAGTTATATCTAAACGATATTTTATAATTTAAGAAGGATCTGTGGTAGTAAAAAGGGTTAAGTGAGATAGTTCGAAGCCTGTTAGTTGCTGGAAGCCCTTTATAAAGTTAATAAAATCGTGTAATAGTAGCCAGAATATAATTAAAAAGATGTCGCCGGTACAAAAGATGTCGCCGGTACAAAAGGGGTTATACAATCTTGAAGTAAGGGTAATCAACTTGGGTGTTGTTGAAGACTTGCAAATTAAATGGTTGTGGGCACTATGACTATATTTATATTATTTTGTTTTCCTGTGGAGGTAAGAATATGAATCTAATGGTTCAATGTCTACACTATATTTCTACAAAGTTTTAATAATTAACAACATATTTCACTACCAAATCTTCGTAATAGACGATTAATCAAGATAAAGGCATTGCAATTTTCCACAAGCTAAAATAAATCCAAACTAAGTAGGTGGCCACAGACTGCTAAATCCACTCGCACGAACGCAGTAGTATGGCCCAGCCAAAAAAGCTCTAGACGTCCCCGAGGCTGAACTGGTTTCTGTTGTGTTGTTTACCTACAATATGACCTTATCAAGGTAAAAGGTACAGGTGTGACACAATGCTAGGTTTGCTGTATATACTTATATATACTATCTCTCTCTCTCTCTATATATATATATATATAAGGCTAGATACTACGTAGGTCTAAAATCAGAGGCTGTAAAAGTTGCCCAAGCAATACAGGATGTTGTTGTACACTATGCCGGTATATATACAGTATTATCTACCTTTAGGACTGTGTGTGTGTGTATGTGAAGAGTGCTTTAGTATACAGTATGTGTGTCTGAGTATGCGCCAAGAATACTTTTATATACACTTATAACACTACGGTTTTACCTAGAAAGTAGTTATAATTTGGACACAAATAGGCCTACTATCCACATATGGTAAATTGCGTGCAGAACATAAGACAGTAATCCACAAAGCAAAGGTAACTCTTCTTCAACGTTCTTGTTATCTCGCCGCATTAGTGTTTTTATGCTTACAGCCTACTTAAGTTTTACTCTCACTTTTATCTAACCCATGTACGGCTGCCAAGAAACGAACCTGGTGCATTGAGATCAAAAGTCCTCTCCCACATTCACAATTCATCTTAATTTTCCTCTTTTGATAAAAGAAAAATATTCCTTAGCAATACTGAACACATTCTGCTTTAATATAAAAGTATTGTTCACGTGTGTTGGGTTTTCTCTTTCCAATTTACTAGAGAGATATCCAAAGTTACATGTATTGAGGACCTTTGAGATTGACTGTGCACTTGTTGTGAAGAGTTGATTGGATTGAGGACCTTTGAGATTGACTGTGCACTTGTTGTGAAGAGTTGATTGTATTGAGGACCTTTGAGATTGACTGTGCACTTGTTGTGAAGAGTTGATTGGACCTTTGAGATTGACTGTGCACTTGTTGTGAAGAGTTGATTGTATTGAGGACCTTTGAGATTGACTGTGCACTTGTTGTGAAGAGTTGATTGTATTGAGGACCTTTGAGATTGACTGTGCACTTGTTGTGAAGAGTTGATTGGATTGAGGACCTTTGAGATTGACTGTGCACTTGTTGTGAAGAGTTGATTGGATTGAGGACCTTTGAGATTGACTGTGCACTTGTTGTGAAGAGTTGATTGTATTGAGGACCTTTGAGATTGACTGTGCACTTGTTGTGAAGAGTTGATTGGATTGAGGACCTTTGAGATTGACTGTGCACTTGTTGTGAAGAGTTGATTGTATTGAGGACCTTTGAGATTGACTGTGCACTTGTTGTGAAGAGTTGATTGGATTGAGGACCTTTGAGATTGACTGTGCACTTGTTGTGAAGAGTTGATTGGATTTGTTTATAGTTTGAAGGTAAATGTATGAGATTCTCTTTTTGTTATATTAGAAGTAGACAAAACATATCATTCATATTACTGTAATTATATGCATTAACCCAACATTTATGCATTATTACAGCCAGCCCAAATTAAGCATTTGTAACTCACTCCCTTAATAAAACTGTCCATCATCCTATGACTTAGAATGTTTTAAACTTCGTGTGTCCAGGCATTTTGACTCCACGTTCCTTGAATTTGGATATTTGTCACTCTTTTGGCATAGGGGTAGACACTCGTTACAGGAAGCCTGCCTTTTGCCTCCTTCACACACATGGACAAATAAATAAAACAAAGTTATTAAATTGGCCATGCTCTGTAAGCCAAAGATAAATCCATATCAGATTTTTTTTTTTTTTTTTTTTTTTTTTTAAAGAGACAATGAACAGAGGAAGGAAAAACACAGATAAAACAAAAAGGTCCATGTGCCTAAAGGCATCCTCCATTCATAAAATGTTTGTAACAACTGGATTTAAACATTTGCAGATTGTAAGTTTGTGGAAAGCAATTCGAGGGAAGTGAATTCCAAAGAGTAGTAGCTCTGGGGATAAATGAATTCTGATAAGCAGAAGTTCTGCATTGTGGAGGAGAAAGTGTAAATTCATGGGCGCTCTCAGCTGCCCTAGTTCTACGCGGAAAGATGTGGAGAGGCGGCACAATTGAAGCAAGTTCCTCGGAACAATTGCTGTGAAAATATCTGTAGAATAATGCAAGGGATGCAACGTTTCTTCGTATGGATAATGTAGGAAGGTCCTGTGTGATTGCAGGATTATTGATTAATCTAATAGCTTTATTTTGAATGTTGTCCAACTGCCTCAATGCAACCACTCCACTTCCACCCCACAGAGGTGAACAGTAATCCATCTGAGAACGCACATGACTTTTATATATCACGGCCAACTGCTCGTCAGTGAAGAATTCTCGAACTCTGTACAGGAGTCCCAGTTTTTTAGAGGCATTCTTAGCAATGCTTCTAACATAATGTGTCCAGCTCAAGTTAGTAGTTAATGTTACACCGAGAATGTCAATACTAGGGGAAGTGGGAATATTTACATCATTAAAAAATATATGGGAGTCAGTGAGATTCTGTCGGTTAGAAAATTGAATGTATTTGGTTTTCTGTGCATTAAAGGAAACTAGATTGTTTTGTCCCCATCCATTAATTCTAGAAAGGTCCTGGTTCAGAGAAATTGCAGTGTTTATTTTTGAATTTATAAGATCGGGTTGGGTGAAAGAATTGGTAAATGTGAAGGAACTGTGGAGTGTTGAGTCATCTGCGTAGGAATGTATTGGATTATGAGTGGTAGATATGAGATCATTGATATGAATGAGGAACAGAATTGGGGCCAAAACTGATCCCTGGGGAACTCCAGCATTTATTGAGTGAAATTGAGAATAAAGGCCATCTACCATTACACGTATTTTTCTGTTATGAAGATAAGAAGAAATTAGTGGAACTAATGATGCAAGGCCGTAGTGTGACATCTTCGACAATAAGGATTGATGCCAGACTCTATCAAATGCCTTTGATATATCCAGTGCTATTGTATGTGTTTCACCATGTTGGTCTGTAGCTTGGTTGATTTGATGCGTAAGAAGGCAAAGCATGTCTGCAGTTGATCGACATCGTCTAAAACCATATTGCCTATCACTGATTAATTTATTATTCTCAAGATGCTTAATTATGTGATTATTTAATATAATTTCAAAGACTTTACCAAGAGTGGAAGTTATAGCTATTGGTCTGTAGTTTGATGGATCTGAAGAGGCACCTTTTTTAGGAACTGGATGGATGTTTGCTTCTTTCCAGGGTACTGGGAAGCATGAGGTATGAGTACACAGACGGAAAAATTTTGCCAATACAGGAGCGAGCACCAAGGAGCAATTCTTAAGTACTATTGGAGGAATTTCATCTGGACCAGGAGCCTTATCTACTGAGAGATTCTGCAAAATAGTTTTGACATGTCTGGTGTGGATCTTCAGTGAGGGAATTTCAGGCGAATTAAAATTAAGTACAGGGACATCTTGATTTATTTCATCTAAGGTTGAGTTGGTGGAGAAAATATCCGCAAGAAGGTTAGCTTTACCTCGTGGGTCACTTACAAGATTGCCAGTCGGAGATTTTAATGGTGGAATGGATGAAGCAGTAGTGAAGTTGGATTTAAATGAGTTAAGAGTAGACCAAAATATTTTGTTATCATTTGGATTATTTAGAAGTTTATTTGCCTGCTTGTGGAGAAAGTTTGATTTAGTTAGGTTTAATACAGTTTTGGCATGATTTCTGATGTTTCTAAAGTAATTAAAGGCTTCATGAGTTTTTGATCTTGTGTATGCATTGTAGGCTATTGCTTTTTGTTCAGTTACTCTAGCACAATTATGGTCAAACCATTTAGGTGAATTAGATCTTTTACTGTACTTTTGATGAGGAATAAAAGTTTCCATTCCAATTTTTACAAAATCTTGTATGTGGCTCAAGGTGGAGTGTGCATCATTAGAAAAGATGGTTAGAAAATATGGTAATAATACAAACATATTACATTGCCAGAAGGAATGGAATAGTATATATATATATATATATATATATATATATATATATATATATATATATATTGCCAGACGCCTTATTCCCCTTAATGGGGGTGGCCATACACAAAATGCCCCCAAGCAAACCTATCCCCTGTAAGAGGGACAACCCATGCCAGTTTACTGAAGGACTTAAAGGATTGACCACTCAATTTAGGGTCCGTCTGACTCCGAGGCCTTTTATGTATTTTTTAGTACTATTTTTCTACAGTGGTGTGCGGCTAATCCATCCACTAACCTGCTTCACCCTAAGATAGCAGTACTGATTTGTATAAGGTTTACTCGCCTAAACAGGTTGCCGACCAAGGCTGACGAGTCCCATCCACCCGGATTTGTATAAGGTTATCTCCCCTAGATGGCTTGCCGACCAAGGCTAACGAGTCCCATCCACCCGAAATATATATATATATTTTTTTTTTTTTTTATGCATATTGAAATATTGGCATATTGACATACCTCAGATGAATTTAATCGTTTTACCTGACATATATAATTATAACCAAGCGATAATGATAATGGAATTGGATGGGAGGGAATGCAGGAGGGTTACTGGCAGGGGTGGATCAAATACAATTGTATTTGTATTTGAATTGTATCTAAATACATTTTCAATTTATTTGTATTTGTAATTGTATTTTCGGACCCAGAAGAAAAAGTATTTTGTATTTGTATTTGTATTTAGACACTTATTAGTGTTACATGCAGTAGGCTAGTTTTAGACTACTGTGTTTTGCTTCTTCCATAAACAAAAACAAAACAAATATTTTGTATTGCTACTTACAGACAATTTGTGAGGACGAAAACACGTGAATTTGTATTATTTTTGTAATTTTGTTATTTGTATTACTGCTATTGTTACTTGCAACCAGTAACGTTGAACATTCTGATTCTGTATTTGTATTTGTATTTTTACATATTTATTTCAGAAGTATTTGTATGTATATTTGCATATTTGAATTACTGAATACAAGTATTTGTATTTGTATTTTTGCATCATAATGTCACAAGTATTTGTATTTGTATTTTTGCATCATAATGTCACAAGTATTTGTATTTGTATTTGACCTCTAAAATATCAGCATTTGATCCAACCCTGGTTACTGGTAGTCAGACAATCTATCTTTCAGTAGCCTAGGATTAGACATCACTCAGACAAACGATGGGAAAAACCGTTTGTAGCTGTTCAACATAATATTTATTGTTAATATATTGTATATTCAACAACAATTGTGTTTTGTTTTGTTTTCAAACTAATGTTTAGCTTAGTGATTGCAAAAAACAATTTCAAGCCAAGCATTTTATTTACAAAAGTAGTTGGAATTATTTTATCTTTTCACAAGGTATTTGCAATTCTTGTGTTTTATAAATTATTTAGTAATAATAGCAATACAATCGATATGACATTTGTATTTGATTTATAGAAGCAAGCTCGAAAATACCTTACCATAATAAATGGTGTGAAAATCAAATGGAGGTCGTGTAATACTAACAAATATATTTAAGCTAAGTGATGCTTCCTGAAAACATTGCCGCCTGCGAGACTAAACCAGAATTTAAGAGAGGACACAAAGGGTTGCGAAACTAATTGAAAAAAAACGTGAGAGTGGGAAATTGTCATCTAACAGGTTTAATGTCAAGAGTATAAGATACCGTTCATAAACTGACATCAAAACAAGATAAGGCAGAGGGAACAAAAGTCTATCTATCTATCTATCTATTGCCTGACGCCGTGATCCCCGAAGGGGTGGCCACGAACGAAGCGCCCCCATGCACCTCTGTCCCCAGTCAGTCGACGCCCCTCCTCCCAACCAGCACTGCCTTCATTCATATACTTCCTCACTCCATCCTTCCACCTCTCCTTCGGTGCACCTCTCCCTCTGTCCTCCCACCTCGCCCTCGTACACCCTCTTAGTCATTCTCTTGCTTTCCATACGTTCCATATGGCCGAACCATCTCAAGTTGTTCCTTTTCACACTTTCCAGCACATCTACCTCCACACCACACCTCCTTACTTCCTCATTCGTCTGTCTATCCCTCCATGTAACTCCGCTCTCACTCTTGGTCTGAGTCTCTTCCCGAACGTCCATGCTTCGCTTCCGTAAGCTAGTGTCGGGATTACCACATTGTCATGCAAGGACTTCTTTACTTCCATACTGACCACCCTATTTCTTGTTACTGCTTTCAACGTTCTAGGGCTACAACCCTCTTCCCCTGTTGCACTCTCTCCCACACTTCTTCATCCATAGTCCCATCTGTACTCAACACACTGCCCAGATACTTAAATGAGCTGACGATCTCCATAGCCTGACCGTTCAACTTCACCTCACACTCTGTGACTTCACCCCTTTCGAAGACCATAACCTTGCTCTTCCCCGCATTTACCTTCAAATTCTGTTTTTCGCACACTGTTCCAAACTCATTTACCAGACCCTGCAACTCCCATTCATTATCGCTCATCAGAACTGTATCATCCGCAAGCATCAGTATAGGCAGCTTCCACTCATTTCTCTCCCTTTTCTGCGATACACCAACATCCACTGCTCTTCCTAGTATTTCTTTCATGACTCCATCCATATAGACAGTAAACAACCACGGGTACATCACACACCCCTGTTTCAACCTAACATTCAGGTCAAAGAACTCGCTCTGCTCATTCTCCACACGTATTGCCGCCTTTGCACCCTCATACATGCTCTTCACTGCTTTCAGCAACTTGCCATCTACTCCGTATATTCTAAGTACTTTCCACATACCTTCTCTATCCACTCTGTCATAGGCCTTCTCCAAGTCCATAAAAGCAACATACACCTTTTGTTGCTTCTCCAGATATTTCTCCACAACACAATTCAGGGTAAAAATCTGATCTACACATCCTCTTCCCTTCCTAAAACCTCCCTGCATGTCGCCTATCCATTTCTCCGTTCTCACTCTCATTCTCTCAATCACTACCCTACTGTACACCTTCCCTACTACGCTTAAAAGGCATATTCCTCGGTGGTTACCACGCCCTCCTCTTTCCCCTTTGCCCATATACAGGGTGTTCCAGTAATGCTTTTCATAAATTATATGGTGGACTCATCAGACAAAAATAAGAATAAATTACTCTATGAACATGAGGTTGAGTATTTATAATAACGGAGTTATTACACGATTTAAGTTAACGATATATACAATGCCATTCAGTCCAAGGGGTAATGTTGCCATTTTAGTGGATTATATCCATTTGGCCTTCGCTATCGCTTGCTAGCCTCAAGATAGCGAGCAGTAGCGATCTGACTTTTCGGTAGAAAAATATGTCCGGCTTCGCCGGATTTGATTTTCCTACCGAAAACATCATCTCGCTACCGCTCGCTAGCCTGAAGAGAGAACGTCGATTGGATACAAACCGCTAGAACTATCTTGAGGCTAGCAAGCGATAGCGAAGGCCAAATGGATATAATCCACTAAAATGGCAACATTACCCCTTGGACTGAATGGCATTGTATCTATCGTTAACTTAAATCGTGTAATAACTCCGTTATTATAAATACTCAACCTCATGTTCATAGAGTAATGTATTCTTATTTTTGTCTGATGAGTCCACCATATAATTTATGAAAATCGTTACTGGAACACCCTGTATAGGGGGACTATTATGCCAGTCTTCCAGTCATTGGGTGCACTCACCTTCTCCAATGCTAGTTTGCACATTTTCCATACTCATTCGATCACTATCTCACCACCATACCTCAACATTTCCCCACACACTCCATCTGTTCCTGGTGCTTTCCCCAACTTCACTCTTTTCATGGCTTCCCACACTTCTGACCTCCTGATCCTCACCTCCTCCTCCACTACTTCTCCTCTTCTTCCTCCCATACCATATCCAACTATGTTTGCTGGCTCTTCATTCCTTACATTTAGCAACTCGTTGAAGTACTCCCTCCATCTTCCGACTCTGTCTTGCTTCTCAGCTAGCATTCTCCCATTCTTATCTTTCACACCCTTACTGTTTCCCTTGCTACCTTCCCTAACTTTCTTGACTTCTTTCCAGAACAGTTTTTTACACTCCCTCCATTTTACACTCAGACTCCTTCCAAATTCCTCATCTACTCTTCTCTTACTTCCCTTCACTACTCTCTTCACCACTCTCTTTCTCTCCACGTACCTCGCTCGTTTCTGCCTCTCCAAATCTTCATTCCCTCTACTATCTAACCATTCTGTATACGCTTTCTTCTTGTCTTCCACAGCTATGTTTACCTCTTCTGTCCACCATGCTGTACCTTTCACTCCCCTCCCTCTTCTCCTCACTCCACACACCTCCTCACATGCTGCACAGATCTCTTCCTTTAACACCTTGCTCATCTCCTCCACTTCCTCCATATCTTCCAGGTCGAACCCACCTAGTCGTCTTTCTACTGCTCTCCTGTACTCTTCCCTGATTTCCTCCTCCTGTAGCCTCTCCACCCTCCTCACCATTCCACCTTCCTCTCGCCTCCCTCCAGCCCACTTCTTTTGTATCCTAACCTTAGCTACTACGGTACTACATAATGATCAGACAGACCCCCTCCAATACCCCTATGCACCCTAGCATCCATCACATATTTCTTCATTCTTTCATCCACACATATATAATCAATCAGTGACCTTCGTTCCACCACTGTCTTATCATTCATTGTCCACACCACTTTCCATGTATACCTGTGTATCATTCTGTGTCGGAAGAAGGTGTTGGCTATCCACAACCTCCTCCCCACACATACGTCCACAAGTGCACTACCATTCCCATTCACCTCTGACGGTACCCCACCCCCCCCTCCCTCCATCAACTTTCCTATCACCCACCTTACCATTCATATCCCCAATCAGAAATATTCTTGTCAAACTTATCCAGGCACGCCTCCACATTCACCCAGAACTCCTCTTTCTCTCTTACAAGTGTATCCTCTGTCGGAGCATACACACACACAATCACTCACGCTTGTATTCTTACTTTCATTCTCACCCACACAATCCTTGAACCCACAGACCCATATTCTCTTACACGCTCCATCAATTTGTTACTTACAAACAAACACGCACCTTCTCTCGCTGCTCCCTCACTCACTCCAGCACACACACCCATTCCACATTCCCACTTTCTCACATCTGTACCCTTCCATTTGGTCTCCGTCATTCCACTTACATCCAGCCTGGCATTCACTAACACTTCCAGTACCTCTCTCTCTTTTGTGCCATCATTCATGCCACTCACGTTCCATGTACCTATTCTCAGAATGTCCGTAAGCTTGTCCATAGTCGGTCGGAGTTCGTCAACACAGGGTCCGTCCGTATCCGAGGCCGATTGTTCGTTTATCGTTGCTACGTATTTTTCACGGGTGGGGGTCGCAAGCCCACCGACCCAACCTCTTTAGTCGCCTCTTACGACACGCAGAAGGCACGTTAAATGCAATTTGCCGGATGTTGACTGTAAGTATGCACAAGAAGGAAAAACAAATTTTTAATTCAAAACCATAATGTGGATGGACAGTCAAGCTCTACCTTCATAAATTCAACTATGCTTTCTTTACATGACATACTACTCCTCAGCAACTATGCTTTCTTTACATGACATACTACTCCTCAGCAACTATGCTTTCTTTACATGACATACTACTCCTCAGCAACTATGCTTTCTTTACATGACATACTACTCCTCAGCAACTATGCTTTCTTTACATGACATACTACTCCTCAGCAACTATGCTTTCTTTACATGACATACTACTCCTCAGCAACTATGCTTTCTTTACATGACATACTACTCCTCAGCAACTATGCTTTCTTTACATGACATACTACTCCTCAGCAACTATGCTTTCTTTACATGACATACTACTCCTCAGCAACTATGCTTTCTTTACATGACATACTACTCCTCAGCAACTATGCTTTCTTTACATGACATACTCCTCAGCAACTATGCTTTCTTTACATGACATACTACTCCTCAGCAACTATGCTTTCTTTACATGACATACTACTCCTCAGCAACTATGCTTTCTTTACATGACATACTACTCCTCAGCAACTATGCTTTCTTTACATGACATACTACTCCTCAGCAACTATGCTTTCTTTACATGACATACTACTCCTCAGCAACTCAGAACAAAACTTGAACAAAAAAGTGTTTTGCATATGTTTCAAGGACTAAATTTCTTTGACAGATAATCAAGGATGTAATAATAAGAGAGGACACAACTTTTAAACGTGGTTGTACACGTTTGTCAATAAAAATCGTGATACATTTACTCACACGTCTACTGAAGCTCCAAATTCAGCAGCTACATAATTCCACATTAGAGGTAAGTGAAAATGTGTATTAATATAGGTCTCATAATGCAATATGTATGTATGTATGTATGTATGTATGTAATCAGGCACATACCCCATTGATGGGGGTGGCCGATTCGAGACAGAGCCTGAACAGAGCAACATTTAAAGTTCTAATTTATAGGGTCCGGGATCACTTTGACGTTCCCTCGCCCCTTACTCTGTCTCGTCTAGTAGGATAAACAATAACAGTTAACGAGCTGAGTGGAAGACATGAGAGCCTGACTTCCAATTGTAATCACCTAAATGTTTTGTGGTAGGAGACAACATGGCCTTGATGGTCTAAAGGGTTGATGAATAATAAACGTTCGACACACACACAGACATGGACACACACACACACACAGACATGGACACACATACATACACATCTTGGCAACCTTACAGACACCAGTGATATGAAAGTAAAGCACATTCACACAGAATCTCTCTCTCTCCCTCTCTCTTTGCATGAACATTCTTAGCACTCAATAGTATACCAATAACCAACAAAGCTATAGAAACAAAAGAAAACACACACACACACACACCTATAATTACTTCCATACATCACACTATAAAAAATATGCAAACAACCCATCATTATGGGTGACTGTTACGACCATAAACAAACAACCCATCATTATGGGAGACTGTTGTGACCATAAACAAACAACTCATCATTATGGGTGACTGTTACGACCATAAACAAACAACCCATCATTATGGGTGACTGTTACGACCATAAACAAACAACCCATCATTATGGGTGACTGTTACGACCATAAACAAACAACCCATCATTATGGGTGACTGTTACGACCATAAACAAACAACCCATCATTATGGGAGACTGTTACGACCATAAACAAACAACTCATCATTATGGGTGACTGTTACGACCATAAACAAACAACCCATTATTATGGGTGATTGTTAGACCATAAACAAACAACCCATCATTATGGGTGACTGTTACGACCATAAACAAACAACCCATCATTATGGGTGACTGTTACATAAGAACATAAGAACATAAGAAAATGGGAGTCTGCAGAAAGCCGATTGGCCTAAGCAAGGCAGATCCCTGTCCCACACAACCCCAATTACAAAGCCCAATTATAGGCTCAACACTCTAATACCCTGAGGATCATCTTACCAAAACGGTTAGAGATTAACGCAGGATTACGGGGGTCTGCAGAGCGCTGATTGGCCCAACCCTGCTGATCCCCCTTCACACCCAACCCTTCTCGTCCATATGCTTATCCAATTTTATCTTAAAGCTCCCTATCGTTTTTAATCCCACTATAGCACTTGGTAGTCCATTCCACCCATCTACAACTCTGTTACCAAACCAATATTTGCCTATATCTTTTCTGAAACGAAATTTATCTAATTTGAAACCATTGGTACGAGTTCTTTCGCTATCACTGAGCTTTAGTACATTTGTCATGTCCCCTTTGTTAATCCCACTAACCCACTTGAACACCTCTATCATATCCCCTCTAACTCTGCGTCTCTCTAACGAATGTAAGCCTAATTTCTTCAACCTTTCTTTATACGGAAGATTTCTAATATTATGGATCATTTTTGTCATTCTACGTTGTACTCTCTCCAATGAATCTATGTCCATTCTGTAATAAGGACACCAAAATTGAACAGCATAATCCATATGGGGTCTCACTAATGACAAGTAAAGTTTTAAGATAACATCAGCAGTTCTGTTACTCACACTCCTTGAGATGAACCCGAGAATCCTGTTTGCCTTGTTTCGAACGCTTATACACTGTTGTCTAGGCTTCAAATCATTGCTAACAAACACACCTAGATCTTTCTCACAATTCGAGTTTTCTAATTCCACATTAGCTAGTTTATATTTAACATTTGTATGCATCTTCCCTATCTTTAATACCTTGCATTTGTCAATGTTAAACTTCATCTGCCAATTTACTGACCATTCGTGTAAGGTATCTAGATCCCTTTGGAGGCACTCTATATCTCTATCTGAATCAATTGTTCTCCCCATTTTGGTATCGTCTGCAAATTTACTTATCCTACTAGTTATACCTAAATCAAGGTCATTTATGTATATAACAAACAACAGAGGACCTAATACAGATCCCTGGGGGACACCACTTTTGACTGCTCCCCATTCTGACTTCGTACCATTTATGCTGACTCTCTGCTTCCTACCAATTAGCCATGACCTAATCCATCCCAACAACGCCCCACCTATTCCATGCGCCTCTGTTACGACCATAAACACACAACCCATCATTATGGGAGACTGTTGTGACCATAAACAAACAACTCATCATTATGGGTGACTGTTACGACCATAAACAAACAACCCATCATTATGGGTGACTGTTAGACCATAAACAAACAACCCATCATTATGGGTGACTGTTACGACCATAAACAAACAACTCATCATTATGGGTGACTGTTACGACCATAAACAAACAACCCATCATTATGGGTGACTGTTACGACCATAAACAAACAACCAATCATTATGGGTGACTGTTACGACCATAAACACACAACCCATCATTATGGGAGACTGTTGTGACCATAAACAAACAACTCATCATTATGGGTGACTGTTACGACCATAAACAAACAACCCATCATTATGGGTGACTGTTACTACCATAAACAAACAACCCATCAATATGGGTGACTGTTAGAACATAAACAAACAACCCATCATTATGGGTGACTGTTACGACCATAAACAAACAACCCATCATTATGGGTGACTGTTACGACCATAAACAAACAACCCATCATTATGGGTGACTGTTAGAACATAAACAAACAACCCATCATTATGGGTGACTGTTACGACCATAAACAAACAACCCTTCATTATGGGTGACTGTTACGACCATAAACAAACAACCCATCATTATGGGTGACTGTTACGACCATAAACAAACAACCAATCATTATGGGTGACTGTTAGAACATAAACAAACAACCCATCATTATGGGTGACTGTTACGACCATAAACAAACACATACTGTACATGCCTTTCCAACCTTAACTCTTTAAACCATTTCAGTACTATTGTATTCTTTATAGGATTACAATATATTATTTCCTTCAGTTTATTAATGTTTTTGTTTTTTTATTAGTACCGGTAATGATGCTACACTGTCTATCCATCTATATACCCAGGTCCAATCCCCACCTTTCCTATTCTTTTTTATGTGTTTTTTTGTTTGTGGGGGGTGACTCAAGACAGCAAGAATAGGGACAACACAAAACACAACCGAAAACAACGAACACACAAAAAAAAATACAAATTCATACACATCTAGGTCATCCAGGAGAAGACCCAGAGACCAGGGTCACCAAGGTCCCTCCAGCACTCTCCCGGCCCCCAACCACCCGGAGAGGTTCCGATCTCGGCAGGTAGACACGCAGCGAAGCCGAATCCACAAGCCCGCCCACCACACTTCCAGGCGCACCCTTCATATAAATCGTCTCCCCGGGCCAGGCGTCTGATGGACTATTATCTAGTCCAACTTGCGCCCGACCCCTTCCCCCAAATGACCACGTGTTCACTCATCTATTCACAAGCATTCTCCATTCATTCCTGTTTATTAACACTACAATATACCAAAATATTCAGCTTAGAAATTATCTTACATAATCAGGGGATGACAATTATCTTCAGTAAATGAAGAACATCTGTAGCTGTGTTATTTAATGATTCTAGCTATCATCAGACAATATTACCTAGCTTGCAAATCACCTACAATGAAGAGCATCTGTAGCTGTGTTATTTAATGATTCTAGCTATCATCAGACAATATTACCTAGCTTGCAAATCACCTACAATGAAGAGCATCTGTAGCTGTGTTATTTAATGATTCTAGCTATCATCAGACAATATTACCTAGCTTGCAAATCACCTACAATCGATAAGGGATTACAAAAGACAGACCTCAAAAGTTAACTAAGAACAATTATAAATATTGTAGATATAAACATATATTATGGTGAACCACTTAACTAACAACGTATAGCTAATTACTTCTTTTAGGTTTATGATAACGCGATGATATGACTAAGATGTAATGTACAGGTACTGATAATACTGTTCGTGTGGAACTGACTATAAAACTTTGTTTTCCATTCAGTATGACATACTTTCACTGGTTTGACATTTGTGTTTATGAGAGAGAGAGAGAGAGGATGTGTGTTACACAGATACTTAGACCACAAAAACCTTGCGGTCCCTACTAGGTAGCCCGGCCTTAATATTACTAGAGACACGTGACAGTTTATAGTAGAAGAATAGGACAAGGCAGTAGAAGTTCTCTCCCCTTCCTCCAACTAAAAAGCCGTACCGGACACAGAAGAGCGTTTACCTAACCGTATGGGTCTGGAAATGCCCACACAGAAAGCTAATAATAATATTAATAATAATAATAATTAAAATAATAATATTAATTATCATTATTATTATTATTATTATCATCATTATTATTATTATTAATATTATTATAATAATAGGCTTATATAATGTAATTGATACTATTATAAGCATAGAGTTGAACATATACAGCGATTACATCAATATAAAAATACGTTTGCATACATATAAAATATACATAAAACACATACAAAGTTTGATATAAAATAGTAAGAAAATATTCTGAAAGGAAATTTACACTTACATACCTACCGGTACTGATTATAAATATAGTCACTCATAATAGTCCCATCTCCATCAGATGATCGTCTAGTCTCTTCTTGAACATATAAATTGTAGTACGGTACTATCGACCACCTCTCCCTTGGTAAACTATTCCACTCTTTGACAACACTGTATGTGAAGAAGTTTTGTGTGACATCTAGGTATTTAATGTAATTGCATTACCTCGGGTTGCAGCATTGCCTGCTGGTAGCGCCTGCTGGTAGCAGGTGCCCATTTGGATTCTATTCCATTAACCCTTTCTGTACCGGCGACGTCTTTTAGTATTATTTTCGTTATATTTGGACGATTTTGCGCAGTTTAAGAAGGATCAGAAGTAGTAAAAAAAAAAATTGACACTTCGAAGCCTGTTAATTGTTGGAGGCTCTTTTTAAACTGAATGAAATCGTCTAATAGTAACCAGAATAAAGGTAAAAGACGTCACCGGTGCAGAAGGGGTTAATGACAACTATTTGCCTTCTGTCTGTAATCCAACTTTTAATCCATTGATATATATTATACTTTATCCTGAGCATTTCTAACTTACCGATATCTAATCATTTATTGTGGAGTACCTTGTCGAATGCTTTTTGAAAGTCTAGGTAGGCTATATGTCTAGCGCCTTAGTTGAGTCATTCAGAGTAAATAATTCATTATACAATTCGAGTAGGTTTGTTAGGCACGATTTGCTGGTCCTTAACCCAAGCTAGCTCTCTTATAAAGGCATTAGATTCCATATATTCAATAATCATAGCTCTTAAAATTGTTTCAAGAATTTGTCCTATTACTAAGGTTAAACTTATATACCGTAACATTATGTCTATAACTACTTGCTTTGGATCGAGCATCCTTTTTTGTTAACGGGTGTAATATTCGCTGTTTTCCAAACATTAGGGGCGCTTCCCTACGGTAGTGATAAGTTATTGTACAAATAATGGTCAAGGATTCGCATATTTCTTCTTTTACTCGTTTTTATATTCAAACATGAAATTATCAGGCCCGGGAGTTTTCTAGATATTAAATATACTTAATTCACATAATAATTTACTTGCGCTGATACTAAAGTTGCTACTATTTCATTTGTTGTTACTACTTTTCCTTTTGTAGTATTCTCTACTTCGTTTGTAAAAATAGAACCAAAATATTCGTTAAGTATATTTTCAAATCTATGTCGGCTTTCACTATTTGATCATCTCTATTAATGGGCCTATACGACCTTTTATTTGATCATCTCTATTAATGGGCCTATACGACCTTTTATTTGATCATCTCTATTAATGGGCTTTTTACACCTTTTATTTGATCATCTCTATTAATGGGCCTATACGACCTTTTATTTGATCATCTCTATTAATGGGCCTATACGACCTTTTATTTGATCATCTCTATTAATGGGCCTATACGACCTTTTATTTCTCTGTTGTTGTTAATGCACGGTACCTATACACATGTTTATGCTTGCCAGTGTTCTTCTTGACTATAGAGACTTCATATCACGCTTTGCTCATCTAATCAGTTTCTTAACATTTCTTCTAGCAAGGTATAATTCCTTTACTTGGTCACTAGAAGAGTCATGTTTTTTAAGCTTGAGCAGTTTCTTTCTAGGTTTAATTGCATTACCGATTTCACTGTTGAACCATGATGGCATTATAATTTCACTCGTTCATTTACCTTTCTTTGGTATCGTACATATTTACCATGTGCCACCGTAAAGATGTCCTTAAGCTGTTCCCATATCTCATTTATTTCGTTATTTATATCTAGCAATGCGTTTTATATTCAGCAATGAGTGTGTTATGAATTACTTGCCTAGGTTCGTCAAAATCCGCATTTTTAAAGTCTGACACCCTTTTCTCTTTCAACAGTATGGCATAAATTAACATCAAACCTAATAATAATTATTCTATGATCGGAATTTGACAGATGTTCTCCTACCTCTATAATAGTAACTACATTTTCGTGGGTAGTAATAACAAGGTATATATAGGACACACTTTTCACGTGTTGCTTCCTTTCCACACTGAAAGTACCTTGAATTTGACTCCCTATCATTCTTTCAACTTGTTAAAGGCAGCTTTGCAATTTGCCCCATTCACATACATAGAATAAAACAAATTTCAGCTTTCAGAAAATGTAATCCCTTAGTAACTGGCTTCCAGATATTATTATATGAAACTATTGTATCTCAACATCATATTATTTCTACGTTTTCATAATTAACAACCTATTTAGATACAAAGAGTGAGTACCGGTACGGTCATGAAGATGGGGACATGGCAACCTACCGTAAACAAAGGAAACAAACTGACCATAGTGTTGGGTGAAATTATGTGGAGAAAAAGGGATTTTGATATAAGAATAAAGATTGATTAATAAGATATATATTCATAATTGAAAACAAATATGAGAATTGCAATGCTTGGATATGTGTGATAGAATAAGACAAAATATAAATGGTTATCCTTGAGATAAAAGGGAGTAATAAAAACTAAATAATTAACTAGTGGAAAATATATATATGGGGATATTTATTTTCTATCGAATATGAAACACGGATATAGACAAATAATAATGAGAATTGGAATTGTGGAAGGGGGGGGGGGGGAGGAGTCTAACAAGGAAAGGGAAATTAAATATCGAATTAGAAAGTTGTAAAGTGATAATGATGGGAAACAGAGGAAGGAATACATTTGAGTGTGGGTGCTAGCCCTCACAAATACATTTGAGTGTGGGTGCTAGCCCTCACAAATACTTCATGCTCCTCCTGTTGTCACTAGTCACTACACTAACAAGCACACCTGTCTTTATAGCGCAATGGATAAATGCACTGAATTTCGGTGTGAGCATCCTAGGTTCGAATCCCTGGACTGCCACATGTATTTGTTGATTTCATTAATTGAGTTTAGGAGTACGGTCGGTTGGTAGAGGTAACATAATAATTCATTCAGGTTCAGGGGTAGTTTATAGAGAGGCCTTCCTTAGGGTTAAGGCCCCATTAATTACTCCTTCCATTCATCTATCTATAGCCTATGATAGCGCAGTTGGAATTGTGTACATGCTTAGATTGATATGCATGATTCGAAACTGCATAATAAATTGTAGGCTTATCCACCATTCTTTAAAATTGGTGATGGGCTGGTCTATCAGAGTGAGACCTGAGCGATCTCTGCCATACCCATAGCTTACTCTGACTGTTCCTTTTACTTATATATTTTCTAGATCTCAAGTGACGGCGTCTCTTCCGTGGATTGACCTCCCAATCTACCAAGATTGGCAGTTAAAGCGTCACATTATTCCTTTGCCCCTCAACTTTCTCTTCATAATTGCTGAGGGGCACAGGGCCCTGGGTGGGGCTTTGGTTTCCCGGGCGTTTACGCGCCCTCTCAGCTCCCCGCCATGGAGTGGCTTCGGTCACCCAGGCTTTATTGTGGTCGGCAGGGAGGGTTCTGTGGGGGCGCTCGTTTATGGCCTTGGCCTTACTCGGGGCCTTGGGGCTGTTCGGCCAGGCAGCTTGGGGAACAACAACAACAACAAGCACACCAAAAACTGTTTTTATGTCACTTTCAACTTTGGGGAAGACACTTGTTACAGCCAGATTTGCCTGTTGTCTCCTTAATACACATAGATCAAGATACAAAAAAATATATATATGACATCACTAGATGGCCGAGGTCACCGCAGTTTCCATAATAATAGGAAGAATAGGGATTAGAGCTGCGCCATACGCCATGTTTATTGAATCGGACGAATTTTCGGCATCAACAAGGTGCCATCATCAGGTTACATAATTGATCCTAAATATATACAAATTAAGTATTAATACTACAAGAAAGAATTTGGATCTAATTTGAGAAATGTAATCATTTAAACATTTGCTAAAACAACTAGTCAAACAGTTAGCTCCCTAATACATAGAAAATAACCCACTCGCCTCAGACCCCATCGTGTACACTATGAACACCATCTTAGATAATGGATTGATTGTACCACTCATTCAAAAATAAAACAAAAGACACTTATGTACAGTACCTCGTAAACGTAAACATATAATAACCATCACTTCTTCCTCTGACAAAGCTGAACTCTTTGCTCAAACTTTTGCCAGAAACTCTACCTTGAATGATTCCGGTGCTATTCCTCCCTCTAAACCCCCCTCTCTCCTACTTATGCCTAATATCCTAATCTCTTCTAAAGATGTACTTTCTACCCTCTCTGGGCTTAATACTAAGAAGGCGTACGGTCCAGACGGTGTTCCTCCTGTTGTACTTAAAAACTGTGCTTCCGTGCTGACCCCTGCCTAGGCAAACTCTTTCGTCTCTGTCTCTCCTCTAACGTCTTTCCTTCTTGCTGGAAGTTTGCTCTCATTCAACCTGTCCCAAAGAAGGGTGACCGCTCTCAACCCTCCAACTATCGTCCAATTGCTCTCATCTCTTGTATCTCTAAAGTTTTTGAAACTATTCTTGCTTCCAAATTTCTTAAGCATTTCTCTTCACATAATCTGCTCTCAGATCGCCAGTATGGCTTCCTTAAGGGTCGCTCTACTGGTGATCTTCTTTCATATCTTACTAACTCTTGGTCATCCAACTTTTGGGACTTCGGTGAGACTTTTTCTGTTGCACTAGAAATATCGAAGGCCTTCGATAGAGTCTGGCACAAATCTTTAATTTCCAAATTGCCCTCCTTCGGTTTCTGTCCCTCCATCTGTGCCTTTGTCTCTAATTTCCTTTCCGGCCGTTCCATAGCTGCGGTTGTGGACGGCCATCGCTCAATTCTTCATCCTATCAACTCCGGTGTTCCTCAGGGTTCTGTCCTATCTCCTATTCTCTTTCTAATTTTCATAAATGATCTTCTCAACTGTACATCTAGTCCCATCCATTCATATGCAGACGACTCTACTTTACACCACTCAATTAGTTTTCCAGAACGCCCCAGCCAGCAGTCCCTCAAAAGTAAACGTAATGAAGTCATAAAATTATTATCTTCTGATCTACTGTAGCTACTATTACCAATTGGGGTAGAGAAAACCTTGTTACATTTAATGCTTCCAAAACTCAATTTATCCATCTTACTACCCATCAGGAACCTCCAGAGGACTATCCCTTATTCTTCAACAATACAAAAATCAACCCTTCATCTTCCCTCAATGTTCTCGGTGTCTCTTTTTCTTCTGCTCTCACTTGGAAAGACCATATTACCAGTCTCGCTAAGGCAGCCTCCCAGAAGCTGGGTGTGCTCAACCGCCTCAAGGGGTTCTTTACCCATGTGCAGCTACTTGCTCTGTACAGGGGCACAGTGTGTCATTGTATTGAGTATTGTTCACATGTGTGGGGAGGATCCTCTCACACCGCACTCCTAGATAAAGTAGAAAGGAAAGCCTTTCGTATCATGAACTCCCGTCCACTCACCAACTCTCTGCAATCTCTCTCTCTCTTCGCCGCAATGTTGCAACTCTCTCAGTATTCTAGCTCTGGAACTCTCTCCCAGAATCAGTCTTTCCCTCTTCCTACGACTTAAATTGCTTCAAACTCCGTGTGTCCAAGCATTTTAGCTCGAACGTCCCTTGATTTCGGCCCTGTCACTCTTTGAAATCTGGGGGAGGCACTCGCTGCAGGCAGTTATGCCTTTTGTCTCCCTCATTCACATAGAAAAAAAAAATATATATATATAGATCCACCATCCATAACAGCTAATGGACAACTAAACTAACCAAACTCAGTCTAACACAACAGTTTTGAGGCCAGTTGGTTATTTTCTACGTATTTGGGAGCTAACTGTTAGACTAGATGTTTTAGCTAACGGTTCAATCATTACATTTATTGAATTAGATCCAAATTATTACTTGTAGTATAAATACTAATTTTGTATATTTTTAGGATCAAATCTGTAACCTTATTGATGCAGAATATCCGTCCGATTATATATATACAGTGTATATATATATATATATATATATATATATATATATATATATATATTTAAGTGAAGAAAAGGACGGAGAATATGCGCCTCAAAATAATGTAATGTACGTTTCCGAGAAACCTTATGATGAAGATACTCCAGATATATACAATTATTATGTTCTATCCAACAACCAACTCTACTCCTAAAATCGATTAATGAAATATTACAAACACATGTGGCAGTCCGTGAATTCGAACCCAGGACGCTCACACCGAATATCAACACCTTATGCATTACACCACGAAGGCAGTTAAAGAATGGTGGACACTGCCTATGATTTATTATGCAACTTCGAATCCTGCATATCAATCTAAGCATGTACACACATCCCAACTGCAACTCACGTAGGCTATGCATATGTGAATGGAAAGAGCAATTAATGTGGCCTTAACCACTAGGGAAGGCCTCTCGATAAATTACTCCTGAACCAATATCAATTATTATGTTCTATCCAACAACCAACTCTACACCTAAGATCGATTAATGAAATATTACAAACACATGTGGCAGTCCGTGGATTCGAACCCAGGACGCTCACACCGAATATCAACACCTTATGCATTACACCACGAAGATAGGAGATAGGAAAATAGGAGATCAAAATAACCACTCTCCCAGATGCTTTGTGACGTACAACTGCAGCAAGAAACAAAGAAAGGGTTGCATTCGACATCCTTCTAAGACTTGAAAGAAAACACAGGTCAGATATGAAAACAATACCAGAAGATTGAATATATAGCTATATACTGTATTCAGAATCTTCCTGAGAGACCTAACGACCGAAACACTAAAGATATATGAACAAATGAAGAAGTAAATAAAATACTCTTGAGACACCTGCAGCAATGGACACTAGCCAGGACGACAGGTAGAGGGGACGGTTATCGGTCACTTTTCTTTCACAACCTTTCGCTCACTATGCGGTTTCTCTGCATATATTTCAAAGTTGGTTGGATTAGTTGAAATTAAGCTTAATGACTTAGCTTCCTTAGTTATAGGTTAATATATAAATAAGGATACTGTAGTTTGAGTTAGAATAGCTTAGGTGGGGTGTGTGCTTGAATTTGGTTAGGATATAATCATTAGATTAGGTTGGGTAGGTATGGCCCACTCGACTCTAACAAGGTGCGAAATGACTGAGTTGGCGAGAGGACTGTGGAAGCTAATGTAGAGGCACGTGTGGTGGCGGAGTAGGTAGTGAAAGTTCCAATGATTGAGTGTGGTGAGGTGGGTAGCCTTTAGTAGTGGTGGTGTTTGATGGTGGTGGTGGTTGTGTGGAGGGTGTTGTTGTTGTTGTTGTTGCTGTTCCCCAAGCTGCCTGGCCGAACAGCCCCAAGGCCCCGAGCAGAGCCAAGGCCATAACCGAGCCCCCCCACAGAACCCTCCCTGCCGACCATAATAAAGCCTGGGTGACTGAAGCCAGTCCATGGCGGGGAGCTGAGGAGGGTGCGGAAACGCCCGGGAAAACAAAGCCCCACCCAGGGCCCTGTGCCCCTCAGCAATTATGAAGAGAAAGTTGAGGGGCAAAGGAAAAATGTGACGCTTTGGCTTCCAATCTTGGTAGATTGGGAGGTCAATCCACGGAAGAGACGCCGTCACTTGAGATCTAGAAAATATATAAGTAAAAGGAACAGTCAGAGTAAGCTATGGGTATGGCAGAGATCGCTCAGTTCTCACTCTGATAGACCAGCCCATCACCAATGTGGAGGGTGTTGCTGGTGGTGGTGATAGTTAAGTGGTGGTGGTGATTACGATAAGGGGGGCAGAGAGTTGTGGAAGTTGATGTTTTTGCTGATGGGTGAGTGATAGTATTTTTGATGGTGGTGGAGGAGGTTAATTAGTAATAGAATTGTTGGTAATATTGGTGGTGAGGGATAAGGCCTTGTTGTTGTTTATTAATATTGGTGGTGGGAGGTGATAGTGTTGATGTTGTTGTTGGAGGTAGTGTGATCAAGGATGTGATAGTAGCGGGATGTTGGCGTAGGTGGTGGTGAAGGGGAGAGGTGGAGAATGATGTTGTTGGCGGAGGTGGTGGTGAAAGGGAGAGGTGGGGGAAGATGTTGTTGGCGGAGGTGGTGGTCAAAGGGAGAGGTGGGGGAAGATGTTGTTGACGGAGGTGGTGGTGTTGTGGTTGATGGTGGTGGTGAAGGGGAGAGGTGGGGGGATGATGTTGTTGGCGGAGGTGGTGGTGAAGGGGAGAGGTGGGGGATGATGTTGTTGGCGGAGGTGATGGTGTTGTGGTTGGTGGTGGTGGTGAAGGGGAGAGGTGGGGGATGATGTTGTTGGCGGAGGTGGTGGTGGTGAAGGAGAGAGGTGGGGAATTATGTTGTTGGCGGAGGTGATGGTGTTGTGGTTGGTGGTGGTGGTGAAGGGGAGAGGTGGGGGATGATGTTGTTGGCGGAGGTGGTGGTGGTGAAGGGGAGAGGTGGGGAATTATGTTGTTGGCGGAGGTGGTGGTGGTGAAGGGGAGAGGTGTTGAATTATGTTGTTGGCGGAGGTGATGGTGTTGTGGTTGGTGGTGGTGAAGGGGAGAGGTGGGGAATGATGTTGTTGGCGGAGGTGGTGGTGGTGAAGGGGAGAGGTGAGGGATGATGTTGTTGGTGATAATGGTATACGGAGGCTGTCGTTGGAGAGGAAGAAAGAAACGAATACACTTTAATGACAATATCAAAACACAGTGGAAAGGAAAGGGAGGGTGCCGATCTTATATCAAGCGAATTATGGAAGTGACTATTGATATTTCAAAATATTACGTCTCTGTGTCTGAGCTGCTGAGGATAAAACATAGCACGTTAACTTTTGGCGACAGGTGTACGTTCTGAAGGAAAAACATTTAATCCCATCAATATAATCTCGGTAAATATGGCTCCTCAACTTTTTGCCTGACTCTATAAACCGTTCCCCTACATGGCTTTCCAGGGATAGAGAGGTATGATGAAATATAGTGTATGGGAAATAAAATTGGTGAACAAATCAACCTAACTACTTGTAAATTGGTTGGGATTAAACAGAAGGACTTACAGTATCAGTGGATAATTACCAGCTCAGTGGTCTAGATGACTGCACACATGATACATATATTGAGGATGACATTTTAGAATAGAAGCCTTTTACTGTCGTCACCTCATCAAGTCGGAATGCTGTGTTTATAAACATTAATAAAATACCACCTCTAAACTACCAGTCATTATATATACTATAACAGAAAAACTTATTTATCTAATTGTTACCGTACTATATGGCGGGGAAGCTGGAGGAGGGTGTTAAATATAGTTCCTCAGTAACAAGGATAAAAGCTAAACAATCGTACCTATATCACCACTTCATTATAACTTACACTGTAAACAGTGTGCGTTTGAATGTTACCAAAATATTATTCGTAAACATACATGAGCAATGGTCGGTATATTTGGTCAAACATGTACACAATTGAAACACTTACTGTGTGCATTATTGTTGTTACATTTGAACACACATTTATGGTAGTGAAAACACATTATTGTAAGTATCATTGTTTACATCTACACAAACACCGATAAAATACGAAGAAAAAGTTCCTTTAACCGTTTTGGTATATAATTGTGCCTAATCTTCCCTTTATTCTGGCTGTCATTAGACAATTATATTAAATTTGTGAAAAACCTGTTGGAGCCATAGGAATTACTATTAAAGTAGTCCTTACTCATTTAGATGTCATATAGGTCCATCTCGAGCTGAGTAAAATCGCCTAAAGTTAACAGGAACAAAATTAAAATGACGCCATGGTACTGAAAGAATTTATCAATATAAAGAACTTCAAAGAAAACAAAAAAGCAAATTGCATATACCACAGACACACACACACACTCTCACACACACACTCTCTCTCTCTCTCTCTCTCTCTCTCTCTCTCTCGGTCAAGGGCAGATATTCAGTGAGATCCGCGACATCACTGTTCTCAAGATGTTCTCCTTCGCCTCATTATCAAGGATAAAGCACTTAAACAAACATAATACGGCCACATTGGATTTCTTGTACGAGCTGTGTAGAAATATAATGGTATAATCGAGGGCACTAGTTCTCGCTCTTCTTGTACACATGCCCGAGTCAGTGTGTTAGTCAAAGTGCGCGGAATTAAGATTATCATATTACAGTGTATCAGCTACTGAACTACATAATAAATATACAAATATCAAGTAGAGAATTTATAAGGGGATTCGACATATTCTTGGATAACTTCGACATTTTAGGGATGGAACTATTGACCGTTGCTTGAAAAAAATTATCTTTCATAATTCGAAGCTAACTTCTTTAGTCTGCATTCAGTATGGAATAAGTAACACTTGCCCCACGCGAGTAACTCGTTGAAAATGAAAGATATTTCCTACACTAAAAGTAATTCGATTAGTGATCGTTATAATGCAATAAACGTTGTCGTCATTAGATTGAGAAGGTTAATAATTATTGATCTTAGAACAAGACTTCCCTCCTAATCCGATCATAACCTTATCACTGTCACCTGCCCTGTCTCTCCAATACGGTCTTCTGACCCCCTCCCAGCCGGTGGCGCTTGTGGCATTTTGGCACTGCCGACTGGGAGGCAGTACTTCTTTGATTTCACAAGGAATAATTTTTGTTCTCGTGGCCGGGGACCTCAGAGAGTGCCGAGCGATTTACTGAGGTAATCTTTTCGGGCATACATCCCATTATCTTTCTCTACAACTAACTCACAAAAATCTTGGTTTACTCACGCTTGTTCTAATGCTGTCTACAATAAGGAGGAAGCATTCAAACGGTACCGTCGCCTTTGTTTACGTTTACATTTATGTTTACATAGTGGGACCCGCAGAGGGCCGCTCTCGGGCGACATGATATGCGGGGATTGTGCATGGGGACTAGTGGTTGGGGACAGGATCAGGATTAGGGATGTAATGACTGGTGATCCTAGTTCTAAAAGAATCAAGAGTGGGGATATTAACTACATGAAATGGGAGGTGATTCCACTCTTGGATGGTGCAGGGAAAAAATAATTGTCTAAATAATTTATGTCCGTGCTTGCCTGATAGGTGTGGTATTTTAGGTTGCGGCTACGTCTCGTAAATCGTATACTTGTAGGGTGTAAATATATATCTTTGTCTATGTCTACTAAGTTGTTAGTGATTTTATATAACATCTGTTGTCTGTGTATTTGTCTTCTTGTTGCAAGGGGGTCTAGTCTAATGTCTTGTTTGAGCAAGAATCCCATACTTTATATGTTTCTGTCCAGAATCAAGCCAAATCTGTCCTTCGATTTGCCAATAACTCTTTCATCAATAACAAATGCTCTGAACTTTCCAACTTTAGCTCTTCCCAAGCTTTATCGCATCTAGCCCAAAACCTCTCCAACAATTTCACTTCCTCGTCTTCCCCTTCTCTTTTCCACTCTGATGGTACCACCGTCAGCTCTCCCTCTGACTAAGCTGAACTCTTCACTCAAACTTTTGCTAAAAACTTTAAATTGGATGATTCCAGCGCTACTCCTCCCTCGCCACCTCCCTCTCACTAACTTAATGCTCAATATCATAATCTCTTCTAAGGATGTACTCTCTGCCCTCTCTGAAGTTAATGCTAAGAAGGCGTACAGACCGGACGGTGTTCCTCCTGTTGTACTCAAAAACTGTTCTTCTGTGCTGACTCCCTACCTAGACAAATTTGTTGTCTTTGTCTTTCCTGTCTTTCCTTTTTGCTGGAAGGCTGCCCTCATTCAACCTGTCCCAAAGAAGAGTGACTGCTCTCAACCCTCCAACGATCGTCCAATTGCTCCCATTCCTTGCATTTCTAAAGTTTTTTTAAAACTATTCTTAAATAAAAATGTCTTAAGCATGCATCTTCCCATAATCTACTTTCAGATCGCCAGTACGGTATCCTTAAGGGCGGTTCTACTGGTGATCTTCTCTCTTTTCTTACTAACCTTTCATTATCCTCCTTTCGAAACTTTGGTGAGACTGTTTCCATTGTGCTAGACATATGAAAGCCTTCGATACAGTTAGGCACAAAATTCAAATTGCCAATCTACCCTCCTTTGGTTTCTATCCCTCTATCTGTACCTTTGTCTCTAATATCCTTTCAGACCGCTCCATAGCTGCAGTTGTGGATGGCCATCGCTCACTTCGTCAGCCTATCAACTCTGGTGTTTCTCAGGGTTCTGTCCTGTCTCCAATTCTCGTTCTAATATTTACTAATGATCTCCTCAACTGTACCTCTAGTCCCATCCACTCACATGCTGTTGACTCTATCTATCTATCTATTCAACTAGTTTTTCATATCAACCCAGCATGCAATCACTCCAAAATTCACGTAACAGGGCCATGGCATACCTATCTTCTGATCTATCAATTATCTCGGATTAGAGCAGAGAAAATCTTGTTATTTTCAACACCTTCAAGACCCAATTTCTCCCTTCGCAAAGCCTATCAATTAATTATTTATCAACAATACATAAATTAACCCTTAATTTTCTGTCAATATTCTAGGAATTGGTATATTTTTTTCATCCAATCTATATTGGAAAGATCATGTTATTACTCATGCTGAAACTGCTTCCCAAATGTTAGGTGTTCTCAACCGTCTCCGTGGGTTCATCACCCCCGCACAGCTTCTTGCTCTGTATTGGGGCACAGTGCGCAAGTGTGGGGAGGGTCCACCCATACCGCACTTCTCGAAAGAGTAGAGTCAAAAGCATTTTTCCTCACCAACTTACTTCCTCTTACTAGTTCTCCACAATGTTGTATCTTTTTAACTCTTTTATCACTATTACAACAACCAGTGTTCTTCAGAGCTCTCTCAGTGCATACCCTCTCCCTTGTGATGAGTGCAAGGCACCCACCTTTCAACATACAGTAGTCCCACTGCTATTCTGTCCAGCTCTCCAACCCAAGAATTGGCAAAGTTTCTTAGTCTTTCTTCTACTCAACAAGTGAAATCTGGAACTCTCTCCTTCAATCAATCTTTCCTTCATCCTACGACTTAAACTAATTTACATGTTGTGAGTCTAGGCATTTTGACCCCAACGTCCCTTGAATTTGGCCCTGTCACTCTTTTGGCTTTGGGGGAGACACTCGTTACAGGCAACCTGCCTTTTGTCTCCTTCATACACATAGGAATAAAATCTGAATAAAATAACTTGGTGGCAGCTAAATCGAGATGGATGAGTATATCATGGGTGAATACTCTTTGAAATGTAGATACAAGGTGCCGTTGTAAAGGCTTATCCCTCGATACCTTCACATGACCTGACCTGGGTATAGGCCTACAACTCATGCCAATTTGAGCTTGTTAGCATGAGTGGATTGAAAATTTGTTCAAATATGAGAGGACTGAACCATCAGGCAACCCACTCACAAATACCGGTATAAACTTAACCTGTCAGTCAGATGACGATGTTCTCAATTATTACATTTAATTTAACCCCTGACTGTCTTACTGACCATGGGAATAATCTCTTGGGATGATAGGGTTTGTTGAATAAGCTTTAGTCCATGGATCTTTATAGGTCTGTCTTTAAACTGAATACAATCGCCTGATATTAACTAGAATGTAGTATATACAGATCATCCAGCTGATGGATGCATACTGTAGAAATCATAGGACCACTTTTCTATCAAACTTTGATCGTCATCTATATTCTGGCAGTTTATAAGGAATATAATCGCCTAACAAAAAACAAAAAGATAATATAGACATATCTATTTGAAATATTCAAAATATACATTATTTGATATATTCGTGTGGTGAGCCATTAAGATATATTAACCGTTAACAGACAGTCGTAAACAACACAATTATAACCAATTACTATACCGTATATAAATAGGCAATTCCTGCATATCAATATAAGTTTACTAATCTCTGGTAATACTGAATTGTGTTATACTGTACTCTGTTGTGCTATATTTATTTGTAGGGAAATACTGTATATGTTTGTATAAATATCAGTAGAGTAAGACAATGTATGAACGAGCATATTTCTATCTGCATGTGTATATAATTATGCATGAGTGTGAACTACACTCATGTGTATTTGTGAATGTGAAGGTGTGTGCGTGTGTATATCGTGTGTGGATATAAAACTATGCCTGTGTTAATGTGAAATACCACACTCATTTCCCACCTGAGTTCCAAGAACCAAAAACTCCCCATGTCGTACTAAGTACGGTATCCCCTTCCCTTGTGTGAGTGTGTGTTTCAGGTCCAGAATTACTGATCGACCTACCATATGAACAAAATTGACCACTAGTACAAATTACGTATCCCCTAATGTGTAGATCCTCCTGTACTTCCACCCATTTGCGGCCCCTTGTGTTCGTATCGTAAACTGCACTGGTTAGTGCATCTGTGCCCAGTTATTATACTACAGATTATCCAAATCTCCTGTATGTATGTGCTGGTATGTGTCTGGATATATTAATAATACATAATAATAATAATACACGGTTTATTGATAGTTGCAGCCATTGGCTGAAAATGTACAAAGGAGCAGTTTGTTGCTTAACTCTAACTTATATTAACTTACAGTGCAATAAGGACCAAAGTAAGAGATTGCACAAGATCAACTGGTATTACATTTTGGTCAGTTAGATATTATGTACTTCGTTAGCTGATAATTTTCAAGTCGAGATGATAATGGTACATTTTAGGATATATAACCATGTGTGTGTCAATGTGAAGTAATGCCCTCATCCCCCTCATGTGTACTGTACTGTAGAACCAAGAGGCCCCCATATTTTAGGATATATAACCATGTGTGTGTCAATGTGAAGTAATGCCCTCATCCCCCTCATGTGTACTGTACTGTAGAACCAAGAGGCCCCCATATTTTAGGATATATAACCATGTGTGTGTCAATGTGAAGTAATGCCCTCATCCCCCTCATGTGTACTGTACTGTAGAACCAAGAGGCCCCCATATTTTTTCCATGCGTAAACATTCGAGAACTCCTCAGTTTTTCACTATGCTAGTATAACCATTGAAACTCTTTTGTGAATGTATTTTTTATTGATTAACTATAAAACTCTATCATTTTATGTAAAGGAAAATTATATTGACAAATGAAGGCAATACAATCAGCTATAATTACACAAAGTAAGACCAGACCAGATGGCTGGAGTAAAGTAGGAAAGAAGAGCAATTGGACGGAGGAAGAACAAGCGGAGAAGTGAGAAGTACAGTAGAAGACTGAAAGTTCTCGGGCTCAACCAAGTTGCTTCATTGTAAGTTATAACAAGCTCACAATATATTATGAGTGACTGTACGTGCCCGTTTTACTATCAGTAGCAATTAGTTGAATATAATATTTGTAGGTAGCTCCACCAAAGTAAACATTTGTGACATCTTATAGGAAGGACTAAGTGAACATACTATAGCGATTTTCCAGCACGGTCCTTAATAAAATGTACAATAAAACAACACTTGACGACATTTGATTTAACGGCTTAAGTGGACAGTCTGGCTATAGCGAATCTCCCTCCTTGTGTGACCTTTCTGCGGGCGGCCCAGGAAGTAGTTAGCCTAGTGCGGTGGCTTGCTTCACTGCGGCCCCGATAGAGGTCGATCAGGTTTTCACTAGAGGAGAAAGGTGGAATGTGGGGAGAGAGAGAAGGAAGTCTGGTGGTAGAGGACTAGGAAGAAGGTTTGTGGTAGAAATATTTGAGTGGATAGGTAAGTGGTCATGTGGGTAGGTAGGGGAGTAGAAGGTTTGTTGGTAGATGGGTTAGTGGTAGACAGGTAGATGTTTTGTGGTTGAATAGGCGTATGGGAGACTTGGTGGGTAGGTAAGTATGAGAACTGATGGGTTGGTGAGTGGACAGCTAGCTGGGTGGGTGGATGGATAGGTTGATGAGTTGGTGAGTTAATAGGTTGGCAAGAGAGTAAGTCAATTAATTAGACAGAGAAAGTAAATATACAGATGAGTGGGTGGTTCAGTACGCGGTTGAGTGGGTGGTTCAGTACGTGGTTGAGTGGGTGGTTCAGTACGTGGTTGAGTGGGTGGTTCAGTACGTGGTTGAGTGGGTGGTTCAGTACGTGGTTGAGTGGGTGGTTCAGTACGTGGTTGAGTGGGTGGTTCAGTACGTGGTTGAGTGGGTGGTTCAGTACGTGGTTGAGTGGGTGGTTCAGTACGTGGTTGAGTGGGTGGTTCAGTACATGGTTGAGTAGGTGGTTCAGTACGTGGCTGAGTGGGTGGTTCAGTAGGTGGTTGAGTGGGTGGTTCAGTACGTGGTTGAGTGGGTGGTTCAGTACGTGGTTGAGTGGGTGGTTCAGTACGTGGTTGAGTAGGTGGTTCAGTACGTGGTTGAGTGGGTGGTTCAGCAGGTAGTTGAGTTGGGTGGTTCAGTAGGTGGGTGGTCCAGTAGGTGGTTGAGTGAGTAAAAAAAAGTATCATACGGGTGTGTTTCCCTCAACTTTTACCAGCAACTTTGATCTTGCAGCTTAGGAGTTGAGCTTTCATTAATATCCCGTCACATAAATAAAGTTATCGTCAATTTAGTTTCCAATATCAATGAAGAATATCCGAGGAATGTTGCCGGGAAAAATAGCCATAGCAAATCGACGATTAAAGCTCTCTCGTGTGAAATCACCTTAACCCTATCTAATATATATATATATGGCCACCCTCATAAAGGGGAGTATGGTGTCCGGCAATATATATATATATATATATATATTATATATACAGTATGTGTATGTGTGTGGGTGGGTGGGTGGGTGTGTGTGAGTGTGTGGGTGTGATCAGCCTTTTCTAATCCACTCCAGGATCGGCCTATTCCCAAGAGGACGATGACAGCCTCTGTGCCTGACCACGGTGACTTAGTCCAGCTTGGTAATGTTGTATGTATTATGTAAAATGCATAGTACAAAGGAGTACAAAGGAAATCGAGCAACAACAGGTCCAGTGATCCGTCAAGGCTGCTTGCCCTCCAAAACACTGACGGTCAAGTGTCCAAACAGTGGTTTAGAGTGGATAAGGGAAAAAATGGAATCCCCTGGGACAATGTCTATGGCAGGACTAGATGTTCATAGGGAACAGTTGTTACAACAAAAAAATCATTTACAAATGCAGTCAGTCGTGGATTTAAGGTAAGGTGTTTGTCTAGGCGAAGTTTAAAAGAATCAACGGTGCTGCAGTTTATGACATTCTCAGGGAAGCCCATTCCACAAGTTGACAACTCGATTGAAGAAGAAATTCTTAAACTCGTGCGAGTTAAAAGATCTACAAATAATTTTGTAACCTTTCCTTCGTGTGTAATTTGACTGGTCGATAGTGAAATATTTATTACAGTTCATATTGTCGATGCCTTTGATGATTTTGAACACTTGAAATAAGTCACTTTTTAATCTGCGCTGGGTTAAAGGAACCATATTTAATTCTCTCAGACGCTCCTCGTATGGTTTGTTCTTTAAGGTCGTTGCACACTGACACGAAAGCCCCTCCAGGCGAGTTCCCGACTCGAAATTTCAGCCTGATACGGCGAATCGGCAACATAATCGTGGATATCGGGAATTAGCCGCGGGTGACTCTTACGGTCCAAGCGACGTATCGGGGGTCGATACGAGATTTTGAGCTGTTCAAAAGTTCGCAGGAATCCCCAGGCAACTGTCCGAGTCTGGTCTTTATCGCGAACTCGCCGATTTAAAATCCTGTGGTCCGTATCAAAGACGTATGGTCCGTATCAAAGTCATATGGTCCGTATCAAAGTCATATGGTCCGTATCAAAGACGTATGGTCCGTATCAAAGTCATATGGTCCGTATCAAAATCATATGGTCCGTATCAAAGACGTATGGTCCGTATCAAAGTCATATGGTCTGTATCAAAGACGTATGGTCCGTATCAATGACGTATGGTCCGTATCAAAGTCATATGGTCCGTATCAAAGTCATATGGTCCGTATCAAAGTCATATGGTCCGTATCAAAGACGTATGGTCCGTATCAAAGTCATATGGTCCATATCAAAGTCATATGGTCCGTATCAAAGACGTATGGTCCGTATCAAAGTCATATGGTCCGTATCAAAGTCATATGGTCCGTATCAAAGTCATATGGTCCGTATCAAAGTCATATGGTCCGTATCAAAGACGTATGGTCCGTATCAAAGACGTATGATCCGTATCAAAGTCATATGGTCCATATCAAAGTCATATGGTCCGTATCAAAGACGTATGGTCCGTATCAAAGTCATATGGTCCGTATCAAAGTCATATGGTCCGTATCAAAGTCATATGGTCCGTATCAAAGTCATATGGTCCGTATCAAAGACGTATGGTCCGTATCAAAGACTTATGTTCGTCCCCAGCCCACCAAACCTCATCAATATAAACACCGCACCACCAGGACGAGGAAATCTAGTGAGAGTTGATGTACACTGTACACTAATAAATAAATACAAATGTAAGAAAGAGTTATAATGTGTTCCATTTTTCCCATACATAATTACATATCGTTTTATATTTACGTAGATTGATAACTATAAATAGAATATTAATGAGAGTCAGATATGGTGGAAAACTTGATTGAAGGTATAATATATGAGTGAACAATATATATAGGTATGAAATACAATTAAATACATAATAAGTAAATATTAAATAATAAATAAAAAATAAAGACAATAACATAAACACAAATGAAGGTATACTATATAAACTGACCAATATATAATTAATAAAATAATAAATAACTAATAAATACTACATAAGTAAATAATAAATAATAAATACAAAATAGACAAAATAAAATAAACACGAATATAGGTATACTATATAAACTGTTCAATATATAACAAATTAAATACTAAATAAATAATATATAATACAATGAAGATATAATAAAAACAAAATAGGGTATAATATATAAGTGGACAATATATACAGTATAGGTATAATCTACAGTATAATAAACTATATCTATAATAAAATAAATAGGTTATGAAAACAAATATATTAAAAGATATACTAAAAAAAAGGAATGAGGGTATAATATATAATTGAATATTATATATAGGTATAATCTATAATAAAATATATCTATAATTAAATAAATAGTTGGAGACTGTGATTGGTGCTCATGCACGCCCCTTTTGTACCTTGACGGCCCATCGGTTGCACGTCTCACGGCGTCGATACGGCGTCGATACGATTCTTCTGAGTTGTATCGCAGTGTTTTATGTTGCATATAATAAATTAATTTGTTCTTTTGAACCAGCAATAAGGCCTATGTCGTCGGCGTAAGCTAGAATATTGCACCTATCCACACCTAATGTACAGCCAATATCCATGGTAACAACTTCATTAATAATATCATTGATGTATAGATTAAAAAGGAGAGGAGATAAAATGCCCCCTTGTCTAATACCTTTTTCTAAATAATGTATTGGTCCACTGTAATTTTTCCATGTAACTTTTGCCAATTGGTTACCGGTACGTAAGTAATGCATTAAAGTATAAATGATATCGCATGGTATTTCTAGCTTTAATAGTTTAGAGCCCAAGATAAAATTATCTAATCGATCAAAGGCCTTCGAAAAATCATTAAAGGTTGCCATTCCTGTTTGACCTTGTTTAGAGTATTTATGCATAATTTCTTTGAGTAAAAAAAAAAAACAGTCGTAGTAGTAGTAGTAGTAGTAGTAGTAGTAGGATTAGATGAATGACTATCAGCATTATTAGAACTGCTATTATTTATTTATTTATTTATTTATTTATTTTATTTTTTTCAGGTAGGAGGAAATAGTCTGAACTATGACTAGACAAATTATTAATTCATCAATTTATGTCAATTGTATGCTCCAACCATCATCTATTACATGATAACAAAACACCAGTCATTATACCAACACCAACACAATACCCACACGGATATGTAGCACGACAAAAAACAATATAAACAAGGAAAAAAACACACACAAAAACATAATTATTGCTATGACCACTTTGTCAATACATAGTTCACCGGGAACCCATCAAGTACCTACACTCTAACCTTTTACTTCAATTAATCTCCCAAAAAAAAATCCTGATAGGAGAATAATAAAGTGTCCTTGTGTAACCTTGCTGAGGCAGTCCAACGCTCAGAAATATTGGCATGTGTTTGTATATGTATGTATTTATTCTGACATACGGAGCCCTGTATGTTAATTTAAGAGTTAGAATTAGAGTTGAAGGAGTGTCAAACTACCCAAGCGGCGAAGCAGACTAGCGAGCGAACCAGCGAGTGGGAAACCAGCTCGTCCGCATACCAGCAAACAAGCCTTCACACCTGTGTGCGTCATAGGGGACCCTGCAAACTACTTCGATGACCCGACGCTATGACGTATGATCGACGCCATTGGACCACACACCTGCTATGCAACTCGAGGAGCTATGATAGGGGCGCGCACCATCACTCGCCTCCTGATTCGTTCCTACACCATCATTGTTTAGTATATAAGACCCGAGTAGTGGGCAGTCTCATTTGGAGTTGGGGAAGGTGAACTTGCAGCTGGAGGAAGACGGGGTGAAGTATTATAATGGGATTGTGACTGTCAGTCAGATTATATAAGTGTGTGTTAAGTGTGTTCGGTGTAAACACTTACGTTATGTTGGTTAGTGAGATATGTGATTGGGAATTAACGTTAACGCTACTATTATGTGCTTAACTATTTGATTGCGAATTAACGTTAACGCTACTAATTATGTACTTAACTATTTTAGTTGACTAACTTGTGGACTAAAGCAACTCTTTAAGTAATTGGGTTATGATGAAAGTAATACTATTGTTTTATATTAATACTTACGAGTTCTTTCATTTTCTTTTAATTAAGCTTACATTGCTTAACGGTGCTTAGTACGGTGATACTATTGTCTCTTATTAGTAATATCGCCTTAGACTAACATGGCTGTGTTAATATTCCTTCTAGTGATTTCCTAAGCTGAAGAAAATTCTTTTAGCTTCAAAATATTATTTTTGCTTTTCATATTATTGGAGTGAGACCTGAATCGAATCTATGAAGCGATCCTGTAACTTAATTTACTCATAATCAAACCTCAATGTTACGTGGTTAAGAAATACATTTAACTAATTATTAAATATATATCTAACTTTTTATGTGACTTTGATATAAATCCTGATGATAATAATATAATACTGTTAACGTAAGACAAGAACCAAGAATAATTACATTAAATATAAATAAAAGGACATATAAGAAAACTATCTATTCATTTCAAAAAGGGTAAGAGACAGAAATATTCGTACTTTAATATTTATCTTTCAAGACTTTTTATAGAATTAATAGTCCTTCTTTAGATATACTTCTTCGGTTCATAACCATAGCCTACTAAGCTTCGGTTAAATTATAATTCTTTATAAATACTACATGACTTTAATTAGTTTCAGTATTTTTCATAATTAAAGAGTATTAGTCAATAAAGGATACCAAGTCCTAAGATCCAAAAGGAAAGGAAGCAACAACAGGAAATAATTTTATTAGATTTTACTTTTGTTTTGCCTTCAGCTGACTGATACCTTAATATATATCTCTGTGCTATCTAGATTCATCAAGTTAACCACTTGAGGATCAAGATACGTAACATTATTAGTAAAAGAAACTGACAATACACATCGCAAAATCTAGAATTTTAATGAATGAACGTGAACAAAAAGGAATTATCTTTAGAACATAAATAAATAATAAGTTCAAGTAAGTGTCTGTGTGTGTGTGTGTGTGTGTGTGTGTGAGACAATATTATGTCATGGGCTAAACACACTTTTTGCATTAAATCTGTTTGGTCCACCGCATTTTTTTATTGCATTGAGTGTTGGTATCTGAGAATTTAACCTTCGAACATGTCCACGGCCAATTGTATAACTTAAATCATTGGTAACCAATCCATGGGCATCCTAGGTGACCTTTAATTAAGTTAGTAAAGTGTGTTCAACCTAACCTGGCACAAATTGGTAACACAGCCTTTCTATATATTTGTGTGGTCAATATTAAACAAAGGCGGCGTGACACGAACAGTTTAGGAAGTATAGAAAGGCAGCGTTACCAATTACTGGCGGGTTAGCTTGAAAACAATTGAGTATCACACCTAAATGCGGTATGTTTGTGGATTTGATATAAAGTGGCTTATGGCGTGTGGGTTTAAATCCTTGTTATTGTGTATGGCCACTATACAAACATTATCACACCTAATCCTTGTTATTGTGTATGGCCACTATACAAACATTATCACACCTAATCCTTGTTATTGTGTATGGCCACTATACAAACATTATCACACCTAATCCTTGTTATTGTGTATGGCCACTATACAAACATTATCACACCTAATCCTTGTTATTGTGTATGGCCACTATACAAACATTATCACACCTAATCCTTGTTATTGTGTATGGCCACTATACAAACATTATCACACCTAATCCTTGTTATTGTGTATGGCCACTATACAAACATTATCACACCTAATCTGATTATATACATACACATACACACACACACACACACACATATATATATATATATATATATATATATATATATATATATACTGTGTACAGTATATATACATATTTTTGTTCTTCTATGTGAGTGAGGGAGGCAAAAGGCAGAACTGCCTATAGCGAGTGCCTCCCCCATAGTTGAAAGAGTGACAGGGCCAAATTCAAGGGACATTCGAGCCAAAATGCCGGGACACACGAAGTTTGAAGCAATTTAAGTCATAGGAAGAGGGAAAGACTGATTCTGGGAGAGAGTTCCAGAGCTCAGCTGTTGAATAGAAGAAAGTCTGAGAGTAATGTTTCACTCTTGGGTTGGAGAGTTGCACAGAGTAGGGGTGGGATTGTGTTGCAAGACGGGTACCACGTGCCCTACGTAAAGGAGGTGGTATACACTGGGAAAGCTCTGAGGAACACTGATTATTATAGTAGCGATAAAATAGCAAGAGAGATGCAACATTGCGGCGAAGAGAGAGAGATTGCAGAGAGTTGGTGAGTAGACGGGAGTTAATGATACGAAAGGCCTTCCTTTCAATTTTGTCTAGGAGAGCGGAGAGGAACCTCCCCACACATGCGAACAATACTCAATACAAGGACGCACTATGCCCCTGTACAGAGCAAGAAGCTGTGCAGGGGTAAAGAACCCCCTAAGGCGGTTGAGCACACCCAGCTTCTGGGAGGCTGCCTTAGCAAGACTGGTAATATGGTCCTTTCAACTGAGAGCAGAAGAAAAAGAGACACCAAGAATATTGAGAGAAGATGAAGGATTGATTATGTATTGTTGAAGAATAAGGGATAGTCCGCAGGGAGTTCCTGACGGGTATATATATATATATATATATATATATATATATATATATATATATATATACTGTATATATATGAGCTACTAAGTGTAAATATTCTCAACCCCGGCTCGAATCACCGACAGTCAGGGAGAGAGTCCACGCTTTAGTTAACTCTACCACGGCGTGATAAAGTTTGATTTAAGCGTGGACTCTCGTCCTGATTGTCGAGGCTCGAGCCCGGCTGCATATTTCCGAAGTCAAGACTAGTAGATGCCATAGGGTAAATAAGGACCAATCGGAGGGCGCAGTGGCAGTGACGTCACCCACACGGGGAGGAGCCTGTCTGTCTGTCTGTCACTCCCTCTCTCTCTCTCTCTGGGTGAAGAGCCTGCCTGCCTCTCTTTTTGTCTCTCTCTCTCTGGTAAATAAAAGAAGTAGTCACCTAATATAACAATGTATTTCAAATATTAACTACATTAAGGATACATTATGATTGTGCTATGTTATGGTTATGAGTAAATAAGGGTAGCCTAACGTATTACGCGTATTGCACAGCCATGGACAGCAATTCCTTGACAGTTTTAGAAGGCACAATATATTATTTCACTGGCGAACTATATTGATAAACTGCTGACATTCGCTAGTCTATTTATTTTCCAGCTGATGATAATGTTACCATCTTGGTTACTCAGCTATTATGTAGATTTTGTAGCGAAATCGTTTGGTAATTACGAAAACTTGGCATTAATTCGACACAGAAATATAGATATACATATTTTCCATAAATTATCGAGAAATCCGTTGCTAAGGGATTCAATTTAACAGACTATAATTATACCCTAGTTAGCCTAATGCTCGCAGTCTTGTTATTTTTGTATCATTTAAGAGGTGTTCAAGTAACCCTAACCACGACTGTACTTATATAAATATTCATTAACATTATCACATCATAACATATCGACTACAATAAAAGTAATATATAGCAATATATAGAAATAGCTGTCATACATAGGAATAAAAGAAAATGGGAGTCTACAGAAAGCCAATTGGCTAACACAAGGCAGATCCCCCTCACAACCAACCCTAATTATAAGGCCTAAGTAGCCTAGAAGGCCTAGGCCCAACTCACTAACACATATCGTATTTTTTTTTTTTTTTTTTTTTTTTTAAGAGACAATGAACGGAGGACGGAAAAACACAGATAAAACAAAAAGGTCCATGTGCCTAAAGGCATCCTCCATTCATAAAATGTTTGTAACAACTGGATTTAAACATTTGTAGATTGTAAGTTTGTGGAAAGCAATTCGAGGGAAGTGAATTCCAATGAGTAGTAGCTCTGGGGATAAATGAATTCTGATAAGCAGAAGTTCTGCATTGTGGAGGAGAAAGTGTAAATTCATGGGCGCTCTCAGCTGCCCTAGTTCTACGGGGAAAGATGTGGAGAGGCGGCACAATTGATGCAAGTTCCTCGGAACAATTGCTGTGAAAATATCTGTAGAATAATGCAAGGGATGCAACGTTTCTTCGTATGGATAATGTAGGAAGGTCCTGTGTGATTGCAGGGTTATTGATTAATCTAATAGCTTTATTTTGAATTTTGTCCAACTGTCTCAATGCAACCACTCCACTTCCACCCCACAGAGGTGAACAGTAATCCATCTGAGAACGCACATGACTTTTATATATTACGGCCAACTGCTCGTCAGTGAAGAATTCTCGAACTCTGTACAGGAGTCCCAGTTTTTTAGAGGCATTCTTAGCAATGCTTCTAACATAATGTGTCCAGCTCAAGTTAGTAGTTAATGTTACACCGAGAATGTCAATACTAGGGGAAGTGGGAATATTTACATCATTAAAAAATATATGGGAGTCAGTGAGATTCTGTCGGTTAGAAAATTGAATGTACTTGGTTTTCTGTGCATTAAAGGAAACTAGATTCTTTTGTCCCCATTCATTAATTCTAGAAAGGTCCTGGTTCAGAGAAATTGCAGTGTTTATTTTTGAATTTATAAGATCGGGTTGAGTGAAAGAATTGGTAAATGTGAAGGAACTGTGGAGTGTTGAGTCATCTGCGTAGGAATGTATTGGATTATGAGTGGTAGATATGAGATCATTGATATGAATGAGGAACAGAGTTGGGGCCAAAACTGATCCCTGGGGAACACCAGCATTTATTGAGTGAAATTGAGAATAAAGGCCATCTACCATTACACGTATTTTTCTGTTATGAAGATAAGAAGAAATTAGTGGAACTAATGATGCAAGGCCGTAGTGTGACATCTTCGACAATAAGGATTGATGCCAGACTCTATCAAATGCCTTTGATATATCCAGTGCTATTGTATGTGTTTCACCATGTTGGTCTGTAGCTTGGTTGATTTGATGCGTAAGAAGGCAAAGAATGTCTGCAGTTGATCGACATCGTCTAAAACCATATTGCCTATCACTGATCAATTTATTATTCTCAAGATGCTTAATTATGTGATTATTTAATATAATTTCAAAGACTTTACCAAGAGTGGAAGTTATAGCTATTGGTCTGTAATTTGATGGATCTGAAGAGGCACCTTTTTTAGGAACTGGATGGATGTTTGCTTCTTTCCAGGGTACTGGGAAGCATGAGGTAGAGTACACAGACGGAAAACTTTTGCCAATACAGGAGCGAGCACCAAGGAGCAATTCTTAAGTACTATTGGAGGAATTTCATCCGGGCCAGGAGCCTTATCTACTGAGAGATTCTGCAAAATAGTTTTGACATGTCTGGTGTGGATCTTAAGTGAGGGAATTTCAGGCGAATTAAAATTAAGTACAGGGACATCTTGATTTATTTCATCTAAGGTTGAGTTAGTGGAGAAACTATCCGCAAGAAGGTTAGCTTTACCTCGTGGGTCACTTACAAGATTGCCAGTCGGAGATTTTAATGGTGGAATGTATGAAGCAGTAGTGAAGTTGGATTTGAATGAGTTAAGAGTAGACCAAGATATTTTGTTATCATTTTGGATTATTTAGAAGTTTATTTGCCTGCTTGTGGAGAAAGTTTGATTTAGTTAGGTTTAATACAGTTTTGGCATAATTTCTGATGTTTCTAAAGTAATTAAAGGCTTCATGTGTTTTTGATCTTGTGTATGCATTGTAGGCTATTGCTTTTTGTTCAGTTACTCTAGCACAATTATGGTCAAACCATTTAGGTGAATTAGATCTTTTACTGTACTTTTGATGAGGAATAAAAGTTTCCATTCCAATTTTTACAAAATCTTGTATGTGGCTCAAGGTGGAGTGTGCATCATTAGAAAAGAAAGAGGTCCAGGGAATATCAATAAAGAAACCTTGAAGACCCTCCCAGTCTGCCCTATCGTAATGCCATTTAGTCACCAAAACAGGTTCAGCGTGGGAAGGTGTGGTAGGTGATAGACAGGTGGCCTGTATCAGACAGTGATCAGAAGATCCAAGCGGGGACCTCACTGTAACATCATCATTTTCTGAATTGGTTGTTAAAAATAAGTCCAGTAGGTGGGAATTATGATTAAGATTATCTGATACACGGGTGGGTTGGTTGACTAGTTGAGTGAGATTAAATGAGTCTGCAAATAGCTCACATTCAAGACCAGCATCATCAGTCCTGGCTGAATGAGTGAGCCATTCAACATTATGGAAAATCACCCAACACAGTGATTTCAGAAGAAGCACTTAAGTTGAGGACACTGAGTTGTGAGGACAGAGAATCAAAGAGACTTTGCTCTGGAGGAGTATTTGGGGAACGGTAGATGCAACATATGTATTTAAATTTACCAGCAGAAATTAATTTGTATATAGAATAATCAAAATAGGGACAATTGAAACTAGTAACCTCCTCCAGGGGGTATATAGCCTATATAGATATATAGCCTACTAATTATCCTTTGGCTCTACCTTATGCACCTAAACCATTAACTATTTCATAACATTTGATGCTTAAGTATCAGCACAGGTTAACTGCTTAAGTGTCACAGGAATTCGATTGAATAGAACGTGGGGCAACAGAAGAAAAGGATCTAGCAACAAAAGCACGCTCTCTAATGGCCCTGAGTTCATAAAGGCGATACAGGTCATCACTGTTAGATGCATTAAGTGGTTGAAATCAATGATCTAACAAATACTTGGGCTCACCAAATTTCAAGGATTTAAATGTCTTTATTTAGACTCTATTCTGGCCTTGATGTGAAGCCAGTGTAGATCCATCAGATAATAAGTGATGGAAGTGAAAATATGAGTCTAGTAGATCTATTGAGAACAAACTGAATATGAGTGAGTTCTTTTTAGGCCTATATTTTATTTTATTCAAATACAAAATCTAAGTTTATCCAATTGGCTTTCTGTAGACTCCCATTTTCTTGTATTCTTATGTATGACAGCTATTTCTATATTTTGCTATATATTACTATTATTACTACTACTACACACTGTGTAGTAGTAGTAATAATAGTATTAAAGGCTTTGATATATTTGTTTTTCTTTTGCAATTTTCGAGCCTATTTTTAAGTTTACCCCTAGACTTTACCCCCTATACTTATACAAAAATAACACCCTTCAGACTCTTCCTTCAAGATAAATTTACATAGTTTTTACTAGAAAAATGGCATGGCTATAGGCCGGTTTCTCCTAAATTGCAGTTTCGGTATCGCTCGCCAATAATCGACACCTGAATGGAACAAAGCCTTCTTTCAATAGTCAGAGAAATTAGTAAAAAAAAAGCGCTTCAAAATCTCCAAACTAATGGGACGAATCAGAGAAGATCCAAAAACACCACCATCGGTTAAGATTACCTGGCTACCAACAATCTATTATTTTTAAATTTTACCCCAACACCAAACACCTCCAATGAAATTAATGAAATAATGTGATCCACTGGAACTCAAACCTGGGTTACCAGACACAGAATTTTAAACACACTAAACATTACACCATCAAGACAGTTAAAGGTTTATGCACAAACCTACGACTTATTATCGATTCTAGAATACTGGATATTAATCTAATCATGTACATATTCCCAACTGCGCTATGGTAGCCTAATGGTTAAGTGAGAGGAAAGAATACAATTTACTGTATGTTGAAATAGCAGCCTATATTAACACAATTATATTTACCTCTATAATCCAATGACTTAAACTAAAACATTGTAATGGCATATAGCCTACTTTTATCAAGAGGATATCTATATAAGAAATCCAATTATGGCTTGTTCATCTCAAGAACCTTTGCAGGGGACCACGTCTTACATTAGGATCAGTTTTTGTCCATAGTTTCAAGGATACTAACGCAACCATGTAAACAAAAAAATAACTTTGCAAATAGTTTTACCAAGTCATGGATTCAGAAATGCTATAAATTCTGTTGCATAACTTATGTAGAGAAACATGTTAATTTTCTGGTAGTATTGTACGGTACCGGTACCAAATTAAATCAATTGTATTACATGTCGGCCTGTATTTTCACGATTCAATTATAAAATAACCTCTGAAACAATTAATCTGTGATAGCATCCATCTAAGTTTTATTTTATCTTTCATTTTGTTATGATACTTCAAATTTGCAAAACTGTTTACAGTATGTAAAACTAGATGTATCATTTATTTGCTCTTAACCCGTACAGTACCGGTGACGTCCTTTTCATTATACAGTATTCTGGTAACTATTAGACGATTTTATTCCACTTACAATGGACCACTAGCAATAATATGGCTTCAAACAATCTCACCTAACCCTTTTAACCCTTCTTTAGCGGGGCCCGACTTAAGTCCGTATCTAAAAACCTGGACTATGTGGCGGGGCCCGCCTTTAGTCTGTGTGCAATTTTGGCGCAATATTGGCTCTGAGAGAGAGCCGAGCGGTGGGAGGAGCGTAGGTTGCCTCATGACCGCTCGCCACGACCGTCGTGGGCCCACTGACATGTACTCCACACTACTCCACCCTCTCTCACTCGCTACACACGTAATTATGTAACAAAATGACCGTATTTTAGCGATTTTGCCCTTCGGTTGCACGATCGTTGCAAGACAACCAGTGATCGTAGAAGGATGGTTCGGGTGTCATTGGAAAGCTCAATTTACGCCCTTTCAGGGATACATACTTGTATTACGCTCTGGCTCTTGTTTATGCATGATAAAGAGCACGGAAACAACCCCATTTATGGTAAAAAAAAACGCTGGGCGGCACAGTGAATATACTCCACCACCCGCTCTTTGAGTGTTAACTACCACAGATCCTTCATAAGCTGCATATTATCGTTTAAATACAGCCAGCATGAAATATAACACACGTCACTGGTAGCCTACTCAAAGGGTTAATAGCAAATCAGATCTGTTATCTTAACCCTTTCACGCATTTATGACGCAGAGGTGGCCAAATTAGCAATAAGAAATAGAGTTCTCTCACTCTTATAATTACCTCTCCAAAATTAGTTTTCTGCCCACAGCTAACTCAAAGACAACTGCAGAGGTTGAAGTAACTAAACTAAAGGTTTCTAAATACCCCTGATGGTAACAAAGACTTTAAAGTATCCCCAATAGGCTCAAAATCGCGTCATATGTCGGAGATGGTTAATATAGCTATTATTTATCCACAATATAATTAGGGGTTAAAACCTACGGTTTACTAAAATCATTATTATATTTTTATGTCGTTTATTGGTGGCACATTAGATAAACCTAAATGTCATTTAGAAGTTCCATATCTTTGCAACTACATGGATGATAAACACCATTTTCATGTAGTGTCTGCATCTCAAAGTTTTCTGGCGATACAAAATTGACGATATGCAACACAATCTAGATAAGTTGTCATGTTGGGCTCAAATTTGGCAAATGAGTTTCAATGCGGATAAATGTAAATTACTACATATCGGATACCGAAATGAGAAAGCAAACTATATATTCGTTGAATGGCACTCAGCTTAAGAGTGTAGACAGATAAACCAATCTGGGAGTAACAATATCGAGTTACCTAAAACCGAGTCAACAATGTTCAGAAATTGTTAAGAAGGCAAACAAAATAATTGGCTTTATAGGCAGGTAATTTGAGCATAAATTCAAAGAAGTTATCCTAACTCTTTACAATTTCTTAGTCCGCCCTCTTCTGGAATACCGCGTTCAATCCTGGTGCCCTTATTACCAAAAAGATATAGACTAGCTAGAATGAGTTCAACATAGAGTTTCCAAAATTATACCTAGCCTAAAGAACTAACCATACGAGGAGCGTCTTACAGAATTAAATCTATTTCCTTTAATCCAACGCAGATTAAGAGGCGACTTAATTCAAGTGTTCAAAATCATCAAAATCATCAACAATATGAACTGTAGTAAGTACTTCACTATCGACCAATCTAATTACATGCGGAGGAAACGGTTGCAAAATGATTGGTAAATCTTTTAACTCTAACGAATCTAAGAATTTCTTCTTCAATCGAGTTGTCAACTTGTGGAATGGGCTTCCCCGAGACGTTATAGACTGCAGCACCATTGATTCTTTTAAAGTTCACTTAGAAAAATATCTTGCATCAAACCCGCGACAGACTGCGTTTGTAAATGAACAACTTTATTACATTCCTCCCTCAGATTCATCAAGGATTATTTTGTATATTATATTACTAAGACGTTACTCTCTTTTTCCCAGATATATGAAAGATCACTTATAACTGTGTTATGCTACTAACCCATCTGTCCCCTACTAACTTCCTAATCCTTCCACGGGCATTAGTTCCAGGGCAGTAGTTCCCTTTCCAATTTTCCATTACCCACTCTAAACCACTGTTTGGACACTTGATCCTCAGTGTTTTGGAGGACAAGCAGCCTGGAGGGGTCACTAGACCTGTTGTTGCTTGATTTCCTTTGTACTCCTTTGTACTAGATCCTACATCACCACGTGCCCTTCTTCCTCCAAGCCGCACCACCGCCGCCGTGACAGGGAATAGCAAAGGGGCTACCCCAGCCGCCCCAGGCCCTCCTCCCAGCACATCCACCCTTCTGAGAAGGAAAACCAGGAGAGATGCCACAAGCGGTAAGACTATGACAGGCAAAATTAAGATCTACAACAGTTGGAAAGCTCTTAAAACATACTTCACTGGAAGCTATTTTAAGAGTTCGAAGATTTGGGCTATACTCAATAAACTATTAAAGCATTGGCACATAAACGTTTATTGAGGATTTTTAGATCTTGGCTCTACATAAGAATTGTTATTGAATCACCATGGTGGCAACTCAATATTAATTCTTTTGCCTCGATCATCAGGAGTTACTGTCGCTACAGAAAGCTGTACTGACGTTGCGCTTTAGCGGTAGTAAACCGACCCTATCTGGTACTTATTAGAAGTTCACGCACTGGCAATTGGCTTCTTCTAAGTTCGGGCTCACGAAATACCGTAGCAGTAGCATAACGGCACTCTTCATAGAGTCCATACGATACGTTGTCCCAGGCACTGGCAATACAACACGTATACGTAAAAGGCCCAAATAAACCCATCCAAAGTCCCTGAAAGACTCTTACAAAGGTCAGGTCAGTTAAGAGACGTTGCATATCAACCTTCTTACGTTAGTCCGATGATCGATATGTAGAGCACTGGCAGAACAGATTCGTATTCATTTAAGACCCCAAACCCAAGAGTACTGTAAGGTTCTTAATTAATGACTCTTAAAAAGGTCAGGATAGTTGAGCGAGACAGTATAACACTGGTATAACTTCTCACGTTAATCCGATGATACATTATGTATAACACTGGTAGAACAGAACATATTAATTCAGGACCCCATACCCAAGAGTTCTGCAACATCTCCCACCTAGGGAGATGCTATAACTTCCACTCTTGGCAAAGTTTTTGAAATTATATTAAATAATCACATAATTAAGCATCTGGAGAATAATAAATTAATCAGTGATAGGCAATATGGTTTTAGACGATGTCGATCAACTGCAGACATTCTTTGCCTTCTTACGCATCAAATCAACCAAGCTACAGACCAACATGGTGAAACACATACAATAGCACTGGATATATCAAAGGCATTTGATAGAGTCTGGCATCAATCCTTATTGTCGAAGATGTCACACTACGGCCTTGCATCATTAGTTCCACTAATTTCTTCTTATCTTCATAACAGAAAAATACGTGTAATGGTAGATGGCCTTTATTCTCAATTTCACTCAATAAATGCTGGTGTTCCCCAGGGATCAGTTTTGGCCCCAACTCTGTTCCTCATTCATATCAATGATCTCATATCTACCACTCATAATCCAATACATTCCTACGCAGATGACTCAACACTCCACAGTTCCTTCACATTTACCAATTCTTTCACCCAACCCGATCTTATAAATTCAAAATAAACACTGCAATTTCTCTGAACCAGGACCTTTCTAGAATTAATGAATGGGGACAAGAGAATCTAGTTTCCTTTAATGCACAGAAAACCAAGTACATTCAATTTTCTAACCGACAGAATCTCACTGACTCCCATATATTTTTTAATGATGTAAATATTCCCACTTCCCTAGTATTGACATTCTCGGTGTAACATTAACTACTAACTTGAGCTGGACACATTATGTTAGAAGCATTGCTAAGAATGCCTCTAAAAAACTGAGACTCCTGTACAGAGTTCGAGAATTCTTCACTGACGAGCAGTTGGCCGTAATATATAAAAGTCATGTGCGCTCTCAGATGGATTACTGTTCACCTCTGTGGGGTGGAAGTGGAGTGGTTGCATTGAGGCAGTTGGACAAAATTCAAAATAAAGCTATTAGATTAATCAATAACCCTGCAATCACACAGGACCTTCCTACATTAGCCATACGAAGAAACGTTGCATCCCTTGCATTATTCTACAGATATTTTCACAGCAATTGTTCCGAGGAACTTGCTTCAATTGTGCCGCCTCTCCACATCTTTCCCCGTAGAACTAGGGCAGCTGAGAGCGCCCATGAATTTACACTTCTCCTCCACAATGCAGAACTTCTGCTTATCAGAATTCATTTATCCCCAGAGCTACTACTCTTTGGAATTCACTTCCCTCGAATTGCTTTCCACAAACTTACAATCAACAAATGTTTAAATCCAGTTGTTACAAACATTTTATGAATGGAGGATGCCTTTAGGCACATGAACCTTTTTGTTTTATCTGTGTTTTTCCTTCCTCCGTTCATTGTCTCTTTAAAAAAAAAAAAAAAAAAAAAAAAAAAAAAAAAAAAAATCCTGCTGTCACCACCACAACGGTCCAAGAACCTCGTCGGAAGTGCCACGGAAGTGCAATATCGCCGGAAGAGCTTAGTGTAAATTCCGGAAGTGCATAGAGTCGTCCCCCTTGAACTTATTGTTGATCCTCGATCGTGGTCGGCAACTTGTATATATACCTATACATGTCTGACATTAACTCTGTATCACATTATAGTTACACTGAATAAGATAATCTATGCTTGTACTCTGTATTATATTTATCCTCTATTACCATTGTGCATGTGTTCCTGTGGATTCAACTTCTCCAGTCAAGTAAGAACCTACCTAAATAGTTCAGTTAACCTATAAAGAGCGAGCTGTATATAGTGAACACCACAGTTCTGGGCGACGATATTAGGCCTCTTTCCCGCCTAAAATCGTAATTTTACGATAAATATCGTTATTACTTATTCATATGCGCCTATTTTACCTTTACTATGAAGATAGTAACCCGTAACAACAATAAAACAAGTAAGACTATCATTTTTCTGGTCAAAATCGCGAATTATAGTCAGCCGCTCCAGGCATGAGCTGTGAGCCAGCCGCGATGTACACCCTCCCTCTTTGAAGCCTACAGCCACACTGAACCTTCCCTCCCTCAATCTCGCGTATAGAGTATATACCCTCTCTAGCAACATGAGCACGGTTTAGACCGGGTTTGGAGATATTGGCATGATAAATACACCAATAAAGATGGTAATAAGAGGAAAAATAGGTGATAATTGAAGGTGGGGGGGGGGGGGGAAGGAGGGGATATTGGCACATGTGGATAAGTGATATAAGGTATGGAGGGGGAAAAAAAAAAAAAAAAAATTGTTTTAAGTGCTACTGGGGCCTTTCAAAATGTGTAATTTAGGCCTGCCCTCTTAAGAGCTTTGTCGCCGTTGCCCAGTAAAACCTCTTAAGAGCTTTCTCGCCGTTCCCGGGTTAACTCCAGCAAAAACCTGGCATAACAAGGATATTAAAATAATAACAAACTTCCTAGGCAGGCCTAATAGTTTTTTTTTCTACGAATATTTGTATAAACGCAATGTTCACTTGTAACACTCGTAACCGCTCAAAATTCAAATTGCTCTAATATGACACTAATATTACAATGCACTATGTACATTTATGGAAAAGAATCAAGTTTTACTTTATATATTTTATGTATATGAAGGAGACAAAAGCCAGATTGTCTGTAACGAGTGTTTCCCCCAAAGCCAAAATAATGACAGCCAAATTCAAGGGACGTTGGGGTCAAAATGCCTGGACACACAAAGTTTAAAGAAGCTTAAGTCATAGGATGAAGGAAAGATTGATTGAAGGAGAGACTTCCAGAGTTCACTTGTTGAGTAAAAGAAAGACTGAGAAAATTTGCCAATTCTTGGGTTGGAGAGCTGTACAGAATAGGAGTGGGACTGTGTTGAAAAGCGGGTGCCTCGCACTCGCCGCAAGGAAGGGGGTATGCATTGAGAGAGCTCTGAAAAACACTGATTGTTGTAATAGCGATAGAAGAGTGAAAGAGATGCAACATTGCGGCGTGTAGAAAGAGATCGTAGAAAACTAGTAAGAGGAAGTGAGTTGATGAGGTGAAATACTTTTGACTCTACTCTTATGAGAAATGAGAAATGGGTGGAGCCTCCCCACACATGCGAACAATACTCAATACAGGGGTGCACTGTGCCCCAATACAGCAGCAAGAAGCTGTGCGGGAGTGAAGAACCCACGGAGACGGTTGAGAACACCTAAGTTTTGGGAAGCCGTTTTTGCAAGAGTGGTAATATGAGCTTTCCAAAAAAGATCGGATGAAAAAAATACACCTAGAATGTTGAGAGAAAATTAAGGGTTGATTTGTTATTTTTGAAGAATAACTGATAGTCTTGCGGAAGATTGCAATGGAAAGATAAAGGGAGAAATTGGGTCTTGGAGGCATTGAAAGTAACAAGATTTTCTCTGCCCTAATCAGAAATAATTGATAGATTAGAAGATAGGCGTGCCATGGCCATGGTGAGTTTTGGAGTGATTGCATGCTGGGTTGATGTAAATAAATAGTTGAATAGTGTTACGTAGAGTTGGTCAGCATATGAGTGGATAGGACTAGAGGTACAGTTGAGGAGATCATAAATTAATATTAGAAAGAGAATTGGAGACATGTTCCCATGAGGAACACCGGAGTTGATAAGTTGAGTAAGTGAGCGATGGCCATCCACAACTGCAGCTATGGAGCAGTCAGAAAGGAAATTAGAGACAAAGGCACAGATAGAAAGATAAAAATTGAAGGAGAGTAGTTTGGAAATTAGAGATTTGTGCCAGTTGTTGTTGTTGTTGTTCCCCAAGCTGCCTGGCCGAACAGCCCCAAGGCCCCGAGCAAGGTCAAGGCCATAACCGTGCGCCCCCACAGAACCCTCACTGCCGACCACAATAAAGCCTCGGTGACCGAAGGGTGGGGCTTTGGTTTGTGCCAGTCTCTATCAAAGGCTTTCGATATGTCTAGCGAAAAAGAAATAGTCCCACCAAAGTCCCGAAAGGAGGATGACCAAGAGTTAGTAAGATAAGCAAGAAGATCACCAGTAGAGCGGCCCTTAAAGAAACCATACTGGCGATCTGAAAGTAGATTATGGGAACATAAATGCTTAAGAAATTTTGAGTTGAGAATAGTTTCAAAAACTTAAGTTATGCAAGAAATGAGAGCGATTGGACAATAGTTGGAGGGTTCAGAGTGGTCACCCAACTTTGGGACAGGTTGAATAAGAGCAAACTTCCAGCAAAAAGGAATTACTTTAAAGGAAAGACAGAGATGAAAGAGTTTGCCTAGGCAGGGAGTCAGCACAGAAGAACAGTTTTTTAGTACAACAGGAGGAACACCATCCGGTCCCTACGCCCAGAGAGGGCAGAAAGTACATCCTTAAAAGATATTATGATCTTAGGGATAAGTAAGTGAGAGGAGGGTGGAGAGGGAGGAGTAACGCCGGAATCATCCAAGGTGGATTTTTTTCCCCTACTCCATCATGGGCAGGTGGAAGGGGGGAGTCGGGTCCAAGTCTTCCCCCACCTTCAACCCCCAAACTATCCCCAACTCCCCCACCTTCCTTCTTTAGCTGGCAGTTAGTGATTGGAGACGATTGTTCTCATGCATTGTAAATTATTGTTAACCCATCTGTGCACATGCTTACAATGGCCGACATATAACATTTATTAATACAATATACTGTATAATTGTATTCTCAAAATGAGATTCTATACACAACGTGGGTTACACGAATCCTGGCTGAAGTGGTCTTGTGCCTCTCTCTCTCTCTCTCTCTCTCTGCGTGTGTGTGTCTCTCTCTCTCATTGCACTACTTTCTACGATCAAGACAATGTGATTTCAATATAATAATACTGTAATTAAGTCCAATATCATAGGGTATTCAGATTATTATGTTCACCATTATTGCAATACACATCAACGTGCCCTCTACGATCTATTCCTAGGTTCTCAAATTACTTACACAGTCGGGCTTTTATATCATAATGGAAAGGACTAGAGGCAAAGATTGGCTGGAATAGTGTTGCGACTGTTATTGATTGTTTCGTCTATCATTTCAATCAGTTTCTCCCATTTCTTCAATACCATACATACTATAAACGGTCTGCATTTCATTCTATGTGGCCTATACACTTTGTTCAATCAATTATATGTAGAACTTGATACAAATTACTATCAAAGTCGGTGTTAACTTTTTAGTAAGGTTTGAGTATAGAGCCCTTGAGTAGCAGGGCTCGCCTTCTCACTTCCCCCTTCTCTGTCTCTATCTGTGAGCCCAGCCTCTCACCTCTACAAACCCCCCACATAATTAATGGGATTAATATACAGTTTTACCATCAACTCTCCTCTATGTGTATCGAATGCAAGCAACATTCATCACACACACTAATGAAGGGAAATATACCACTTTAAGACCCGTTAAATCTTGGATGTAGAAAGTGTGTGCTATGAGAGAGTTACAAGGAATAGTTAGTATCTCAAAGACCTTGCGGTCCATTTCGGGGAAATATTCGAAGTGGAAGGAGATACATTTTTCAGTGCACTACACTCCTTACAGAGTATGCAAAATACTATCTACTGTCCTCTTGAACTGTTCAACTGATGAAATGTTTACAACTTCTGAGGAAAGTTTGTTCGAGGTAGAACAGATCATAAATGGGAAACAGTTTCCACAAATACTAGTGCTGAACCTTTTCAATTCTAACTGCCAGCCATGGTTACGTATTGTATTCATATTGAGGCTAAACATTTTGCTATAATTTAAAAACTTGAATGAACTGACCGCGTAGTCTGCGTGTTGAGAGAGAGAGAGAGGCAGAAGACCACTACAGCCGAGATTCATGTAACCCACGTTGTGTATAGAGACTCACTTTGATAATGCAATTATACAGTATATTGTATTAATAAATTCCTAATATATATTAAATGTTGACCATTGTAAGCATGTGCAATGATGGTTTAACATTAATTTATAATACATGAGCACAGTCGTCGCTAATCACTAACTGCCAGCTAGAGAAGGAAGGTGGGGGAGTTGGGGATAGTTTGGGGGTGGAAGGTGTGGGTAGACTTGGACCCGACTTCCCCCTTCCACCTGCCCAGGGTGGAGTAGGGGAAGGAAGGACCCACCCCTGAGCAACTTTTAGTATGTGTGAGTGTACATACGTATCTCGGCGTAGATACCATGCAACGTCAGCAATTGCTGTAGGTACAATGCCAGGAAGCACTGATGGATTAAGGTACGTTTAATTAATTGTATACGCGGGCAAAAGTGGCGCATGACTGCGGTAGACCTACGCAAGAGATACGTGCTACGTTATTATTGCATAAACCTGCATGTGGCAGACACTGTCGTCGCCAATTAAAATCGGGACCAATCTTCGCACTTTGGGCCCTGGCCAAGTTGTCCTGTGGCATAAATTATAGAAGTGCTTACCAGCTTGTATCCAATATTCTGACTTAACCTTGAAGTTTATGACCAGGCAGATATATAAAAAGTATCTAGTCCTTAAATTTGACTAAACAGTGGTCACCTCGAATGCTGGGTAGCAAGGACTGTTAGCCCTTCTTTGACAAGATAAGTAGATAAGATGACCGATGGTTCATTAGAAGGAATTCGCCACCTCAAAACTTTGTGTGATAGTAAAGACATTATATATATGTGTACTGCCTATGAACTGGTAAGGAGACATAGATTAGATGGTGCAGGGATACGGTAAGTGACCGTATTGTTGAGGGGGCTCTTGGAAAGCCCATATTTCTAGAACCAATAACGAGTTTTATTGCGGTATATAAAGTAGCCTGCCGACAGCCTCTGTATTCGATGCCCTTTAAATTGAGGTAAAGTCAAAGAAAACCAAATTGGGACACAGAATAGGGTTGACTAATACAAAAAATCGCGAGCCTTCATTAATTACAAATATATAATATTGATATTTTGGCCATAAACATTACACAATAATTATTGTAAATAATTCCTATAATTTTAACTTTTACTGATATTCAATCAATCAAGCAATTAATTTAATTTCGTAATAAATTACATATATTGAGGAAGCAGGTGGACAGTACACATAAACTCCAAAATTAGAGTAATAGTAACGATGTATTTTAATCAATTTCCCTCTCTAAGGGAGGAACACATTTAATGTTCATATTCTATCAATAGTTTTTTTTATCTATGCCTAATATTAATTTACCATATAATATTTTAGTTAACCATTAACCCATCGGCATCATCCATTTGTAGTTTAGTCATTATGTTATCTACATAAGAACATAAGAAAATGGGAGTCTGCAGAAAGCCGATTGGCCTAAGCAAGGCAGATCCCTGTCCCACACAACCCCAATTCAATTACAAAGCCCAATTATAGACTTCACACTCTAATACCCTGAGGATCATCTTACCAAAACGGTTAGAGATTAACGCAGGATTATGGGGGTCTGCAGAGCGCTGATTGGCCCAACCCGGCTGATCCCCCTTCACACCCAACCCTTCTCGTCCATATGCTTATCCAATTTTATCTTAAAGCTCCCTACAGTTTTAGATCCCACTATAGCACTTGGTAGTCCATTCCACCCATCTACAACTCTGTTACCAAACCAATACTTGCCTATATCTTTTCTGAAACGAAATTTATCTAATTTGAAACCATTGGTACGAGTTCTTTCGCTATCACTGAGCTTTAGTACATTTGCCATGTCCCCTTTGTTAATCCCAGTAACCCACTTGAACACCTCTATCATATCCCCTCTAACTCTGCGTCTCTCTAACGAATGTAAACCTAATTTCTTCAACCTTTCTTCATACGAAAGATTTCTAATATTATGGATCATTTTTGTCATTCTACGCTGTACTCTCTCCAATGAATCTATGTCCATTCTGTAATAAGGACACCAAAATTGGACAGCATAATCCATATGGGGTCTCACTAATGACAAGTAAAGTTTTAAGATAACATCAGCAGTTCTGTTACTCACACTCCTAGAGATGAACCCGAGAATCCTGTTTGCCTTATTACGAACGCTTATACACTGTTTTCTAGGCTTCAAATCATTGCTAACAAACACACCTAGATCTTTCTCGCAGTCTGAATTTTCTAATTCTAAATTAGCTAGTTTATATTTAACATTTGTTTGCATCTTCCATATCTTTAATACCTTGCATTTGTCAATGTTAAAGTTCATCTGCCAATTTACTGACCATTCATGTAAGGTATCTAGATCCCTTTGGAGGCACTCTATATCGCTATCTGAATCAATTGATCTCCCTATTTTAGTATCGTCTGCAAATTTACTTATCCTACTAGTTATACCTAAATCTAGGTCATTTATGTATATAAGAAACAACAGGGGACCTAATACCGATCCCTGGGGGACACCACTTTTGACTGCTCCCCATTCTGACTTGGTACCATTTATGCTGACTCTCTGCTTCCTACCAATTAGCCATGACCTAATCCATCCTTATCTATATTTATTTGTAACTTTACTGCATCAAGAAACAATATACCGGTATCACATTAATTTTGCAAATCCCAGTTCTCTAGTCTATGTTTATATCCACCATACAAATTTATTTCGTTCATTAATCTATCAGCACTATCTATTTACAGATTCCTCTGCCTTTCACTTTCCCACTCTGGTCTCAAACCTGGCGGAGAGAACGACATGATTCAGGTTTTATAATTCGAATATTTTTTGTGATTTGAAGACAGATTAGGGAGGGCTTGGTATTGACTAGCAGGGAAGTAATCGTTCCATCTTACTTTCTATAGTGGACGTAGTGGAGTGGTGGTGGTGGCGGTGGGGAGGGTGTTGTAGTGATGGTGAAAGTGGTTCAGATGGTGGTGGTGGTGGAGAGGAGGATGTTGTAGTGATAGTAGTGGTGGTGGTAGGAGAGAAGGTATTGTGGTGATGGTGAGGAAAGTGTTGTAGTGATGGTGTAAGTGGTTCATATGGTGGTGGTGGTGGTGGAGAGGAGGATGTGGTAGTGATGGTAGTGGTGGTGGTAGGAGAGAAGGTATTGTGGTGATGGTGAGGAAAGTGTTGTAGTGATGGTGTAAGTGGTTCATATGGTGGTGGTGGTGGAGAGGAGGATGTTGTAGTGATGGTAGTGGTGGTGGTAGGAGAGAAGGTATTGTGGTGATGGTGAGGAAAGTGTTGTAGTGATGGTGTAAGTGGTTCATATGGTGGTGGTGGTGGAGAGGAGGATGTTGTAGTGATGGTGTAAGTGGTTCATATGGTGGTGGTGGTGGAGAGGAGGATGTTGTAGTGATGGTGTAAGTGGTTCATATGGTGGTGGTGGTGGAGAGGAGGGTGTTGTAGTGATGGTGTAAGTGGTTCATATGGTGGTGGTGGTGGAGAGGAGGATGTTGTAGTGATGGTAGTGGTGGTGGTAGGAGAGAAGGTATTGTGGTGATGGTGAGGAAAGTGTTGTAGTGATGGTGTAAGTGGTTCATATGGTGGTGGTGGTGGTGGAGAGGAGGATGTTGTAGTGATGGTGTAAGTGGTTCATATGGTGGTGGTGGTGGAGAGGAGGTTGTTGTAGTGATGGTAGTGGTGGTGGTAGGAGAGAAGGTATTGTGGTGATGGTGAGGAAAGTGTTGTAGTGATGGTGTAAGTGGTTCATATGGTGGTGGTGGTGGTGGAGAGGAGGATGTTGTAGTGATGGTGTAAGTGGTTCATATGGTGGTGGTGGTGGTGGAGAGGAGGGTGTTGTAGTGATGGTGTAAGTGGTTCATATGGTGGTGGTGGTGGTGGTGGTGTTATAATTGATATTTGTTCAGGAGTAATTTATCGAGAGGACTTCCCTAAGTGGTTAAGGCCCCATTAATTGCTCTTTCCATTCACATATGCATAGCCTACGTGAGTTGCAGTTGGGATGTGTGTACATGCTTAGATTGATATGCAGGATTCGAAGTTGCATAATAAATCGTAGGCAGTGTCCACCAACCTTTAACTGTCTTCGTGGTGCGATGTATAAGGTGCTGATTTTCGGTGTGAGCATCCTGGGTTCGAATCCACGGACTGCCACATGTGTTTGTAAATTTCATTAATCGATTTTAGGAGTATGGTTGGTTGTTGGAAGGAACATAATAAATGATGGCGTAAGTGGTTCATATGGTGGTGGTGGTGGAGAGGAGGATGTTGTAGTGATGGTAGTGGTGGTGGTAGGAGAGAAGGTATTGTGGTGATGGTGAGGAAAGTGTTGTAGTGATGGTGTAAGTGGTTCATATGGTGGTGGTGGTGGAGAGGAGGATGTTGTAGTGATGGTGTAAGTGGTTCATATGGTGGTGGTGGTGGTGGTGTTATAATGATGGCGTAAGTGGTTCATATGGTGGTGGTGGTGGAGAGGAGGGTGTTGTAGTGATGGTGTAAGTGGTTCATATGGTGGTGGTGGAGAGGAGGATGTTGTAGTGATGGTAGTGGTGGTGGTAGGAGAGAAGGTATTGTGGTGATGGTGAGGAAAGTGTTGTAGTGATGGTGTAAGTGGTTCATATGGTGGTGGTGGTGGAGAGGAGGATGTTGTAGTGATGGTAGTGGTGGTGGTAGGAGAGAAGGTATTGTGGTGATGGTGAGGAAAGTGTTGTAGTGATGGTATAAGTGGTTCATATGGTGGTGGAGAGGAGGATGTTGTAGTGATGGTAGTGGTGGTGGTAGGAGAGAAGGTATTGTGGTGATGGTGTAAGTGGTTCATAATTATGGTGGTGGTGGTGTTATAATGATGGCGTAAGTGGTTCAGATGGTGATGGGGATGGTGAAGGTGGTTAAGATGGTGGTGGTGGTGGGGATGGTGTTATAGTGGTGAAGGTGGTTCAGATGGTGGTGGGGATGGTGTTATAGTGATGGTAAATGTGGTGGGGATGGTGTTATAGTGATGGTGAAGGTGGTTCAGATGGTGGTGGTGGTGGGGATGGTGTTATAGTGGTGAAGGTGGTTCAGATGGTGGTGGGGATGGTGTTATAGTGATGGTAAAGGTGGTTAAGAAGGTGGTGGGGATGGTGTTATAGTGATGGTGAAGGTGGTTCAGATGGTGGTGGGGATGGTGTTATATTGATGGTAAAGGTGGTTAAGATGGTGGTGGTGGTGATGGTGTTGTGGTGATAGCAGTGGCAGTATAGAGGGTATTGACTTGGTGGTGTTGGTGGTGGTAGTTGCAGTGAATACGTGTTGTTCTGGTGAATGTACTGTAGCTAGGGTGGTTGAAATGCAGAATTCATGTATTGCCCTAACTATATTGTCTTTATTAAGTTTCCTCAGAATTGGATTTCACTAATCTTTAATTCACAACAATCAAAATCCAATTATTTAAAGCTCCTATGAATGGAAGATGCCATACTGTATGGTGCATGTTTGTTCTTTTCTTGTATGTGTATGTGTGTGTGTGTGTGTGTGATTATAACTGTTGACATGGTGGTGGTAGTGCTGGTGAAGTGATGATGGTGATCGTGGTTGAAATATTTTGTATGGTTAGTGTTAGTGATGCTTGTGGTAATGATAATGGTGGTGGTGCTACCGGTGGTGACAAGTTAATTGGCATTGATGATTGTAGTTGCTGCTGTTCCTATGGTGATAGTGATAGTAGTAGTTGGTATAGTGCAGGTAGTGATGATAGTAGTGGTAGTGGTGTTGCCGGTCATAGAGGTAGTCGAAAACAAAATAAAGACCTATAAATAAATAAAGATGTTATAGAGAAAGAGACAGGGGACGTCTGCTGGTGACCAACGAATATCCTCCATGGTACAGGGTGCTCCGTATCTTCTCTTCCTCATTCTGTTATTGTTGGATTGATAAATGTAGTGTAAATGTGTGCAATAGTTAAGGTACAGTATGATTCTATATTTGCTTATAATCAAAATGTACTCACAATTTGTGTGGTAATGTTTTTGGTATTGTCTGAGTTTACTAATTGGAGCACTCCATACGAACTGGTTAGTCATAATGGTCACATAATGGTCACTGTGAGTCTGTCTGTGGGTTTGGTTGTAAGTGACATAGAAACTGGTTAGTCTACTACTAGATAATGGTCACTGTGAGTCTGTCTGTGGGTTTGGTTGTAAGCGACTTATCTCGCAAACTTACTGACGGATTTAGATCAAATTTGGACTGCACACTTAGTTATCGAGGTTAAACTAGGACATTTAACTAATATATGGTTATCCCTAGCCCTCAGAATTACGATCGCCAAACAGACCCTCAGAAATGTTAATATGTTATCAGTATGTCGATGTTCACGCTATTCACTGTGATACTTATAAGTTACTCACATACTTTACACATAAAATTTGATGATCATTGGATACACTTGCATAAATACAAAGCTACCAAGAATGCGCGAATGGCGGAGACGTGTGCTCTACTGACCGCTTTTGATCTATATGAAATTTATCTCTTTTTGTTTTCCTTTCATATTTAATCCCTCTCATTTTTTGGAAGATGTTTAAGCCTGCTCATTATACTGTACTAAGATGTTTAAGCCTGCTCATTATACTGTACTAAGATGTTTAAGCCTGCTCATTATACTGTACTAAGATGTTTAAGCCTGCTCATTATACTGTACTAAGATGTTTAAGCCTGCTCATTATACTGTACTAAGATGTTTAAGCCTGCTCATTATACTGTACTAAGAAACAAACACTTTCTACTTTCGTCCCGTCTTGCGTTCATTAACTACAATATTTTATAGTTTATATACCGCACCTCTATCTCTCTCTATCTATATATATCTACATTTGCAATGCTAAATCTTTCTCCATATATATATATATATATATATATATATATACAGCCGTCCGGCTGGCTCAGTTGATAGCGTGCCTGATTCCTATCTTGAAGGTCTCGCGTTCAATCCCCGCTCAGATTGAAGAGTTTTTCTGGGATACAGCCGGCGGTTACCATCTCCCCATGAGCAAGGGGGATGGGTAATGGTCTTTGGTAGACTAAAGAAAGTCAAGCGCTTGTGAATCCTCCAAGGAGGAAATATGGGCGCTGTACAGTATAAGTAACCAGAAGATTATTATTATTATTATTATTATATATATATTTAGTTTCATTTCGTACTTACACTCTCACGCAACATATGCCGTAAGTTCATACTCTCTCTCTCTCTCTCTCTCTCTCTCTCTCTTCGTTATAATGTCCTCACTGTAGAAGGCCTGGAGCTGTTTTCGCCAAACCTGTAATAACTGACTCTTGGAGTGTGTGGTCAACAAGAGCATACACAGTTACACACACATATATACACGTACACTACACTTACACATACACGCTCATAAATACACACACACGCACACATGAAAGCTTGCAGCTCCGAGTTTTATTTTCCTAGCGAATACAAGAAATATATATATATATGCGTGCATTCCCACTCACACAAATAATGCAATTACGATGCACACACACACACACACACACAGTCATCTAGGCTATGTGAGTGACGTCAACACACCCTCACTGTTACGATAGTGTGTCTCAAATTGTGTTGCCTACTTCGGCACCTTATAATGGCAGTATACGAGAAAGAGAGGGAGGGAGAGAGAGAGAGAGAGAAATAAACGAGTAAAAGGAGTATATACAGTATATATATATATATATATATATATATATATAGATATATATACTGTTTATATATATATATAGATATACAGTATATAGATATACAGTATATATATATACTGTATATATATATATATATATATATATATATATATACAGTATATATAATATAATATAATATATATATATATATATATATATATATATATATATATATATATATGTTACTGTATATAGGGTGGCGCAGAATTATGTTATCCACTTGGCATAACTTGTGAATGCAGCCTTTCTAAGTTTCTAATCATATACTGTATACTATACGGTAGTAGGCTGCTTGGACCGTCTAAGTTTCTAATCATATACTGTATACTATACGGTAGTAGGCTGCTTGGACCGTCTAAGTTTCTAATCATATACTGTATACTATACGGTAGTAGGCTGCTTGGACCGTCTAAGTTTCTAATCATATACTGTATACTATACGGTAGTAGGCTGCTTGGACCGTCTAAGTTTCTAATCATATACTGTATATTATAGGTAGTAGGCTGCTTGGACCGTCTAAGTTTCTAATCATATACTGTATACTATACGGTAGTAGGCTGCTTGGACCGTCTAAGTTTCTAATCATATACTGTATACTATACGGTAGTAGGCTGCTTGGACCGTCTTGTGGATATTGTACTTTAATCAACAGTATCTTCACAATCATTATACTACATTCACTTTAATAATACCCCCCTTAACCCCTTACGGACGGGGATGTTTGTAACTTCTACTACCTGCCTGGCGGGCATATTTACCCTAAACAAGCTTCATGCCATGCTCTTTTTCATGCATAAACAAGAGCCAGAGCGTAATACAATTATGTATCCGTGAAAGGGCGATAATAGAGCTTTCCAATGACACCTGAATCATCCTTGTACGACCACGGATTATCCTGTAGCGATCGCGCAACGAGAGATGAAAAACCCTAAAATAACGTAATTTCCCCAGTTTTTTCCTGGTCTCGCTAGGCCGTGGATGTAGAATGTTGGTGGAATGTTGGTAGGGAGCTCAGTCGCGGCTCTGTAGTCGGGCCGAATGGTCAGAGCCCGCCTATCGTCCTCCCAACGCGTAGAGTCTCTCTCAGAGCCATTAATGTGCTCAAAATCCCGCCCGACTATTGTCGGGCACCGCGGGATAGGCCACTTATCTCTCGCCCGACATATGTCGCGGCTTGAATGTTAAATACAGAAGAGGTAGTAGGAGCAACTGGTATTATCACAGTTGCAATACAAATATATATACTGTATATGAATAATAAAGGTACAGGACGAATTACGCACAATAACATTTAATTTACTCATTTATTTTGGCTTTTTTTCTTCTTCTAGTATTACCTGAAATCTTCTACAGTTGAAAACACCTGCAGGATACAGATACACTCGTCCAGAAGACAATGGTGTTCTGATAATCGCAAATATCTTATTTTCCGATTTATCGAACTTATGCTATGGCTATTTCTGTTAGAGCATGATACCCTCTATAATTATAATGTCACATACCATCAGAGCAAGCTACACCAACAACATTGTATATCAGAAAATAAGAAACTTACAACAATTATGAAAACACCGTCGTCTTCTGGATGTAGCCTACATTATGTGTCGATTAAATGCAGATCTTTCGAATTGTAGCAATATATATTTAGAAAATAATCAAAATACCATCTTAAATAAAAAAAAATTTAATTAATCTTACACTTATCATTATTCATACAAGTATATTTGTATTGGGGTTATTATGGGGTATTATAAAAGGCAATGAATATATTGGTTGTGAAGATATTGTTTGTTTAATTAAAATATCCACAGGACAGTCCAGGTAACCGACAACAAATCTATAGAAAGGCAGCAGTGACAATTTCTGTCAGGTGCATAACACAATTCTTTGATACCCTGTCTGCGAGTGTATAAATATACTGTATATACGTGTAATGCCCTCGCAAAAATCCCGCCACCCAAATACTCTGCTACCCGAGTTGACGTTTGGGGTAGTGTAAAATAGTCATGATGGTGAAGTCTAAGAAACCCCATCACGTGATGATATCCACGAGACTATCAACCTGGTTCTTTCAAGGAGGACTAAGGTTACTATCCTATTAACGTCCGAGGTGGCAGAGTGGGTTAGCGCGCGGACCTGGGGTGACCGGACCTACTGAGGTCACTAACCACGGTTCGAGTCCCCGCGCCGGCTGGAGATTTTCGGGGGGTTAAATTCCCTTCGTTCACCCGACATTTCACTGGTGGCAGCGGTGGGATGCGTGATCCGGTAGCTAGATAGAGCACCCATCACGAGAACCTGCGCCAGGCATCTCAAAACCTGGACTATTGAAAATGTTGGGGTGATATGGCTACGTTACCTGAAGACTTTTAAATTTCGGCTAGGGTCTAGCCTAGTCAAAGAAGGATGTTGTGTAATGCCCTCGCAAAAATCCCGCCACCCAAATACTCTGCTACCCGAGTTGACGTTTGGGGTAGTGTAAAATAGTCATGATGGTGAAGTCTAAGAAACCCATCACGTGATGATATCCACGAGACTATCAACCTGGTTCTTTCAAGGAGGACTAAGGTTACTATCCTATTAACGTCCGAGGTGGCAGAGTGGGTTAGCGCGCGGACCTGGGGTGACCGGACCTACTGAGGTCACTAACCACGGTTCGAATCCCCGCGCTGGCTGGAGATTTTCTGGGGGTTAAATACCCTTCGTTCACCCGACATTTCAATACGGTATATATATACAGTGTATATATATATATATATACCGTATATACAGTATATATATATATATATATATACTGTAAATATATATATATATATATATATATATATATATATACTGTAAATAATATATATATATATATATATATATATATATATAATATAATACATTAATATACAGTATATTACATCTCACTAATATACTATTTACTAGGATTCATTATATCCATCTCTCATATAATTTTAAGGTGTTTTAGCTACAGTGTCTCTATGTTTATGTGAGGTACTGTACACCTTGGAGATCATTCACCCCTTCAAATTCATGACTCAGATTCCTTTGCCACACATTGAAAGCTTACTCTTGCACTTTGATGTCGCCCATGCATTGATCGTATGACCAGTTAAGATCACGTGTTGGAGAGGTGTTTCGAGGTGACCAAGAGAGGTAAGAGGTATGAAGGAAGATTTGAGTTAGTTAGATACAGGCCTCAGACACAACAGGAGGTCTGGGAGATATTCTTTCTCTTGACAGATTACATTCTTCCTTATATATATATCAGTACAGCTGTATAATTATCATTCAGTTGTAACTTAATAAATCAAAGTGGTTTACGGATACCAAACAGATCCTTTCTTTTACCTTTTACCTATAAGTATCAATATTATATTTATAAGGTTTAAGACGTTAAGGTTGCAGCATTACTTTTACTATAATAAAGATAATACAATATATATATATATATATCTATCAACGAGCAGAGGACGGAGAGCGGAGATCAACTTACAACATCACTACAAATAGCCAGTAAGATTGACACCTTTAGTCGACTTGCTTGGAGTTAAATGGTTAACCCTTATCATAAATATAGGAACGTACCTCAAAACGTTTTCCTAATATTAACCTAACATAGTGACTTATCACATTGTAACATATATGGGAATAACGTAGCATTACCATAAGTAAAAAATAAAAGTAAATAACATGTATAATACTGGAGGCAGGCCAAAAACAAAACAAAAAAAACAATAATTATCAGAAAAGAAAAATGAAAATATAGAACAAAAAATAACTGTATATAAAAGTGTAAAGGTAGAGAATATAATAGAGTGATTTGAAGCTACCACCTTTATGCTTGCGTTTTCTAACCACCACCATCATCACCACAACAACCCTTTTCTGGTAAAAGACGCCTCCTAGCGGTGGTGTCCACAAATAAACATAAGGTGACGTAATACTGTCCGCTGAGCACTATACTTTCTCCTCGTCTTTCCGGATACACCCGAGGTCGCGTTTACAGTATAGGAGACATAAACAATTATAAATAAGTTACAGTGTCATGAGTAAATAAATCGGCATAATATTACGGCACAAAGGGTATGGGAAAACAAAACAACAGTGATGAGTAAGATACAGTGTCATGGGTTGATAATAAACAACTATCAGATTCCTAATCCTGTACCAATCCAGTACCGAACTAAGTCAAACGAACCAAGTGTTAATTTATGAAAGAGAGCTTGATTTCGTTCAATTTTCAAAAACTAACATAATATGTCTACACACTCAATATCGGTAGTGCTATATGAAGAGGTATAATACATGTATGACGATAATACAAAACTGTAGATTTTAGATCATATGAAATTAATGTAGGTAAAGTAGTATTAATAACCTAAATTCGTAAGGAAGTCAGCTTATTTAGATTATGTAGGGCATTTTGGATCACCTTATTATGCACTTACCGACATTATAGTGTTAAGTTACCGGAAAGCTTGTTATGTAACTACACAAAGACTAAGACGTATACAATAAGCAGCAACAAACTAAAAACTCAATTAAATTCATTATAATTAATGGCATAAAATACATAGATAAATCTAAGTAGGATAATGAACACTCTATACGCCATAAAAAATAATAATAATAATTTAAGAAGCAGTAACGGCACAGTACGTACGCAAAACAAACAAATATGGCAATCTAAGCATTCCATCATGTCAGTGTATTGCACACCTCACATTACTGAGAGTACTAGTATTTCAAACCCCAATTTAGCCTATATTGCGAACAATCTACACTGCTTTGTTGACATCGTGTGGTCAAATTATCAGTGAAGAAGAAAGGTACTGTAGTACACTGCAAGCACTCAAATAATTCCAGGACTGACTCAAATGTTTCGTTACGATATATCAAGTAAACTATAGCTATTGATAAATACATACCGGTATTCCTTTCTATGCAACAAATAACAATACTAAAGCTTATTTTACAATAATTGATTTAAAAATTGCATAGCCAATAATATTTGTAATAGTTATACCGGTAATGTGCATAATGAGAGAACCATGGGCACCGATGAATTAGTATAACTCTAACTTGGTTAATTTGAATTAACCATGTCACTCAAATCAACTAAGCCTCTAAAATATATTAAACCTCTCAAATCACCTAAGTCCAAGGTCAACCATTCCTTTCATATCAACCAATTTTCTGTATTCAACTAAATTTCTCAATCAGCCAAGTTTTCTTAGGTCAACCCAGCTTCTCCATAGTCCAATCAACGTTAGAGTCAAACAAGGCTATAACTTTGTTATCACCCGCTATCCTTAACACATGGTAAGTGTGTTTCAATCCGATATCTTGCCAAATGAAGTACCGGTACCGTAATAGGAGTGGAATCCTGAATTAAGACAAAGTACCGTACCGGTAATTGAACATAACAGTAACAAGCAAATCATTTATTTCCACGAACCGTACTTAGTTCATCGAGGCGAAATCTTCTGTGATTGGAATGTACAAATAAATAAATAATGTCTTGTATGTCAGAAATAGCCCAAACACCTTTCAGTTAATTCGGTCATAAATTTAAAGTTTATCATCCTTCGTCATGATGGACCTTATAAGTACAATAAAATGCATTACCGTAATTTTGCCTATGAGGCAAAGATTATAATGCGATAAAAAATCTGGCTAAACTTAACCAAACATATCCTTACTGAGATAAAGACAAATATGTACAAAACGTACCGGTATTTAAATTCAAGACGACTAGCTAAACGTATAATAACTTAGTATTTTAAGTTCAACATGAAATGGGATAGGCAGGAAGCTAAATTACAAGTTAAAAATTTACTTTTGAAATGCCTTCTATTTGCTAAAATAGGTCTATTTAACAATCCAAGAATACCTGTAACCTTCAGCGAGGTTATTAAAAATATGACACGCGTCTATAATATACTCTACATGTTTTATGTTTGAGTGTGTATGTGTGTTGTGTGTGTGTGTGTGTGTTGTGAACATAATAATATATACAGTATCAAAGGAAGTAAATAGCCTATATAAATACAGAAGAAAAGACTCCTAATTGTGTGTGTGTGTGTGTGTGTGAGAGAGAGAGAGAGAGTTTCTAACTGTGTGGGGTGTGTTAAAATGCGAGTGGTGACAAGGAAAATGACAGGCATCTGTAAAGAAGGAATTAGATCACCGTAAGAAGATGAAAGATTCCCATATTAGAACGAGAAAGCGAGTACTGTGGCAGAAATAACTTAGCACTACTTCCAATTATTTTTGCCCCAAGGCCCCTTACCACAACGACAGTAGGCTATAGCACATCGCCTTGGGGGACAGTCGCCTTCCCTGGTTTCTTCCATTTCCACCTATAATTATAATAATTATAGGTACAAAGTGACAAGGAAGTTAAATTATATCGCGTAGGCCTACGAGATTGTCCTAAAGACAGTATCATCACGTATCGCCAAGAACTGGACGGGATAATATTATTTTTATTAATCTCACCACCACACCCCCAATGAAATTAATTAAAGTATATATGATCCACCGGGATTCGAACCCGGGTTATCACACACATATTTTTATAAGGGAGAGTTACAAGGGAAGAATATGAGGTAAGCAGATGTAAGAACGGTTTCCAACTTCATAATGTGCCAGACTAGCTCATCTTTTCTAGGGAAAGTGCTGTCCCCTCGTGTAGCATGATGCAGTAACTCACAACCAAGAACGAGGAGTGGTAGAATATGGAAGGGAAAAGGAAAAATAACACGGTTCATCAAGAGATCAAAGATACCGTAGCAAAGATCAGGGGAAGAAGGTGGAATTTCATGTTTATATATATATTAAACTATTTTCGACCTCAGGTCGAACCGTCAATATTGGCATACTCAGTACTCATTACCCTGCCATCTCTCTCTACCTCTCTCTCTCTCTCTCACTAGCCTAGGTCATATATCACATAAGTTACCACTACACCATGTCCACATCAAGTTGGGCCGATTCCCAAACCGGTATATTACAATACCTCAACTCACCTATTTGACTCTCTACAACCCCCCACAGTACTTCCTCGATGTACAAGTCATTAGTCATATTACTTGCTACATTTACTTAAATACGGAATACATTAGGGTAGTTTGATTAGGTTAGAGTTAGATAATGGTTGAATAATACTTACTAAATAGTCATATGTCCGAGCTACCCAATCTCGGTGTGCTTCCAAATGCCGGCCCTGGGCATGTCGTTCATGGGGTACGGTAGCGACATTACCCGGTTATTTGTACTTTTTTGTAGCGATTGAGTACATCACTTGGGTACTAGTTACCTTTTGTGTATAGAGTACTGGGGCATCTCTCTCTCTCTCTCTCTCTCTCTCTCTCTCTCTCTCTCTCTCTCTCTCTCCCTCCATTTTGGCTCTTATATCTTTCTTCTTTTTAGGTCAGAAGGTTCATAACGTATTTAAATGGTTTTTCCTCGCAGATATCCTCAATTTTCCTTCTGCTCAAACCAATAGGTTTGCCTACTAAATATATAGTTAATACATATGCAGTGTAACACACAGCCTATGTAGTCTATACTGTATGAGTTAATATATAGTTAATACATATGCAGTGTAACACACAGCCTATGTAGTCTATACTGTATGAGTTAATATATAGTTAATACATATGCAGTGTAACACACAGCCTATGTAGTCTATACTGTATGAGTTAATATATAGTTAATACATATGCAGTGTAACACACAGCCTATGTAGTCTATACTGTATGAGTTAATATATAGTTAATACATATGCAGTGTAACACACAGCCTATGTAGTCTATACTGTATGAGTTAATATATAGTTAATACATATGCAGTGTAACACACAGCCTATGTAGTCTATACTGTATGAGTTAATATATAGTTAATACATATGCAGTGTAACACACAGCCTATGTAGTCTATACTGTATGAGTTAATATATAGTTAATACATATGCAGTGTAACACACAGCCTATGTAGTCTATACTGTATGAGTTAATATATAGTTAATACATATGCAGTGTAACACACAGCCTATGTAGTCTATACTGTATGAGTTAATATATAGTTAATACATATGCAGTGTAACACACAGCCTATGTAGTCTATACTGTATGAGTTAATATATAGTTAATACATATGCAGTGTAACACACAGCCTATGTAGTCTATACTGTATGAGTTAATATATAGTTAATACATATGCAGTGTAACACACAGCCTATGTAGTCTATACTGTATGAGTTAATATATAGTTAATACATATGCAGTGTAACACACAGCCTATGTAGTCTATACTGTATGAGTTAATATATAGTTAATACATATGCAGTGTAACACACAGCCTATGTAGTCTATACTGTATGAGTTAATATATAGTTAATACATATGCAGTGTAACACACAGCCTATGTAGTCTATACTGTATGAGTTAAATATATAGTTAATACATATGCAGTGTAACACACAGCCTATGTAGTCTATACTGTATGAGTTAATATATAGTTAATACATATGCAGTGTAACACACAGCCTATGTAGTCTATACTGTATGAGTTAATATATAGTTAATACATATGCAGTGTAACACACAGCCTATGTAGTCTATACTGTATGAGTTAATTACGGTATTCAAATATATTTTCCTGTCAATAAATTTTATTCGAGAACCGGTACACTAAGCAATTCCAATGCGGTACCCAAAATTGACCATATACAGTAACTATATATACGGTGTATATTATAATGTCGGTGTATACATTTATCGTTGAACTGAACCTTAGCTGCCATAATATTTGATAATAAATTTATTAATCTAAGTTGACTAATGAGTTATGGATAGTATTTCCGTTGATGGTGCGTACTAATTGAAGCACCGCGTACAAACAGGATAGATTACACTAAGTTTCAAGCCATTTATGTGTGGTAATACTTGTTTCTAGCGTGTTCTTAAAAGAACAGTACAGAACAGAAAAGTACAGGCTATGCATAGCTACAGTTATAGAAACACTTGTTGTTCCATGTGCATGGAGGAGACAAAAGACACAGCTACCTATAATGTGTCCCCCACCCACGGTTGAAAGAGTGATAGACATACAACATTAAGGTACGTTGAAAGTCATTTAGATGTGATGGAAAGAAGTGTGGTGTGCTTGTCAAATGCAGTGAAGTGAATAGGAGGAGGTGTTTGTGAGAGTAAGCTGGATTACTATGTATACATAAGGAACGATATAGACAAACAAATAGGTATACAGATATACATATGTAATCAATTCCCTTAATTAACCTTATCTAATGCAAGAAGGGTCTTTTTAATCCTCCCTGTTTCACTCCACTAGTTTGGATATTTCAAGACCCTTCACCTCCTCCAAGTGTCGATACATTTCTGGGTGAGCGACAACAAGCCTGTAATTTAGGAAAACCCGGCTTTCGAAATGGACATTTTCCTACCAAATAATGTACAAAAGTTACTTGAAGGTGTCTTAGCGGCGGTTTTTTAAGTCTACGGGACACATTCAAAATGGATTGTTCGATGTCAAAAACAATCAAAGCCGTCACAATCCCGTAACAAACGGTCATAATAACCCCAAGACGTCGCACGAGATAGTGTTACCCCTACATTATGATTATATCATTTTCAATTGATTCTGGCGAAGATAAGACGATTGTCTTCAGCTTAGAAAGGACATTTAAACATCAAAGGGCTAGGTAGAAACCATCCAAGCAAACCTTTGTCCTCTACAGGTCTTTCCTAATCTGAATAAACTAGCCTAGAGTTAGCCAGAATAAAGTGAAAAGACGTGATACTAAAAGGATTAACTGACTTGCTACAACAAAACAAGGAACACCATTGTCTCTCACATTAACAAACCTGTCATAACTTTCACTGAAGTCTTCATACAGCCCTGGTTACAAGTAGTGATTTATGAAATTATGATGTGTGTGTGTGTGTGTGTGTGTGTGTGTGTGTGTGTGTGTGCTTCCATCCACGGAGGCAATTTGTACAATTATGTGTGGGGGACGGGAGATAGGTATGGCTATGTGGGGGAGCAGAACACCAAAACTAGAAATAAGAGACGCCAACTACAACAAGAACATCATCAAAAACATCAATAATATGAACATGTAGACAAAAATCTAGATCCTAGACAAACACGATCGAGATATACATAGATGATGAAAACAATGAGGCTAAATACATAAATAAAAAGAAAACATAGAAAAGATAAAACATGAGTAAAGGGGAAAATATAACATAAATATGATAAGATAATACTACCGTACAAGAAAATCAATTAGCAGTACAAATAATTGAAGAATATAATGATGACGAAATAACCAGTAAATGCATCCCAAAGTGAATTCTGACAGTTAACATAAACGTATGCCTACACAAATATATAATATGATATACATATAGTTCATGGAAGCAAAATACATACATTAAGGCTGCAACTGGGAAAGAGGATGAGCTATAATTATATAAAATAAAATTGTTGGATTGTGAAAGAAAAAAGCATGAGAACTGAAAAGCGGGAAGGAGATAATGAAAATGAATGAGAAACAGAATGGGGGCAGAATGAGCGTGTGTGTGTGTGTGTGTTTAAACCGGTACCTGTCATTATTAATTGTAGATGTTAACCTTATCAGCTGGAGTGTACATGAGTGTATGCGTCAATGTGTTATAATTTACAATCCAAGTAGGTAATAACTACCACTACAAGTCTTACATTTCTAAGTACTGTACGGTACTATGTTTACACAGTATAGCTCCATACACAGTAACTACCACTACAAGTCTTACATTTCTAAGTTGTTGTTGTTATTGTTGTTGTTCCACAAGCTGCCTGGCCGAACAGCCCCAAGGCCCCGAGCAAGGCCAAGGCCATAACCGTGCGCCCCCACAGAACCCTCCCTGCCGACCACAATAAAGCCTGGGTGACCGAAGCCACTCCATGGCAGGGAGCTGAGGAGGGTGCGGAAACGCCAGGGAAACCAAAGCCCCACCCAGGGCCCTGTGCCCCTCAGATATTATGAAGAGAAAGTTGAGGGGCAAAGGAAAAATGTGACGCTTTGGCTTCCAATCTTGGTAGATTGGGAGGTCAATCCACGGAAGAGACGCCGTCACTTGAGATCTAGAAAATATATAAGTACATTTCTAAGTACTGTACGGTACTATGTTTATACATTATAGCTCCATACACAGTAACTACTACTACAAGTCTTACATTTCTAAGTACTGTACGGTACTATGTTTATACATTATAGCTCCATACACACTGCACAGTAACTACCGCTACAAGTCTTACATTTCGAAGTACTGTACGGTACTATGTTTATACATTATAGCTCCATACACAGTAACTACTACTACAAGTCTTACATTTCTAAGTACTGTACGGTACTATGTTTATACATTATAGCTCCATACACAGTAACTACTACTACAAGTCTTACATTTCTAAGTACTGTACGGTACTATGTTTATACATTATAGCTCCATACACACTGCACAGTAACTACCGCTACAAGTCTTACATTTCTAAGTACTGTACGGTACTATGTGTATACATTATAGCTCCATACACAGTAACTACCACTACAATTCTTACATTTCTACTACATACTACAGAGTAGTATGTACTACATAGTAGTACACAGTACTACTACATAGTACGGTACTATGTTTATACATTATAGCTCCATACACAGTAACTACCACTACAATTCTTACATTTCTAAGTACTGTACGGTACTATGTTTATACATTATAGCTCCATACACAGTAACTACCGCTACAAGTCTTACATTTCTAAGTACTGTACGGTACTATGTTTATACATTATAGCTCCATACACAGTAACTACCACTACAAGTCTTACATTTCTAAGTACTGTACGGTACTATGTTTATACATTATAGCTCCATACACAGTAACTACTACTACAAGTCTTACATTTCTAAGTACTGTACGGTACTATGTTTATACATTATAGCTCCATACACAGTAACTACCACTACAAGTCTTAGATTTCTAAGTACTGTACGGTACTATGTTTATACATTATAGCTCCATACACAGTAACTACTACAAGTCTTACATTTCTAAGTACTGTACGGTACTATGTTTATACATTATAGCTCCATACACAGTAACTACCGCTACAAGTCTTACATTTCTAAGTACTGTACGGTACTATGTTTATACATTATAGCTCCATACAAAGTAACTACTACTACAAGTCTTACAATTCTAAGTACTGTACGGTACTATGTTTATACATTATAGCTCCATACACAGTAACTACCACTACAAGTCTTACATTTCTAAGTACTGTACGGTACTATGTTTATACATTATAGCTCCATACACAGTAACTACTACTACAAGTCTTACATTTCTAAGTACTGTACGGTACTATGTTTATACATTATAGCTCCATACACAGTAACTACCACTACAAGTCTTACATTGCTAAGTACTGTACGGTACTATGTTTATACATTATAGCTCCGTACACAGTAACTACTACTACAAGTCTTTCATTTCTAAGTACTGTACGGTACGGTACTATGTTTATACATTATAGCTCCATACACAGTAACTACTACTACAAGTCTTACATTTCTAAGTACTGTACGGTACTATGTTTATAGATTATAGCTCCATACACAGTAACTACTACTACAAGTCTTACATTTTTAAGTACTATACGGTACTATGTTTATACATTATAGCTCCATACACAGTAACTACTACTACAAGTCTTACATTTCTAAGTACTGTACGGTACTATGTTTATACATTATAGCTCCATACACACTGCACAGTAACTACCGCTACAAGTCTTACATTTCTAAGTACTGTATGGTACTATGTTTATACATTATAGCTCCATACACAGTAACTACCACTACAATTCTTACATTTCTAAGTACTGTACGGTACTATGTTTATACATTATAGCTCCATACACAGTAACTACCGCTACAAGTCTTACATTTCTAAGTACCGTACGGTACTATGTTTATACATTATAGCTCCATACACACTGCACAGTAACTACCGCTACAAGTCTTACATTTCTAAGTACTGTACGGTACTATGTTTATACATTATAGCTCCATACACAGTAACTACCGCTACAAGTCTTACATTTCTAAGTACCGTACGGTACTATGTTAATACATTATAGCTCCATACACAGTAACTACCGCTACAAGTCTTACATTTCTAAGTACTGTACGGTACTATGTTTATACATTATAGCTCCATACACAGTAACTACCACTACAAGTCTTACATTTCTAAGTACGGTACGGTACTATGTTTATACATTATAGCTCCACACACAGTAACTACTACTACAAGTCTTACATTTCTAAGTACTGTACGGTACTATGTTTATACATTATAGCTCCATACACAGTAACTACCACTACAAGTCTTACATTTCTAAGTATGGTACGGTCTATGTTTATACATTATAGCTCCATACACAGTAACTACCGCTACAAGTCTTACATTTCTAAGTAGTACAAAGGAGTACAAAGGAAATCAAGCAACAACAGATCTAGTGACCCTTCTAGGTTGCTTGTCCTCCAAAACACTGAGGATCAAGTGTCCAAACAGTGGTTTAAAGTGGGTAAGGGAACATGGGAAAGGGAATTACTGCCCTGGAACTAATGTCCATGGACGCGGGTTTGATGAGAGATATTTGTCTAGGCGGAGTTTAAATGAATCAACGGTGATGCAGTCTATAACGTTTCGGGGAAGCCCATTCCACAAGTTGACAACTCGATTGAAGAAAAAATTCTTAGATTCGTGCGAGTTAAAAGATTTACCAATAATTTTGCAACCGTTTCCCCGCGTGTAATTAGATTGGTCGATAGTGAAGTACTTACTACAGTTCATATTGTCGATGCCTTTGATGATTTTGAACACTTGAATTAAGTCACCTCTTAATCTGCGCTGAGTTAAAGGAAATAGATTTAATTCTCTAAGACGCTCTTCGTATGGTTTGTTCTTTAGGCTAGGTATCATTTTGGTAACTCTACGTTGAACTCGTTCTAGCTTGTTTATATCTTTTTGGTAATAAGGGCACCAGGATTGAATGCAGTATTCCAGAAGAGGGCGGACTAAGGAATTGTAAAGGGTTAGGATAACTTCTTTGGATTTATGCTCAAATGACCTGCCTATAAAGCCAATTATTTTGTTTGCCTTCTTAACAACTTCTGAACATTGTTGACTCGGTTTTAGGTTACTCTATATTGTTACTCCCAGATCGGTTTCTCTGTTTACATTCTTAAGCTGAGTGCCATTCATCAAATAGTTTGCTTTCTCATTTAGGTATCCGACATGTAATATATTTATCCGCATTGAAACTCATTTGCCAAATTTGGGCCCAACATGACAATTTATCTAGATTGTGTTGCATATCGTCAACTTGTTCTTTTGAGATTGTACAGGTGAGACCCTCATCTATGTCGTTGATGTAAATTAGAAAGAGAATTGGTCCTAGTACCGATCCCTGGGGTACCCCGCTACTTACATTGGTCCATTTAGATGCCTTACCGTTTATGACTACCCTTTGCTTTCTGTTGCTGAGCCAATTTTCTATCCATTTCAACACACCGTCTTGTATTCCATGCGCTTTTAGTTTTAGCAGTAAACGTTTGTGGGGAACTTTGTCAAAGGCCTTTTTGAAAATCAAGGTATATAATATCTACAGCTTTACTCTCATCGTAGAGGTTGAGGATATCGTGGAAGAAGTCTAAGAGGTTTGTTAAACAGGAACGTTTTTTACGAAAGCCGTGTTGAGTATCTTTAAGTATGTTATTTTCCTCTAAGTGATTTACGAGTCTGTCTCGTATGACCGTTTCTAGCATTTTACATACAACTGAGGTTAAGCTAATTGGACGATAGTTACTGGGTAGGGATTTGCTGCCTTTTTTGAATATCGGTGTTACGTTGGCTAGCTTCCACTGATCAGGCATAGTTCCAGACTGCAAGGATTTATTGAATAGTAATGTCAGTGGTTTGGAGAGCTCATCCTTAGCTTCCTTTAGAACTCTAGGCGAGATTGTATCAGGTCCTGGCGTTTTATTTACCTTGAGTTTATCTAAACAATTCAATACTTCTCTCTCTGTAACGGTGATATTGCTTAGAACATCTGAATTATCAATATGAATCGGCGATGGTGTAGGGATATCACTGAGGTCTTCTGTTGTAAAAACTGATGCAAAGAAGGTATTGAGGGCATTACTCATTTGTACTTCGTCTTTGGTGTATTCTCCATTTTCATCGACTAACGACTAACGGTCCAACAGTTGAAGTAACTACTTTTTTCTTTCTGATATAACTATAGAATTCTTTCGGGTTTGTTTTACTTTGATTCGCAATATGTAACTCTAAAGTCTTTTTACTCTGCTTAATTAACTTTTTGGCTTTGCGTCGTAGCTCTACAAATTTCACCCGTTTTTCGTCATTTTGTGAGGATTTTAATCTATCATTAGCAAATTGTTTAGCAAGCAGGCAGTTTGAAATATCTTTATTCCACCATTTGGGCTTATTATTATGGCCTGGATGCCGTATTTTCGATGGTATGAAGTCTTGCACTGCTTTTAGGTAAGTGGTTTCGAATAACTTCCAAGATGTATTTATGTCGTTATTGTTAATTAAAAAGCTCCAGTCAGTTTCTTTAAACATAGCTCTAAGTTTATGGAAGTTTGCTTTCTTGAAATTAGGGACTTTTTCGATGCTACTATTTGGTTCGTTACTAGTAAAGTTTAAAGTGAAAGTTATCGTACGATGGTCGCTGTTACTGAATTCATCACCAACATTCAAATTCTCTATCAATTCTTCTTTTGTTGCAAGTACAATGTCAAGAACGTTATTACCACGGGTCAGCGTTCGAACAAATTGATAAAGCGAACTCTCTTGCAAGTTCGTATACAAGTCATGTCCGGAGTGTGAAGTAAGAGTATCGCCCAACTTGGTCACAGGTAAATTAAAGTCGCCAAAAATTACAGTATCTTGTGAGTTACTTACATCTGCAATTTGTTCGTAAATTTCTCGGTCAGTTTGCACTGGTTGAGCTGGAGGTCTGTATATTAACGCAAGTATTATTTTTGTACCTTTATTATTCTTTATTAGCACAAAAGATGTGTCGACGTTCACAATTTGAGGTTTTGACACGAGGGTCGGGTTAAGACTTTCTTTGATATCAAATAAAACGCCACCTCCATTTTTATTTATTCGGCTGTTCTCAAACATTACATAACCGGGAAGTGAATACTCTGCTAAAAAGTCTCTATCTTCTGTATTGAGCCAAGATTCTGTTATGCCAATCACATCATAATTTTCTGTAAACACTAGTTCCTCTAAATCTGAAAATTTATTGCGTATGCTACGAGCGATTGCATAGAAAACCTTTAAAGTTGCGGTTTTAGAACTCACAGAACGTTCATTCATCGAATTTTTGGTTCTGGTCGGATCTACATTTACATTCATGGCTGTCCTCGGTCCTCGGTCGTTATCCCTGTCGGTTTTGAATTTGGGTCGTGTTGGTGGAGCTTTATCCTGTACTGTACGGTACTATGTTTATACATTATAGCTCCATACACAGTAACTACTACTACAAGTCTTACATTTCTAAGTACTGTACGGTACTATGTTTATACATTATAGCTCCATACACACTGCACAGTAACTACCCCTACAAGTCTTACATTTCTAAGTACTATACGGTACTATGTTTATACATTATAGCTCCATACACAGTAACTACCGCTACAAGTCTTACATTTCTAAGTACTGTACGGTACTATGTTTATACATTATAGCTCCATACACAGTAACTACCGCTACAAGTCTTACATTTTTAAGTACTGTACTGTACTATGTTTATACATTATAGCTCCATACACAGTAACTACCGCTACAAGTCTTACATTTCTAAGTACTGTACGGTACTATGTTTATACATTATAGCTCCATACACAGTAACTACCGCTACAAGTCTTACATTTCTAAGTACTATACGGTACTATGTTTATACATTATAGCTCCATACACAGTAACTACCACTACAAGTCTTACATTTCTAAGTACTGTACGGTACCGGTACTATGTTTATACATTATAGCTCCATACACAGTAACTACCGCTACAAGTCTTACATTTCTAAGTACTGTACGGTACTATGTTTATACATTATAGCTCCATACACAGTAACTACCACTACATGTCTTACATTTCTAAGTACTGTACGGTACTATGTTTATACATTATAGCTCCATACACAGTAACTACCACTACAAGTATTACATTTCTAAGTACTGTACGGTACTATGTTTATACATTATAGCTCCATACACAGTAACTACCGCTACAAGTCTTACATTTCTAAGTACCGTACGGTACTATGTTTATATATAATAGCTCCATACACAGTAACTACGGCTGCAAGTCCTACATTTCTAAGTACCGTACGGTACACCCGGATACCACAGAAACTAGCCCAGGTGGGTGGGCTATGAGCCGGAGATTTGTAGTGGATCCTTTCTGGACGGCAGCCCACTCTATCACGGGGTCACACACATACACGAACACACGTTTCGAACCAAAGAGGCTTCGCTCTCAGCGTGTCATGCATGAATTATATTGTTCTTTTAATGTTACGCAATCCATAATAGTATTAATGACAATATGTATTTGTTTATTGAATTGTATTTCCTCCAATATTTGCATTCAACAGGGGCACGAATGTATATCTCCATGTTTTATTAAATTAAGAATCAAACGAGACAATTCCGAAATAGCCTACACAGCTATTGTATATAGGTTTTCGGCTGTGTGTGTGTGATTGTTTTACTTCATATATTTTCCCAATTACATACTGTATAATAATTTATCAATTTAATTATAATACATGAATTTTCTACAAAATATAACAATCTAACCCTTTCTTATATGTGTATTTGAGCAACGTGGCCTATGTGGATGATTATGTATATACTGGTAGCTAATTTAGTTGTATTTCTATAAGTCGAATCGGTTTTGATAATCTTGTTAAAATACCTGTACCGGTATATGTTTATTGCTATTAAAATAAAATTACAATAAATATTTATTGCACTTCAAATATCTATTGTAATTTTATTTGTTTATGTTGCAGGGTATGTAAATTTACAATACATACTTTTTTCTATTCACTTACCTCAAATGTGTTTGAGAAATTTGTAATTATTGTTCTACACATTAATATATATGATAACAATGTACCGTTATATCATCTCATTTAACAAACACTCATGCATACAATATGATGTCAATTCTATGTTTGCAGATTAATAAATATAACCAGTATATACCCGGTATTAAATATATTTGTGTACCGGTATGTGTCTGAATAATAAAACACACACACATACATAATAATCATATGGATATATTACACGGATGAAGGGGTATTCCTATACAAATAAGGAATGTTAGTGATGGAAACGATGCTTCCAGTCACGAGTGGGTGAGCTGTCAGTGACGGTAAATGGTAAATAATATCCATAGAACAGAAGAACTACCGGTACCAGTACTGAAGATGAAGATAGATTTTACATCAATCAATCAGTGACATTCCATTTAGAAAATATACTATGTATTAAACACTAGGCCCTATACATTATATTTTGCAATGTTTACAATAACCACAGTAGATTACCGGTAATATATAGATACGTATTTAAATCTTCTCTCATAAATATAGACTACAGATGACTTATAATGCACACACACACACAAACATACACGCCGAAAACCAGTGTATTCATTGGGTGGTTGGTAGTGTTTCGTCTTAATTTCTGAGAATCCATGAGGCAATATTTTTGTGTCCGTGTTAGTTTAGTAAAATTTACCAGAACGTCCCCGACTTCCCAAAGTAACTAATTCCTTGAACGTCAGTGCGTTGTTATGTGTGCGATTAGTTTGCTTGGGAAACAGATTAACTTGCTCATGTAGTAATGTACACCCTATGTGGTGGATTGTGTTCTTTTATTTATAAATCATTATTTTACTTAAGCGTTGTTTCCACATAGCGATTTTGATTAGTTATTTTGTCTTTTTACTGTGTTCGTATACGTTTTGGTTTGTTTATTTTGCAAGTTTGATTATAACATAGATATATGGAAGGATTAAAAAATGCAAATATATAATATATTCTATCAATAATTGATAGCGTTGCATAATAAGAGCATGATAATTATCATTTAGGAATGACAGTCGTCAGTATTGGTTCGAAACGTACCGTACGTACACGTACACTCGAGGGCAACAATGTTTACACTAACGCTCTAAACATTCTGGAAGTGGGTCGAAATCTTGTGATAATACCTCACAGACGTATGTTTCATCAGATTCATTCCGTTCACACAATATTTCATACAGCTCACCAGTGTAAAGATGTTTATTCCTCGAGTGTACAGTCTGGGACTAATGTCGTGGTATGGATCTTCAGCCATCCATTAGTGCCCCCTGACGGCGGTATTCGAAGCAATCCGAGATATGGTATTTTTGGCTCTCCATAGATGGCTCTGTTCGACACATCCAAGTAACGCCAAAAGTAAGCGAACAACTTCATGTTTATTGGTGGATTACGACCATGCCAACTAGAACACACACACACATACACTACTTCATTATTTGAATGTATGGAATATAAATGCTAAAAGGAAGCACAAATGGACTGGGTATCCATAACAGATGTAACAGGCACACATTTCAGAGTTAGAAGTGATGTGTGTCATTTTCCTTAATAGGTAATAATATATAGGTAGATATTCCTATATATATAATTATATATTAGTTTATTCATGCTAATAATATAACCAATAATGGGTGTTTATAGTATAGGTCGTTAAATGTCAGTATTGCTAGCGCCAATAATATAAATATAACATTGAGATTAGGATACTAACAATGCAACACAAATAATGTAACTGAATATGGTATGGTTCATAGGAATGACAACATGGTGTAACATAACATTAATTAGAATACAAAATATATGATACTAATACATAGTCGAGGAACAATAGAAGGAAACAAATAAAAGATTAATAAGAATATTAAAATACAGTATATACTGTATTAAAGCATTATTGCGATATATAAGTCCACCATTCCATACAGTGAATTGTGTTAGAGATCCCTCCGCCCAACCTTGGTCTGTATCACACCATCCTTCGGTCATCCCGACGACGTTTTTTATTATTAACCCTCCCGCATTCGGTAACTTAACCCTCCCGCATTTTTAGAACGCGATCGCGTCCTAACGCCACCCCTCGAAGAGTGCTCGTATGACGCAATCGCGTCATAATGCCACCTGTAAGTTAGAAATATTCGCCAAAAATAAGTTTATGACTCGATTTTGACGCAATTTGGACTGGTAAGTTAGGCATTAGTAAGTTACCAAAGAAAGTATCTAGCAACCCCATAGCATCCCTCTCTGAGGAGCCCGGGCCTTTGTTAAGTCAGTAGTTTCCCGGCCCCCAGACTGTGAGGCAGGGTCCCGGCCCTTTAAATTCTGGGCTCCCTCCATCTGGCCCACCATGCCTAACTATAGGCAGGCAATTATGGATTATTTCATCTACACAGTGAAAGTGTTTAGTGAATAATTCGAACTATATATGTATATAAGATGTTACTTGTGACTTTTGGTGACTGAGGGGAGTGAATCTTGGTTAACCCCTTGAGTATTGATGCAGTTTTGCCTAGGTATCATTGATGACTTTACACTATTTTTTGCTTGAAGGACAAATAATATATTTATCAATAAATACTGCCTACGAAATAAATACATTATAATCACGAAGATGTCACAGGAATGCTTACAGGAAGTATGGTAAGTACTCTATGGAATTTTAGTTATATTACAGTATATACGGTACGGTACCGGTATTATATATATATATATATTATATATAGCCTATATACAGTATATAACAGCCCCAAGGTCCCGAGCAATCCCAAGGCCCATAATCGAGTATTTATATTATTATTATATTTTGTATTTTATTTAAATATTTATTTATTTGATTTATTATTGTTTTTATTTATTTTATTTTATTTTATTTATTTCATTTTATTTATGTTTATTTTATTTATTTTATATATATATACTGTATAATTATACCGTATATATTTGTTTTTTTATTCCTGTTCCCCAGGGTGTCTAGCGGATCAGCCCCAAGGTCCCGAGCAAGCCCAAGGCCCATAATCGAGTATTTATATTATTTTTATATTTTTTATTTTATTTATTTTATATATTATATATATAATTATGTATATATATATATATATATTTTTTTTTTTGTATTCCTCTTCCCCAGGGTATCTAGCGGATCAGCCCCAAGGTCCCGAGCAAGCCCAAGGCCCATAATCGAGTATTTATATTATTATTATATTTTTTATTTTATTTATTTTATTTATATATATATATATATATATATATATACCCGTTATATATATTTTTTTTTTCTTTTTTTTCCCTCTTCCCCAGGGTGTCTAGCGGATCAGCCCCAAGGTCCCGAGCAAGCCCAAGGCCCATAATCGAGTATTTATATTATTATTGCATTTTTATTTTATTTATATATTTATTTATTTGATTTTATTTATTTATTATATTTTTATTTCATTTATTTTATATATATATATATATATATATATATATATATATATATATATATATATATATATATATATATATATATATATATATATATATATATACAGTATATATATATATATATATATATATATATATATATATATATATATACTGTATATATATATATATACTGTAGCCTATATATATATATTTTATTTTATTTTTTTTATTCCTGTGCCCAGGGTATCTAGCGGATCAGCCACAAGGTCCCGAGGAAGCCCAAGGCCCATAATCGAGTATTTATATTATTATTATGTTTTTATTTTATTTATATATTTATTTATTTTATTTATTACTGTTGTTATTTATTTTATTTATTTTATATATATACTGTACAGTATACCACATAAATATATATATATATATTTATGACACCTTGTATGTATACTGTATATATATTTATACATATATATATATATATATATATATATATATATATATATATATATATATATATATATATATATACAGTATATATAGATACCCACACACACATACACATATTTTTGTTACCATTCATTATATTTTGTTTGACACCTTGTATATATATATATACCGGTATATATATATATATATATATTAATATATTTATATAAGTGTTGTACATTGTGGCAAAGATATACAACTGTATAAACATTCTCATATATTTACATAACAATAACAATGCATGGAAACAATTGCGCATAGCTCGCGAACCAATTATGCTATATTATTTTGGTTTTCACCATTAGAAAGAGCATAATTTTCCGATGACGGTGATATAAACAGTTATATACGTATCCGAGCAAATAAACCAACGCCGAGGTGGGGAACAGCTCGGAACCCGGCTAGCATCGGCGGAACAGAGACGGGTGAAGCGTAAATATTCGCATTTTGGCTCTTCATTTCAAATGTTCATAGCGCAAAAAGTATTTGTCGTAGGAACTTCTAGTTTGTTTTATACTCATCAGCATTATTTGCCGTATTCATACAGCCTAAATTTAAAATCATACACTTCGTAGCAACGAAATAAATCGAAAATATTATAAACCATATCAATCAAAATCATAGGGTTTTTTTTCGGTCACTGCTTGAGAACTATTGAAGATAAACAATTTCTGTTTTCAGATTTGGAAAGAGGAGAAAAAATACTATTATTTGAGCAAAACAAAAAATATGGTCATCACTCACAATTTAGAGATAAGACGGTGTGAAGACAATTGCATGGAAATAATTGTATTCCGGACTCATTTACACTTTCATATTTTGATTTATTTACATTTTTTTATTTTTTATTATGTGCTATAAATATTCCTCTTTCCATTGACATATGATACATCACAATAAACAGCATTCTGGTGGATGAAAATACAGAAAAACACAAGGCTTCGAAAACTCGCCCAGCCTGACATTTCATGGCAAATTAGAGAAGGCCTTACCATAAGTTACATATTTAACCCTTTCACGCATTTATGACGCAGAGGTTGCCAGATTAGCACTAAGAAATGGAGTTCTCTCACTCTTATAATTACCTCTCCAAAATTAGTTTTCTGCCCACAGCTAACTCAAAGACAACTGCAGAGGTTGAAGTAACTAAACTAAAGGTTTCTAAATACCTCTGATGGTAACAAAGGCTTTAAAGTATCCCCAATAAGCTCAAAATCGCGTCATATGTCGGAGAGGGTTAAATGAATACCACTACAAACGTTAATATGTTTCACCATTTCATATCTCCTTCAACAGAGTTTGATCGTAGTGTAATAAATAAAATCCAGATGTTATTCCCATACCGTATAATTATATCTCATATCTTTATGGAGGAGAGTGAAAACTTATGAAACGCTCCGAAGCAAGGAGAAAATAACTATAGCTCATTTAGTACTTTAGGGCGTAGGGAGATAACGTAAACATCCAATGATTCATAGGTCAAACTAGGTTTTATTAAACCCTTTTCTTCCATGGATACTTTCTAATGATGCATAATAACAGATAATAGCTAAAATATGGCATGACATGATTTAGGGATTACCGAAAAGTTTAAACAGCTTCCCGGACGGTAATAATGTAGGTAAATAATTTGTATGCGTAAAATTAAAACAAAACTAGTTGTGTCAATTGTATATACTATACAGCATACCTCTAATTGTGTAGATATTTGGTAATCATCGGGCCTCGTCAGTATTTGACAATATTGAATAACTGTTCATAGTAACTATGTTATGCAAAGTTTCATAACCCATCTCCTCCACATTAAATCCAGTGCCCTCGAGAACTCCTTGACACAATTATTTGTGTTAGGTGTTCTAGTTATGTCTTTGCTTAGCAGATCAAGCGTCCTTTCTTTACCAGTTAATACATCCGAATGATAGTAGGCTGTATTTTCTACCATGTTAAGATTATTGGCTTACATAATATGTTTTTTATTTGCATACCTTTGTTTTTAACTTTCCGATTATATGAAATCAAAAATATCTTTCCACTAAACAGGCAACTTACCCAGTTCATTACCCATTACAAAATGTGTCCCTATTATTTTTATCCTGTTGTAGTATGCTGCCTAATAATGCACATCTTGTTACACGAGAGGAATCTTCTTAATCTCAAGATGTAAAGACTACCCGCAAAATCCTACAAGCCTCCCTCCCACTATACCTCCCTCTCTTCACCTCCCACTACCCCCTCCCTCCATCCACCTCTCACTACCCCCTCCGTCCCTCCACCTCTCACTACACCCTCCTTCCCTCCACCTCTCACTACCCCCTCCCTCTCTCCACTTACAACTACCACTCCCTCCCTCCACCTCCTACTACCCCCTCCCTTCCTCCACCTCCCACTATCCCTCCCTCCCTCCACCTCCCACTACCCCTCTCTCCCTCTCCCCTGACTCTCTCTCTCTCTCTCTCTCTCTCTCTCTGTCATCGTGAAATCACTGTGCGAGATATACGAGTTTCAGAAGAGATACAATGCAGTGAATGTTTAAATGGCGAATTATACTCACCTGATGTAAAACGATCGTTCATAATTTATATGGACGCGACAAGTTTTGACTCACAACCGCTCTTCACAGTCCTTCACAACTGAATAGATCTCCAAATAGAGTCAAAACTTGGCGTGTCCTTGTAAATAACAACTAGGAGCAGTCTAACACAAGATGTTGGACTGTGACTGGAACCTGGTAACAAGGGCAAAGCATGGGGCCATCCCCCGATATAAAAAAGCCACGTATGAGCGTAGTGTGGCCGAGTCTCAGGCGAGCCAAGGCAAACTCCTACCTTCTATTATCATGGAAAGAACACTGCCAGGGAACTATGTTTAGTGAAGTGTAGATTGTTATTTGTCATGAACGTCCAATCTGCTTGCCACCACTGACGGAGGAATTGGGTAATGTTTGAGAAATAATAATTTAGTGGGGAGATTGTAGGCGCCAATCGATCAGGGCTAGACCCAGGTGAGGCTATAGGCATGTGATAAAGAGTAGCTGGAACTCCTGTTTCATTTGTTTGGCCTCTCTTACTGATTTTCTTTGTGCATCATTTACACATAGCAATCCAGCTAGCTCTCACAAACACCTCCTCCTCCTATCCACTTCACTACACTAAACATGCACAGCACACGTCATTCTTCCACACCAAAATTGAACGAAAGGATGAATTTTAGCCCAGCCTTGGAGTCTCCAGGGGGGGGGGGGGGGGACCATAAATGCCCCCACACACACCCGACCTTCCCCTGACGACCCCACAAAATTACCTGGACATCGGCCTGTTACTCTCTTTCTACTAACTTCTGCAACATTCGCGGACTTTCCTCTAAGTTTCACTCTGTTGAACACCATCTCTCCTCCTACAAACCTGATCTTCTTTTCCTCACCGAAACTCAGGTGTCTGCAGCAACTTCCAGCAGTCCCTTCTCTGTATCCTCCTACTTTCTCTATCCTAGTTTCAAGGCCAAAAGCGGATGTTGTGCATATGTGCACAACAAACTCACTTGCTCTCCTGTTCCGATTTCGACTCCTCTGTATTTTCAACTTTATGGCTCAAACTTTCCTGTCATTCTCTTACTAAATATGTCTGTGCTGTCTATCTTTCCCCTAAATCTATCGACTTTCCCAAATTCTTTGACTATCCAAACTCTACAGTGGAACACATTCTATCCATTTCTCCTTTCTCAGAAATCTCCATCTTAGGAGATTTCAACGTTCACCACCGCCAATGCGTCACCTCTCACACTACTGACCAACCTGGTAATCAAGCCTACGTCTTTTCTATCCTAAATGACCTAGAGCAGTAAGTTCAGCAACCCACTCGTATCCCGGATCGCCTCGGAGATCGGCCCAACATTCTTCAGTTGTTTCTAACTTTTAACCCTTCTTCCTATATTGTCGATCTTTTCTCTCCTTTGGGCTCCTCCGACCATAAACTTATCTCTGTCACTTGTCCTATCTGTCCAGTACGGCCAGCCGATCCTCCTAGCCGGCGGCGCTTGTGGCACTTTGGAGCTACCGACTGGGAGGCTCTCCGGCAGTACTTCTTTGATTTTCCATGGAATGATTTCTGCTTCCGTGGCCGGGGACCCTCGTAGAGTGCTGAACGCATTACCGAGGTAATCCTATCGGGCATGGAGGCATACATTCCATTTTCTTTCTCTCAGACTAATGCAAAACAATCTTGGTTTACTCACGCCTGTTCTACTGTTATCCGCAATAAGGAGGAAGCATTCAAACGGTACCGATGCCTTAAAACTCAAGAATCTCATTCTTCCTATGTTTCTGCCCGGAATCAAGCCAAATCTGTTCTTCGACTTGCCAAACACTCTTTCATCAATAATAAATGCACTGAACTATCCAACTATCGAGCTCTTCCCAAGCTTTCTGGCATCTTGCCAAAAACCTCTCCAACAATTTCTCTTCCTCGTCTTTCCCTCCCCTTTTCCACTTTGATGGCACAACCATCACTTCTTCCTCTGACAAAGCTAAACTCTTCACTCAAACTTTTGCTAGAAACTCCACCCTCCTCTCTCCTACTTATGCCTAATATCCTAATCTCTTCTAAAGATGTACTTTCTACCCTCTCTGGGCTTAATACTAAGAAGGCATACGGTCCGGACAGTGTTCCTCCTGTTGTACTCAAAAACTGTGCTTCCGTGCTGACTCCCTGCCTAGGCAAACTCTTTCGTCTCTGTCTATTAGAGGCCTCTAACATCTTCCCTTCATGCTGGAAGCTTGCTCTCATTCAACCTGTCTCAAAGAAGGGTGACCGCTCTCAACCCTCCAACTATCGTCCAATTGCTCTCATCTCTTGTATCTCTCAAGTTTTTGAAACTATTCTTGCTTCCAAATTTCTTAAGCATTTCTCTTCTCATAATCTGCTCTCAGATCGCCAGTATGGCTTCCTTAACCCGTACAGCCCCAGCGACGCGCCTGACGCGTCGGCGATGTATGTAACGCACAGCCCCAGAGACGCGCCTGGTGCGTCACCCTAATTGCGCCGACCGTAACCTCAGGTGTAGCCACTCAAGAGGGCTCAGATTTGTATGGGAACTGTGTACGTATCCCACGCAACCGTGCCGATGGTTGAAAACTCTCAAAGTCCACGTGCGTGCGCGCGAGCGCGCAATAACCTGTTTTTTTGGGATAATTGCCTTCAATTTTTTACTCTTATAAAATCCGTTTTCGGGGGCTCTGTAGGACCATTTTTTAAGCTTTTTGAGCGGTTTTTCGTGGTTTTTCCTTCATTCCTAACCCATTCGCTATTGTTTCTGGAATAAAACAATTTTTTGAAAACCGGCCGGGTTCTGGTGCGCAAACATTACAAAACTAGCCGGGGCTCCACGGGTTAAGGGTCGCTCTACTGTCTTTCATATTTTACTAACTCTTGGTCATCCTCCTTTCGGGACATCGGTGAGACTTTTTCTATTGCACTAGACATATCGAAAGCCTTTGATACAGTCTGGCTCAAATCTTTAATTTCTAAACTACCCTCCTTCGGTTTCTATCCCTCCAACTGTCCCTTTGTCTCTAATTTCCTTTCTGGCCGTTCCATAGCTGCGGTTGTGGACGGCCATCGCTCACTTCCTCACCCTATCAACTCCGGTGTTCCTCAGGGCTCTGTCCTATCTCCTATTTTCATTTTAATTTTCAAAAATGATCTTCTCAACTGTACCTCAAGTCCCATCCATTCATAAGCAGATGACTCAACCTTACACTACTCAATTAGTTTTCCAGAACGCCCCAGCCAGTAATCCCTCAAAGACAAACGTAATGAAGCCATGGAACACTTAAATTCTGATCTAACTACTATTTCCAATTGGGGCAAAGAAAACCTTGTTACCTTCAATGCTTTCAAAAACCAATTTCTCCATCTATCTACCCATCCGGAACTCCCAGCGGACTATCCCTTATTCTTCAACAATACAAAAATCAATCCTTCATCTTCTCTCAATATTCTTTGTGTCTCTTTTTCTTCTGCTCTCATTTGGAAGGACCATATTACCAATCTTACTAAGGCAGCCTCCCAGAAGCTGGGTGTGCTCAACCGCCTCAGGGGGTTCTTTACCCCTGCACAGCTTCTTGCTCTGTACAGGGGCACAGTGTGTCCTTGTATTGAGTATTGTTCACATGTGTGGGGAGGTTCCTCTCACACCGCTCTCCTAGACAAAGTAGAAAGAAAGGCCTTTCATATCATTAACTCCCATCCACTCACCAACTCTCTGCAATCTCTCTCTCTCTGCCGCAATGTTGCATCTCTCTCGCTATTCTATCGCTATTATAATAATCAGTGTTCCTCAGAGCTTTCCCATTGTATACCACCTCCTCTACGTAGGGCATGTGGTACCCATCTTGCAACACAATCCCACCCTATTCTGTACAACTCTCCAACCCAAGAATGAAACGTTACTCTCAAACTTTCTTCTATTCAACAGCTGAGCTCTGGAACTCTCTCTCCCAGAATCAGTCTTTCCCTCCTCCTATGACTTAAATTGCTTCAAACTATATGTGTCCAAGCATTTTGGCTCCAACGTCCCTTGATTTTGGCCCTGTCACTCATTCAACTATGGGGGAGGCACTCGCTACAGGCTGTTCTGCCTTTTGCCTCCCTCACTCACATAAAAAAAAAAAACAGGAATAGGTAACGGCATGATCAAGTTGAGTAGATTTCTTACGCAAAAAGTCAAAGTATTGCCACTATTCACTAGGTATATTATATTTCTAAACATTGGTGTAAACTAACTGTATATATAATTCCTACATGATATATGACTAAATTGTAATAGGCTATAGATTTGTGTTACATTCATTTACAAAGTGTTGTAAACTATTCACTACACTAAACAAGCACACCACACTTCTTTCTGTCACAAAAAAAAGTATTCGTCTCTACCAGCTGAGTCTGGCTCGGTAGTTTGTTGATTTGTTCATCCCCACTTGGGTTCACTCGGTTTTTCGTCCCTACCTACTTTCAACTCTGGGGGAGGCACTTGTCACAGGCAGCTCTGCTTTTTGTCTCCCTCAACCATATAGAAAAAAACAAATACTGTACCCACTATATACCATTTCCCTAGTAAGCTACAGTACTCGGTGTGCCTTATCTACAGTGCTATGTTTGACCATTATTAAATATGTAATCATTAATATCCGGAACAGCGTCTTAATACAGTATTCTAATTTCTTTTAATGATATTCCTATGCAAGAGTAAATCTCGCATCACTCAATTATACATATATTATAGTTGTAGAGCATATAATATTCCTTGCATTCTGATAATGAAGTAGTGTGTGTGTGCGTGTGTTCTAGTTGGCATGATCGTAATCCACCAATAAACAGGAAGTTTCTCGCTTACTTTTGGCGCTACCTGGTCGTGTTAACAGAGCCATCTGTGGAAAGCCAAAAACACCAAATCTCGGATTGCTTCGAATACCGTCGTCAGAGGGCACTAATGGATGGCTGAAGATCCATACCACGACATTAGTCCCAGACTGTACTTATGTACGTGTGTGTGTGTGTGTATGTGTGTGTGTGGCGCTATGATAGTTAGAGTTAGCTGCCGTCCAGAAAGGATCCACAGTATATCTCCGGCTCATACTCACCATAGTCCATGCATATGAACTATGCCTGATCAGTGGAAGCTAGCCAACGTAACACCGATATTCAAAAAAGGCAGCAAATCCCTACCCAGTAATTATCGTCCAATTAGCTTAACCTCAGTTGTATGTAAAATGCTAGAAACACTCATAAGAGACAGACTCGTAAATCACTTAGAGGAAAATAACATACTTAAAGATACTCAACACGGCTTTCGTAAGAAACATTCCTGTTTAACAAACCTCTTAGACTTCTTCCACGATACCCTCAACCTCTACGGTGAGAGTAAAGCTGTAGATATTATATACCTTGATTTTCAAAAGGCCTTTGACAAAGTTCCCCACAAACGTTTACTGCTAAAACTAAAAGCGCATGGAATACAAGACGGTGTGTTGAAATGGATAGAAAATTGGCTCAGCGACAGAAAGCAAAGAGTACCGGTAGTCATAAACGGTAAGGCATCTAAATGGACCAATGTAAGTAGCGGGGTACCCCAGGGATCGGTACTAGGACCAATTCTCTTTCTAATTTACATCAACGATGAGGGCTCACCTGTACAATCTCAAAATTTGCTGACGATACAAAAATTGCAAATAGCGTACTCTCAAAAGAACAAGTTGACGATATGCAACACAATCTAGATAAGTTGTCATGTTGGGCTCAAATTTGGCAAATGAGTTTCAATGCGGATAAATGTAAAGTACTACATATCGGATACCAAAATGAGAAAGCAAACTATTTGATGAATGGCACTCAGCTTAAGAATGTAAACAGAGAAACCGATCTGGGAGTAACATTATCGAGTAACCTAAAACCGAGTCAACAATGTTCAGAAGTTGTTAAGAAGGTAAAGAAAATAATTGGCTTTATAAGCAGGTCATTTGAGCATTAATCCAAAGACATTATCCTAACCCTTTACAATTCCTTAGTCCGCCCTCTTCTGGAATGCTGCGTTCAATCCTGGTGCCCTTATTATCAAAAAGATATAGACAAGCTAGAACGAGTTCAACGTAGAGTTACCAAAATAATACCTAGCCTAAAGAACAAACCATAAGAGGAGCGTCTTAGAGAATTAAATCTATTTCCTGTAACCCAGCGCAGATTAAGAGGCGACTTAATTCAAGTGTTCAAAATCATCAAAGGCATCGACAATATGAACTGTAGTAAGTAAAATGGAGGGAGAGTAAGAAACTGTTCTGGAAAGAAGTCAAGAAAGTTAGGGAAGGTAGCAAGGGAAACAGTAAGGGTGTGAAAGATAAGAATGGGAGAATGCTAGCCGAGAAGCAAGAGAGAGTCGAAAGATGGAAGGAGTACTTCAATGAGTTGCTAAATGTAAGGAATGAAGAGCCAGCAAACATAGCTGGATATGGTATGGGAGGGAGAAGAAGAGAAGTAGTGGAGGAGGAGGTGGGGATCAGGTCAGAAGTGTGGGAAGCCATGAAAAGAGTGAAGTTGGGGAAAGCACCAGGAACAGATGGAGTGTGTGGGGAAATGTTGAGGTGTGGTGGTGAGATGGTGATCGAATGGGTGTGGAAGATGTGCGGGCTAGCATGGGAGAAGGGGAGTGCACCCGATGACTGGAAGACTGGCATAGTAGTCCCCCTATATAAGAGCAAAGGGGAAAGAGGAGTGTGTGGTAACCGCCGAGGAATGTGTCTTCTGAGCGTAGTAGGGAAGGTGTACAGTGGGGTGGTGATTGAGAGAGTGAAAGTGGGAATGGAGAGGTGGATAGGCGACGAGCAGGGAGGTTTTAGGAAGGGAAGAGGATGTGTAGTCAGATTTTTGCCCTGAATTGTGTTGTGGAGAAATATCTGGAGAAGAAACAAAACGTGTATGTTGCCTTTATGGACTTGGAGAAGGCCTATGACAGAGTGGATAGAGAAGGTTTGTGGAAAGTACTTAGAATATACGGAGTAGATGGCAGGTTGCTGAAAGCAGTGAAGAGCATGTATGAGGGTGCAAAGGCGGCAGTACGTGTGGAGAGTGAGCAGAGCGAGTTCTTTGACCTGAATGTTGGTTTGAAACAGGGGTGTGTGATGTCCCCGTGGTTGTTTACTGTATATATGGATGGAGTCATGAAATAAATACTATCAATAGCAGTGGATGTTGGTGTATCGCTGAAAAGGGAGGGAATTGAGTGGAAGCTACCTATACTGCTGTTTGCGGATGATACAGTTCTGATGAGTGATAATGAATGGGAGTTGCAGGGTCTGGTAAATGAGTTTGGAACAGTCTGCGAAAAACGGAATTTGAAGGTAAATGCGGGAAATAGCAAGGTTATGGTCTTCGAAAGGGGTGAAGTCACAGAGTGTGAGGTGAAGCTGAACGGTCAGGCTATGGAGATCGTCAACTCTTTTAACCCTTGTTTAGCGGGCCCCGACTTAAGTCGGCCTAGAGAAGAAAGGACTATGTGGCGGGGACCGACTTAAAGCGGTGTGCAATTCTGAGCAATATTTGGCTCTGAGAGAGAGACGAGCGGTGGGTGGAGTGTATGTCGGCTCTGACCGTTCAGCATGGCTCTCGCACCAGCACTGGGCCCTACTCCACACACACCCACACTCACTGCCTCGCTACACAGGGAATTATGTAAGGAAATTACCGTATTTTAGCGATTTTGCCCTTCGGTTGCACGATCGTTGCAAGAGAACCCGTAATCGTAGAAGGATGGTTCTGGTGTCATTGGAAAGCTCAATTATCGCCCTATCATGGATACATACTTGTATTACGCTCTGGCTCTTGTTTATGCATGAAAAAGAGCACAGAAATAAGCTCGTTTAGGTTAAAACCACCCGCTTGGCAGGTAGTAGAAGTTACCGACCTAGCCGCTCGTGGAGTGTTAAGTATCTGGGCAGTGTGTTGAGTAAAGATGGGACTATGGATGAAGAAGTGCGGGAGAGGGTACAACAGGGGAAGAGGGTTGTAGGAACGCTGAAAGCAGTAACATGAAATAGGGTGGTCAGTATGGAAGTGAAGAAGTCCTTGCATGACAGTGTGGTAATCCCGACACTGACTTATGGAAGCCAAGCATGGACGTTGATTGAGAGACTCAGACCAAGAGTGAGAGCAGTGGAAATGAATTACTTAAGAAGTGCGTGCGGAGTTACATGGAGGGATAGACAGACTAATGAGGAAATAAGAAGGAGGTGTGGTGTGGAGGTAGATGTGCTGGAAAGTGTGAGAAGGAACAACTTGAGATGGTTCGGCCATATGGAACGTATGGAAAGCGAGAGAATGACTAATATAAGAGGGTGTATGAGAGCGAGGTGGAAGGATGGAGTGAGGAAGTATATGAACGAAGGCGGTGCTGGTTGGGGGAAGGGACGTCGACTGACTGGAGACAGAGGTGCATGGGGGCGGTTCGTTCGTGGCCACCCCTTCGGGGATCACGGCGTCAGGCAATAGATAGATAGTAAGTACTTCACTATCGACCAATCTAATTACACGCGGGGAAAGGGGTGCAAAATTATTGGTAAATCTTTTAACTCACACGAAGCTAAAAATGTCTTCTTCAATGGAGTTGTCAACTTATTGAATGGGCTTCCCCTAGATGTTGTAGACTGCAGCACCGTTGATTCATTTAAACTTCGCCTAGACAAATATCTCGCATCAAACCCGCGACTGACTGCCTGTGTAAATGAATAACTTTATTTTATCCTCCCCTCAGTTACAAACCCATCTGTCCCCTACTAACTTCCTAATTCTGCCACGGACATTAGTTCCAGGGCAGTAGTTCCCTTTCCAATGTTCCCTTACCCACTCTAAACCACTGTTTGGACACTTGATCCTCAGTGTTTTGGAGGACAAGCAGCCTATAAGGGTCACTAGATCTGTTGTTGCTTGATTTCCTTTGTATATGTATGTATGGACTATGATACTCACCTGGGCTAGTTTCTGTGGTATTCGGGTGTACTGTGTGTATATATAATAGCTCCATATACAGTAACTACCGCTTCAAGTCATACATTTATAGGTACCGGTACCGTACCGTACCGTACATGATAGCTATGTTTATACAAAGAAATACCTACAATAATATCACATAGCTAATATTATATTGTGTAGAATATACATATTGATATACAGTATTAACAGTTACGTTCAAAAGTTGATGTACAGTATGAACAGTTAAGTTCAAACGTTATTCATCTTAGTTAACACATACACTACATCATTTATAGGCCATCGTGCTAGTAGAAAGACTTTCATTCTGATGACTATTGCTGATAATTTCCCTAATATCAAATCTTAATAGAATTGAATAATACCATAGGGCCTATCTATCACTAAAGTTCACTTTCATAAGCATAATCCAAAACAGCATTATTTAAATATTGTTAATATTTGGTTTACTGGTATCCTGGTACCGGTATACTGGAATATCAAAACTATTTGCATTGTCGCTGTCAAAAATAATGGAACTAAAATTATTGTGTTGTGTCTCCATCACTAAGACTATCAGGAGGTTACGTTACAATTACAGAGAGCATAGTATACTTTTGAATCCTACACAGCAAGACCCACACAGCTTCAAACACCAACCATGCTCGCGGATGAAAGTGAGAGTAGTCAAGCAAGCAGTGGAGCAGGCAGGCAGACCGGCAGTAGGGTCGCACGCAGGCAAACAGAAAGGTCAAATCACTAGGCACCATATTCTGGCAACTTTCGATCGGCAACTTCATTCTACCAACATTTCGGGGTTCTTTTTTGAGCTCTTGACTAAAGGTATTATATCATAGTTGATAAATTCTTATATTACCCGAATTCAGAAACTGCCCGACTAAAGTTAGAAAGAATAGTTGCTGGAAAAATCGCTCGTGTGACAAATAATTAACCAACTTACTCCAGGCTTTAGGGTATAAAATTCATGCGCTTCAGCTGGGGATATTCGACCTCATGGCAGTCGATTTAAGAGGCGGCTCCTTGTCGTATGTTTACATTCTTTTGCCGCCAGTCTGGCCTTTAGAGTCGCATGGAGATAATCGGTCAGCTAGCTGGCTGCCTGCTCGAACTGCCCGGCATATACAGTTACTTGTATTTATTCGTGGACTTCCTAGGTTTTATATAATACAAATAGGCTATTGACAATGAAACTAAATAATGGGCGACTTGGCATTCATTGATTGGAAAGTATAATCTATATATATATATATATATATATATATATATATATATATATATATATATAAGCAATACTCTCTTGTTGAGAGAATCGGAGTCGGATGATCAAATTTAACACCGGCGCTGGTACGAACATATTTAGTTTGGTTATATTTCGGTTTAATCATAAACCATCTTCAGACCAAAAATTCTATAAAGCCCTTTATAAGTGGCTCGACTTATTTTATATATGTTAATATTCTAATTATTAACTGAATTTATGAAATCTAGAAGAAAATTGAAAACTAATACTGTAGTTATAAAAGTAACCTAATATCATATTAAAATTAGAAAAATGAAAGAAGCAAAAATTCAATGAGAGGAACACTAAAGGATTGAATACACAATAAGGGAAATATACTCAGATTTATGAAGACAAAATTAACAAATTAGAAATGGCTAAAGGGCGACGCAATGGTAATCCAGAAATGAAACCCGACACCAGCCAACACCACGGCAGCCTATATCTATATGTAGTTTTATAATATCGGTAGCTCAAATATCCGTCGAAGCAAAATAATTTATGAAAATTCGAGATTGGGATTTTTTTTTTACATAACAAGTGAACTGTGAATTATATTACCGGTACTTATGAGAGCATGTAGATTATATATATGTTAAAATATACTACTAGGAACTTCAAAATGTTAACCAAACCTGATTGTACGATGTAAATAATAGTTTGTGGTCGTTGTTAAATCAACAACAACACGTTCGCTTATATAAGTGTATCAGGGCAGGAAAGCTCCGTAAACGAAGAACCCTCTAAATAACGTGTTATGCCAATGTTTTCAAAACTATTGGAGCTGATACTGTGTAAATCGCGTTCCAAACCAATGAGATGATCTCAGAACTTTGAAATAATTGAAATCGTTTCGAAATTTGGCCTTATATATAATAAACAAAATGCATGAACTCGTATAGCGGTGCCAATGTAGTGGATACTCCTAGATCCAGTGAATTACTTCCGTCTAGCGACAACAAGATATACCGGTACCTGAAATGAATGCTAGCAATGCTTTAGAGATTTTGACCATTTTAAGGAATTTTATATATTTTCCGATTGCTAAAGATTATCCTAAATACCTGGTACTTTATTATATATTTGTAGTGACATTATGCAAGTTTCCGTGTCTGGGGACATTCTAGCGACTGTTTAGTGCTATTCAAGCATAAAGCAATGCTATTCCATGTTAATTTGCTTGTGCTCCTTCTCATATTCATTAAAGTCTTCACACAAAATTGCTCCGGTTTAACACCCTGAGCCCATGAACACTATGTGACACTAAAACTCATGATTACAACGGCAGAGGTAAGCTAGGCAAATTCCAAAAAGATACGAAGCTATGGGGACAAAAACGTTACATGAAAGGTAGAAGACGAGCACGAGACAGAACATGCATAAAGAGATCAAGATACAAAGTGGGGGTGACAAACTATAGAGGGCAACCTAGCAGTAGTGCAGGATAGGGGTAGGTGGTGGTGGATTACAAATAAACCTGTGGCTGGAGTGTGAATTATTATATGAAGGACAATTAATTTAAACTTTGGTAATGGCATAATAAATAAGTAGTCTAACATCTCACCGTCGATTGTGATAGTAATATAACGAATTCTTATGCATAATATCATAAGCCTTGATAAAATTAGGTAGAGGTGTGTGTAGCATGATAAACGCCCTATAGGCAACTTACTCTCTCTCTCTCTCTCTCTCTCTCTCTCGCTATTGGAACATAAGCACAAACCGTTTGTCGGTTGTATATCTAATTTAATGTCCAGTGTTCGAGAATGGATAGTGAGTCGTAGGCGTGTGCATGAACCTTTGACCGTCCTGGTGGTGTACAAAGGAGTACAAAGGAGTACAAAGGAAATCAAGCAACAACAATTCTAGTGACCCTTCTAGGCTGCTTGTCCTCCAAAACACTGAGGATCAAGTGTCCAAACAGTTGTTTAGAGTGGGTAAGGGAACATTGGAAAGGGAACTACTGCCCTGCCACTAATGTGGCAGGACTAGGAAGTTAGTAGGGGACATATGGGTTAGTAACTGAGGGGAGGATAAAATAAAGTTATTCATTTACAAACGCAGTCAGTCGCGGGTTTGATGCGAGATATTTGTCTGGGCGGAATTTAAATTAATCAACGGTGCTGCAGTCTATAACGTCTCAGGGGAAGCCCATTCCACAAGTTGACAACTCGATTGAAGAAGCAATTCTTAGATTCGTGTGAGTTAAAAGATTTACCAATAATTTTGCAACCGTTTCCCCGCGTGTAATTAGATTGGTCGATAGTGAAGTACTTACTGCAGTTCATATTGTCGATGCCTTTGATGATTTTGAACACTTGAATTAAGTCACCTCTTAATCTGCGCTGGGTTAAAGGAAATAGATTTAATTCTCTAAGACGCTCTTCGTATGGTTTGTTCTTTAGGCTAGGTATCATTTTGGTAACTCTACGTTGAACTCGTTCTAGCTTGTTTATGTCTTTTTGGTAATAAGGGCACCAGCATTGAGCAGTATTCCAGAAGAGGGCGGACTAAGGAATTGTAAAGGTTTAGGATTACGTCTTTGGATTTATGCTCAAATGATCTGCCTATAAAGCCAATTATTTGTTTGCCTTCTTAACAACTTCTGAACATTGTTGACTCGGTTTTAGGTTACTCAATATTGTTACTCCCAGATCGGTTTCTCTGTTTACATTCTTAAGCTGAGTGCCATTCATCGAATAGTTTGCTTTCTCATTTAGGTATCCGATATGTAGTACTTTACATTTATCCGCATTGAAACTCATTTGCCAAATTTGGGCCCAATGTGACAATTTATCTAGATTGTGTTGCATATCGTCAATTTGATCTTTTGAGAGTATGCTATTTGCAATTTTTGTATCGTCAGCAAATTTTGAGATTGTACAGGTGAGACCCTCATCTATGTCGTTGATGTAAATTAGAGAGAATTGGTTCTAGTACCGATCCCTGGGGTACCCCGCTACTTACATTGGTCCATTTAGATGCCTTACCGATTATGACTACTCTTTGCTTTCTGTCGCTGAGCCAATTTTCTATCCATTTCATGTATTCCATGCGCTTTTAGTTTTAGCAGTAAACGTTTGTGGGGAACTTTGTCAAAGGCCTTTTGAAAATCAAGGTATATAATATCTACAGCTTTACTCTCATCGTAGAGGTTGAGAATATCGTGGAAGAAGTCTAAGAGGTTTGTTAAACAGGAACGTTTTTTACGAAAGCCGTGTTGAGTATCTTTAAGTATGTTATTTTCCTCTAAGTGATTTACGAGTCTGTCTCGTATGACCGTTTCTAGCATTTTACATACAACTGAGGTTAAGCTAATTGGACGATAGTTACTGGGTAGGGATTTGCTGCCTTTTTTGAATATCGGTGTTACGTTGGCTATCTTCCACTGATCAGGCATAGTTCCAGACTGCAAGGATTTATTGAATAGTAATGTCAGTGGTTTGGAGAGCTCATCCTTAGCTTCCTTTAGAACTCTAGGCGAGATTGTATCAGGTCCAGGCATTTTATTTACCTTGAGTTTATCTAAACAATTCAATACTTCTCTCTCTGTATTATTATTATTATTATTATATGAGATGCCGAAGTCTCCAACCAGGGTGCAGAAACACCATCAAGATCAATCCACACAAAACACCCGGAGGCACTGGAGAGAGACTATGGCAACTTAGGAAAAAATAAAAACATACACTGTATACTGTACTGTACATATACACATATTAAACACAGATAACATATTATGCAGTGGAGGATATCAAGCTTAAATATAATACAATAAAATACAATAAAATAAGTTTAAAAATTAGAATTAATGCTGCAAATAAGCATTAACTCTAGACTTAAAAATGGAGATATTAGCTGAATTGACTAGCTCATTTGGCAACTTATTCCACAAGTCAACCATGGCCGGCACAAAACACCGTGAAAACTGTGTAGTAGAAAAATTAACACGGCTCATGGCAAGATAATTAAGATTGCTTGTGAATCTAGTTGCACGAGCCCGGACATAGGGCCCAGGCAGAACCCCATGTAAGGGATGCTGAGGGTTGTTAAAAACTTTAAATAAAAGACTAAGGGCACCAACTTTACGTCGATGACACAGATCAAGAGACAAATTAGGTAGAATAAAACTGATGGAATTTAGCGACCTGTCAAGCAACTTGAGATGGCAGTCAGCTGCTGACAACCAGACAGGTGAGCAGTACTCGAAATGTGGCAAAATAAAAGAATAAAAAGACTTGATAACTGTGGCGTCACAAGCAAATGTTTTATAAACCTTGCGAAGCAGACCAATTTTTTGGGAAATGGAAGAGGAGAAAGAACGAATATGCTTTTCAAAAGTAATTTTGGGATCAAGAGTAACTCCTAACAAACGCAGAGTAACCACATTCTCAATTTGCTCGCCAGAAACTTGTAGATAAGGATGGGGAGGATCCAAGGTACGAGATCTGCTGATGATAATGGAGTGTGTTTTACTAGCATTAAGTTTCATGCCCCAAAGTTCACACCATGATGTAATTTTGGCTAAATCCCTATTCAGAGCAGTAGCAATTACGTGTCGATCTATTGGTGATGCAATTGACGCATATAAAGTTGTATCATCAGCAAAGGAGATTAGTTTATTTTCAAGCTCGGAACACAGGTCAGCAGTAAAAATAATAAAAAGCAAAGGCCCAAGGACACTGCCTTGTGGAACACCAGAAACAACAGTAACAGAAGGGGAATGACACCCATCAATGACCACAGACTGAGATCTTTTCGTCAAAAAATCTTCAAAGATCCTTAAAAAATTGCCACCAATACCAATGAGCTGTAACTTAAACAGAAGTGCTTTATGGTTGACTAAATCAAAAGCAGAACTAAAGTCAATAGCCACGACGCGAGACTCATGTCCCTGGTCCAATGAAGATTGCAAGTCATGGGTGAGTGTCAGAAGTGCATCACATGTACCCAGTCCCTTACGAAAACCAAACTGTGAGTTTGGTATCAAATTATGACTATTACAATAAGAGGAAAGGCGTCTGGACAAAAGCCTCTCATAGAGCTTGGATAGGATAGGTGTAATGGAGATAGGGCGATAGTCATTAGGAGATGATGAGGCAGTATTTCCCTTTGGAATAGGAGTGATAATAGCCTTACGCCAGCAAAGAGGAAAACTACCTGATTTCAAAAGCAACCTAAACACCACTGCCAATTTAGGTGCCAAGACCACTGCAACCTTTTTAAAAAAGAGAGGGAAAAACCCATCCGGGTCTGTGCCACCATAGGTATCAAGATCCAGCAAGTACCTTTTCAGTTCAGCTGATTTGAATGCCATTGAAATGAGGTTGGGTCTAGGGAAACATGTCAATGGCAAAGACAATTCCTGATTACTCTGCTTATTAATAAAAATATTAGATAGAATATTGGCCTTCGATAATGGATAAAAAGAGATGGAGCCATCAGAATCACAAAGAGGAGGCATGGAGGAATCTATTCCAAATAAAGAGGATTTCAAAGCGGACCACCAACGGTGATATTGCTTAGAACATCTGAATTATCAATCTGAATCGGCGATGGTGTAGGGATATCACTGAGGTCTTCTGTTGTAAAAACTGATGCAAAGAAGGTATTGAGGGCATTACTCATTTGTACTTCGTCTTTGGTGTATTCTCCATTTTCATCGACTAACGGTCCAACAGTTGAAATAACTACTTTTTCTTTCTGATATAACTATAGAATTCTTTCGGGTTTGTTTTACTTTGATTCGCAATATGTAACTCTAGGGTCTTTTTACTTTGCTTAATTAACTTTTTGGCTTTGCGTCGTAGCTCTACAAATTTCACCCGTTCTTCGTCATTTTGTGAGGATTTTAATCTATCATTAGCAAATTTTTTAGCAAGCAGGCAGTTTGAAATATCTTTATTCCACCATTTGGGCTTATTATTATGGCCTGGATGCCGTATTTTCGATGGTATGCAGTCTTGCACTGCTTTTAGGTAAGTGGTTTCGAATAACTTCCAAGATGTATTTATGTCGTTATTGTTAATTAAAAAGCTCCAGTCAGTTTCTTTAAACATAGCTCTAAGTTTATGAAAGTTTGCTTTCTTGAAATTAGGGACTTTTTCGATGCTACTATTTGGTTCGTTACTAGTAAAGTTTAAAGTGAAAGTTATCGTACGATGGTCGCTGTTACTGAATTCATCACCAACATTCAAATTCTCTATTAATTCTTCTTTTGTTGCAAGTACAATGTCAAGAACGTTATTACCATGGGTCGGTGTTCGAACAAATTGATAAAGCGAACTCTCTTGCAAGTTCGTATACAAGTCATGTCCGGAGTGTGAAGTAAGAGTATCGCCCCACTTGGTCACAGGTAAATTAAAGTCGCCAAAAAATATGGTATCTTGTGAGTTACTTACATCTGCAATTTGTTCATAAATTTCTCGGTCAGTTTGCACTGATTGAGCTGGAGGTCTGTATATTAATGCAAGTATTATTTTTGTACCTTTATTATTCTTTATTAGCACAAAAGATGTGTCGACGTTCACAATTTGAGGTTTTGACAAGAGGGTCGGGTTAAGACTTTCTTTGATATAAAATAAAATGCCACCTCCATTTTTATTTATTCGGCTTTTCTCAAACATTACATGACCGGGAAGTGAATACTCTGCTAAAAAGTCTCTATCTACTGTATTGAGCCAAGATTCTGTTATACCAACCACATCATAATTTTCAGTAAACACTAGTTCCTCTAAATCTGAAAATTTATTGCGTATGCTACGAGCGTTTGCATAGAAAACCTTTAAAGTTGCGGTTTTAGAACTCACAGAACGTTCTTTAATCAAATTTTTTATTCTGATCGGATCTACATTTACATTCATGGCTGACATCGGTCCTCGGTCGTTATCCCTGGCAGTTTTGAATTTGGGTCGTGTTGGTGGAGCTTTATCCAAATTCGCGGTTCTTGACAGATTAGCATTTAATTCCTTCGCAGGTTGCCGCCCTTGCTGTCTTCGGTCCTCCTTCCTGGTTGTCCTGTGCTGAGTCGATTTCTTCTCCGAAAATCCTTCACCGCATCGTTGAGAAGACGCCCAAAACGTGCTGCTCCCACCTGGTTCAGATGAACTCCATCGTCCGAAAACAAATAGTCATCGTAGTAGAAATTGTCCCAGGTGTCGACGAATCCCACGTTTTCCTTCCTGCAGAGGTTTGCTAGACAACGATTTGTGCTGGTGGCTATGTTGTAAAATCGGCTCTCTACACCAAGCCGGGGGACGATTCCTGAGACGATGATCCTTGATGACTTCTCCTTAAACGACTTGATCAGCTGCTGGTACTTTAAAAGCAAATCTTCCGACCGGGTTCGCTGTACATCGTTGGATCCAACATGGATGACGTACATTGTATTAGCAGGGGCCAGCTTAGATACTTCGTCAACTGCAGCAACTACGTCGTCCACACCACCACCAGGGATACCAAAAACGCTTCCTGGTCTTAGGTGCTCTGGCGCAAAACTCTGTGAGCTGACCACGTATCTTTGAGTCTCCCACGAGCCGGACTTCTTCTATTTCCACTTCGTCATCTGAGTCTGCGAGTATCTGGAAGCGGTTTTGACACTCGGTAATCGGTATGGGTTTCCTGGTCTTGGGGCAAACGTTGTTCCTCACAACACGGAAGTTGTCTTGAGGGGGAAGAGAGTTACTATTTGTTTCTTGAGTATCAGAACCATCAGATGAAATGGCTACTGCAGGCGTTGAATTGTTGGCAGTTGATGTTGGGGCGTTGGTGGCTGCTGGAGTTGCGGTGACAATTGAAGTTTGTGGTACTCCAACGTTGAGTGTTACAAACTCTTGGAGTGATTCCAGCTTCATGGTGAGGACGTTGATCTTGTTGTAGGCTTCATCTAATTTCACTGTCAAATTCTCTTGTTGCTGGCAGAGACGGCAGACTTGAAGATCGACAGTAACAAACATGGACTCACCAAACCTACTGGCGCAGTTCGTACAAGTGCGAGGCATGGTAACAGTCAGTTTCTTCAGATCACTTAACTCACTTTAAAACACTTAACTCACTTTAAAACACTTCACTCACTTTAGAAACACTTCAATCACTTCAACCGAAAACAATGTTGAAATACACAACAATAGGTTATCAGGGGTGATAGCCTAACCGAAAACAAAAAATTTGAGATACGCAGAATTAAGCTTCCAGGGGCGATAGCCTAACCAAAAGTTTTTTTTTAATTTAAATACGCACCAATAGGCTACCAGCGTTGAATAGCCTAACCGAAAATAATAAAATTGAAATACGCAGAAATAGGCTACCAGGTGTGATAACCTAACCTTAAACAAATATATATATATATAACAGAATAGGTAACTAAATATACAATTCACCAAATAGAGATTATATAAAAATAAAGTGTGACCGCACACAAGGGGTTAATATACTCTATCAACAGATGACCCTGGTGTCACTGTAGCCTAGTAAAGCAGTAGCCTACTCTTTTTAGATAAAACAAAACAAAATGTATCAGTCAAAGGTTACTACAAGATCGTGCAAGCAACAACTAAAATTACAGATATATATAGCTACAGTAGGATACTAAATACAATATCTACTAGAGTGATAAATCTACAGTTATACTACCCCTATTTTGTCGCTATTCTGTTGGTACTAATGGGTTAATATTATTAGTAGTAGACTTAGTATGCTTTGATGATGCGCGGAAATGTATATTTGACTTGTAATAAATACATTGAAGTATTACAAACCTTCGCGAACCCATAAACAGGGAACGTGAGCTGGGTTTAGACCGTCGCGCACCCATACACAGGGAACGTGAGCTGGGTTTAGATCGGTCGCGAGACAGGTTAATTTTCGGTTAGGTTAGGTAAGTTAGGTTAGGTTAGGCTAATAATAAAAATAATAAAATGCGACGGTCCTCGGTATTAAACAACACTGTATTTCAAATAAAAAATAAAAAACAACAACAAATTACCTGAAAAACTCTTATCTGGTTGGTGATAATTTTTTATCAAAATACATTTTTTTCCAGTTTCCGCGTCTGCTGAACCATCCAAAAACACGCTAAAAGGCGTGTTTTGAAGGGGGGAGGTGGTGGGGGGTAGTGGGGGAGGGGTAGTATAACTGTAGATTTACCACTAGAGTTAATAAGAACAACAGATTGGCTGGCTATAGGCTAGGCTAGGTTTGGATTAGGTTAAAAGCTTGGCAGGTTGGGTTAGGCTAGGTTAGTTTGTACAAATACCACCCTTAGTTTAAAGTAAAATCACTCTGAGGAGAAAAAGTCAAGAATATATCTAGGGGGAAAAGATAAATGAATGCACTTAAATTTACTACAAAATTGGCTGGAATTTAATATGTATAATCCCAAAAAAAAAATTGTTTACAAAATGGCGTCGGCGTTCGTTCCTGTAGGCAGGTTAGTTAGTACACAATATTGTTTATTAGCCAATTAATATGCAAATCTTTACTTACATACAAGGCAGTTAAATTGATACTTACTACAGTAGGTAATGGGTAAAATTAGGGGCTACGATTTTATATCAACTAATAAGAGAGCGTTTGTTTACAAACAAAGCAAAACAACAGATGGCGCTAGTGGCGCCCTGTCCGAGCAGGAGTCTTGTGATAAACACAAAGTTTATCAGTCAATACACAGCGAAATATCGTGCAGTGTTACTTACTAAGCTACAGGATGGTTAAACGTGTTTTTAACCACCTTTCATGCACAAGAATGAAGAGGATAATTATGATCGATATCGTGAGAGCGTTGACAGAGCGTCTGCAGCGTCTGGCGGTAGCGAGGTGAGAGAGGTGGTTAAGGTGGCGGAAATCTTTGTGTGATGACCCGGGTTCGAATCCCGGTGGATCACATATATACTTCAATTGATTTCATTGGGGGTGTTTGGTGTTGTGGTGAAATTAATAAAATATAGATTACTTTGAAACATTATATATATATATATATATAATATCAGTAGTAGGTTGGCCGCTAGGGTACCGGATCTTCAGAATATATATAATATATACTGTATATATATATACAGTACAGTATTACAGTAAATGAAGCAAGCTTTATCTACCTATTTATCTTTCCTATATTCATTGTATGTTTTAGTCTGCAGTTTTACTGTTAGAGCAAACTGGGTCGACCGTGATTATATTTTCACACTACACTATTTGTATTTGCAGTGCAATTCCTTGATTTTGTAAAATAAATACTACCACATTGTTTTAGACATAATTGTATGCAACTGACAGCAGCCCTTTTTCTGTATCATCCTACTTTCTCTATCCTACTTACAAAGCCATAGGCGGATGCAGCAAACTCACTGGCTCTCATGTTCCAGATTTTGACTCCTCTGATTCTCCACTTTATGGCTCAAATTATCCTGTCATTCTCATACTGAATACTTCTGTGTTGTCTATCTTTCCCTTAACTCTACTGACTTTCCCAAATTTGTTGAGTATCTAAACTCTTAACTGGAACACATCCTAGCCATCTCTCCTTTCTCAGAAATCACCATCTTAGGAGAATTTAACGTTCACCACCACCAATTGCTCTCCTCTCATTCCACTGACCAACCTGGTGAACAATCTATATCTTTTCTATCCTAAATTACCTACAGTAGAGCAGTTGGTTCAGCAACCCACCCGTATCCCAGATAGCTTCGGAGATCGGCCTAACATTCTTGACTTGTTTCTAACTTCTAACCCTTCCTCTTATACTGTCGATCTTTTCCCTCATTTAGGCTCCTCTTACCTATCTCTCTTACCTGTCCTATCTTTCCAGCACAGCCACCCGATTGAGCCAATCTAGCCAGCCGGCGGAAATTGTAGCACTTTGGCACTGCTGACTGGGAGGTTCTCCGGGAGTACTTCTTTGATTTCCCATGGAATTACTTTTGCTTCCGTTGCCGGGGACCCTCGGAGAGTGCTGAATGCATTACCAAGCTAATCCTCTCGGGCATGGAGGCATACATTCCATTTTCTTTCCCTCAGACTAATGTAAAAAAAAAATGGTTTACTCACGCTTGTTCTACTTTTGTCCACAATAAGGATGAAACATTCAAACAGTACCAACACCTTCAAACTCAAGAATCTTATTCTTCCTATGTTTCTGCCCAGAATCAAGCCAAATCTGTTCTTCGACTCACCAAACACTCTTTCATCGATTCTATATTAAATGCACTGAACTATCCAATATCTATTGATAATGTGGAACAGGTAGAGAGAGAGGTATCTTGACCAGGATCGAATCATGGCCGAGTGGTTATGGTGCCCAGCTCTTCCAAATATACCTGGAGTGAGTGGGTTCGAATCTTGGTCAGGTTACCTCTCTCTGAACTATCCAACTCTAAGCTCTTCCCAAGCTTTCTGGTATCTAGCCAAAAACCTCTCCACCAATTGTTCTTCTTTGTCTTTCCCTCCCCTTTTCCACTCTGACGGCACTACCGTCACTTCTTCCTCTGACAAAGCTAAACTCTTCACCCATACTTTCGCTAAAAATTCCACCTTGGATGATTCCGGTGTTATTCCTCCCTCTCCAACCCCCTCTCTCCTACTTATACCTAATATCCTAATATCTTTTAAATGTGTGCTCTCTACCCTCTCTGGGCTTAATACTAAGAAAGCGTGATGGTGTTCCTCCTGTTGTACTAAAAAAAAAATGTGCTTCCGTGCTGACTCCCTGCCTAGGCAAACTCTTTCGTCTCTGTCTCTCCTCTAATGTCTTTCCTTCTTGCTGGAAGTTTGCTCTCATTCAACCTATCCCAAAGAAGGGGTGATCGCTCTCAACCCTCCAACTATCATCCAATTGCTCTCATTTCTTGCATCTCTAATGTTTTGGCAACTATTCTTACTTCGAAATTTATTAAGCATTTCTCTGCCCATGTAATCTACTTTCAAATCGCCAGTATGGCTTCCTTAGGGGTCGCTCTACTAGTGATCTTCCTTCATATCTTACTAACCTTTGGTCATCCTCCTTTCATGATTTCGGTGAAACCTTTTCTATTGTGCTAGACATATCTAAGTTCTTTAATAGAGTCTGGCACAAATCTCTAACTTCTAAACTACCCACCTTTAGTTTTTGTCCCTCAATTTGTGCCTTTATCTCTATGTCCCTTCCTGGCCGTTCCATAGCTGCAGTTATGGATGGTCATCTTTCACTTCCTCAATCTATCAACTATCAGTTATTAATTAATATGCTGATGACTCTACCTTACACTATTCAACTGTTTTTCAGAACCCCCCAGCAAGCAATCTCTCAAAAAGTCACGTGACGATGCCATAAAACACTTATCTTCTGACCTATCAACAATTCCCATTTGGGGCAGAAAATATATTGTTGCTTTTGGTGCTTCCAAAACCCATTTCTCCATTTATCTACCCATCAAGAACTCCGACAGGACTTTCCCTTATACTTCAACAATACACAAATCAACCTTTCATCTTCTCTCAGTATTCTCGGTATCTCCTTTTCTCCTGATCTCACTTGGAAAGATCATATTACCACCCTTGCTAAAACAGCTTTCCAGAAGCTGGGTATGTTCAATCGTTTCCGGGGGTTCTTTACCCCGGCACAGCTTCTTGCTCTATACAGAGGCACAGTGCGTCCATGTATTGAGTATTGTTCACATGTGTGGGGAAGATCCTCTCACACAGCATTTCTTGACAAAGTAGAAAAGAAAACCTTTCGTCTCATTAACTCATGTCCACTCCCTGACTCTCTGCGATCTCTCTCTCTTCATCGCAAAGTTGCATCTCTCTCGCTATTCTACCGATATTGCAATAATCAGTGTTCCTAACCCTCTTTCAATGTATACCACCTCCTCTACGAAGAGTACGTAGAACCCGTCTTCCAACACAATCCCACCCTACTCTTTGCAACTCTCCAACCGAAGAGTGAAACGATTTTCCCAATCTTTCCCCTATTCAACAGCTGAGCTCTGGAACGCTCTACCCTGAATCCATTTTCCCCTCATCCTATGATTGTAATTACTTTAAACTCCGTGTGTCCAGGCATTTTGGCTCGAACATTCCTTGATTTTGGCCCTGTCACTCTTTCAACTATGGGGAAGGCACTCGTCACAGGCAGTTCTGCCTTTTGTCTCACTAACTCACATAGCAAAATTATCTACTAACTATAAAATGACCATGCTTTTATTTCAGTCTCGCTCTACAGGTTTTGTGTGAGTCAATTATTTAGTAAGATTAAGATTACCCTCTTTATTGGTTAATAAGGATGTATAATATCTAGAGTTACCAATAATGCTATTGTAAAGTCGGTTTGTAACTAAATATATTAAGAAATCAATGGACCTTATATTATTGATTGGCAATATTTGTCAAAATTGTATTATTGGTAACCTAAAAAATATTGAATTAAGAAATTTTATGTTACGTGCAATAGTTTGAAAGCCCCATAAATGAAATATATGTGTATATATTCCATACCAAGTGTGTTTTTTCGTACAACAATTCTGACAACAATAAACACGGAAATGTTGCAACTCCTCCTTTTTCAATCATCTTTTAGATACTGACCTTGTTGTTAAGCTTTATGTTATTCACAATTTACTGTTAAATAGTATACGAACTCACAGGTCATATATTCACATAAATTAAAATTATCCCTGTTTTTTGAGAACGGGATTAAATTATTAATGAGGACTGATAATTCGTTGCTCCCGTTTATCTTTTTCGCCTTTAATCTCTTCCTGTTTTCTGTAATATGTTAACAGTTAATTCATCAAGCTTTATGTATCTCTCCTGGTTCATCCTTCTCTAGATTGTTAGTAGCTATATCTCAAACATTCTTAGTCTACTTTTGCCTATGTCATGATATTATGGATTTTTTAACTACCTTAAACACATTTATATATCATAAAGCAGCACAAGGCATTATTTTCGTTTTACTAGTTGTATATACTATGCACCTTTGCTCACCATAATTATTACAATCCTATTCAGTATTCTCAACCCTTTCTTAATACGTGTAAGCTTTGTCACTTTAATTTCACGATCATTATAGGATGTTCCTCAGTTTTGGAATGCTATTTATCTATAAAATCGGTAGTGGCTATCTCAATTACTCCTCCAACTACAAGACGTCCCGCCAAAAATTAATGAACTCGTCTACTATATGCCATAATAAGTGAAGAAGCGTATCCTCATATCTCTGAGACACTAACCAATTGTATACAGCTTAGAACCCGTAGCAAGGAATGGCCCTAACGCTATCTCATTTAACGCTTTCACTTCTACTGATGCCGTCAAAACGTAACAAAAAACACCTGGTATACCGGAAAGGTTCTGCATAATCGTGTTTTCATTTGATATTAATTAAGCTTACACCACCCTTGCGTCATTATTGTTGAGCATATCTACCAAGAGGTTTGACCAATAAATATAACTTAGTTTTTAATGTGGGGATATTATTTTATAACATAGTCTTTTGCGCCTCTATACCGAAACTTTGAGGATTGTATTGACACATTATATATAACTGGTTGCTTTTCTTGAACAGGTGTATTGATATGTAAATATATATTAGCCATCATTTGTTCATTAATTTATTCATTTATAATATTATATTGTTTAAATTTGTATGGACATATATAATGAAAAGCGATTATATACCCGTGGCAATGCCAACACTGATAACACCTCCGGTACACTTGGAAAACACTTTAATTGGCGTGTTATTGATACCGTATTATAGACACCATATATGCATTGCATACTTTTGTTACTACTATGACCTATATACTCACCATTATGCTGAAACACTAACTATATTATTTGAAGTTTGACTGACTCACCAACTGACAAATAAAACAATTTCTATATTTCCCCTTGTTAGATAACCAACAGGTTGTTCAGTTGTTTCTGACGCTCCCATGTTTGAACAATACCACGTTACCGATATCAAAACTCAGTAGGCGCTCTAAGCAGAAAACACAAATAAAGTAGTACTACATTAGAGATTTAAGATATCATATATTTGAATGCCTATATGTCACATCTATCTATCTATCTATCTATCTATATGCTCAGGTCCAATCCCCATTTTGGGGGTAGCCGACTCAAGACAGAGCAAGAACAGGGAAAACACAAAAACAACATAAAACAATGAATAAACACAGATAAAAAACACAAATTCACACACATCTAGGTCACCCAGGAGAAGACCCAGAGACCAGGGCCACCAAGGTCGCTCCAGCACTCCCCCGGCCCCTGACCACCCGGAGAGGTTCCGATCTCGGCAGGCAGACATGCAGCGGAGCCAAAGCCACAAGCCCTCCCACCACACTTCCAGGCGCACCCTTCATATTAATCGTCTCCCATATATATTGCATATATATGTCACATATATATTGTATATGGAGAGAGAGAGAGAGAAAGAGAGAGCAATAGCAGGTTAGCAGCCTGTAGCGCATTTATTATGCTACACACACCTCACGACTCCAATATTTGGCATTCATGATCCCACATAATGATCAAAACACAACATTAATTATTCTTTCACAGTAAAATATTTGGCCAACCACTTCCCTCCACCCCCACCTGCTACCACCTCGCCGCTAGTTCCCCCTCTCACTCCTGTACCCTCCTTCCCCCTCCCTCGCCTCCCTCCCTCCACCCCATACCTTCACCTACTACCCCCACACCATCACTGTTACCAGATAATTTATGGGCACTAATTGTGCTGCCCTCTATTGAGGTCTTGGACAGACCAAGGCTGTATCTGTTTCATCCATAGACTACATATAACCTAGACACGAAAGAAGACGCCACAAATCTGTAAATAGTGAGCCGCGCGTTCGAGAGATGGCAGCACGATCACAAAGGACAATGGGAGGGGAGGGTCCCCACACAGACATTATATTCACTATCCTTGTCCTTGGTCCTCATTAATTCGTAATAATCACTACCTTGTACTAATAACGCTATTAATAAGCAATTGAACATTATCCAGAGACTCTGCAGACATAACATAGTTAAATAGACATAAGTAGAGGCTACTGTAAAGGCGCCAGTCATCGTGTAATTGTCGTCATTATGAGGAGGTACACAAGCAAAACTCCTCCAACACCCGCCATTGTTGATGTGAGATTCGGGAGTTGCCAACGTCAATGGTGGGACAATAATATCCCGAGATGTCATAAGTATAAATGTCCAGTTTTAGTGCTACTTGACAAATTAACATCTACATAACATGTAACATACTAATATATATTCAAATGACAATTTAATTCTTGTTGTGTTGCTTGAAGGTATACAGCTTGCATCATATATGAGTAGCCTATGTTTTATAGTGTATATGTATACTTAATGTTTTCATCTTGCTTATATATATATCTAATTTATACTAAATAATTTACAAGTGTTTTTACCAACATTAATTAACTCTTAAATACGTTCCCTCTTTAATCTATTGCTCCCTCGTTTTGCGGATATTCCCTTAACTTTGGAAACACTGCAGCAAGCCAGCTGGCAGGCGCGCGCGGCGCACAGACTATCTATATAATAAGGACAAGCCACTGAGGTGCTTTGCTACAGTACAATACAATAGTGCTGCCACCAAATCCCTAGGACGCGCGGCAAACTAACCGTGTGACGTCACGCTTTAGTGTCTAGGTTATATGTAGTCTATGGTTTCATCTGTCCACAACTGTACGTACTCAGGCACACACACCAAAGCTGAGGGTGGCCGACTCGAGACAGAGCCCGAAAAGAAACAACTAGAAACAATAGAAACATTTTAAGTTCCAATTCTTAGGGTCCGGGACCATTTTCGCATTCCCTTGCCCCTTACTCTGTCTCAGTTAATAGGTGAAATTTACAAGGGGAGGAGGATTTCTAGCCCCCGCCCCAAATATTCATACAATGCTAATTCATTGGAGATAGCAAGGGTATTTTACATGGTGTGTCAGTGGGCTTTGTGGTCATGCACTGAAACCAAGTACCGTACAGCACAAATTCCATCCCAATAATATCTTCCCATTGATACAGCGGGATTCGAACCCAGGACCTTAGGATTACCAGTCCAGTGGCAAGACCACTACACCACACCTCCTGTGATATATATATATATATATATATATATATATATATATATATATATATATATATACCGGGTGAATACCTGTATATATATATATATATATATACAGTATATACGACTGATACTCCCGGTGTATCCAAACTTCCGCCATGTCGTCAACCAAGAGTATTTATCACCACTTAATCACTAATTTTACCCCTAGAAGATTATGACGCATTTTGACAGTTTAATCTGGCTATCATTAGACGATTTTATGCAACTTAGGAAGGATCTGTGGGCATCTCAATTAAGTATCTGACTTCCATATACCCTTCCTAATCTGAAAAAAATCGTCTAATAATAGCCAGAATAAACTGTCAAATGCGTCATAATCCTCAGGGGGTTAAACACTCCTAACCCCTTCTGTACCGGCGACGTCTTATTAATTATATTCTTGCAATATTTAGATGATTTTTTGCAGTTTGAGAAGGATCTGAGGTAGTAAAATGGATTGATTGAGATAGTTTTTTGTTCTATGTGGATGAAGGAGACAAAAGGCAGAACTGCCTGTAACGAGTGCCTCCTCCAGTTGAAAGAGTGACAGGGCCAAAATAAAGGAACGTTAAAGCCAAAATGCCTGGACACACAGAGTTTGAAGCATTTTAAGTCATAGGATGAGGGGAAGATGGATTCAGGGAGATAGTTCCAGAGCTCAGCTGTTGAATAGAAGATGGTTTGAGAATATCGTTTCACTCTAGGATTGGAGAGTTGCACAGAGTAGGGATGGGATTGTGTTGCAAGACGGGTGCTACGTACTCTACATACAGTAGAGGAGGTGGTATACACTGAGAGAGCTCTGAGGAACATTGATTATTGTAATAGCGGTAGAATAGTGAGAAAGATGCAACACTGCGGCAAAGAGAGAGAGATGGCAAAGAGTCAGTGAGTGGACGTGAGTTAATGAGACAAAAGACTTTCTTTTCCACTTTGTCGAGAAATGCTGCGTGAGAGGATCCTCCCCACACATGCAAACAATTAGAATTAATTACTGGGGACAAAAGAATCTAGTTTCCTTTAATGCACAGAAAACCAAGTACATTAAATTTTCTAACCGACAGAATCTCACTGACTCCCATATATTTTTTAATTATGTAAATATTCCCACTTCCCCTAGTATTGACATTCTCGGTGTAACATTAACTACTAACTTGAGCTGGACACATTATGTTAGAAGCATTGCTAAGAATGCCTCTAAAAAACTGGGACTCCTGTACAGAGTTCGAGAATTCTTCACTGACGAGCAGTTGGCCAAGCGGCTCGCTTGGTGTAGTGACTAGCGTCTCGGACTTCCACCCAGAAGGCCCGGGTTCGCGCCCACGCTCGGCGCATTAAAGATTGTTCACAAGCACTGAGTCGTTACCATCCCTCATGAGCAAAGGGATGGGATAGTAGTACAGGACCCCAATGGAAATACGCCTAATCGGCCTTATTGAGCTATCCTTAGCTGGCTTAGCATGCGCCAGCTTTAAGAACTATTATTATTATTATTATTATATAAAAGTCATGTGCGTTCTCAGATGGATTACTGTTCACCTCTGTGGGGTGGAAGTGGAGTGGTTGCATTGAGGCAGTTGGACATAATTCAAAATAAAGCTATTAGATTAATCAATAACCCTGCAATCACACAGGACCTTCCTACATTATCCATACGAAGAAACGTTGCATCCCTTGCATTATTCTACAGATATTTTCACAGCAATTGTTCCGAGGAACTTGCATCAATTGTGCCGCCTCTCCACATCTTTCCCCGTAGAACTAGGGCAGCTGAGAGCGCCCATGAATTTACACTTTCTCCTCCACAATGCAGAACTAATGCTTATCAAAATTCATTTATCCCTAGAACTACTACTCTTTGGAATTCACTTCCCTCGAGTTGCTTTCCACAAACTTACAATCTACAAAAGTTTAAATCCAGTTGTTACAAACATTTTATGAATGGAGGATGCCTTTAGGCACATGGACCTTTTTGTTTTATCTGTGTTTTTCCTTCCTCCGTTCATTGTCTCTTTTAAAAAAAAAAAAAAAAAAAAAAAAAATACTCAATACAAGGACGCACTGTGCCCCTGTACAGAGCAAGAAGCTGTGCAGGGGTAAAGAGCCCCTGGAGGGGCTTGAGCACACCCAGCTTCTGGGAAGCTGTTTTAGCATGGGTGGTAATATGGTCTTTCCAAGTGAGATCAAGAGAGAAAGAGATTCCTAGAATACTGATAGAAGATGAAGGATTGATTTGTGTAATGTTGAAGTATAAGGGATAGTCCAGTGGGAGTTCTTTATGGGTAGATAAATGGAAAAATTGGGTTTTGGAAGCATTGAAAGTAACAAGATTTTCTCTGCCTCAAATGGAAATGGTTACCGGTAATAGGTCAGAATGTAAGTGTTTTGTGGCATCTTTGCGTGATTTTTTTAGTGCTTGCTTGTTGGGGGGTTCTGGAAAAGTAGTTGAATAGTGTAAGGTAGAGTCGTCAGCTTATGAATGGATAGGACTGGAGGTACAGTTGAGATCATTAATGAATATAAGAAAGAGAATTGGAAATAGGACAGAACCCTGAGGAACACCGGAGTTATAAGGTTGAGGAAGTGAACGATGGTCATCCACAACCGCAGCTATGGAACGGCCAGAGAGGAAATTTGAGATATAGGCATAGATAGAGGGATAGAAACCGAAGGAGGGTAGTTTAGAAATTAGAAATTTGTGCCAGACTCTATCAAAGGCCTTCGATATGTCTAGCGCAATAGAAAAGGTCTCACCGAAGTCCCGGAAGGAGGATGACGAAAAGTTAGTAAGATATGAAAAGAGATCCCCAGTAGAGTGACCCTTAACTGAGAGTAGATTATGAGAAGAGAGATGCTTAAGAAGTTTGAAGCTTTGGAGATGCAAGAAATGAGAGCAATTGGACGATAGCTGGAGGGTTGAGAGCAGTCACCCTTCTTTGGGACAGGTTGAATGAGGGCAAACTTCCAGCAAGAAGGGAAGGCGTTAGAGGAGAGACAGAGACGGAAGAGTTTGCCTAGGCAGGGAGTCAGCATGGAAGCACAGTTTTTTAGTGTAACTGGAGGAACACCATCCGGACCGTACGCCTTCTTAGAATTAAGCCCAGAGAGGATAGAAAGTACATCTTTAGAAGAGATTAGGATATTAGGCATGAGTAAGTGATAGGGGGGGGGGGGGAGAGGGAGGAACAGTACATGAATCATCCAAGGTGGAGTTTCTAGGGAAAGTTTGGGCGAAGAGTTCAGCTTTGTCAGAGGAAGAAGTGATGGTGGTGCCGTCAGAGTGGAAAAGAGGAGGGAAAGACGAGGAAGAAAAATTGTTGGAGAGGTTTTTGGATAGATGCCAGAAAGCTTGGGAAGAGCTAGAGTTGGATAGTTCAGTGCATTTATTATTGATGAAAGAGTGTTTGGCGAGTCAAAGAACAGATTTGGCTTGATTCCGGGCAGAAACGTAGGAAGTATGAGATTCTTGAGTTTGAATTTGTTGTACCGTTTGGATGCTTCTTCCTTGTTGTGGACAGTAGTAGAACAACCATGAGTAAACTAAGATTTTTTAGCATTAGACCGACAGAAAGAAAATAGAATGTATGCTTCCATGCCCGAGAGGATTACCTCTCCGAGGGTTCCCGGCCACGGAAGCAAAAGTCAATTCATGGGAAATCAAAGAAGTACCGGTACTGCCGGAAACCCTCCCAGTCGGTAACGCGAAAGTGCCACAAGCGCCGCCGGGTGGGAAGATCGGGTGGCCGTACCGGAGAGATAGGACAGGTGACAGAGATAAGTTTATGGTCGGAGGAGCCCAAAGGAGAGAAAAGATTTATAATATAAGGAGAAGGGTTAGAAGTTAGAATTAAGTCAAGAATATTGGGCCGATCTCTGAAGCGATCCGGGATAAGGGTGGGTTGCTGGACTAACTGCTCTAGGTCATTTAAGATAGAAAAGATGTAGGCTTGTCCACCAGATTGGTCAGTGGAAAGAGAGGAAAGCCATTGGCGGTGGTGAACGTTGAAATCTCCTAGGATGGAGATTTCTGTGAAAGGAGATATGGATAGAATGTGTTCCCCTTTAGAAGTTAGATAGTGAAAGAATTTTGGATAGTCAGAAGAATTAGGGGAGAGATAAACAGTGCAAAAATATTTAGTTTGAGAGTGACAAGAAAGCTTTAGCCAGAGAGTTGAGAATTCAGAAGAGTCAAAGTTGGGAACACGAGAGAAAGCGAGATTGTTGCGCACATATACCCAACATTCACCTTTGGCTTGAAACTGAGGATAGAGATAGTAGGAGGATACAGAGAAGGGTTTGCTGTCAATAGTCCTAGACACCTGGGTTTCGGTGAGAAAGAGAAGATCAGGGATGGCAGAGGAGAGGTGGTGTTCCACAGAGTGGAAGTAAGAGGAAAGGCCACGAATGTTGCAAAAATTTATAGTAAGAGTAGAAGGTAGTGGTCCAGAGCATTTTGGGGAGTCATTGCCAGGGGACAGATCAATGGTGGCATTTCTGGTGGCTCGAGTTCCTTCCTAAACTGAATATAATGGTCCAATAGTAGCCAGCATACAGTTAAAATAATAGCACCCGTACTGGAAGGGTTATATTCCTCACCGGTTGAAGTAAATATATTGGTCCCACCGCCACATGTCCACTATTTTATCTCTCTCTTCCTCTTCCTACTAGTGGCCAGACATTCATTACTGCCTAACAATATACGGAAGTAAGCGTGGCTTAAAGTTATATCAATATTGATTACCGTATAATTGTATGCATTGATTTGTGTCATTAAGTTTCGCTCGCTCTCTTTTTCACTAATGTTTGCCAGATGTTAACCCCTTGAGAATTATGACGCAATTTGTAAGTTTATTTTGGCTATCATGAGCCGATTTTATGCAGTTTAGGATGGACCTCTAGGAATCTAAAAGGTAAAAACCAACGCAATTATGCCTGACTAACATAAATCCTTCCTAAGCTGAATAAAATCGTCTAAAGCTAGCCAAAATCAACTAGTAAACGCGTGATAATCCTGAGGGGTTAACTAAGAGGAGTAAATATAAACAACTGTACTTGTCAGGTTCCCTTATGATAAGTAAGTCGATGTTTGGTAGGAGCTGGAAGGGACTTTCATATTAACCCTGTTTATCATATTTCTTTAAAGTGTCTTAAGTTCAGCTTGATACAGACGACTGTATTCAACTTAGGAAGCATCAGACTTGAGAACCTTAGTTAGCCTTTCGATAATTATACAGATTGTTCATAGGGTGAATAAATCCATCAGAGAGTAGCATTAAGGGGAGGTTTTTAGTTTGTTCCCTAGACGTCCATCAAACTTTTAAAAATAAGCCCAAAACCCCCTTCAAGATAAATGTGTACATTTATCAGTTGAAAATCCTCCCCTATCGCTCGCCAGGAAAAAATCGACACCTAAATGTCTTAAAATCTCAGAACAAATGGCGCTACACATGAAGGAGAAGGGGGTCCAAAAAAACATCCCCTTAAGGGAAAATCTCTCCTCAATAAACCCTTTCAGGCTTTTAAGATGCCGCTTAGTATTTATACAGTATATACAATTATCTTTATCTTATAATAGGCGAGTGCGAGGCACCCACCTTTCAACAGTCCCACTCCTATTCTGTCCAGCTCTCCAACCCAAGAATTCACAAATTGTCTCAGTCTTTCTTCTACTCAACAAGTGAACTCTGGAACTCTCTCCCTCAATCAATCTTTCCTTCATCCTATGACTAAAATTGTGTCCAGGCATTTTGACTTCAACGTCCCTTGAATTTGGCTGTCACTCCTTTGGCTTTGGGGGAGACACTCGTTTCAGGAAACCTGCCTTTTGTCTCCTTCATACACATAAAACAAAACAATAGCTCTCCAAAAGTATTTTTCTGACAATAAGCTCAAAGACAACTGCAGGGGTTGAAAAAAACTAAACTAAAGGTTTACATAGTCCCCTGATGGTGACAAAGGCTTTTAATGTCCCACCAGCGTCTTCCCATACAGGAATTTAAGTACCGGTACCGGTAGGTAAACCGTAGTCTGATTGCAGTGGTTAAAAGGTACCGTACCGTATATACTAGGAGCTGTATTGGCACTTGTATAAGTACCGTATGATAATTAAATCAAATAAACTATTATTCTTTTTGTAAAAGTGGAAACTTTAATAACCCAGTAGATGCTTGAGCTTAGAACATATTATCAGAAACAACACTGGTAATTACAGTTTCAAACATAAAAGTAACAACACTGATTCAATAGGCTCTAATCAATATGCTGTATCGCAAGAAAATACTAATAGTATACCGGTACCACTTAATGATAGTTATATCAGTTGAAACTTCTAGCAATCAGCATTCGTAATAACTCAAATACTGGTAACAAAATCAACCACACAAAATAGAGAAATAATTAGTTTGGGCCTATATTTGCAACATTTGCAAGTTATCTAAGAAGAATAAATTTATACCGGTACCATGAAATCGAATAAAACCTCTGAAGTCAAATTTATAAAAAGTAAGAGTTTTATCCGATCAAGGGGAGTACCGGTACACAATAACAGTTCCTTCTAGTTGTTCCCAAGCATGATATCATAGAAAAGGAATGCGGACGATCAAGGGGAGTACACAATAACAGTTCCTTCTAGTTGTTCCCAAGCATGATATCATAGAAAAGGAATGCGGACGATCAAGGGGAGTACCGGTACACAATAACAGTTCCTTCTAGTTATTCCCAAGCATGATATCATAGAAAAGGAATGCGGACGATCAAGGGGAGTACACAATAACAGTTCCTTCTAGTTGTTCCCAAGCATGATATCATAGAAAAGGAATGCGGACGATCAAGGGGAGTACACAATAACAGTTCCTTCTAGTTGTTCCCAAGCATGATATCATAGAAAAGGAATGCGGACGATCAAGGGGAGTACACAATAACAGTTCCTTCTAGTTGTTCCCAAGCATGATATCATAGAAAAGGAATGCGGACGATCAAGAGGAGTACACAATAACAGTTCCTTCTAGTTGTTCCCAAGCATGATATCATAGAAAAGGAATGCGGACGATCAAGGGGAGTACACAATAACAGTTCCTTCTAGTTGTTCCCAAGCATAATATCATAGAAAAGGAATGCGGACGATCAAGGGGAGTACACAATAACAGTTCCTTCTAGTTGTTCCCAAGCATGATATCATAGAAAAGGAATGCGGACGATCAAGGGGAGTACACAATAACAGTTCCTTCTAGTTGTTCCCAAGCATGATATCATAGAAAAGGAATGCGGACGATCAAGGGGAGTACACAATAACAGTTCCTTCTAGTTGTTCCCAAGCATGATATCATAGAAAAGGAATGCGGACGATCAAGGGGAGTACACAATAACAGTTCCTTCTAGTTGTTCCCAAGCATGATATCATAGAAAAGGAATGCGGACGATCAAGAGGAGTACACAATAACAGTTCCTTCTAGTTGTTCCCAAGCATGATATCATAGAAAAGGAATGCGGACGATCAAGGGGAGTACACAATAACAGTTCCTTCTAGTTGTTCCCAAGCATGATATCATAGAAAAGGAATGCGGACGATCAAGGGGAGTACACAATAACAGTTCCTTCTAGTTGTTCCCAAGCATGATATCATAGAAAAGGAATGCGGACGATCAAGGGGAGTACACAATAACAGTTCCTTCTAGTTGTTCCCAAGCATGATATCATAGAAAAGGAATGCGGACGATCAAGGGGAGTACACAATAACAGTTCCTTCTAGTTGTTCCCAAGCATGATATCATAGAAAAGGAATGCGGACGATCAAGGGGAGTACACAATAACAGTTCCTTCTAGTTGTTCCCAAGCATGATATCATAGAAAAGGAATGCGGACGATCAAGGGGAGTACACAATAACAGTTCCTTCTAGTTGTTCCCAAGCATGATATCATAGAAAAGGAATGCGGACGATCAAGGGGAGTACACAATAACAGTTCCTTCTAGTTGTTCCCAAGCATGATATCATAGAAAAGGAATGCGGACGATCAAGGGGAGTACACAATAACAGTTCCTTCTAGTTGTTCCCAAGCATGATATCATAGAAAAGGAATGCGGACGATCAAGGGAGTACACAATAACAGTTCCTTCTAGTTGTTCCCAAGCATGATATCATAGAAAAGGAATGCGGACGATCAAGGGGAGTACACAATAACAGTTCCTTCTAGTTGTTCCCAAGCATGATATCATAGAAAAGGAATGCGGACGATCAAGGGGAGTACACAATAACAGTTCCTTCTAGTTGTTCCCAAGCATGATATCATAGAAAAGGAATGCGGACGATCAAGGGGAGTACACAATAACAGTTCCTTCTAGTTGTTCCCAAGCATGATATCATAGAAAAGGAATGCGGACGATCAAGGGGAGTACACAATAACAGTTCCTTCTAGTTGTTCCCAAGCATGATATCATAGAAAAGGAATGCGGACGATCAAGGGGAGTACACAATAACAGTTCCTTCTAGTTGTTCCCAAGCATGATATCATAGAAAAGGAATGCGGACGATCAAGGGGAGTACACAATAACAGTTCCTTCTAGTTGTTCCCAAGCATGATATCATAGAAAAGGAATGCGGACGATCAAGGGGAGTACACAATAACAGTTCCTTCTAGTTGTTCCCAAGCATGATATCATAGAAAAGGAATGCGGACGATCAAGAGGAGTACACAATAACAGTTCCTTCTAGTTGTTCCCAAGCATGATATCATAGAAAAGGAATGCGGACGATCAAGGGGAGTACACAATAACAGTTCCTTCTAGTTGTTCCCAAGCATGATATCATAGAAAAGGAATGCGGACGATCAAGGGGAGTACACAATAACAGTTCCTTCTAGTTGTTCCCAAGCATGATATCATAGAAAAGGAATGCGGACGATCAAGAGGAGTACACAATAACAGTTCCTTCTAGTTGTTCCCAAGCATGATATCATAGAAAAGGAATGCGGACGATCAAGGGGAGTACACAATAACAGTTCCTTCTAGTTGTTCCCAAGCATGATATCATAGAAAAGGAATGCGGACGATCAAGGGGAGTACACAATAACAGTTCCTTCTAGTTGTTCCCAAGCATGATATCATAGAAAAGGAATGCGGACGCGTCGTCACACAAGCATTGTTTATGATTAATTTTCTCGGAAGTCAGCTTATACAATAAACCGTATCAAAAATAATATGTTGTAAAGAATATCACTCCATGTTTTCCACCCCCATCTTCTTGGAGTATGAATCTAGAGGAATAGGACTCCTACAGTACTGGTACCGGTAGCCAATAATATAATACTCTCAACATTAAAATAGAAAATAAACTGTCTACGAGAGCAAAACTTGATATGTAACACTAAGCTAAGTAAAACACTTCGCAAACCAACCAAGAACCAGAAAGAACGAAAGAGAATGAATAAAACAGAGAACGAATGAACGAGAAAAAGAAAAAGAGAAAACAAACTAAGATAAAAACTGAAAGAAAATACGAACGGAAGAACGAACAAATTAAAAAGAACGAAAGAGATAACAAATGAGAGTAAGAACGAAAGGCAGAACAAACGAATAAGGAACGTATGAAACCGAAAATAAACGAGAGTGAGAGAGAGAAAAAAGGCGAAAGAGAAACTTATGAAAGAAAGAACAAAATCAAGTGCGTGAACGAAAGCGAGAGGGACAAGCTATAACCATATCGAGAATAACGGAAATGACAGGCAAACTAGAGTAAACACAGTAAACAAAAATACTGGTATTATAATATAGTTTAGTTTGCAAGTTTTACATTTTAATACATAAAAATGAGAAACCAGTTGCCCAGGAAGTAATCAAGGAGTGATCAAACAACTTGGGAAGAAGGAGAGAGTGAGAGAGAGAGAGTGAGAGTGAGAGCGAGTGAAAGTGAGAGAGATAGAGAGAGATATAACGAAAGTGAAAACGAGAGTATAAGACAGTAATGAATATAAGAAGTCACGAAACAGGAGTCATCAAACCTCTTGTAAATAAGGATAGAAATAAGAACATTAGAATAAACATCGGAGTGAGAGAGACGAGAACAAAAACGAGTGGGGAAAGAAACGAGCTAGTACAACAACTAAAGTAAGGGTAAAGACAATAACGAAAAGGAGTGTGAATGAGAGCGAGAATAGAAGCAAGATTGATATTAAACAACTAATATATTCAGTAATTTACATACATTATATATATATATATATATATATATATATATATATATACTGTATATATATATATATATATATATATATATATATATATATATATATATATATATATATATATACACACCCACCCCTACTCTGTGCAACTCTCCAACCCAAGAGTGAAACGTTACTCTCAAACTTTCTTCTATTCAACAGCTGAGCTCTGGAACTCTCTCCCAGAATCAGCCTTTCCCTCTTCCTATGACTTAAATTGCTTCAAACTCCGTGTGTCCAGGCATTTTGGCTCGAACGTCCCTTGATTTTGGCCCTGTCACTCTTTCAACTCTGGGGGAGGCACTCGCTGCAGGCAGTTCTGCCTTTTGCCTCCCTCACTCACATAGAAAAGAAAAAAAAAGATAGATGGATAGATAGATAGATAGTTATAGATATAGTTGAGACAGTTAGCCAGTCATCAAGCCACATGGTAGGAAGGAAGGAGCGAGGGACGCAGGGAGATTCAATACAATACAAGGTTACTTCCGGGAGGGGACATGTCAAGTGAAAAACTGAGAGGAAGAAAAGTGTGTGTGTGTGTGTAGCTAAGCTTGAAATATTGGTTTTATATAGATAATCACAAAATAGGAAATCTTGTAAATACTGTATGAAAGCATGGAGTGTACTAAATCTTGCTACATGAGAGAGAGAGAGTGTGTGTGTGTGTGTACGGGGGGGGGGGGGGGGGGGAGTGAGACTAAAAATACTAAAACAATACAATATTTCCACCCATCTTTCCTAGTTCCCTCTTTTTACAGATGATCTTTGATCCCGTTATGATTATTACCGGTACATATTAGCGGTACCGGTAGTTAAAATAAATACTTATATTATTGTATTCTAGCTACCATACCGTCAGACGATATTATTGTATTCTAGCTACCATACCGTCAGACGATATTATTGTATTCTAGCTACCATACCGTCAGACGATATTATTGTATTCTAGCTACCATACCGTCAGACGATATTATTGTATTCTAGCTACCATACCGTCAGACGATATTATTGTATTCTAGCTACCATACCGTCAGACGATATTATTGTATTCTAGCTACCATACCGTCAGACGATATTATTGTATTCTAGCTACCATACCGTCAGACGATATTATTGTATTCTAGCTACCATACCGTCAGACGATATTATTGTATTCTAGCTACCATACCGTCAGACGATATTATTGTATTCTAGCTACCATACCGTCAGACGATATTATTGTATTCTAGCTACCATACCGTCAGACGATATTATTGTATTCTAGCTACCATACCGTCAGACGATATTATTGTATTCTAGCTACCATACCGTCAGACGATATTATTGTATTCTAGCTACCATACCGTCAGACGATATTATTGTGCGCAATAGCCGAGCCAAACGAGTGTTTTACCGGCAGAATCAATGTTGCAGCATTTCTGGAATCACGCACTGTCAAGGTTACAAATTCTGATTAATTAATTTAATTAAGTTCCACAAATATATATATCTTCAGTTAATGAATAAATAAGGAGATTCGATTGAGCCCAAGACAACTTTGACAAATATATATGACAGCGACGATATAGCCTACCGGTGTTAACATCGGTACCGGTACCGTACCGGATTTAATATATATTCCAGCGACGAGATATAGCCTACCGGTGTTAACATCGGTACCGGTACCGTACCGGATTTAATATATATTCCAGCGACGAGATATAGCCTACCGGTGTTAACATCGGTACCGGTACCGTACCTCATTTAATATATATGACAGCGACGAGATATTATAGCCTACCGGTGTTAACATCGGTACCGGTACCGTACCTGATTTAATATATATGACAGCGACGATATAGCCTACCGGTGTTAACATCAGTACCGGTACCTGATTTAATATATATGACAGCGACGATATAGCCTACCGGTGTTAACATCAGTACCGGTACCTGATTTAATATATATGACAGCGACGATATAGCCTACCGGTGTTAACATCGGTACCGGTACCTGATTTAATATATATGACAGCGACGAGATATAGCGTAGCCTACCGGTGTTAACATCGGTACCGGTACCGGATTTAATATATATGACAGCGACGAGATATAGCCTACCGGTGTTAACATCGGTACCGGTACCTGATTTAATATATATGACAGCGACGAGATATAGCGTAGCCTACCGGTGTTAACAACGGTACCGGTACCTGATTTAATATATATTCCAGGGACGAGATATAGCCTACCAGTATTAACATTCGTACCGGTACCGGTACCTGATTTAATCAAATGTTAGATGTGGGCTCAATTTATTTCTATCCTTTTCTTTCGGATGTTGCTAGACCACAATTAGGCTACCTGAAAAAAGTAGGGGTTTATAATGGCAAAGAATAAATACCCGGTCCAATTCTAAATGTTCTTTTTACTATGGTTGGCGTATTGCTTACTAAATAATAATTTAAGTTTCAATATTTACTTTTAAATTGCATTGACATTGATTGAGCTTTAGAATGATTATGCTAGGACAAATCTGGTCTTTGTGGGTCTCACTCAACAGGGAGAATTACAAGTAAGAGATATAAAACAACGACTAAATACAAGTGATACAGATGGTACAAAACAGTATTTTGTTCACAGTAGAGAATAACACTGTTTTGTCGGGCTATAGTAATTATAGCTCGTGATATAGTCTTTACTAAAATCCAGATATGGACTTATTGACCGTAAATAAACTCAACAGGAACTCCCCGAACACGTTCTTAATATCACAAATAAGTATTCAACTAGGTACTACAGAACTCAATAACAACACACAGGAGAATTATACACACAAGTTTATTCAAAGGATTAGAAATATGATCTTCACTTATGGGCTTGGTTTATATGGGTCATTCAGACTATAATATTACCTTAATAATTATGGGAATTATAAGGTAATAAATAGGCGAATATATGCTAGTAGAATAGACCAAGGTGAGATCAATGTTAATTCAGTGTTGGTAATAAACAAAACAGGAAATATGCAATTAAATTAACATGTGACCTATATAGCATCAACCCTTAATAATAATAATGATGTGGGTCGAGCCTCTTTCGTGAATTGAACACAATAAAGAGAAATTGTACAATCTCGAAACAAGAGAGGATGAATGAATTGAGGGGGTAAAATAACTACACAGGCAGGGAGCGAGATGTACGAGTGGGGCGCGCGCGCTTAAGCTGGGTAAACGCGACCTTTAATCAGCTAACAGCTAACTGTCAGGTCAAGAACTCTACTGCGGGGTTAGAATATACAATTCTGGTTTGTGTAAATATGAACTTAATCTTAGAGATATTATAATGAAACTGGGGGTAAGATATTACTTATTTATTTTCACAATTTACTATGTATGTAGCTCAAATTATGTAATTTATGATTTGAACTGTATATTCACTTCAATCGAACGTATGCAATAATTACGAACTCGGTCGAGGAATTCAGATGTAAAGTTATTAATATAGTTATAAATTAATTAAAGAAAAATAATTACTAACTGGATATAAAGACAAAGTCTAATTAATCAAAGGCAATTAATTAATAGATGTCCTGGAAACACTTATAATGGTAATAGCGTAAGGAAATAATTAACAAAATATTAATTATGTTAAAAAGTGACGCACAAGACGAAGTTGTACTATGAAAATACTCAGAAGAGTATTAACAAGATATCTGAACGAGTTAACAGTCATACTAAGAATTCACCTTAATAAGTGGTGTATTCGAGATGATGGAAAATTTAGATAAAAGACTCTATGCAATGCTAGAATTCCTAGACAGTAAGAATCAAAATTATCTACATCAATACTCGCATGAACGATAATACTAGTTCATACAATAATCACAACAACGATTAAGTAATCGTATGAGAAATTGGGGGACTTGGAAAGTATATGACTTGGGGAATGATAAACTTCACAACGGGATTACTGAGATAAATTAAATATGAAATTGGGCGTAGGTTCTAGGTAATCAGTTATGAATTAAGAAGGGGAATCAAGACACAAAATACACTTCGACCTCAGCTTGTAAAATACATAACAGAATACATATATTAGGAAAATATGTGACTGCGTGGCATGATAAATTAAGGAACACAAATATATAACGTATGCGTAGGACGTTCTAGAGGATATTTAAACAGGATTAATATAGGATCTTGAACACAGATCTTAGAGAAGAATTACTATCAGTTTCAGAAGGATTAACATGTAGGCCTACGCAAATACAAGATCTTGGGCACAGATCTACTTATAATCACACGCTTACACGATTCACATATTTTAACCTATACCTCGACAACAATAAACACAACTCAAGATATACAGAGACACTTAGGGTAAGATTGGAGGGTAGTGAGAGAGCAGGGCTGGTCAACGTAGAGCGTAAGTTCGTAGAGCAGCACTTCAGGAGGGTAGGGTGTCACTCGAGCAGGACTTCAGAGGGCACCACAGGTCTAGCAACTCTCTCCGGTAGGGGGCAGGGCTGGGGCAAGCTTCTGCTGTGGTTAGCTGTCCTGTCCTTTTCAGGCTGAGTACAGTACCGCAGTGGAGGTTTGCATACTTTTCCACTAAATCTTTGAAGTGATATCTGACTTAATTCTTGGCTCTCTTTTACATAGTCTCGCGGTAATAGGGGTATTGTGAATTCATTGTGATGAAGCTGTGAGGTTTAATACTAATAGTAGACATGGCTGGTTAATATTAATAGGTGTAAGCCTACTGATATACTAGCTAACATATTTATATCATACAAAGCATTTATTTATCCTATTCTTGGAGAAATCTTACTTATAAGGATTACATCATTCTCCAGACTCTTAGACATACTGGTGTATTGCTGGCCTATTTGTGCTTCTTGTCTGGAGGTTATTGGATCTACAGGACCAGCATAACTGGTACTCCTGCTCAGGTCCATTTATATCTGTAAGCTTCTGGTCGCTGGTGTTCAACTTGCATAAACAATGCTTCATCATATTGCATATCTGGGGATGGAGGGGATTCTGTCCTGTGATTGGTTGGTGTGGTTTGAAAGCAGGGCTGTGGTTGGTTGGAACAGTTTCCCATGCTCATAACTGCTGCTTGGTGCCATAGAAAATGTGGGGCTCTGGGCGGTAGGGGTGGCTCCTGCATTTTCTTGTCCCTTCGTTGTTTCCGGGTTATGGGTTTGGCTGGTGGACCCAGCTGCAGGCTGGCAATTCTGCAACGGGCTGTTGCATTTGGCTGTAGCAACCCCGTCATTTCAAACACAATTATCATACATGCAGCATTGATACACAATAGTACTCAAATATCTTATGGGTCGTGGCATATGTGTGGAGCATACACGTGGACTGAAGCTATGCCTGGTAAATTTACTTAACACATGGCGAGCAGTAGGGTGAGGTGGGGGTGATCGCACTATTAGTGGATAAAATATTCACCAAAAATCAGGTAACAAACTTTATGAAAAAATAGTGATAGTACAATAAACTATGGGTCAAGGCCTATCATGGTGATTTTTACTAATCATGTAAGTAGTAGTTAAGGTCAACTTATTGAATTTTTTAAAAAGGGTACTCCTTCTTCAGGCCATACCCACCATAGGGGGTGGTCCGAACAATGCATGGGAGTGATCGAAACACCACCCTTTTCACTATTAAAATGCATAATGAGATTGTAAAAACTGGTGATCTCAAATAAAATATATGTTGAAAGTGTCTTTATTGCCAATTTTAGAGCACATTCTCAAGAAAGAAACATTATATTCCATACTGTCACAACTTATGATTTTACCAACATAAAACACCTTACATCCGACATTCTTCCCTTCTTCTAACTCCAGGTCAACACAACCAAGTACTTTTTGTATTATTTGGATTTTATTTTATTTTTTTGGTCTTTAAACGCCATTTAAATTTGTGGTGTACCGGTACCGAACCGTTCGGTACACACCCCATCGGTACACCCCCTTCGTGTCATCAATGTTTACACATGCATGATGCTGAATGAAATGTCTGAATGGAAGCCTTTCTCACCAAATATCATTGCAGCTAAGTACATTTCACTATTAAGCATCACACCACTAGAATCAGCACGTTTTCACAGTCAAGAAGCACTATATTAAACGCGAAATATTACATAGATCACCTAAAAAATAGAAAAACTGACCTGAAAACTCTGTCCGTCACGATGTATACAATAGTTTCCCGTCATCCTCAAGCGCTCCGTTTTCTTCTTTTGAGGTGTTGGGGAAACTATTTTATTATTGATAGGGCAGAAATTATGGACACTGTTCGTTTCGCCCCCATGTTCGTTACACCCCACCTTCACCCTACCGGTATTTATGGAATGAATTAAACATGTGGGTTCTTAGGTTCAATATAGCCTACGCTGATAGTTATTTAGTTACAATTCTATCTGAACAATTACTACTAATAAAAATGGCAATCTACATATTAAATGAGTTTACTGCTATTCAAGGACTTCACGACTTGGATTTTATACGCTTTACATTAGTCTCACGTTCTTCATCGTTTTCCTTCTTGTCTCGATTATGGCTACATTCTATATTCTAACACGGTCAGTCCTTATAGACATAGTTTTTGTTTTGTTTCCACTGGTATAATTATCATGAATGAGCATAAACATTTGTTTCACAGGTGTTGGAATGGTGAAGTTAACTAATTATATTATACTCTCAAGTTCTCAACGACGTCGGCACGGAAAGGGTCCGATCGATCGTGGTATGTATAGTATATAATATAATCAGACAAGGATAGAGTATGTGTTGTGTTACCTGATGAGCTTACACACTTTAGCAAGGAAAGGGCTCTGTGAAAAGAGAGATTTACACTTATTCAAACACGATATCTTTTGCTGGTGTCGAGGGTGGTGAAACAGAACTTCTTTGAACTTAGCTCGTTGGGGTGGTATCACGGACGGGTTTCTTGCTGTGTACAGCAACCTGGTGTCTTCTTTCTTCTCTGTCCTTAGACTTGAAGGGGAAAGGTATTGAACCGCAATTCCAAGGAGGTCTCGGACCACTCCAAACAGCAGGCACTGTAGAGGTGATACTCAGGAACGAGAGGTTACACTGGTCGGCTGTACAATTCACTAAACTAGCTTCGAGCGTAGAGGTTACCCTAGTTTCGGACTTAGGAAGAGACCTAGTTTCGTACATAGGTTTTAGATCCAGTAAAGTGACCTGGAGAATGAGCTTCGAGCCTCGTGTGGGAGAAGGGACTCCTCTTGATGATATTTATTTTCAGAAATATTAATTACCGGTACATATTCCTGAGTGGACCGTAAGCATAATGCTGGCCCACCAGTGTGATGTGAGGAGGAGAGGTAATATACAATATTATACGGTACTGTACCTACATCAAATTACAATATTTCACCCTCTCACTCACTCTAGAGTCACTCAGTTTTGGTACACTCACTAATTGTATAGTAAACACTTTAAATTGGCACATAAACACACATATGAATGTGGCACACATGTACGGCCGAGGTTAATAAGTGTTGTCCGATATTTCACAAAGTTTCGGACACTGACTAATACTCTGAGGGATAAGCACTTTTCCCAGTAACTATAAAGGTACCAATAACACTTGTTGAGCAAAAACCACTGGAATCTATGACAACACTTAACCCCTTATTGGCAGCGCGCGACATATGTCGAGTGAAATAAATTTGGACTATGTGTCGGTGCACGACATCTGTCGAGCACCATTTTCAGCACGTAATGTTGCTGAGAGAGAGAGCTGAGCGGTGGGATGAGCGTAGTAACCATATGACCGGTCCCCACCACCGCGGTGGACATACTGAACTGTATCCCACCCTTCTCCCCCCTCTTCTGCTTCACTGCACAGGGAATTATGTAAGGAAATTGCCTTATTTCAGGGTTTTTGCACTCGTGTTGCGCAATTGTTGCAAGAGAACCAGTGGTCGTACAAGGATGGTTCGGGTGTCATTGGAAAGCTCTGTTTACGCCCTTTCAGGGATAGATACTTGTTTTACGCTCTGGGTCTTATTTAGGCATGAAAATGAGCACGGAAACAACCCTATTTAGGGTTAAAAAAAAACGCTGGGCGCTACGGTCAAATGGACCACCTATCCCGCTAAATAAGGGTTAATACCCCCGATTGTACATAAATTGTCAATCACATGTCCCTTGCATAAAAAAAAAATATATATATATATATACTGTATATATATACAGTATATATACCGGCATATATATATACCGGTATATATATATATATATATATATATATATATATATATATATATATATATATATATAATTATTATAATTATCATAATAGTAAAAATAAATCATATGAATAAATATGCATAATGATAATAATAGTTAAATTATTATAATGAGAAAATATACCCAATACAGATTGAATTACAAATAAAATTTTAGCATATAGGCTATATACTGTAAATGTATTTACATACACATACATACATATAAATACACACATACACGTATACATACATATTGGCTACATATAAGAACATAAGATTGCGGGAAATTGCACAAGGCTACGCGGCCCATACGAGGCAGCTCTCATTCACACCCAGCCCATATCATCCATATGGGAATCCAACTTACGTTTAAAGCTTTCAACTGTTCCTGAGCTAACCACTGCTCTGGGTAGTTCCATTCCACATGTGAACCACTCTATTCCCAAATCAGTGTTTTCCTATATCATTCCTAAATCTAAAATTATTTAACTTGAAACCATTTGAGCGGGTTATGTCGCCGTTTTTTAGCTTTAATACCTCCTCTATATCGCCCTTCTTTATACCTTTTATCCATTTAAATACCTCTATCGGTCTCCCCTATATCTTCGTCTTACTAGGGAGTGCAAGCCTAAGTCTTTCAACCTCTGCTCATACGATAAGTTTGTAATATTATGTATCATTTTCGTCATTCTTCTTTGGATTGCCTCTAAAGGGTCAAAATATACATATCCTCTCACTTTTTCCACCATAGTCACTACTGGTAGGCCGGGATCTTCTCTTCCTAGGCTAAAGCAGCAAGGGCATGGATGGTTTCCCCTTCTCCTTTTTGGTCCTGATGATAGAGCACCTAGGTGTGAAGAGGGTGTCTGACCGAACCCTCCTGGCAGGAATGCTCCTTATGGACGGCTTGTGGGTGGCTCATAGCCTCATACGAGGGGATATCGTAAACTTTTAATCATCACCCGGAAGTTATTGAGCTATGTCACTTATCACCCGGAAGTTATTGAGCTATGTCGATGAAATTTTGTCAGTGTAATGACTGGTCCTTATGCACATGATGATGCAAAACTGTTCTCCTAAGTTCGTTTACTTTCTTTACAGGTGGCGCTAGTAACCTGCAAAATGTAGAAGATTGAGGCTCGCTGCGTGATTAAGTTCCTGCATTTGAACGGTTACAGTGCCCGGAAAATCCATGATGAAATGAAGGCTGTCTATGGCTGTCACCTCACAACAGTGTCATATGACGGGCAATCATCACCATAGACAGCCTTCATTTCATCATGGACTTTCCGGGCACTGTAACCCTTCAAATGCAGGAACTTAATCACGCTGCGAGCCTCAATCTTCTACATCTTGCAGGTTACTGACATCTAGCGCCACCTGTAAAGAAAGTAAACAACTTAGGAGAACATTTTTGCACCATCATGCGCATAAAGACCAGTCATTACACTGACTAAATGTAATCGACATAGCTCAATAACTTCCGGGTGATAATTAAAACTTTACGATATCCCCTCGTACGTCCTTTTATGGTCTCACTCTTGCTGGTGGTGTTATTACTATACTCAAACTATACTTCCTAATTTGAACAAAATCACCTGGGTGTCTCCACTTTTTCTAATCTAATCTATATAATATTTGCGATTGTCTGTGTGTGCGTCTGTTCTTAATAGGCGGCCGCAGTTTTGGACCTGGGGAGCTGAAACTTTGCATGTGGGTGTCAATTGACCTGGGTCAGGTCATAAAGGGGGCGAGGCCACGATCGGAGGTCGTTTCGAGGCCGAAATTGAAAAAAAAATGAAAAAATTGCCGTTTGGGGCAGAAGGAGGCCTCCGATCGAAAAGGTGTATGGAACGAAAGTTGTTCGCAGCCCCCCAAAATGGGAGTACGGATGAGGTCAGATCTAAAAATCGGAGGTCATTTAGCGGCCGAAATCGAGGTCGCCGTTTAATGAGGCACAGGGAGGTCGAGGCCGGTGATTATGGTAGTAGTAGTATTGTGATGATTGTGGTAGTAGTGATTGATGATGGTGATTATGATAGTAGTAGTGGTGGTAGTAGTGATGGTGATTATGGTGATTACCCTGGCAACGCCGGGTACCCCTGCTAGTGATTAATAAAGAGAAGTATATGGAATGAGAGAAGAAGAGAGAACATGATAATGGATATGGGAGGTGAAAGAGGTCATAGACGCTATTAAACAAGCTGTCAAATATCAGCTGCTAATGTGTTTAGAGAAGGCCGTGCGAAGAAACCCAGTGTAGCCAGGAATCGAGGAGAGTCGCTTATATACTGGTTTGAGTATAGCTGTGGCTGTTATTGTTATGGTAGTTATAAGGGTTGCTTCTATCGCAGCTAATTTTACACTGGGCATTGCAAGAATATATATGCAGTACCTTAATCTTGCATACCCAATATACCGGTATATATAATTACATATTGACTTCAATATTCCTGATCATCAGATCAGATGCGGAGAAAAAAATGCCATTAACTTGAGTATTTGCAAATTGTAACCATAAGTATTGATAACACAATATACAGCAACAATTAATCAATACAATTCTATATAAATTCATAATGTATTACTATTACCGTACACTGATCAGTAAACTAAACATGACACGACGGTAATATATAGTCCACGTAACCATGGATAAAGGTCAAAGGTAATGTCTATAGAAATACCAGTTACCAGTATGTCTTCTTCCTCATTCCATACCATAGGTTACATACAGGACTTCCGCGTATGGAGAGAGAGAGAGATGGTAGGCTATGTGTTTATCACAGTGAGTAAACCATGAGTGGCACACAGAGAAAATTACACAAGAGAAATATGTTGTGCATTGGCTAAAATTATATCATTATTATGTTTTTTACACCAACCAACTTCACATCTAAACTCAATTAATGAAATCAACAAATACATGTGGCACTCAGAGGACTCGAACCTAGGCTACTCACATCGAAATTTCGCGCACTATGCATTACACTATCAAGACATAACACAGACCGACAGTTGGAAATAAATGAATCTACTAAGTATAGCAAGGAATATTATAGGTTTGATTGCCAGAGGGAAGTAATGAAAACCTAATATTTAGTAGGGCCCGTAATCATTGACGATATTGCATATTAATATAATAGTCTCCCTTCAACACCCACGGCAGCAGTTTTGAATCTCTCGCGCGGAAGGGTCAGGGAGTACTCTCATAAGTGCACGCTTAATTCTCTCATGGAATCGTCCTTATGATCGGGTACCCTACAGATAAAACTTTGTAGAAAAAATAAAAAATAAAATTTAACTTAATATCTGTTATATTATGGCTTTCCATGTGTGTATTTCTTGTGCGCAGCACCCAGGCGCAGGCTCCCTTGCGGCCATAACTTCCTTCACTGATATATCAAGATACAACTAGAGATCAACGAATGGGAGGGGATGGATGGGAGGGCCATGCATCGTCAATGATTACGGGGCCCTACTAAATATTAGGTTTTCATTACTTCCCTCCGGGAATCAAACCTATAATTTAATAGTGGCCCCTTCATCATTGACGATATTGCCTGAGTACCAAGACTGGAGGGGGACATTCGTGACAATACCCTAACCTCAGGACAAAAATAAGCCGTATAACATTCTTAATTTTTTTTTTTTTTTATTGTATGCAAACAATAAATAATATAAAATATGAAAGATTGCAAGCAGTGCGTGACTTCAAAGAAAGTCTGCTTCCTCATGACCGGATCTTTTACCTTCAGATCTATACATAATAAAATGGGAACATCTTTGTGTCCCTAACTAGAACTATAAACTCTTTGGAATATTGTTCTAACCTTAACAATATTTGTACAGTGTATATATGTTTGTACATTCTGGTAATCCTATATAGTTGCAACTATGATAGATTTCTTAAAATTAAAATCTGAACCGTCATACCAGTTCGATCACAGATCGTGATTTATCACAATCTCCGGCGAAAGGGGTCTTCGTGGGGCTTTGGACTATTCAGCACCCCCCCCCCCCTTTTTCTCGCCTTAACCTTAATAATAATAGCACAGAGCCTACGAGACCCTCTGTCGTAAAGCTACACAGGTACGTTTTGGCTTGTCCAGAGCGACCGACAGGTATCGTGTTAGGAAAGTATGGTTGGATGCCCACAATTGAGTGTTGGCAATGTCGTCTATAGATAAATTTTGTAAAAATCTAAGAGAGACGGCCAACTTCCTGATGTCATGGGCCCTGCCCACTATGCCGGGATTACTTTCTTTAAAAACATCTACTAACAGAGGAGCCAATTTTCTCCTAGGAACACGATTACCTGCCTGGTTCACCCACAGAAAACCTGGTTGTCGAGGGTGAGCTGCCCTCATAAACTTAACTAAGGCCTCCACTGGACATAAAATATGATGAGTGTGTCCGTGTTTTAACGCCGGAACAGAACATTCTGAGAAAATATGATCAGAGTGCTCATTCTTAGCAATAAATGTGGGAGACGGCGCGATTTGGACCTTGTCGTGCAGTCTCCCAAACCTAAGGCAATTAGGTTCGTTGCTCATCGCCGCCACCTCAGAGACCCTACTTCCTGTAGCTAAAGCCATTAGGAACACAGCCTTTTTAAGTAATGAATCAAAATCCGGCGCATTATTATATTTGCGCGATTGAAGCAAAGATAAGGCCTTATCAAGCGACCAGGTGGGCATGAGCGGACGTGATGGTGGGCGGAGCTTGAAACACGCCCTCATAAACCCTTTCTCCTCCGCCTGTGGTATCGAGAGACCAGTGAGATCAAAGGAGGGAGTTCTGATATCAGATAAGTGATTCTTTAACGTAACTATGGAAAAATGCTTCTGCTCAAATAAATAATCTAAGTATTTGAAAACCAGGGCTCCTGATGCATCGGTTTGCCCTGACTCTACAATCCAGTTCGTAAAAGCTTTCCAATGCGATTGATATTGCCTCCTGGTAGATATAGTATATCGATTCATAAGTTTACTAGTGACACTTTCCCCATACTGAGCTAGCCATTTGGCATTGTAAATGTCCAGAAGGCAAAATTGAGCGAGGTCTGAAGGTCGTCTCTAAGTGGAATGCGGAGACCGGGAGCGACACCGGGTCCCTGCACCATTCTCTCAACTGGTGGTACCACACCTGAGCCGGCCATAACGGCGCGATCATCGAGACTAAGCCGCGGTAACCTCTTAGTTTGTGAATTACCCTGCACATTAGAGCAGAATCTGGTGAAGGAAATAGATAGATTGAATTCCACCTGTTCCAGTCCTCCAGTAACGCATCTGGTCCCCCCGCCGGAGTTACCCCCCGGCGGGTCAGGAAGAGAGGTAGCTTGTGAGTCTCCTCGGATGCGAACAGATCCACTTGTGGACGGTAAGGCTTGGCAATCATCTTGTCGAAGACGGTTTGTTTGAGAGCCCATTCTACTAAAGTGCTCTGCCGCCGGGACAGAGCATCCGCCCAGACGTTCGACACGCCTGGGAGGTATGAAGCATGCAGATAATGCTCAGCGATTCGGGTAGAACAAAAATCTGTTCTGACACTACTAGCAACTCTCGAGACCTCACTGAACCTTGTTTCTGAATGCAATGGACCGCAATTAAGTTGTCCATCCGAAACGCGATTGACTTCCCTTGCAATGACGAGCCGTGGGCTTGGAGAAAAAATAGAGGAATCAGAAGCTCTAGCTTGTTGATGTGCCATGACTCGTCCTGGGCCCAAGTGCCCTGCCCTTGATGGCCTAGATTGGACTGATATCCCCACCCTAGTGTTCCAGCAGCGTCTGTGTCTACCCATACCGAAGGAGGAGGAGAAACCCATGTTGTCACAGAGTGCAGTGTTTCGGTCTTCGCCCAGACCGGCAGTAAGTTGTGAATTAATTGAGGAAACGGCCATAGTTTTCCCGTCGGCAGTAGTGGGAAAAATATGTTGCGTTCCATGATTAATCTCTTTACTTTCAACCGGCCCAACTTCACAGTTAATTGGATCCAGTTGAGTGAGCCGACCAGGGACTCCCACGTCTTCCTTGTCGTATTCAGACTGTGGAGAAAACGAAACAGTTTCCTGCGAAATCTGTTGCGATTGTCCACACTCTGAGTAAGAGTCAGGTTGGCGGTATCCCAGACCAGCCCTATCCACTGAATTTCCCGTGTGGGAACAAGGAGAGACTTTGCCAAGTTCACCTTGAACCCTAGGGTTTGTACATGATTGATTACTTGGTTGACATGATTGTGACATAACTCTCTTGACTCCGCCACCACTAGCCAGTCGTCTAGATACCACAACGCCATTATGGCCTGGGCCATAAAGGCGATAAAGGCCATTGGCCTGGGCCAATGGCAGAAGGGCTTGCCGGACTAATTTTGTGAAAATTCTTGGTGCCAGGTTCAAACCGAAAGGGAGTCTCTGAAAGACATAAGTCTCTTGCCTGACCCTCAAGGCGAGGAACTTTTTGAACCGTTTGTCGATAGGGACATGCCAATAGGCGTCTTTGAGGTCTAAGGAGCACATTCAACCCAGCGGCGGAAGTGTAAGCCTGACTTGATTTACTGTAAACATCCTGAAGGATGGATTTATGATGTTAGCGTTCAGATGCGAGAGATCCACTACTGGTTGCATCTGCACACTGTCCCTCTTTGGCACTAAGAAAAGTCTGGAGGTGAATACTAGGCAAGTTGGTTCTACCGGGACAATGACCTTCTTTGAAATCATTTCTTGGACCAGGGCCTCCACCTCCGGCGAAACATGGTTGTGTTTGAGCACCTGACGCAGTCGAGGTCGCCGGATCCACCGCCAGGTGATGCCTTTGCTTACTACAGTTCTGGCCCAGGTTCGCTTGGGCCAGGCTCTGTGGCATACTTGGAACGACTCAGTCTGCAAACTGGGTCCGTTTGGTGGTGCAACTCTCGAATCTGACACGCCTAAGCACGGCCCCGGGAGACAGAGAGTTTGGTTGGCTAGTGTTTTGGAGGTGGTGGGGGGTTGGTATCAGACGGCTGGCTAGTCTTGGCTGACGTCTGTCCCTGATATGGTTTGGGGTGTGACTTACCTCTATAACCTGAGTATTTACCTTGTTTGGGCTTGGGCTGATTACCTCCCTGCTGTGGAGGAGGCCTGGGGTCCCGAAAGGACTGTTTAGCATGAGGGGGTTGTGACTTGCCGCCGCTTTTGGGCTTATTGAAAGGTTTCTTAAACGGTTCTCTCTTAGCCTGGGAGGTATTCTGCTTCCACCCATCTACCATATTGAAAACTACACTCCACGTATCTGAACTGAGGAGGGAGGCAGTTAAGACCAATATCTTCCAGTAACTTCTTTACTAAAAACACTCTTAGGTCCTGTCGGGCCCTCACCGCCTCCAAGATAGCTACTCTAATTTATTATTAAGGTGAAAGTTACAAAGTGGTGTACAATCTATCTTATTCTAGTTACATTGTAGTTTATCTTATTGTACCAGTACCTCCCTACAATCAACCTAGTTGTTCCCCAATTCGTCCCTCCGCCACGACCATTTCAAAGTCCAAGTCTCTCACTCTTGTCCTCTGTAGCGGGGAGGACCTTGTACCCCTGAGACATAGGATTGCAGACCTGAGAAGAGAGAAAGAGAGCCGGCATCTCATCCAAGTTATGACTTGGCTTCTATGCTGGCGCTTTTTCTCCGATATTTGTTCAGCTAATCTGGCATAGAAGACACTTGCAGAAGGTCCCATACCTCCCGACGATGAGAAGACCAGAGGAGTAAAGCTTCCTTGATCCCTGTTCAAAATTCTTTCTTCATAAGCGCGTTTTTTCTCACTTTCGTTTCTCAAGTATGCCGCCTTGTGTCCTCGCTCACGATATGTTTGTGCTCTTGGGTTGAAGATTCTGATGTCGAAAAAAGCCCGTTGTCCCCTCGTCCAAAAACCTCGAGCACTTACGTCCACTCTTGCTTCATTTGAAGTATTTGCAGTATTGTGGGCCAAGCGCTGTCCGTCCATAGGCAGAAGTTCCGGTTCGATTCTGACATCATGGCACACCTCGTCCAGCATTTGTGCAGTGATGTCTCGTACTTCATCATGCCGGATACAGATGAATCCTCCTTTCTTACAGGTCATACAGTGGTCTGAGTTGTTTATTTCACCGCATGCACATTTCAGCGGCAGGTTCGAAACTGGCCACCCATACCTCAAGGCTACGGCATCATTGAATTCTTGTTTATTTAAGCTGAAGCCTTTCTCCTTTATTGGTAATGATGTGAGCCAATTTGAAGCCCCCGTGTCCTGTGCCATCTCAACTCTCATTTTCAGTTCTTCACTACATCTGGTCTTAATTTGTTCTAGGCTATGTTTCTGTCTCTCTTCTCTGCTCTTTGTAATTTCCTGTCTTGCATTTCGTTGTTCCTCTTCGTCCACCTCATCATTTTCATTTTGCTCCCGTATTTTTTCTGTCAGAGACGTAGTAAGTTTAAGGGAATTTTGGTACTCATGTAGTGCCGCCTCCACTGGGTTTATGATCCCCATACCTCCGAACCTTGGCGGAAGAGCTAATAGATCTCTTAGCTCTTGCGTGACGCCTTCCATCTCTGTTAAGGCCGGTATGAATGTTCCTCTGATTGCTTCTTCAAGCAGTTGGAGCATCTGTCTAATGCCAGGCACTGTTCTCATAAGAAAGGTCCATCTGTGCTTAACACCATATGTGAAGGCAGTATATGCAGCATGTGGTTCAGATTTCGCAATGTCTGCCAGGGTTTTCACTTCCTTTACCCACTCCGCTACCTTTTTTCGCACATAGTCTCTCTTGCATTCTTCTGTGCCTATTACTGCTCCCAAATGGCGTTGACCCTCCTTTGTAATCTTCACTCCTGTCCCATCAAAAGTCTGCACCGCTTCTTCATACTTGTTTTCTTTCACTATTAGTACAGATTTACTAGCATTCGGATGGTACCCAATGACTTCGCCTACCGATTGTACTCTCCGCCACCATTCTTTGAGATCCCCTATTTTTCCTGCACCTGTGAGGTCATCTGCATACGCCACTTGTTTCACTCGGGTTACCTCATGTTTTATTTTCTGCTGCAGAATTGATAGTGCCAGTGCGTACATTGCCATTGCCACTGGATCTCCTTGCGTTGTTCCTTCATTTGATTTGAGAATTTTTATTTCTTCCTTCTTTGTGCTTCCAACTATATACAGGTTAGCTGGCTCCTTATAAGTATTTTCTATGTACTTTGCGATGCTCGGGCATTTGATCTTGATGTTGTGAATAGCTGCCTCCCTATTAATGGTGTTAAAGGCATTTGTTGCATCCACTAGCAGTACCGCTTCACAATCTTCCTCATGATACACCTTCCCCTACTCTAATGTCACCCAGGAATTGTATTGAATTTTGTAATAAAATCTTACATGGCAGTTCCGTGGCCTTTCTAACATTTTGGTCTGCAATGGCCGAAATAGTTCTAGCTAGGGATACAGTAACCTGGTGAGTGACAAGGTATTGTGAAAACAATCTGAAGGCTTTGCTTCTTAACTTAAGGGGGGTGACCTGCTTTTTGTTATTTCTGTCCTTTTCTCTCTTTCTCTGGCTTGTATCCATTCGGCCCCATTCAGCCAACTATTTTAAGACGTTTATCCCCATCTAGGTGTCGATTTCTTGCGGGCGAGCGATAGCGAGCCAGCATTATATGAAGAAATCCGGCTTTGCCGGAGAAATTTTCTATCGAAAAATGTACAAATTTAGCCTGCTGTCAAACAAAACTAAAAAATATGCTGGCTCCCTACCGCTCACCAGTAAAAAATTGACACCTGGATGGGGATAAACGTCTTAAAACAGTAGGCTGAATTGGGCCAAATGGATACAAGCCAGAGAAAGATAGAAAAGGAGAGAACAAAAACAGGTCACCCCCCTTAAAGTCCCTATGGGCTGGGGGAGGGGTACAAAAAGGTTCATCTAATTGGTGAAGAGCCAGTTTGGGTGCCGCCAAGAAAGCGAACAAGGCTGGCGACACCCCCTCTGCCTTCTTAACAGGTAACGAGAACCAAGTACCGTATGCAATTCCTGAGGGACCTGATGGGAAGTTTTAGATGTAATGGTAGAAGCAAATACCTGCGCCTCTGATTCCTAGTCTACCCCAGGACCCAAACCTACCCACCCCATCTGCAGGACTGGTGTATGTGACTGATCAAGTACCGGAACTGTAGCCAGTTCCAGTGTGAGTGCATTCAAAGCTTTAATGTCATTAACACCATCCGCTTTGGACCAGTCTGCAAAGAGTCGTGCGGATAAGGCCGGCAATACTGCCGGGGCAGCCGAGAACACAAAGAAATCAGCATTATATGTACTAGGTATGGCCTTAATAGAAACGTCCAGTAATCTCCATACCTCATCCTTGGCTCTGAGTTTTCTATTCTTGTTGATTTCAATAGTCCACTCACTAGGAACCGGTAGATCCCCTGAAATAGTGGGTTGTGCTAGGAGTGGTCTCAAAGGTTGTACCTGAATCCAAGAGCAATCCGGCCCGTAGAGGAGAGGCATAGGGCCTTTCCTCTGTGGTGCCTTATCTAAGGGGGGAGGAGTGATGTCAGAAATTACTCGCACATTAGTGGTAGTCATAGAGGGTGGCACTGTAGTGTCGGCCGCCGTGGACGTTGTTGGGGGTAAAACCAAAGCAGGTAAAGAGGACTTAGGGGTGGTAAAACCTGAAGGCTCTAATGGTCTTATTGTGGAGCTACTCGGAGGAGCTACCGGTTGACTAGAGGGGGATCAGGAGAGGGAGAGACATGGTACTGCCGCATGACCCTATGCATTATGTCACTTATCTCCTCTGTGGTCACACACTTACTATGGGAACCCCTGGAAGATTGGGAACTAGCTTCTGACTCCTCAAACATTATACCTTGTTGAGCCGAGGGTACGTTAGCCTCCTCCGGCTCTTCATAAAACTCAAGCACTTCCGGTATGTCCTGTTGTGCGTCCGGCGCTTGGTCCTCCGGCGGCCAAACCAAATCAGGGACTGATGAGGGTAAAACTTCACTGTTATTACTCTCCCTATCTGTTCCCTGACTAACTATAACATTACGTTGACATGGTTCAGATTGACGCCAGCACCCCCGTTCGCTCGCCGAGGGTGGCTGTGAGTCCTGAATCACCTGAGAGCTGTCAAAAGAATTAGAACCTGAAGGTAAACCTCTATATTGATCCGCTAATACCCTACTCGGCCCAACTGTAGGGGCTTTGCGAGATACCTGAGTCAACTTTGGAATAGCAAAAATGAAGTCCTGTGGTACACTTAATGACTGTTCATGACGGGGACTAGGTTTTATGTCCTCCGCCCCCACCTCTGAGTTGCCAGATTGGACGGTTGGCGTGCTGGAGGTAGGGGTAGAGGGCGGAGGTGGCCTTACGGTAACTTTCCGGCTACTACTGTGTCCTGTACTGGCCGGTGTCACAGGGTCCTCCCGACGCCGTTTGGCTGATCTGGACGACTCCGCCGATGAGTGCCGGGACTGCTTTCTGGGAGATCTCGACCGTGACCTTGACCGATGCTGTGGGGAAGGCGACTGCCTCCGCTTGGTCTGGTCGGGGGGGTAGCCTCGGCAATATCACTCTCATTGCTACTAGAGCTACTCACTACCTCTTTTGAAAAGGTTTAGATTTAGCTTTAGGTTTAGTAGATTTAATAGGAGCTGACTTAACTAAAGGCGATTTTATGACTAAATGTTCCCACAGGGTGTCATCATCGCAATGAAGGGCCTTATGGGCAGTATCTTTAGCATAAACGTTGAAAATTTTCTTTATCTCTTTTAACGCCGCCAAGCACGACAGGTCTTTCTTAGTAAGAAGCGCCACCTTCAACTCAGAACAGACAGAACAACTCTTAGACACCCACGAACCTCTAGAGCGATTGAGGCATTTAACACATTTAATGCAGAGTTTGTGAGCAAATAATGGTAATAATGAGCAAGTAGGAGTACCGTAGCATACAGCTCAAACCGAGGCATGATGGAAAAAGTGTCCCCCACGCCGGAATCAGCCACCCACCAGCCGCCAGGCTTGTTGTAACTGAAGCTCTGGGTTTTTCTGGAAATAGAAAATTTCCAGGAATCAATGCTCATAAGGATAACCTGCGAGGTGTCAAGACATCCTACCTCAAGTCCGCCGGAAAATTAGCTATAGCCACAGCTACTCTAACCTTCCACTGGACCCGACCATGGAAAAACTGGGGTTTCTCCACCTAAGCTGATTGGACTGCTTACCTGTAACAAAGTGTCACTGGCCCTAGTGACCTTAAGTGTTTAACTATCCGTGACTATTGAAATAGAAAGATAGGTAACGTGCTTGCATGACGTATCACACCACCTGCACACTAGACTGGAACGCCGGGCGAAGGAAGTCTTTCCGCGTGACAAATTGGTCAGGGCGAGTCCCCTCGGCGGGCCGAGGTTACTCCCGTAGGAATTCGCATTTTCCGCCGGAAGGATTGTGGTTCAGCGCACCACGATGGAACATTTGGTTGCTCCCTTACTCGTCTGCGAGACGAGGAAACGGAGGCCCTGCACAGAAAGCCGCTGGAGAAAAAACAACCAAATATTTTAGAGTTAGAGTTTACTTCGACTTATATGTAAAAATCCCCCCCTTCCAAAAACCCCACACAAATATAGGGACGTCTCCCAAGGGCCCCCAAAAAACATGTAGAGCACATATGTAGCACAATACAGGGGCACACATAGGCATAATCACAAATACATAGAATTTATAATCCTAAATTACCTGTAGCCTACATTGGAGACTCCTAAAGAGGCTGGCCACGAGGCCCGACGAAACATCACAGGTTGAACTGATGCTCCGACGATCCAGCAGCAACAGCAAGCAGAGGAGAGGCCCGCGAGAGGGGCCCAGAAGCAAATACGGACTCTAGAAGGCTCCGCACCATGTGCAGCCACCCTTGAACTAGAGAATTTGCTAACAAAAAACAAAATTTATATGCAACTGCGTCAAAGTGACGGCCTGCAGCATAATCTTGCAGAATGGTAGCCTCCTAGCTATAATATCAAAAAGCTAAAGGCGCAAAACACACAACAATAACACGTGGCGCGCGGATCCTGGGATACGAAGGCGCCTTGTTACAATAGTACCCTAATTTACACACTTCCTGCGGTCGTACCAATGGGGCAGCCCGTGCTAGCTAATCTAAACCTTGTTCAATACAACGTAGATGTATACAAAATGAGTAAGGACTCACGAGAAGCGCAGGAACGACGAATGAAGCTGGAGCACTGGGGACACCCGCCCGCCTGGTACGAACGCGGAAGGGAGAAGGAAGTTATGGCCGCAAGGGAGCCTGCACCTGGGTGCTGCGCACAATAAATTCACGCATGGAAAGCCATAATATAACAGATATTAAGTTAAATTTTGTTTTTTATTTTTTCTACAAAGATTTTTCTGTAGGGTACCCGATCATAAGGACGATTCCATAAGAGAATTAAGCGTGCACTTATGAGAGTACTCCCTGACCCTTCCGCGCGGGAGATTCATAACTGCTGCCGCGGGTGTTGAAGGGAGACTATTATATTAATAGGCAATATCGTCAATGATGAAGGGGCCACTATTAAATAAAGCACTTTCTGATATCCATATACTGTACCCATAGCCCACTTAGGTAATTTACTGGTTTCACTACCATTTCAAAGACTAAGTACACTGTCTAGATACCGGTACACGTTTTTTACCTCGAATTATACCAATCCTTCTTCGCCTAAATAAAAAATCGCCTGGCAGTAACTAGACTATATTGTAAACAATCTTTGGATACCGGTACTTTGAGCCTTTGTATAGCCCACACAAGGCAGACCCCCCTCACACCCAACCCCAATTACAAGGTCTAATTATAGGCCCAGCTCACTAATACCATGAGGACCGACCTCACCAAAACAGTCAGAAGTCAGAAAACGGGGGTCTGCAGATCGCCGATTGGCCCACACCCGGCAGATCCCCCTCACACCCAACCCATTTCGTCCATATGCCTATCTAATTTTATCTTAAAGCTCTCTATTGTTCTTGATCCCACTATAGCACTTGTAGTGTGGCAGATATGTGAAAGAATGTGTCGGAATTGTGCGTTTCTTCATAAAAGTGTCAACATTGGCATAGACAATAACAAACGCAGTATAATCAAAATTAGCTATAGGGGCATCACAGATTCAGCCTATGTTGGCTTTGGCAGCCCCTTTTCAATTAATCTCCATTAGAGTACTGAAACACAGATATTTACCCCAAACTGTATACTGTGGTAGAGATGTCAAACTAGTCTCAAATGACTCATCTGGACAAGGGAAACATTAAATGTCCAGACAATGTTTATAGAAAGTTGACCATTTGACTTGTATTGGTCCCTGTAGTTCAACAAATTAGTGGCAATGGCAACAATTCTTACCAATTTGTAGCATGATAATAAACTACTGGGACCAGTACAAGTTAAACGGTCAACATTCATTCTCTGAATATAGGTTGTTTCACTTGCCCAGACGAGTCATTTGATACTAGTTTGACATCTCTACCACAGTATACAGTTTGGGGTAAATATCTGTGTTTCAGTACTCTAATGGAGATTAATTGAAAAGGGGCTGCCAAAGCCAACATACCGTAGGCTAAATCTGTGCTTCCCCTATAGCTAATTTTTATTATACTGCGTTTATTATTGTCTACGCCAATTTTGACACTTCTATGAAGAAACGCACAATTCTTCCAGCTATCTGCTTCACTATTGGTAGCCTATTCCACCTATCTACAACTGTTACCAAACCAATATTTGCCTATATCTTTTTTTAAACGAAATTGATCTAATTTAAACCCATTTGTGCAAGTTCTTTCGCAATCACTGAGCTTTAGTACATATTTCATGTCCCCTTTATCAATCCCACTAACCTACTTGAACACTTCTATCATATCCCCTCTAAATCTGCGTCTCTCTAACGAATGTAAGCCTAATTTCTTCAACCTTTATTCATATGGAAGATTTATAATATTATGGATAATTTTTGTCATTCTACGTTGTACTATCTCCAAGGGATCTGTCTATTCTGTAATAAGGACACCAAAATTGAACAGCATAATCCATATGGGGTCTCACTAATGACAAGTAAAGTTTTAAGATAACATCAGAAGTTCTGTTACTCACACTCCTAAAGATGAACCCGATAATCCTGTTTGCCTTGTTACGAACGCTTATACCGTACACTGTTTTCTAGATAATCCTGTTTGCCTTGTCACGAACGCTTATACCGTACACTGTTTTCTAGGTTTCAAATAATTGCTAACAAACACACCTAGATCTTTCTCACAATCTGAGTTTTCTAATTCCATATTAGCTAGTTTATATTTTGCAGTTGTATTCATCTTCCCTATCTTCAATACGGTACCTTGCATTTGTCAATGTTAAAATTCATCTGCCAATTTACTGACCATTCGTGTAAGGTACCGGTATGTAGATCCTTTTGGAGGCACTCGATGTCGCTATCTGAATCCATTGTTCGCCCTATTTTGGTATCGTCTGCGAATTCACTCATCCTACTAGTTATACCTAAATCAAGGTCATTTATGTATATAACAAACAACAGAGGACCTAATACAGATCCCTGGGGACACCCCTTTTGACTGCTCCCCATTCTGAATCCCGGTGGATCACATATATACTTTAATTGATTTCATTGGGGGTGTTTGGTGTTGTGATGAAATTAATAAAATATAGATTAGTATAATTTATGCTGACTCTCTGCTTCCTACCAATTAGCCATGACCTAATCCATCCCAACAACGACCCACCTATTCCATGAACCTCAACTTTTCTCATCAATCTCTCATGAGGGACTCTGTCGAAAGCTTTACTGAGATCTAAACATATTATATCATATGACTTGTCATTATCTACTGCTTCATATACCTCTGAGAAAAAGCTAAGCAAATTAGTAAATTAGTTTGTCATTATTATTCATCAGTGTAAAGGATTGGCGATACGCTTACCTCAACCGACACATGCAGATTTGAATGAGCCACAAGAGAGTGATCCAAACCAAAGACTCTTTTTAAATTAATTCCCTCTTAAGATCATCTCACTTAAAAGAAATGTCAAATACAAGCCTCTAGAAGGATTCCTAGGGATATACAGCCTTCATTAACTTTAATTAAACTAAAGACACAATGAAAACAGGCCAACTCAGCCCACTAACAACACTTAGGCTACCTATTCCATCTATGTCCACGGTACAGTACCGTACCATCAAAGACTAGTTTTGCAGTGTATTGTTACAGCGTATATGTAAGTGTCTATCATTGAATAATCTTAAAAGTACCTATTATAAAAAATGGTAGCATTCAAGGAGACTACTGCAGGACTCTTCTTCTTCTTCTTACCTCTGACCGGGTATAGGCTATCCTAGTGTTTACTAGCCTATACCACTTTGAAAGGACATTAGTCTAACCTAACAACCTTACCTAACCTATCCTAGTATTATAGGTGGGGGCTGCCGCCCCCACACCCCCGCTTTGACTTAGATGTTTGGTGTATTTGTCTGTGAAGTGGGTATTTTTCAATTTGTTGATAACGAAAATCCTCCATGCGGACTATATAGAGACAAATATGGCGAATCTCTTGGTGCCTATTTTCCCTAATAAATTGTTTCTCATAACGTCGCACAAGTGTCTTTGAATATTATCATAATAAAAATATAGAATGTCACATTAGGCTAAGAAACTAGTTTGGATGCAATCAAAACATTATATGTGTCATTTAAATTATTAAGTACCGGTACGGTAATTTGTGGTACTTTTAGTCAAATGTACAATATAATGATGACAATGAGTAAATATGACAAGCATTCCACATTTTCAATCAGGTGAGAACTTTACTGCAGCTACAGCCGAACGATTTTATTTAGCTTAGGGAATCTCACGGAGCCAATTATTTAAATATTTAAATATTTGTGTATATTATTATTTGATAGTGACATAACTTCAATGTAAAGGCAATAGTAGAGTTAAGTGGTGGGTGATAACTGCAGCGTTTGATGGAAGAGCAATAATAGTTTGGTGGTTTTCACAGATACGCCACGGTAGTCTTGTCTGACAGGGCTCTCACTTTTTAAGGAAATTTCCTCAGATAGGGAAATTTGGAGCCATCTGAGGAAAAGTTTAAGGAAATTACTTTTCTAAGGAAAATCTGAGGAAATTGAGAGCAAAATAGGTGGACAATCTGTGGAAATTCTACACTGGTTTAAGGAAATTGAATTATGTTATATAAATAGGTCTACATAAACAATTAGATGCTTAAAAGAACTATAATTAAAGTTATCACAACTGCACAATGTTTTGGAAGCAACAGTTTTCTTTACAAGATGTTAATGGTGATCCAAAATTTCCAAACCTATCCAAAGTAGTTGGTTGTTGCCTTGCCCTTCCTCACTCAAATGCTTCTGTTGAGCGTGTTTTCAGACAGTTAAATCTTGTAAAGACAGACATGAGAAATTCACTAAAGTCCACCAGCCTTGTCAGTCTGCTTCATGTAAAAAATGGCTTGCACACAGCTGGAATTTCAGCACATGAATTAAAAATGGATGAAAAACTTAAAGCAGCTCTTTCAAATGTTGAGCATAGTGCTACTGATGCTGAATGCCAAAATATTCTTAGTGAAAAGTATAACAAGTAATATGCTGAAATGTAAAACATCATCTTTGTTCTGAACAACTTACAAAATATTCTATAAGCCAGGATAAATATTTTCACGACCTAGTTGATCTTTCAAAAGTATGGATATATATTTGATTTGCAGTAACTAATGCACTTTGGTAATTTTAGTAAGTAATGCAGCTGCTATGTAATGCCACTTTAGTTGCAGCCCTGTCACAAATGTTGATCTAAGCTATTATATCTTGCTTTATGGAGTGTTCTGTTCCATGCTATTAAGATTTTATAGAAGCTTTTATTTCTGTTATGGATATTCATGCATGTTAAGAGCTTATAAAGTAATTTATTTGCATGGTGGGTATTCGTGCATTTTGTGTTCTATTCTATGGTATTAAGAGCTTACCAATTTTTTTTATTTGTGTGGTGGGTATATTATTTTTGGAGTGGTTTTCTCTATGCTATCAATATAAACCTTATTAGGTGGTGGATAATCTTACATTATGATATAACCTTACTTATAATATTAGGAGTTTATAGAATAATTTTATGTACCGGTATGTGGTGGATATCTTTGTATTTTGGAGTTTCTGTTCTATATTATTAAGAAAGTATTAATTTTATAATTGGATGAACTTCAACCAACACTTATTAGTGTATCTTACTGATTTTTTGTAATTATATTACCCTGTGTTGCCCTTAAGCAGCAATATATATCAATGGTTTCTAAACTTATTGAAGCCCAAAGTAGATCATAATAATTTTGTTTTTCTCATGACAAGTGAAATCTCATGGATATGCATTTTGATGAATTTATTTATGGCACTTAATATTTTCAATATGTAATTGATTTCAGTAATTAACTCATACAGATACTGATCAATATCATCTTATTTTTATTAACCTCCACAACCAACCAACCACTGGCCACTGCACTCCACAAACACTCTTCTCACAGACCTTACACAAAGAGCTTTCGACGGCATCAATTCAGCTAGACCACCACACAGATCACTATTAGCCACACTCGACATTAGTAAAGCCTTCGATGCCATCCCCCGCCACAACCTAACAAACAAAATCTACAACACAAACATGCACAACAACACAAAACGGTGGCTGGCCAACTTCCTAGCAGGCAGATGTGCACACGTATCTTTTGCCGGTCAGTCATCTAAAATCAGAAACTTTCCAAACGGAGTCCCACAAGGATCCGTCCTATCGCCCGCACTCTTCAATCTGTACATGCATGATATAACTACACCCAATACGCCCCAAATAAACTTAGCCTCCTATGCAGATGACATAACACTCACATGCACACACCATAACCCAAAAAGAGCAACAGATCTCCTTCAACCCTATCTCAACACACTACATGGCTGGTGCACTACAAACAGACTTAATCTAGCCCCAGCCAAATCCACCGCAACCCTGCTCACAAGTTGGACAGGAGAACACGAATACATCCCTCAACTCACCATAAACAACACACCCCTAACACATACACACACACCCAAAATCCTAGGAGTAACATATGATACTCATATGACATTCAAACAGCACACCACAAACATTAAAAAGAAACTGACACCCAGACTTAACGCCCTCAGGTCACTTGCTCACACAAAATTTGGACACAACAAAGAAACTACCACCACAGTATATAAACAATACATAAGATCAGTGATGGAATACGCAAGCCCAGCCTGGGCTTCTAACCTAGCTGAAACACATCATAAGACCTTACAGACTATTCAAAACAAAGCCCTGAAGATCATTACAGGCTGCACAGCTACTGCACCCACAGATCACCTACATCAAGAAACCAAAATCCTCAAAGTCAAAGACCATCTGGACATGAGAGGCACTCAATTCCTGGCAGCAGCCTCCACGAACCAAGACCACCCACTAAACTACATGGCAACACACCCACAGACACCAAGAAATATCAAAACAACACCCAGCACACGGTATCACACACAATTATTGTCCTCTCTCCCTCCCTGCCCACCCCGAACCAACTTCCAGAAGCACATCCATACTCATATCTCTCACCGATCCATCCACTCACTCACAGACAACACGCAGCTGCATGCACGACCTCCCGAAATCCATCCTTCCGAATCCTCCCTTCCTCGCGAGGACAGAATCCACCTGGCCAGGCTGAGATGCGGACACCATCCAGCTCTCCTGAGCTATCAGAAGAGACTGGATGACTCCGTTGTCGACGCCTGCCTGGGATGTAACACAGCACCCCATACCATTAAACACATCATAGAAGACTGCATTTCACACAACCACTTACGCCAACAACACAATCTACACTCAATGAGAGCTCTGTGGGAAAGCCCAATCGTGGCCATGGCCTTTCTCAGGGACTCGGGGCTGTTCGGCCAGGCAGCTTAGGGAACAACAACAACAACAACAACCCACCAACCAAACCTACATTCAGTTAATGACATAAATGAAATCAATTAAGTAAATGCAATTTTCAAGGTGACTCGAACCCTTGATCTCACATTCACAATATAAACACCTTAACCATTAGGCCATCGAGACATGTGTTATGTGAAAACCTTCACCTAATTAGTCTATGCTCTTGAATTCATTATTTTGATTTCTGAGGAAATTTGTCTGTATTTGAGGAAAATTTCCGTGTTTTAAGGAAATCTCACAAAACAGTTCTGAGAGCCCTGCTTGTCCATTTCCTAGTCATTCAGGTGTGACTTTAACCTCATGACTCAGGGATAAGTGGCTTAATTCTCCACTTTTGGTAATGCACAATATTAAAGAAAATTAGGGGACGGTGAGAAACAAGCTATGGCAAAATATCATACTGATCCAACTGTTTGTTAATAAGTTATTCCCGAAAAACGATGCCACAAGGCCTCTGAAATCCATTAGTAGTCTCGCAACAACAATGGCAGCGGTAGTGGAGGCTCATCTCTGAACCTCCTCATAATGACGATAATTTTATGATCTAGCCTTTACAGTAGCCTATAGGCCTATATGTTTATTACACTATGTAAGCATTACAGAGTCTGTGCTTAACGTTGAATCAATTATTCATAGCGTTCGTAGTACAAATAGGGAATATTATGAATTATTAGGTACCCTTTTGTTTTCTCTTGCGATCATGCTGCCATCTCTCGTATGGCGTATCACTATTATCAGAACTGTGACATCGCACTTTCCCATCCTTTCTTGTATTATCCTTGGCCATGTCTTAGTGAGCTGAGCTTTAAATACTTTAGAGGTTTGTTTCACAGTTTTGGAGCTTATGAAAACGTCCAGGTAAAAAGGTAGGGGAAAGTACAGTCACGAGCATCAATACTGCAACATCAACCAGACGACGTCAACTCTTCATCATGAGAGGTTTATACTAAGATGAATAAAATCGCTTGACGGTAACTAGAATGAAATAGAGAAATTGTTGTGGGTTTGAAAACGAAAATAACAATCCTTTCGAAACGAAGGTGTGAACGCTATTTGGTTTGTGTTGCAGTATTTATGCTCGTGACTGAGTCACGTGCATAAATACTAGTGTTGACTGTACATACGTTACGTACAGTCACGAGCATAAATGCTGTGACATCAACCAGATAACGTCAACGCCTTCATCACTAAGGGTTTATACTAAGCTGAATAAAATCGTTTGACGGTAGCTAGAATGAAATACAGAAATAATTGTGTTTGAATACAAAGTTTTGCAATACCTTTGGAGACAAAGGGGCGAACATTATTTGGTTGGTGTCGCAGTATTTATGCTCGTGACTGTACAGTACACTCAAGTCGACATCGTGGTTCTTTCTGACTCGTCAAACCTCTCAAATAAACCCTTGAACTGCACAGTAGGCCTAGTAGATCAAGAATGAAAAATAGTATTCGATTAAGTACAATGAAGCAACTTGGTTGAGCCCGAGAACTTTCAGTCTTCTACTGTACTTCTCACTTCTCCGCTTGTTCTTCCTCTGTCCAATTGCTCTTCTTTCCTATTTTACTCCAGCCATCTGGTCTGGGTCGATTAAGTCCGAGATAGCTTTAAACAAATTAAGACCGCCATTTATGTCTAGTTTTATAGAACCGGAACCACATAAATACAGTAAGTGCCTACCTTACCCTTTACCGAACGAAAATAATATAAGTGAGTGCTAATTTGTGATAAAGAGCTAAATATCATTCACTTTCAGAAAAATCACTAATTGTTTATGCTTATTTCGTTTATGAAGGTTTAGCGCACCAATTAAGTGATATTAAAATATGGCTATTAGTGTGTACAGTAGGTCTACAGTCTTCAGGCCTTTGAATCATTATCGACATTACCTTGGTTTTTAAGTGACTCCTAAGTAGTTTTTTTTACCAGCTATTTGCATTTTGTAGGTTGGTTTAACCCTTAACCCGTGGAGCCCCGGCTAGTTTTGTAATGTTTGCGCACCAGAACCCGGGCGGTTTTCAAAAAATTGTTTTATTCCAGAAACAATAGCGAATGGGTTAGGAATGAAGGAAAAAACACGAAAAACCGCTCAAAAAGCTTAAAAAATGGTCCTACAGAGCCCCCGAAAACGGATTTTATAAGAGTAAAAAATTGAAGGCAATTATCCCAAAAAAACAGGTTATTGCACGCTCGCGCGCACGCACGTGGACTTTGAGAGTTTTCAACCATCGGCACGGTTGCGTGGGATACGTACACAGTTCCCATACAAATCTGAGCCCTCTTGAGTGGCTACACCTGAGGTTACGGTCGGCGCAATTAGGGCGACGCGCCAGGCGCGTCTCTGGGGCTGTGCGTTACATACATCGCCGACGCGTCAGACGCGTCGCTGGGGCTGTACGGGTTAACTGGCGGCGCGCAACTTATGTCGAGTGAAATAAATATGGACTATGTGGCGGTGCACAACTTATGTCGACCGCCATTTTCAGCACGTAATGTTGCAGAGAGAGAGCTGAGCGGTGGGACGAGCGTAGCAACGCTATGACCGGTCCCCACCACCGCGGTGGACATACTGAACTGTATTCTACTTTCCTCCTCCCTCCCTCACTCGCTACACAGGGAATTATGTAAGGAAATTACCTAATTATAGGGTTTTTGCACTCGTGTTGCACGATCGTTGCAAGAGAACCAGTGGTCGTACAAGGATGGTTCGGGTGTCATTGGAAAGCTCTGTTTACGCCCTTTCAGGGATAGATACTTGTTTTACGCTCTGGGTCTTATTTAGGCATGAAAATGATCACGTAAACAACCCTATTTAGGGTAAAAAAAAACGCTGGGCGCTACGGTCAAATAGACCACCTAGCCCGCTAAATAAGGGTTAATCAGTTGAGACTTCAAAATGGGTATTTATCAAGGAAACCGGCCACAAATGTTCCTGGAAATTTGGAAGTCACCCATTAAATGAACATAACCTATACATCATATTAATATATGTTTCAACTTTCGGAAAAATCGTTTTCAATTACTTTGAAAAAGTTAATATTTACCTCCTGTTATCCACAGCTAACACTGAAGATTGCGGAGTAAATACCGTAGACTTCATTCAAGTTTTTTTTTTGGCGACCGTCAACCTTTTATTAATTACAAATACCAAACCAGCGGGGGTGTGGGGGCGGCAGCCTCCACCTAGTATACTAGGTCCTAGTAGGTAAGGTTGTTAGGTTAGGCTAATATTACCCCTTATTTTCGTCTTTTACCCCTCAATTTCCCTGTACTTCATAGCCGTCCCCACTATCGGGGGCCGTATCTTAAGATTGTTGGATAATGGGGAAAACTGTTTTTCCGAAAGTTGAAACATATATTAATATGATGTATAGGTTATGTTCATTCGATGGGTGACTTCCAAATTTCCAGGAAAATTCGTGGCCGGTTTCCTTGATATTTTCCTCAAAATGTACAGAAGTAATGACAGTGACTGAGTCTCTGACATAATCGTGGCCTTTAGTTGTCCAAGTTATCCTGAACTGTATCTAATCTTCTCATTAATTACTTGTGAAATATATTAGGTCAAATTGGAATTTAGGTCACTAGCCTATGTGTTTTTTGTATAATAATCCTTTTTCTCATCAGTTTCTTCATTGATTAGTGTGTTTTAACGTGTTTTTCCTTCTGGAAATTCATATTTACCCATTATTTTGCAATATTAAAACATACCCCCTAAAACCATATTTTGTCATTACCCTAACCTAACAACCTAACCTAACCTGGGGGCTGCCGCCCCCAGACCCCCGCAGGGTTAGTATTGATATAGAATATGACAAAATACTAAAACTACGGTAATAAAAATTAAAAATATTAGTTCTCAGCTGATCCAAGATGGCCGCCATCACCCTTATTTAACCCACAAAGTCTAAGGAAAAATAATTTAACATGCAGCAATAAAGACATATATTGCGGTGACTAATACTCTAATACAAAGCTATAGTAGCCTAAACGTTTAGAACATTATATCCCATACGTGACCTAAAATCCAGTTTGTCCATATATTAATTTCAGATCTTAGTTTGGCTGTTGGAGGGTTCATATTAAGCCATGATTGGTAGGTTATCTTAGAATGTATCTACTGAATGTAATTTAAATCTTACCTGATAAAGCCCCCAGTCCAGTCAGCGCCGCCAGATTAGGGTTGGCTACTGGGGTGGGTTCTGCCTCTGCCTCCCTCTCCATCCTCAGGCCGACCGCAGACGCCCACAAGCACGCCCAAACACACGCCCATCGCCACACAAGCGAGCCCATCGTCACTTTGGAGCAATCCAAGCGAAAAGCCTAAAGAATAGTAGGTGATTATTTTCTTTTTTTATATTAGGCTAAAGTGTTATTTTTTCCTTGGGTATATTTGGATATTTGGGTGATAAGTATATTATATTTCACTAGTGGCTTGGAATTATATTTGATTTCAAATCGAATTTTGATCGTTTGATATTCAACGAAACTCCGTAATCCACTGCTTTTTCCTGAAATAACCTCCTTATATACCAGCCGTTCTCATTCCAGATTGATTGCTTGGTAGCAGCACAGAGAAATATATTATATCAAATTTCCTATTCACTGTATATATATATATATATATATATATATATATATATATATATTCACTGGTAGTAGCTTTCACTGGTAGTATAATTCCTGAGGAGACTCGAACGTACACACCCTTCTCGTCGGAAGGCCCGAAGCCGACTGAAGGGCACCAGAGGTCCAGATTACAGGGCTCTCACTCTTGCCAGCAAAGATTACCCTAAAATCTCTCTGAAATTACCTTAAATTCATGTATATTACCTTAAACTAAAGACATCTTAATATTAGTTGTATATTTCATGTATACCTGATATATATATATATATATATATATATATATATATATATATATATATATATATATATAAAAGGAAAAGAATTGACAGGGCGCCAGGCAACATCTTTATTTTTCAAATTTTCGGCTAACCTTAAGCCATCATCAGGAACAACATTCCCTAAAAATAAGTAATATACTATTAGAACAACGCAATTTGTAAAACATAGGGTAATGATTATCGAATCAATAAAAGGTTAAACTTCACTGGTTTTACCTGGTTAGTGTATGAATTTTAATTTTATATATAGTGAGACATTAATATAGGATTGTTTGTATTTAGTAAGTTTAACCTTTTATAGATTCGATAATCATTACCCTATGTTTTACAAATTGCGTTGTTCTAATAGTATATTACTTATTTTTAGGGAATGTTGTTCCTGATGATGGCTTAAGGTTAGCCGAAAATTTGAAAAATAAAGATGTTGCCTGGCGCCCTGTCAATTCTTTTCCTTTTTATATATATATATATATATATATATATATATACAAAGGGCAGGCTGCCTGTAACAATGTCTCTCTAAAAGTTAAAAGTGACAACCAAATTCAAGGGACGTTAGAGTCAAAATGCCTGGATACACGAAGTTTAAAGCAGTCTAAGTAATAGCATGAAGGAAAGATTGATTGAGGGTGAGAGTTCCAGAGTTCACTTGTTGAGTAGAAGAAAGACTGAGAATATTTGCCAATTCCTGGGTTGGAGAGCTGGATAAAATAGAATGGGACTGTGTTGAAAGGCGGGTGCCTCTCACTCGCCTCAATGGAGGGGGTATACACTGAGAGAGCTCTGAAGAACACTGGTTGTTGTAATAGCGATAGAAGAGTGCAAGAGATGCAATATTGCGGCGTGTAGAAAGATATTGTAGGGAACTAGTAAGAGGAGGCAAATTGATGAGGCGAAATGCTTTTGATTCTACTCATTTGAGAAGTGCCATATGTGTGGCGCCTCCCCACACATGCGAACAATACTCAATACAGGGGCACACTGTGCCCCGAGACAGAGCAAGAAGCTGTGCGGGGGTGAAGAACCCACGGGGACGGTTGAGCACACTTAACTTTTGGGAAGCTGTTTTAGCAAGAGTGGTAACATGATTTTTCCAAGAAAGGTCAGATGAAAAAGATACACCTAGAATGTTGAGAGAAGATGAAACGTTGAGTTGTGTGTAGTTGAAGAATAGTTGATAGTCTTGTGGAAGATTGTGATGGAGAGATAGAGGGAGAAACTGGGTCTTAAAGGCGTTGAATTGCAGATTACAGTCAACAAATTCATGTTACTTGTAGGCGATCGTATGTATGTATGTATTATACTCTGGCACCTTCCCCAGTTTTCCTATTTTTATTTTATTTTCAAATAGGCTAGAGCACGGGCCTGTAGTGTATCAAACAAATGTGGGAGTCACAGGGAGTGAACCAGGAACATGGTAACGCACCTTATATATTCTCAGAAAACAGGATACGTTCGTGAAGGATTGGCAGAGTGTCAGGCGGGAGCAAGAGATATAGAATCAGTAATACCAATACCCTTATTTAGCCAGTCTTTAGAAAATGTCAGCAACCACAAAGAAACGTTTATTTTACGATTAATAGGCTGAATTGCTTTCATACTTTAAAAGTAGCAGAATAACCTTGCACTTTTCCTCATATTACCTTAAAATTACCTTAAAAAATCTCGCACCTTGAAAATTACCTCAAAAGGCCCTCCATTACCTGATTTAAGGTAATTACCCTGAAAGTGAGAGCCCTGCCAGATTAGTTGTGCTCAGTGGTTCCACAGCTGTCATTCGGAGTTCCTCATACGAACCTCAACATATCCTTAGATTTCATAATAATTCCTTAGTTTTTTCTTTGTATACATACTTTCGTTTTAAATTCCAAGACAATGTAAATTTATCAATATTAATACTTCAGATTTGTGAGGTTGATAAACTTAAAAAAGGTGCTATGATGCTTTGGCTCAGTCAGGTGCCTCATCCTTATTCAAGCCTTCTTAGGGGCATGATAGCCGCTGTCAGAACATATTTATTTCATGCTATGTTCTACAAATAATATATCATTTGATAAAAGCAAAATAATTACTTCAAAACTGATATTCCTTAAAATTCCTTATATTTGTTACATTCCTAAGGAAATTCCTTAGGAGGCCTAAAATTCCTGAAACACAGGAAAATTCCTTGAAAGTGGAACTTGTGCTCGACGTTCGTGTTACCCTGGAAACCCCATAGAAAATGGGATGTAGGCAAGTCGGGTCACTCAAACATTTACCCTGATTTACCAGGGTTATATTTGTGAGATATACTTTATATATAATTATATATATATATATACTGTATATATATATATATATATATATATATATATATATATAGAGAGAGAGAGAGAGAGAGAGAGAGAGAGAAAGATATATACAGTATATATATATATATATATATATATATATATATATATATATATATATATATATATATAGAGAGAGAGAGAGAGAGAGAGAGAGAGAGAGAAAGATATATACAGTATATATATATATATATATATATATATATATTCTACATTACAATTATTATGCTCTTAAGAATATTGGAAGCTTTAGGGTTTGGGGAAAGGCATGAATTCATACACCTTAGTAGAGTCATTTTCAGAGCTTCCGTGACCGTGTTTAGGATACCAAAGTTTCTCAGTGAATTTAACAAGGGCAACTGATGCTAAAAAAAAATAAGCCCCCATACACCTCACCAAAATGACGGGAAAGTTGTTATTTTAGAAGTTTTTCAAAATGGCCGCCGCCGTCATCTTAAATTTTTTATAAAGTTCTATTTCTTGAAGTGAATGGCCAAAAATGACAATTTTGGTGTCTATTCCCACTAATTTTGGTGTCAGAAAACCAATGGGATGGCATAATTAAAAAATAATTAATAACTAATTACCAAATAATTAAGAAAATAAGAAAATAATTAAGATAATCAATGGGATGGCATCATTCATGATTTAGAGTCCCATTAACCTCAACATCTAAGACAAATATGATGTTGTTAAATCCACTGAGAAACTTTGGTATCCTAAACACGGTCACGGATCCTCTGAAACTTACTCAAATAATATAATATATAATTTAAAATGTAAACCAAGAATGTTGACTGATCAATTCCTTCTTTTTCAGGTTTGTTGCATCGAATTTGGCGTGAAGAATCATAAGCATTGAACGTAGAGGAGTTAGTGATGTGCCTGACCCAGGACCTGGATTAAAATGCATATTATGTCAACATCCCTGTATAGCTGATGATAGTACGGACAAGACATCTGATACAAAGTGGGAGAATCTCAGGAGCAAGTGTTTTCGGTGGAAGGAACTTGATAAATTTCAGCATGCCTATGCAGCAGTGGAGTGGGACAAGGGGCCTAAAGGCCTGTACATGCATAGTAAATGTTACACCCAGATCAGTAGTAATCGCTATATTCAGCAAGCACAGAATCGTAAACGGAAATCTGAACAGGAAGAAGTTCAAGCATTAACTTCAAGTCAACAACTCCCAGGAAATGTGCCTAAAAAGCTTCGTTCTAGTACTGGAGTGGTTCATGATAAGAATCTCTGTGTGTGGTGTATGAAAGGACCACAAAAAACCAGTAATCCTGGCAAGTCCAAACTTTTGCTGCTGTCAACAGTAGACGCATGTAACCGGTTCAAGTTGCATACAATTTGTCTGTCAGATGAGCCTATAAGAGAAAGATTGAATACCCTACTTGCATCTATCCCAGACAGTCGAACGGCGTTTGGATTGGAAATTCGTTATCATCGTGAATGTTGGCGCAATTATGTCAGCAACCCTCTGAAGGAGTCTTTTCCTGATGAAAACACAGAGCATCTGCAACATGTTAATCTTCGAGAGGCCCAAAATATCTTCTTTCATCATGTCCGTCAAGTTATCTTTGAAGATCATGAAATCCGTACACTGCAAGGTCTTGTAAAGGATTACAAAGGCATTACTTCAAATTATGGTTACTATTCCACAGCAAAGTCCAGTTTCGTGAAGGAATTTCTGATCAAGGAATTTGGAGATGACACAGCATTTCATGAACGAGGTCAGAAGAATGTGAGTGAACTGGTATATGATGCAAGAGCTGCAGGTTCATATCTTGAGGCTGCAATATCCTCTCTAGGTGTAAGTGACGATAAGCTGGTGAAGAATGTAGCTGGGCGACTCAGAGATCAGATCATATACACAAAAACTGTTCCTTGGCCTCCATACATACATGAGCTAGAAGAATATGAAGACCTGAATGATCTCCTATTGAAGCTCATCACTTGGTTAAAGCACCCCACAAAGTCTGAAGTCGATGACAAGCCCCAAGTCAGATCAATTGCATCTATTTTGACCAGCTACATCACTGAAAGACGTACTGCATTTGAGACAAACCTCGGTTTGTGGGGTGCTTTAACCAAGTGATGAGCTTCAATAGGAGATCATTCAGGTCTTCATATTCTTCTAGCTCATGTATGTATGGAGGCCAAGGAACAGTTTTTGTTTTGATGATCTGATCTCTGAGTCACCCAGCTACATTCTTCACCAGCTGATCGTCACTTACACCTAGAGAGGATATTGCAGCCTCAAGATATGAACCTGCAGCTCTTGCATCATATACCAGTTCACTCACATTCTTCTGACCTCGTTCATGAAATGCTATGTCATCTCCAAATTCCTTGATCAGAATTTCCTTCACGAAACTGGACTTTGCTGTGGAATAGTAACCATAATTTGAAGTAATGCCTTTGTAATCCTTTACAAGACCTTGCAGTGTACGGATTTCATGATCTTCAAAGATAACTTGACGGACATGATGAAAGAAGATATTTTGGGCCTCTCGAAGATTAACATGTTGCAGATGCTCTGTTTTTTCATCAGGAAAAGACTCCTTCAGAGGGTTGCTGACATAATTGCGCCAACATTCACGATGATAACGAATTTCCAATCCAAACGCTGTTCGACTGTCTGGGATAGATGCAAGTAGGGTATTCAATCTTTCTCTTATAGGCTCATCTGACAGACAAACTGTATGCAACTTGAACCGGTTCCATGCGTCTACTGTTGACAGCAGCAAAAGTTTGGACTTGCCAGGATTACTGGTTTTTGTGGTCCTTTCATACACCACACACAGAGATTCTTATCATGAACCACTCCAGTACTAGAACGAAGCTTTTTAGGCACATTTCCTGGGAGTTGTTGACTTGAAGTTGATGCTTGAACTTCTTCCTGTTCAGATTTCCGTTACGATTCTGTGCTTGCTGAATATAGCGATTACTACTGATCTGGGTGTAACATTTACTATGCATGTACAGGCCTTTAGGCCCCTTGTCCCACTCCACTGCTGCATAGGCATGCTGAAATTTATCAAGTTCCTTCCACCGAAAACACTTGCTCCTGAGATTCTCCCACTTTGTATCAGATGTCTTGTCCGTACTATCATCAGCTATACAGGGATGTTGACATAATATGCATTTTAATCCAGGTCCTGGGTCAGGCACATCACTAACTCCTCTACGTTCCATGCTTATGATTCTTCACGCCAAATTCGATGCAACAAACCTGAAAAAGAAGGAATTGATCAGTCAACATTCTTGGTTTACATTTTAAATTATATATTATATTATTTGAGTAAGTTTCAGAGGATCCGTGACCGTGTTTAGGATACCAAAGTTTCTCAGTGGATTTAACAACATCATATTTGTCTTAGATGTTGAGGTTAATGGGACTCTAAATCATGAATTATGCCATCCCATTGATTATCTTAATTATTTTCTTATTTACTTAATTATTTGGTAATTATTTATTAATTATTTATTAATTGTGCCATGCCATTGGTTTTCTGACACCAAAATTAGTGGGAATAGACACCAAAATTGTCATTTTTGGCCATTCACTTCAAGAAATAGAACTTTATCAATTTTTTAAGATGACGGCGGCGGCCATTTTGAAAAACGTCTAAAATAACAACTTTCCCGTCATTTTGGTGAGGTGTATGGGGGCTTATTTTTTTTAGTATCAGTTGCCCTTGTTAAATTCACTGAGAAACTTTGGTATCCTAAACACGGTCACGGAAGCTCTGAAAATGACTCTACTACCTGGCATGCCTGGAATGGTAACCGGACATTGAGGGAGAGAGAAAGAGGAAGAGGAGGGAACTGGAGGCCATAACTTTTATCCATAGCAAGGACGAATATTCTCTCTCTCTTTCTCTCTCTCCTAACAAGCCCAGTTCACACGAGACGTCTTTTGCGGATCCGTTTTCGGTCCTGTGATATCACATGCGAAAAACGGACACGGAATACTAAAGTTGAAACGAAAATGCGTGCCGCATTCCTTAGTGTGGTCCAGACTCTGGAGTGGGGAACGTACTTTTCTGGACACAAGGTAAACAATTACTAGACGATCGTCAACATGGACTGAGAAAAGATCTTTCTAGGTGCTGCCTTCTTAATTTTGAACGAAGATGAACCACCACTGTAATTCTCTGCATTTTAACTTGGAAAATAGATCAAACAAAGCTATAACGTAGCCTACAGTTGCCCACATATATATATATATATATATATATATATATATATATATATATATATATATATGGAGGTTAAATCATAAATACGTGTGATCAAATTATGTAGTAAAACTCGCTAGGAAAATTGAAACAATGGAACACCAAGCTTTCGTCTATTCTCTCACGTGTTGAGAGAATAAACGAAAACTTGGTGTTCCACTGTTTCAATTTTCCTAGCGAGTTTTACTATATATATATACTGTATATAATATACTGTATATATATATATATATATATATATATATATATATATATATATATATATATATATATATATATATATACACTATATATATAGGCCTATATACTGTATATATATTGTTACGTATCTTGATCCTCAAGTGGTTAACTTGATGAATCTAGATAGCACAGAGATATATATTAAGGTATCAGTCAGCTGAAGGCAAAACAAAAGTAAAATCTAATAAAAATTATTTCCTGTTGTTGCTTCCTTTCCTTTTGGATCTTAGGACTTGGTATCCTTTATTGACTGATACTCTTTAATTATGAAAAATACTGAAACTAATTAAAGTCATGTAGTATTTATAAAGAATTATTATTTAACCGCAGCTTAGTAGGCTATGGTTATGAACCGAATAAGTTATATCTAAAGAAGGACTATTAATTCTATAAAAGTCTTGAAAGATAAATATTAAAGTAAGAATATTTCTGTCTCTTACCCTTTTTGAAATGAATAGCTAGTTTTCTTATATGTCCTTTTATTTATATTTAATGTAATTATTCTTGGTTCTTGTCTTATGTTAATAGTATTATATTATTATTATCATCAGGATTTATATCAAAGTCACATAAAAAGTTAGATATATATTTAATAATTAGTTAAATGTATTTCTTAACCACGTAACATTGAGGTTTGATTATGAGTAAATTAAGTTACAGGATCGCTTCATAGATTCGATTCAGGTCTCACTCAAATAATATGAAAAGCAAAAATAATATTTTGAAGCTAAAAGAATTTTCTTCAGCTTAGGAAATCACTAGAAGTAACATTAAAACAGCCATGTTAGTCTAAGGCAATATTACTAATAAGAGACAATAGTATCACCGTACTATAAGCACCGTTAAGCAATGTAAGCTTAATTAAAAGAAAATGAAAGAACTCGTAAGTATTAATATAAAACAATAGTATTACTTTCATCATAACCCAATTACTTAAAGAGTTGCTTTAGTCCACAAGTCAGTCAACTAAAATAGTTAAGTACATAATAGTAGCGTTAACGTTAATTCCCAATCAAAAAGTTAAGTACATAATAGTAGCGTTAACGTTAATTCCCAATCACATATCTCACTAACCAACATAACGTAAGTGTTTACACCGAACACACTTAACACACACTTATATAATCTGACTGACAGTCACAATCCCATTATAATACTTCACCCCGTCTTCCTTCAGCTGCAAGTTCACCTTCCCAACTCCAAATGAGACTGATTTGAATGCCCACTACTCGGGTCTTATATACTACACAATGATGGTGTAGGAACGAATCAGGAGGGGGGATATGGTGCGCGCCCCAATCACAGCTCCTCGAGTTGCGTAGCAGGTGCGTGGTCCAATGGAGTCTCCTGGCGTCGATCATACATCATAGCATCGGGTCATCGAAGTAGTTTGCAGGGTCCCCTATGACGCACGCAGGTGTGAAGGCTTGTTTGCTGGTATGCGGACGAGCTGGTTTCCCACTCGCTGGTTCGCTCGCTAGTCTGCTTCGCCTTCCCACTCGCTGGTTCGCTCGCTAGTCTGCTTCGCCGCCGTAGTTTGGCACTCCTTCAACTCTTAATTCTAACTCTAAAATAAACATACAGGGCTCCGTATGTCAGAACTCCCCCCTAGAAAAGAGTTTAAGGAGTATAGTACATAATATTAAACATAATACATAAATAGATTCACCACCAGATTGGCAACAGCAAGAATTATAATGAGGATATAATAAGGATATCACCCAAAGTAGGCAACGTCTCCAGGTACCACATCAGAACATAGCCGGAACGTAGCTGGAGCGCTATTCGAACTGCAAGGCATCTCACAGCTGAAGGCTTGAAAGTGCACTACTAAAGCATGATATTTACCTCGCTACAAGGGAGAGCTAATTGCCAAAATCCTCTCATTAAGTTTATCTTACTGCTGTATGAGGCCAACCTGGTAAATGCAATCTTTGATCCGTGGCAGTGGGTAGGTATCATTCTTTGTGACAGCATTAACTTGCCTATTGGCCATACATAACCTATGGCTCCCGTCTGGCTTTGGCACAAGTATGACCGGACTACTTCACTGGCTGTTTGTGATCAGCTGGTTTGAAAACATGAAGTCAAGCTCGACCTGCAGTATACTCCTGCGTTGTGGTGAGACACGGTAGGGGGATAGTTTAATGGGAGTTGCATCCCCTACGTCGATGTCGTGCACGGCCAAAGAAGTGAGCCCTGGAGTATCACGGAACACACTGGGAGACCGAGATAAATCAGAGATTAGTTGGTTCGCTTGATCAGAGGGAAGATGACATAGTTTAGATGGTAATTCCCCCCAAGCTACTGAGTTATACTGAAAGTTGGATAGGCTACATGACAAGTCAAAGTCTGCATGGATACCTTCAGGCTCTGGAACAGTCTGTTGCGGGTCAGTAAGAGAACTGAAGACTTCGTCCGCACCAGGCTGTCCACAGGTCCTGACATTCACTGCCACAGTGGGAGAATCTGGAAGAGAGGAATCAGGGGACCTATGGTAGGGTTTCAACATATTTATATGAAATACTTGCGTGGGCTTTCTCCTGTCTGGGGTAGTTACTAGATAATCGGTAATGCTCACCCTCTGAATGATCTTATATGGGCCCCTGAACTTGGCAGATAAAGGTTGGCCAAAAAGGGGGAGCAGGACCAAAACCTCATCACCGGGCTGAAACTCCCTCTCACGGGCTTTTCTGTCATACCATTTCTTCATGGAGCTTTTAGCCACTGTCAAGTTTTGAGCGGCAAACTCACATGAGGATCTCAGCCGGGTTTTGAAATCTGAAACATACTTGAGGAGGTTTTGGTTCCCCTCCTGGCCAACTAGGCTATCCTGCAATAGTTGCAAAGGATCTCTTACCTGGTGACCGAAAACTAGCTCATTAGGGGAAAAACCCAGGGATTCAGTTGGAACCTCACGAGTAGCAAATAAAAGAAAAGGTACCCCCTTATCCCACTCAACTCCGGTCTCTGTACAATACTTACGTAACATTCCCTTTAATGTCTGATGATATCGTTCGAGAACCCCTTGACTCTCTGGGGTGGTAGGTGCTAGACTTAACATGCTCGATACCCAACTCCTTCAGGGACTGCTGGAAAATGTTAGAGGTAAAATTAGTTCCTTGATCACTTTGCACCTCATGGGGGAAACCCATTCTGGTGAAGAATTTGAGCAGTTCCTTGATGACAGTTGGAGCAGAGGTAGTCCTTAAGGGTATAGCCTCTGGGTAGCGAGTTGCCATGTCCATGATAGTTAATAAATAAATGTTACCTTGGGAAGTCTTAGGCAATGGGCCTACAATGTCCACTACCACCCGAGTAAAAGGATTCTCGAAGACGGGCAAGGGCACCAGAGGATGTACAGGCACCTTCTGATTGGGTTTTCCTGTCATCTGGCAAGTGTGACACACTCTACAAAACTCTACTACATCTGCACGCATTCCTGGCCAGTAAAAGTGGGCTCTGATTCTGTCTAGAGTTTTTCTCACACCTAGGTGTCCTGCCAATGTGCCATTTCCAAGATATCTCTTCGACAAGGTTTGGGGACTACTACTTGATGGACGTCCCAGGCCCTGTCATCGATTGGTCTGTGTGGCGGTCTCCATCTACGCCACAATACTCCTCCTTTGAGGTAGAAACATTCACCACCCTCCTTCTCACATTCCTCTTCACTCACTGACCTGGCAGCTAACTCCTTGCATTCACTATCATCTCTCTGTAGCTCTACCAGGCCACTAGGACAATTTGGAGGGGTTTCATGGTCATCGTTAGGGTCAAGATGAGCCATAAAGGTGTCAGATAAATCCACCTCAGTCACATCATCAGGCACAGTTGGAGCGTCATTCACACTCTCATCATCCCTTTCATCAACTCTTACATTCGGTACATTTCTGTCGGAGGGAACTGCTACTTGAGACATTGAACGTGTGACAGCACACACAGGGAAAACTGTTGGCATCTCCTTTTCGAGCTCACCGGTTAGTGGCTCGTTAACAGGGGAAAGTGACAAAATGGGGTCTGGTCGGACCTTCTCACCTGCTACATCATTCCCCAAAAGGAGTGTTACCCCGGGCACAGGGATATCTTGGGACCTACACAAAGCTATGGTGGCCTCACCCTGTAGTAACTCACATTCAATTTCGCTTTTACCAAGTGGCATAAAATTGGCCTCCAGCACCTCTCATTACAACTGGTTCGCCAGGTGGGCACTCAGTGTAAGGATTCACCATGAGGGTGCTAGTAGAACCTGTGTCTCTCAGAATTTTTACCTCATGCATACAACCATTTAATCTCACGTTGCCAGATGAAATAAAGGGACGGTAACTGTCCTGCACTGATGGTGAAATTATTATTGGCTTAACCCTAGTGGGTTGCACCACGCATGCTACTACACCCCTGTCTAGATGATTTACGTTAGCTGCTAGGTACTCCTTCTGTCGAGAGTCCTGCATTAAAGGAACTTTTGGTGCTAGGTACTCCTTCTGTCGGGAGTCCTGCATTATGGGAACATATGGAGTTTGAGATACGGCGGCAACTGTCTGCCCCGATCTCTCGGTTCTCTCCTTGGCCCAGCACTGATAAGCTAGGTGGCCTCTCTTGCCACAAAAAGTACATACTTTAGGGGATACGGGAACGTTCCCTCTTTGAGCATTACTATTACTTTGGGGCCCACCTCTGTTACCATTGCCCTGAGTCGCATTTTTAGTTGGGGGAACAATTCTATTTTGGCTAGCTGGGGAAGACGTTACAGGCTTGTGACTGGGTCTGTCAGATTTGTGATTGGGATACTTAAAATTAGAACTAGAATTATCGTAGGGCTTCTTTCCACGAAATTTGTTATTGAGCACGTATGTGTCAGCCATGTCAGCGGCGTCGGCAAGACAATCTACCATTTTCCCCTTTAAATGATAGGATACAGAAGAATCAATTTTCCATAGGAAATTTTCTAACAGGACCAACTCCTTTAGATCGTTGTAGCTTGTGACTTTCTTACTCTTGACCCAATGATTGAAAGTTTTAGTCATGGTCCTGACAAATACCTTATGGGTTTCTTCTACTTTCTTCTGGTTTTTACGGAAAGATTGCCTGTAAGCCTCAGGCTGCAATTGATAGGTTTTTAGGATAGCTTCTTTGAGATTGTCATAATCCTGCCTAACCTCTGCTACTTCTGACAAATACGTGGCTCGAGCCTGCCCTGTCAAAACGGTTTGTAACATAAAAGGCCATTGATCTCTTGTCCACTTCATACCTCCAGCAACTTCCTCAAACAAAACAAAGAAATCCTGCACATTATCCTCAGTGAAAGGTGGAATGACACTAGTCATAGTCAACCCCAGAGGGGGAGCAATTAAGGGAGCATTTGTATTGACATTTAGTTGAGCTATTTGATATTGACATTGATATTGTTCGGTCGTTGCTCTGGCTTGTTCGGCATTTGATTTGCCTTGTTCGGAATTTGCTTTGGCTTGTTCGGTCGTTGCTCTGGCATTTATTCTGGCTAATTCTATATTTAGTCTGGCTTGTTCGGTCTTTGCTCTGGTTTGTTCTAGTTCGAATAATTGATCAACGGTAAAACCAGGTGGCAATTGTTCATCAAGTTGGCTAGGTTTACTCGAGATCCCACCAACTGCTCCGTCGCCCTCCCCGCCTTCTACAGGGAACAGGTGGGTTTTTATGGTCTGAGCCACCTCTACTTTGGACATGTTTGAGACAGTTAACTGGAGATGCGAGGCAAGCACTTTCAGTTCGGATTTTGACAGACAGTCAATATCAGGGGCTGTGGGTTCTGATTCTATGAAAACTCTAGCATCTTCGTCATTAATTAGATGAGGCATGATTAATATTTGATTTTTAAGTAGTGAAACGGTAATGAAACTGAGTGAAACTGTATGAAACGAATCCTGGCGAGGTCGCCACTCTTCTGTTACGTATCTTGATCCTCAAGTGGTTAACTTGATGAATCTAGATAGCACAGAGATATATATTAAGGTATCAGTCAGCTGAAGGCAAAACAAAAGTAAAATCTAATAAAATTATTTCCTGTTGTTGCTTCCTTTCCTTTTGGATCTTAGGACTTGGTATCCTTTATTGACTGATACTCTTTAATTATGAAAAATACTGAAACTAATTAAAGTCATGTAGTATTTATAAAGAATTATTATTTAACCGCAGCTTAGTAGGCTATGGTTATGAACCGAATAAGTTATATCTAAAGAAGGACTATTAATTCTATAAAAGTCTTGAAAGATAAATATTAAAGTAAGAATATTTCTGTCTCTTACCCTTTTTGAAATGAATAGCTAGTTTTCTTATATGTCCTTTTATTTATATTTAATGTAATTATTCTTGGTTCTTGTCTTACGTTAATAGTATTATATTATTATTATCATCAGGATTAAAGTCACATAAACAGTTAGATATATATTTAATAATTAGTTAAATGTATTTCTTAACCACGTAACATTGAGGTTTGATTATGAGTAAATTAAGTTACAGGATCGCTTCATAGATTCGATTCAGGTCTCACTCAAATAATATGAAAAGCAAAAATAATATTTTGAAGCTAAAAGAATTTTCTTCAGCTTAGGAAATCACTAGAAGTAACATTAAAACAGCCATGTTAGTCTAAGGCGATATTACTAATAAGAGACAATAGTATCACCGTACTATAAGCACCGTTAAGCAATGTAAGGCTTAATTAAAAGAAAATGAAAGAACTCGTAAGTATTAATATAAAACAATAGTATTACTTTTATCATAACCCAATTTCTTAAAGAGTTGCTTTAGTCCACAAGTCAGTCAACTAAAATAGTTAAGTACATAATAGTAGCGTTAACGTTAATTCCCAATCAAAAAGTTAAGTACATAATAGTAGCGTTAACGTTAATTCCCAATCACATATCTCACTAACCAACATAATGTAAGTGTTTACACCGAACACACTTAACACACACTTATATAATCTGACTGACAGTCACAGTCACAATCCCATTATAATACTTCACCCCGTCTTCCTCCAGCTGCAAGTTCACCTTCCCAACTCCAAATGAGACTGATTTGAATGCCCACTACTCGGGTCTTATATACTAAACAATGATGGTGTAGGAACGAATCAGGAGGGGGGATATGGTGCGCGCCCCAATCACAGCTCCTCGAGTTGCGTAGCAGGTGCGTGGTCCAATGGAGTCTCCTGGCGTCGATCATACATCATAGCGTCGGGTCATCGAAGTAGTTTGCAGGGTCCCCTATGACGCACGCAGGTGCGTTTGCTGGTATGCGGACGAGCTGGTTTCCCACTCGCTGGTTCGCTCGCTAGTCTGCTTCGCCGCCGTAGTTTGGCACTCCTTCAACTCTTAATTCTAACTCTAAAATAAACATACAGGGCTCCCTATGTCAGAATATATATATATATATATATATATATATCGTGGATTCACGATAGTTAGAGGTATAACATACGTTTTCTATGTATCATACCCTATATACAGTATGTAACAGTACAGTATGAACAGTATGTAAGTATGTAAGCTTGACAGTATGCATGTAAGCTTAATAAGTTAATAAGGCCTATTATACAAAAGTATAGTATTTACGAGTCTTTAGGAATAATTATATGACGATTATCATATAACTATGTTCTAATATTATAAAAGAGGTACGATATTTACCGCTAGATATCCGCTACAAACTTAGCAGTATCTGCTAGATTCGTAGCGTAAAGGCGATGACTTATCTAAACGAGACACCTCGCGCTAAAGCAAGTTTGTACATCATCCAGGCAACAACAACTCCACTCTTAACCCTCTCACGTTCTTGACGCAATTTTGAGCCAATTAGGGATACTTTAAACCCTTTGTTACCATCAGGGGTATTTACAAACCTTTACTTTAGTTACTTCAACCTCTGCAGTTGTCTTTGAGTTAGCTGTGGCTGGAACAATAATTTTGGAGAGGTAATTATAACAGTGAGAGAACTCTATTTCTTATTGCTAATCTGGCAACCTCTGCGTCATATGGTCGTGAGAGGGTTAAGTTCGCCTCGACCCTCGTTCCGGCTTCATCACGCTCTCATCATTATAACTTCATCCAACTGACTGACAAACCGACAAGCTAAGCCATTATCATGATTTAATCTCTTCAATATTGTTTAGCCTAATCCCTTTTTAGTTAATTAAGGTGCGCCCTCGTGGGCGCCACATACCTTACCCCCTGCGCATGCGCGAAAATGTAAGACTCCCTTGGCCCCGCCCCCCGTTTCCCGCGTTTAAATATAGCCTTCAAACCATTACTGCCAGGTCGCTCTGTAGGTCAGTCAGTAGAGCTCTCGCCCGACACCGAGAAAACCAGTGTTCGATCCCACTCGGATTTAGTGTATTTTTATATTTTTTATTTTGTTATTTGTGTTATGTTATATTATATTATATTAGGGTTAGGTTAGGTTAGGTTAGGTTAGGTTAGGTTAGGTTATTTTAAGTTAGGTTAATCTAATCTAATATAATATTTGTACATTTTGGGCAATGGGCGGGGCCACGCATGCGCAGTGAGTAAGGTATGTGGCGGCGTACAGACCCTCCCGCCCTCGTGGCCGCTTCGATGTAAACAACCAATAGTGTTCGAGAAGTAGCCATTTGCCTACCATTCATCAATATTTCTACAACACCTAACTACAACCTTTCTATAGTGATTTAATAGTGAGTTACACTCCCGGTATTCGTTAATCATTTACATTTTATATGAGCGGACCTTTTCAGTCTAGGCAGAGTAAACTCGGCTTCATTGAATCCGCCATATTGGTGCCCAGACCCCGGGACTTTGACCCACAGTTTAAATTTCCTGGTTAGTTAGATACTATGAGCAAAGGCAATGTTGTGGGAGACGGGAGGCAAATGCATTCTGCTTTCCCTGGAATACCGCTCTAGGGTGAGGGGCATGACAGTGGAGCAATACAACTGGATAAGAAATTCGGTGAATAGAACTCTGCGCTCAAGGCTTAGACGTTACACGCCACCGTTTTTTGTCCGTCTCCTCTAAGCCGCAGGATCTAGATCTAGATGGTGTGCATTTACATATGGATACAAATAAGATCCTTCACGATAAGATCACAGGCATAACCAAGCGTTGGCTGCAGCATGATGCCGGGGTGATAAGCCTGTGACTCCCGTCTTCCCCCATTGTCTTCCCCCAGTAAATCATCCCCTTTCTTTCATTTTTGTTTCTTTTATTTTTTTGTTTACCCTAGCTGTATTTGTTTCCCTATTTTCATTATTAGTTACTATTTTTTACTTGAGACTGACCGACCATCACATATTCCTTCATTGTTTCGTTGCTTCATCATTATCATATCCCAACCTCTCCTGGTATTGTGTAAGGTAAGCTGTTTAACTTAGTCATTATTATTTTTTTAATCTAATGACATTAGTCTGCGAAGGGTAGGCTATTATAAGTGCAGTATTGCCTGTGATGACTAAAGGTGTAAGTTCATACATTATTTAATGGCTGGTAAATCAGAATATGGGGTCAAAGGCTAAGTGAGAATTTTGAAGAACGAAAGAAGATGTTCTGGAAGGAGGTAAATAAAGTAAGGAAAGGAGGACAAAAGAGGGAAGAGTCAGTGAAAGATGTAAATGGAGAATTACTAGTGGAACCAGTTTAAGTGAGGAAAAGATATGCCGAGTATTTTTAATCTTTGTTAAATACAAGAAATGGAAGAGAAGCAGTGATTAAAGCTGAGGTGGATGGAGATAGGTTACCCAGGCCACCCAGGTGGCAGGGAATGAATGAAAGGATTGAGGAAAATGAGGTGAAAGAAGCAGTGAAACAAATGAGAGCGGGAAAAGCAGAAGGTTTGGATGGTATTGCTGTGGAGTGTATAAAGAAGGGTGGAGATGTGATAATAGATTGGTTGGTGAGACTTTTCAATGTGTGCTTTGCTGTGTCAATGGTACCAATAGACTGGAAGAGTGCATGTATTGTGCCGTTGTACAAGGGGAAGGGAGATCGGCAGGAGTGTTCAAGTTATAGAGGTATTAGTTTATTGTCAGTGGTTGGAAAGCTGTATGGCAGGGTGTTGATAGAGAGGATAATAAAGTGTACGGAAGTTGCAATAGGAGAAGAACAGTGTGGTTTTAGGAGGGGAAGAGGGTGCGTGGATCAGATGTTTGCAGTAAGACAGTTATGCGAGAAGTATTTAGAGAAGCATAAGGAGATATTTTGGGCTTTTATGGACTTGGAAAAAGCGTATGATCGTGTGGACCGTGAAGCAATGTGGAAGGTGTTAAGGATTTATGAAATAGGAGGAAATTTGTTAGAAGCAGTTAAGAGTTTTTATGAAGGGAGCAGAGCATGTGTGAGAGTAGGAAATGGTGAGTTGAGTGAATGGTTTGAGGTAAAGGTAGGTTTGTGACAGGGTTGTGTAATGTCACTATGGCTGTTTAATATGTTTATGGATGGTGTGGTGAGGGAGGTGAAAAGGAGAACTATGGGAAGAGGATTGGGTTTAGTAGGAAAGAATGGTAGAGATTGGGAGTTGAATCAGTTGCTGTTCGCTGATGACACAGCATTGGTGGCGGATTCTGATGAGAAACTGCAGCGGGTAGTCAAAGAGTTTGGTGTGGTTTGTAGAAGGAGGAAACTGAAGGTGAACGTCAATAAAAGTAAAGTAATGGTGTGTAATAGGAGAGAGCATAGGGTGAATCTAGATGTGAGGCTGGATGGGGAAATATTGGAACAAGTAGAGTGTTTTAAATATCTAGGAGGAACGATAAGCAGGAGTGGAGGTATGGAAGTGGAGGTAAAACAGAGAGTGTGTGAAGGAAGGAAGGTTTTCGGAGCAATGGGAAGTATGTGGAAGACGAGAAATCTCGGAGTGAAAGTAAAAAGTGCACTGTATCAAGGAATTGTTGTGCCAACAGTGATGTATGGGGCTGAGACATGGGCTCTGAAGAAGAAGGAGAAAAGAGGGCTGGATGTGATGGAGATGAGTTGCTTGAGGAGTATGTGTGCAGTTACTCGTAGAGACAGATTGAGGAATGAAGAGATACGTAGGAGAGTGGGGCAGCAGGAACATTTGTCAGCCAGAGTGGACAGAAGGGTGCTGAGCTGGTATGGTCATGTTGAACGAATGGGAGATGAAAGGATTACAAAGAGAATATGTGAGTCAGGTACAAAGGGATATAGAAGGGCAGGAAGACCCCCATTGAGATGGAGAGACTGTGTAAGAAAGGCTTTGGATGATAGAGGAATGACTATAGATCAGGCAGGGGAAGTGGTGGTGGACAGGAGTGAATGGAGAATGCTTGTGAATAGTTGAGTGAACACGTGGTCATTTGGAGTAAGGCGTCGGGCGCAAGTTGGACTAGATAATAGTCCATCAGGCGCCTGGCCCGGGGAGACGATTAATATGAAGGGTGCGCCTGGAAGTGTGGTGGGAGGGCTTATGGCTTTGGCTCCGCTGCATGTCTGCCTGCCGAGATCGGAACCTCTCCGGGTGGTCGGGGGCCGGGGGAGTGCTGGAGCAACCTTGGTGACCCTGGTCTCTGGGTCTTCTCCTGGGTGACCTGGATGTGTGTGAGTTTGTGCTTTTTATCTGTGTTTATTTGTTGTTTTATGTTGTTTTTGTGTTTTCGCTGTTCTTGCTCTGTCTTGAGTCGGCTACTCCCAAAATGGGGATTGGGCCTGAGCATATAGATAGATAGATAGATAGAAATCAGAAGATAAACCAGCTATAATTATGTCTATCACAGTCTTGAAAACCCAGAGAGGGGGTTTGAGGGGTGTCATTACTAGGCTAACGTCCAAATTGGAAGACTTTATAGCTAGTGCAACTCCTGAACAGCTAGAAGCCAGGTTAGAGTACCTACAAACTACCTATGATCATATAGTTACCCTGAGTGAAAGTATTGTATCAGAGTTAGAAGGTGAGCCAGATATTCATGCGGAGTACAAGCAGCGCGCTGTCCATGATGTTGCCAATTTAGAGGCAATACATTTATTGCGAAGGGCGGTAAAGAAAACCGAAATAACCCCGACTAGCAACGCTACGATCGTACAGATCCCCGCCGTGAAGTAAGCTTACCCAAATTGAACTTACCAAAATTCAGGGGAAACTTGACCGAGTGGTTGGTATTTTGGGACGTTTTCAAATCGACCATGCATGATTCGACTCTTGACGATGTACGAAAGTTCCTTAACCCTTCCCCCCCGGCCTGCCTATCCTAAGGACAGCGGGGTACCCCAGGGATCGGTACTAGGACCAATTCTCTTTCTAATTTACATCAACAACATAGATGAGGGTCTCACCCGTACAATCTCAAAATTTGCTGACGATACAAAAATTGCAAATAGCGTACTCTCAAAAGAACAAGTTGACGATATGCAACACAATCTAGATAAGTTGTCATGTTGGGCCCAAATTTGGCAAATGAGTTTCAATGCGGATAAATGTAAAGTACTAGATATCGGATACCTAAATGAGAAAGCAAACTATTTGATGAATGGCACTCAGCTTATGAATGTAAACAGAGAATCCGATCTGGGAGTAACAATATCGAGTAACCTAAAACCGAGTCAACAATGTTCAGAAGTTGTTAAGAAGGCAAACAAAATAATTGGCTTTATAGGCAGGTCATTTGAGCATAAATCCAAAGACGTTATCCTAACCCTTTACAATTCCTTAGTCCGCCCTCTTCTGGAATACTGCGTTCAATCCTGGTGCCCTTATTACCAAAAAGATATAGACAAGCTAGAACGAGTTCAACGTAGAGTTACCAAAATGATACCTAGCCTAAAGAACAAACCATACGAGGAGCGTCTTAGAGAATTAAATCTCTTTCCTTTAACCCAGCGCAGATTAAGAGGTGACTTAATTCAAGTGTTCAAAATCATCAAAGGCATCGACAATATGAATTGTAGTAAGTACTTCACTATCAACCAATCTAATTACACGCGGGGAAACGGTTGCAAAATTATTGGTAAATCTTTTAACTCCCACGAAGCTAAGAATTTCTTCTTCAATCGAGTTGTCAACTTATGGAATGGGCTTCCCAGAGATGTCATAGACTGCAGCACCGTTGATTCATTTAAACTTCGCCTAGACAAATGTCTTGCATCAAACCCGAGACTGACTGCGTTTGTAAATGAATAACTTTATTTTATCCTCCCCTCAGTTACTAACCCATCTGTCTCCTACTAACCTCCTAATCCTGCCACGGAAATTAGTTCCAGGGCAGTAGTTCCCTTTCCAATGTTCCCTTACCCACTCTAAACCACTGTTTGGACACTTGATCCTCAGTGTTTTCGAGGACAAGCAGCCTAGAAGGGTCACTAGACCTGTTGTTGCTTGATTTCCTTTGTACTCCTTTGTACAGTGTCAGGTACCCGGGCGATTTGGCCGAAAAACGTCTAGGCCTAGGCTACCGTATCTTTGTTATTTTAACTGCTCGAAATTTTCCACGCATCTCTAAACGTAGTGCGGTTTCCAATCTGTAGACTGGCGTTGAGTAGAGCTCTGTAAGTCAACTGGTTCAGTTGTGATTACTATTTCCATGGAGCGAATTTTTCCGCGATATTGACAATATCGGAACTTTTCAGACACTAATTTCATCATACCATACAACAACAACATTGATCCGACGTCTCCTTCTTGTTTTCGGAGGTGCGGTGACGCAATGACCGGCTTTGTTTACATGCGTCGGACGCACGGCGTTCAGACCAAGCTGAATAGGCTTTCAAGCTTACTGCCTGGTATAAGGACACCCGGGGCCCTGCCCAACTGCCGCGGTGTCCTTATAACAGGACAGCCGGGCTGGAAGGGTTAAAGGCCAACTTGTGGATGAAGCCTTACATTTGGTAGAAGGTTTTTCCATCATAGGTGAAAATTATGATAGCGTTGTAGTTATTACAGGCGACGTATGGAGACACTGACCAGCTCAAGGTAGCCCACGTGAACGCCCTGTTGAACCTAGCACAGCCTAGGTACAGGGTCGACGAATTGACAAAGTTCAGGGTAGACATGGAGTGTCACACAAGGACATTAGATGCGTTGGGTGTAACCTCACAAGAAATGCTAGTCATAATATTAAGACAGAAATTACCTCTAGCTATTCTAGATAAATTTTGTACCTTTGATTTAGAAGAATTTAAAGAGTCATTTAGCAAGATCAGCAACATACAACTGAACAATGGTAGGACGGTGGGTGGGTCAGAAGGGGCAACAACAAGGGGTTCAATTAATATGATGGTAGGATCTAAAGGGAAAGTCGAAGAGTCACGCAAGAAACCACAAATGTCATGTAGGCTATGCAACAATCCCAAGCATAAATGGCTAAGCTGTACCAAATATCAAACTAATGAAGCCAAATTAGCTCAAGCAAGGAAACTAAAATTGTGCAAGGGTTGTTTAAGTAAGGACCATGGTATGCAGGATAAGTATACTGCTTCCTATTTGAGGCCCTGTCGCAACTGTGAAGGCCATCACTTTGACAAATTGTGCCCCACAGGTAGTCTAGTTAAGGAGGAAAAGGTAGGGGGTACTGCAACACTGATGCTAGGCAGTAGGAAAGACACCACCATGTTACCCACAATCAAGATATCCATAGCCGTCCGGCTGGCTCAGTTGATAGCGTGCCTGATTCCCATCTTGAAGGTCTCGCGTTCAATCCCAGCTCAGATTGAAAAGTTTTTCTGGGATATAGCCGGCGGTTACCATCTCCCCATGAGCAAGGGGGATGGGTAATGGTCTCTGGTAGACTAAAGAAAGCCAAGCGCTTGTGAATCCTCGAAGGAGGAGATACGGGCGCTATATAAGTAACCAGAAGATTATTATTATTATTATTATAGAGGGTTATGGCAGGACACAAGTCTGTCGGCTACTCTTAGACCAGGGCTCACAACGTTCCTTCATAAAGAGATCGGTGCTGGACGGTTTAAAATACCGTGTAGTAGGTAGTGAGACCCTTAGGTTGCAAGGTTTCACAGGAGTGACCGACAGTAAAGACGAAGTTGTTGCAGTTGCTTACATCTACCGTAAGAAGAAACACTTCTTACAGTGTGTAGTGGTAGATGAACTCCCAGACTATCAATCTGTAGGAATTCACGAAGTAGAGCATGCACTTCGTAGGAAAGGTATTTACCTGTCTGATCCCGTAGGTGACTTGAAGGAGGTGCACATACTGTTAGGAGCAGATTATTATTATGATGTAGTACACCCTGGATTTAAAAGAGAGAGTGGAATGATCTTGATCCCCACTAAGTTTGGCTACTGCATGAGCGGTACAGTCCAAACTACCCAGTCAAGTGTTCTGGTTGACACGGTATCCGTCTTGAGGATGAGCACGACCGCGGCAGAAGAGCTCATTAAAACTGAGACTCACATTGATGACCCAAAGTTAGCTGCCGAGTTCGATCTAGAAAAATGTGGAAACTCGACCACGTAGGGATTAAACCTGTAGAGAATGACTATGAATAACAAAATTGCGATTGAGAAGTTCTCGGAATCTGTGGGTTACTTGGCCATAGACAAACAATACGAGGTTAGTCTACCCTGGAAAAAGGATGAGTTTAGCTTGCCCACAAATTATGGTTTAGCATTGGGTAGATTGCGCGCCTTGCAGCGAAAATTAACCAAGGAACCAGACACCTACAATGCTTATGATGAGGTATTCAAAAACTATCTCAACCGAGGGTTTATTGAGGTCGTCGATGTGAACGAACCAACGATTACCGGGAAGGTCCATTACCTCACCCATCATGGGGTAAAGAAGGACAGCGCCACCACTCCTATCCAAGTGGTGTATGACTGCTCAGCCCGCCTAGGCCAAAGTCCCAGTCTAAACGGATATATCACAGCAGTTACTGCGCTATAGGCTGGGACGTTACGCATTCACCAGTGACATTGAAAAGGCCTTTCTGATGGCGAGTTTGCAAGAGGGGGATAGGGAAGTCACCCGGTTCCTTTGGTTCGAAAACATCGACGACCCGGAGAGTCCTATAGTAACCTATCGGTTCAAGGTAGTCTCGTTTGGTGCTACGTGTTCACAATTTTTGTTGAACGCGACCATTAAAAAACATCTAGAGGATTCCGAAGAGGATACGAGCGAACTCACTCACGGTTTATATTTAGATAATTTGCAGGGGTCTAGTGATAGTGAAAAGGAACTAATGGCAACCTATAGACAGGCTAGTAGATTATTCTGTTTCTCCGCGAGTGGGTGTCGAATTCCGCCATGCTTCGGGATACTCTTTACATTGATGGGGTGGCTTCTGATAATCAAGAATATGCCAGAATCTTGGGAATGATATGGCAACCAGGGAAAGACACACTTATGTACCGGAACAAAGATTACACTAAACAGACAGGGACGCACACAAAACGTAGTCTGTTGAGTAAGGTCGTGCAATTCTTTGATCCTTTGGGTTTAGCATTACCTGTCACCATCAGAGCTAGGATTCTAATACAAGAAATATGGAGACGCAACGTAGGGTGGAACGAAAGTTTACCCGATGATCTTGTTGAACAGGATAGGTCCTTGCTAGAAGATTGTAACATCCTATGTACCATTGATTTACCGCGCCAAGTGGCCGCATTCGAACCCGTGTCTTTACATGCGTTCTGCATTGCGAGTGCCACAGCGTACGGAGTAGCTATTTATTGTGTTACCTCGTTTGGGATAAATTTGCTCACCACCCGGGCTAAGGTTGCACCGGTGAAGGGGGTCACAATTCCCAAATTGGAATTAGCTGCCATGCTGCTATTATAGGTTTGACTCCTGTAAGGAGATAAAGAAAACCTAATATTTAGTAGTGGCCCCGTAATCATTGACGAACATGCCTATTACATAAGGCATCCTCTTCAAACACTAATCCGCCGTAGTTTTGAATCTACCGCGCAGAGCATTTAAAAACTGAGGAGCCTTCATCATGAGCACACGCGACCTCACTCATGGCTTCAGTCATTATGAATTGGGTTCTCACTACGAAAAAACTTCGTAAAAAATAAAAACAAAAAGAAAATAAGAATAACTATCCAATAAGCTTTCCATCATATCGTGGATGTACTTGTGTGGATTTCTGACCAGACGCTGATTCAGGCGTCATTCTTCCTTCACTGACATATCAAGTAAACCAAAATCCTTAATACATCAACGAATGGGAAGGGGACGGTCGGGAGGGCCCCAGTCATCAATGATTACGGGGCCACTACTAAATATTAGGTTTTCTTTATCTCCTTACAGGAGTCAAACCTATAATTTATTAGTGGCCCCTCCATCATTGACGAACATGCCTGATTTCTAAGACTGGAAGGGGACATTCGTAATCATATCATAACTCTAGAAAAGCAGATAATAAAAACAACCACATAGTATTCTTACTTTGAAAATATATTTAATTAACGGCGTAGCCGAACAAATACAAGAAAAAGGGGGTTCAGGCAGGTGCGTGCTTCAAAGAAGCCTGCCTGACAAAAAATTGGTAACCCTGAAGATTCTGAACACAGATCTGTAGTTACAAAGGCACCCCACTCAACGAGTGGTGACAAAAAATAACAAGTTATAAGTTTACATGTGCACATAATAAACCCCAACATAAACTTGGAGATAAATTGCAAAGGAACTCCAATAATCTAAAACTAAATTGCTTTCGCAGCTAAACTACTCTAACAACACCGTTGTTTTGTACTTAACATTGTACTAACACAATTTCTCACTGAGAAATTTTCATAACACATTTTAACCTTAAATTGTATCACAGCTCTCATACTCCGGCGGGGTCTAGGGTGTCCTGTGTCAACTGACTGCACCCCCCCCCCCCCCTTTCCCATGAAAGTAAACAAAAGTGACTGCAGGGCCGCCTAGACCCTCTGCCTTAAAGCTATACATGGTAAGGAAGGTTTGTCTAGAGCAACTGACAAGTATCTAGACAGAAACGTATGATTAGACGCCCACAACTGCGTGGACGCTATGTCTTCAACTGAAAAAATTTTCAGGAAACGTAAAGAGGCTGCCCATTTGCGTAAATCGTGGGCCCGACCCACAACGCCGGGATTACTTTCTTTAATGACTTCTACCAGAAGAGAGGCTAATCGCCGTTTAAGTAAGCGTTTACCCGTACTTGCTACCCATAAAGCACCTTGGGGGTTGTGAGGAGCTACTCTCAAATATTTGGTTAGAGCTTGTACTGGACATAAATTATGATGCACCTTTCCCCTTTTTAACGCCGGCACCGTGAACTCAGAAAACACGTGTGCACTATGCTCATTCTTGGCTACAAAACCTGGGGAGGGTGCAATGGAAATACATTCATTAAGTCTACCAAACCTAAGACAATTAGGTGTGTTGCTCATCGCCGCCAGCTCAGACACTCTGTTTCCGGTGGCTAAAGCCAAAAGGAAAATCGCCTTTTTTAAGATTAATGCAAAGTCTGCAGTATTTTGGTACAGACGAGAGTGAAGCAAAGACAAAGCTTTGTCCAGAGACCAAGTAGGCATGAGCTGACGGGGAGGTGGGCGGAGTTTAAAACATGCTCTCATAAAACCTGTTTCCTCCGCTACCGGTATGGAGAGACCTGTAAGGTCTAAAAAGGGCACTCTAATCGCAGTTAAGTGATTTTTTAATGTTACCACAGATAAACGTTTCTGCTCAAACAGATAATTTAAATAATTAAAAACTAATGCCACTGAGGGTACAGTTTGTTCTGTCCTAACGATCCAAGAAGTAAAGGCTTGCCAATGTGATTGATACTGTCGTTTTGTAGACTGAGTATATTGATTAAGTAATTTATTTGTCACATCTCTACCGTATGGTGCTAGCCACTTGGCCTCCTGAATGTCCATAATGCAAAAGTCAGCGAGGTCGCGAGGTTGCCAATCGCGTCTAAGTGGAAATACCCGACCGGGAGCGATACCGGGTCCGGGCACCACATTTTCAATTGCTGGTACCACAACTGCGCCGGCCACAGTGGCGCGATTAGCGAGACTAAGCCTCGATAATCTCGTAGTTTGTTCACTACGTGGCACATTAGTGACGCATCTGGCGGCGGAAACAGATAGATGGAGCTCCATCTGTTCCAGTCTGTCACTAGGGCGTTTGGCCCCCCTGCCGGCGTTTTCGCCCGGCGGGTGAGGTATAGATGGAGTTTGTGAGTCTCCTCGGACGCAAAAAGATCCACTTGTGGATGGGAGAGCTCTGCAATCATTAGGTTGAAAATGGGTTGCTTGAGCTCCCATTCTACTGTCGTGCTCTGTCGCCGGGATAGAGCGTCTGCCCAGACGTTCGCTACGCCTGGGAGATAAGAAGCGTGCAGATAAATATCTAGACTGTTGGCTAGAGCAAAAATCTCTTCTGACACGTTTAGCAACTTCCTTGACCTCGTTGACCCTTGTTTCTGAATACAGTGGACTGCATTCAGATTGTCCATTCTGAAGGCCACCGACTTGTCCCGTAACGCCGGGCCGTGAGCCTGAAGGAAATATAAGGGGACTAGTAATTCTTTGACATTGATGTGCGAGATTTCTAAGTGTGACCAAAGCCCCTGACCCTGGTGCCCCTGATTTGACTGAAATCCCCAACCTATTGTGCCTGACGCATCCGTGTCTACCCATACCGTTGGTGGAGGAGAGGTCCATGACATTATTGAGTGCAATGTTTCCCTCTTCGCCCAGACCGCTAGCAAGGTGTGGATTAATTTCGGGATGGGCCATAATTTTCCCGCCGGTAAGAGCGGGAAATATTTGTTGCCTTCCAATATTAATCGTTTTACTTTCAACCGGCCCAACTTGACAGTTAGTTGAATCCAGTTGAGAGAGCCGACCAGAGACTCCCAGACCCTCCGTGTCGTAGTCAGACTGTGAAGAAACCTGAACAGTTTCCTGCGAAACCTGTTGCGATTGTCCACACTCTGACTCAGAGTGAGAGCGGCGGTGTCCCAGACCAGCCCTATCCACTGAATTACTCGTGAGGGAACAAGGTTTGACTTTACCAGATTTACCTTGAAGCCTAGAGTTTTGACATGATTCAAAATGATATTGACATGTTTTATGCATAATTGTTGTGTCTCTGCCACCACCAGCCAGTCGTCCAGATACCACAACACTCTGATCCCTTGTTTTAACAATGGCATCAGGGCTTGCCGGACTAGTTTTGTGAATAATCGAGGTGCTAGGTTCAAACCGAACGGCATCCGTTGAAAAACAAAATTTTGGTGCCTGATCCGTAAGGCCAAAAACCTTTGAAATCTTTTGTTGACCGATACGTGCCAATAGGCGTCTGTCAGGTCTAGTGAACACATCCAACCTCCCGGCGGAAGTGTTAGCCTGATTTGGTGTACTGTTAACATTCTGAAAGATTCGTTGTGAATGTGAAGATTCAGATAAGACAGGTCTACGACCGGCCTCATCTGAACACTGTCCCTTTTGGGAACCAAAAATAGTTTGGACGTGAATACATGGTAATTTTGGGGGACCGGGATGATGACATTCTTGGCAATCATTTCCTGGGCTAGTGACTCCACCTCTAAAGAAACAAAATTCGCCGTTGTCGGCTGACGTAATCGAGGTCGCCGGAGCCACTGCCAAGTGATGCCTTTGCGTGCCACCATCCGTGCCCAAGTGTTTAACGGCCATGCTTGGTGACACGTTCGGAACGACCCAGTTAGCAGACAAGGGTTCGCCGGCTGTACTACCCTCGGTTCCTCCGGCCTTAAGGTAGACGCTGGGAGTGAGAGAGACTTTAGTTTTTTGATGGTGGGGTTGGTGCTGGCCGCTTCGCCGGCTGGCTGGTGTTGGTCGAAGACTGGCCCTGACCTGGTTTATTTTGGCCGCGTCCTCTCTGACCTGAAAACCTATTCTGTCTATGCCTGTACTGACCCTGGGGGGAGTGGGAGGACTTAGGCGGAAGAAATGGTTTAGATCCCCCTGGCTGGGCTTTAGTAGTAGGCCTGGGTTTGGGGAAGTTAAATGCAGGTTTCTTAGAAGGGGTGGGACTGTGCTTAACGGCCTGTGCCATATTGAACACCGTTCGCCATACTTCAGGGGACATTAAAGAAGGGGTAAGTACTGGTGACATCACCACCTGGTTAGCAATGCGCTCAGGTAGCTTGCGAACTAACGATATCCTAAGATCTTGTCGTGCTCGCACCGCCTCAAGCAAGGCGGTGCGTATGTCACCTAAGGATTGGATTGACGACTGAAGAATCAGTCGCCGGGATAACTCAACCGATCTTCGAGCATCCGCGTCTGCGATTGCCTGAGTAGATCGTAGTAAAGACTTAGCCACCTGATGAGATACTATGTACTGTGAAAACAGGCGAAAAGCTTTTCCTCGTAGCCTAAATTCTCTGTCTAGGTGAGTAGGGGTAGGGGTAGTGAACGGGTCCTTCAGTTCACAAAGATTAATCTTAGGGGCAGCTAGGAATGCAAACAAAGCCGCCGGGACTCCGCCGGCAGAACCCACCGGCATGGAAAACCATGAATGTGAGTCCTGAGGGATCTGGTGGGAAGATTTAGAAGTGAAAGTGGTTGCCAAGTTTTGAGCCTCTACCTCCCAATCCACCCAAGGTCCTGTACCCAACTGTCCCACCTTCAAAACTGGATTAGCTGCGTCGTCTGTGACGGTCCGTAAATCTAGTTCAGGAGTAAGAGCTGACAGAGTCTTAATATCATTAAACCCATCCAGCTTAGACCAGTCTGAAAATAGTTTTAAAGCTGAGGCAGGGGGTAAAGCAGGCTTAGAAGCATACACAAAATAATCCTGGTGATAATAACTAGGTATAGCCTTAATGTTTACGTCCAGAACATTACCTAAGGCATCCATGGCCCTTAATTTCTTTGACTTGTTGCCCTGGATAAACCACTCACGCGGTACCGGGAGTTCCCCTGACAAGGTAGGTTGGGCAAGCTCTGGTTTAGAGGGGTTCAAAAGAACCCATGACTCGTCTGGCCCATAAAGGAGGGGCATAGCTACCTTTCTAAGAGGTGCTTTGTCTAGAGGGGGTGGATTAACATCCGTTATGACCCTGACATTTGAAGTTGTCAATGCCGCCGTGGCAGGCTTAGTGCTCCTTGCAGGTGACAGAGTAGGAGGGTTAGGAATCTTAGATAAATCAATTGACGTCATCAGAGGCCGTACCGTAGAGCTTGTCGAGGGAGCCCCCAAGTCCATTGTGGGGTTTTCTTGTTGCTGACCAAAACATTTAGATAAAGCATGAGTAAGCAACCCATCAATTTCTTGTGCTGTAACAAACTGGTTAGATGAAGAACTTATAGGAGAATCATTATTATCTCTTGCGGCGTCCAAGCCTGAGCCTGACCCTTGTCCTTCCATATCCGAAATTATTGAAACTTCGTCTTTTTCCTCCCGATCCTCCTGAGAAGACCCCGCCGAGGCAGGGGTACCTTGTTTCCAAGATAAGTCTGGGATAGAGGATGGGGTCGCCGCGTCCCTGTGGACGTCGGCTACTGTGTGACTCGTATGAGTCGGACGTGGGTGGTCAGACCGTGGTTGGGCAAACCGCCAAACACCAAGGCCCTGGCCTACGCTCTCTTGAGAGTCTGAAACATTCTCAATTATTGACCCTCCTGAACTTTCCATTTCCAGGGTTAAAATATTAATTGGCAACTCCTCTTTAGGGACAGGTGCTGCACTGGACTCAGAGGCCCTAACACAAACTCTGTCAGGTGTAGAGGTACGATGAGATGCACTAGACTTAGGGGAATGTCGAGAGGACTTCCGATGTGAATCCTTTTTTGAGGATTTATGGCTGCGGTGTGACCGCGAACTAGTCTTAGATCTGGAAGAATCTCCGCCGTGACCACTGGTGGAATCTTCCGTCTTACTCTTCTTACTCTCCGGCGAAGAGGCCCGACTAGAAGACTGTTGTCTGAGAGGTGACCTTGACCTAGATCTCGCCTGCGACGAGGAGGCGGATGCCGGGGGTGTAGGCTCTCTCGGGCGTTTAGTTGTAGTCGCAGACGATACAGAACCCTGACTAGTCTCCGTCGGCTTAACACTCGTGACTCTAGAGGAACGTTTAGGGGGAGGGTGTTCTGACAGCAATCTATCCCAAAGTGGGACGTTGTCACATTGAAGTGACTTATGCGCGACAATGGTAGTGTAGGCCGACATTTGTTGTCGAACCTCTCTCAACGCTACCGCCGCGGTCTTATCATTATCACAAAGGACTTTAACAGCTAATTGAGAACAAAAGGAACAATTATGCATCACCCAGAGACCCCTTGAACGGTCTAGACATTTAACACACCTTATGCAAAGGGTGTGTGCAAAAATAGGGATACCAGCACAAGTAGGGGTAATGCACAGGGCAAAAACTGGGGCCACGGTAGCCATGACAGAGACTGGTGGGTGAAAACTACCGCCGGGTCTGTATTGGTCCGCCGGAGCTCAGCTCTGGAAAAAACAAGAAAATTTCCAGGAATTAATGCTCATAAGGGTAATCCAACATGATCGCACACCAGTGTTAATAACCCGCCGGGTAACGAGATGCAAAGACACAACTAACACATCTCGCCACGCGGCCGGGTGTAAAGTCTAAACAAATCTTTTGCTAAAGAAAGTGAAGAATACCCTCTGATATAATGGTCCAGCATGGCACTTATAGTCTCTCGGAGGAGGTGACTGTCTCAAGATTCAATTTTGTAACAAAGCAACCCCCCAAAAAGACGCCGGCCCTTGAATTATTATAGTAGAATAGCCCAGGGCAGGATGATACGAGATCTAATGTTTAACGAATTGTCCCAAAAGATCGCCGTAAGATCGAAGGCGGCGATACCTGATAGTATCACTAAATTAAATAGGTTAAAATGAATTTTGTAAAATTCCTTAATTCCTCCACCTAGGAGCACCCGCCGGGTGTGAGAATCGATATATAACCTAATTGAACCTTCAATCGCCGTAAATAGTAAAGGCAGCGATACACAGAGTATCACTATAATGGATCGGTTAACTAACTGGAAGACCTAAGTCGTTCATCTCACCCTACCCAGGTGCACCCGCCGGGTGAGAAGTTTTAAAAGTTAACCCCATAAGTTCCTGTCCCCGCTTCTTTGTAAAAGATCGCCGGGGAGGAAAGCCTAAACAACAGCTAGGTTTTTTCATGTGGTTGTCGTAAAACCAGGTAGAAAAAACTCCTAAAACGTATGTCCACAAGGACGCCGTTTTATATGGATGGGTACAGCCATCCCGCCGGGAATCAAAGGAGGCCTGAAACCAGGCACCCACAGAGACGCAGTCCTGGAGAGCCACAGACACCCCACCCGCCGGGGATACAAGCCAGTGTCAACAACCACGTGTGGCCCAACACTGCTCTCGGCCAGGATTTTTTCACGGTGAAACCGAGAAAAAACCCGCCGGAAGGAAACCCACCCTGAACAGATACCATCTGAACAACACACGACACGAGGATAGCCACGCACGGCTAACCCAAGGTCACCGCATAATCCGTGGAATTAGCCAATACACAACTAAACCAGGAAACAATTATAGTCCGAGGAATTAGCCAATACACAACTAAAACCCGGATACACATGACACAGTAGGGCATATTTATAAATAATAAATAATAACACTAGTACATGTGGCAAAGCTACGAGCGGCTGGCTAGGCCTAGGCAGACGGCATAAAAACAGTTGAAATATACACACACACTGGAAATATCACAACAGGAACCACCGCCAACACACCACCGAGCAACAACTTCCAACCCAGGGGAGACTGACTCGGGACCCAGAAAAAAACTTCACTAAGTGAAGAAAAATACGCTGGGAACGTCAGAAAACACAGCTTACCTCATCAGAAAGATAAAAGGCAGCAATAATTAACGCGTAGTGAAAGCCGCCTGCATCACAAACTAACTCAACTGTGAAAAAGTTCACATGTCCACAACGTGACCACGAGGGTACATCCGAAATAGATGCCCCATACACTCGACCCAAAATACACTGCACTGCGGGCAACCAGCCCAGGACACTCCTGCTACGCCTATCCTAACCTTACTCGATACATCCTGGAGTAAACAAATGAGAAAAAACTCACTAGGGACGCAACGAATGCGGAACCAGCGGAGCGTGGGGAGGCACGTCCGGGCGGGCTGAGCGCAGAGCAGAGAAGGAAGAATGACGCCTGAATCAGCGTCTGGTCAGAAATCCACACAAGTACATCCACGATATGATGGAAAGCTTATTGGATAGTTATTCTTATTTTCTTTTTGTTTTTATTTTTTGCGAAGTTTTTTCGTAGTGAGAACCCAATTCATAATGACTGAAGCCATGAGTGAGGTCGCGTGCGCTCATGATGAAGGCTCCTCAGTTTTTAAATGCTCTGCGCGGTAGATTCAAAACTACGGCGGATTAGTGTTTGAAGAGGATGCCTTATGTAATAGGCATGTTCGTCAATGATGGAGGGGCCACTAATAAATTAGGGTGTTTGGTCAACCATGTACGCACTTCATACGATAAGGAACTGCAACTAAGGGCGGTAGGCCTACACGTATGGTGTGTTACGTCCTGGGATATATAAACACTGGGCTCTTTCTATTGGACTAGGTATGCGGCAACAAGCAACAACGGAAAACGCTAGATCCAACCCTTATCTATAAACCCAGGCAACAAACCACCCTAAACCGTCAAGAGTCCTGCCTGGACAACGAGGTATCCTATGACTCGGTTACAGGGTGCACCACTATAGACTGCTGATAGTCAAGCAGGCTATATAAAAGATCACACAATTAAGTTGACTTAAAGCTTCAAGGAAAAGATAGATAACGGAATTAAATTGCAGAAACAATTTAATAACAAACTAGAAGAAAGTACATTTAACGTTACGTTAATTAATACAACTAATCACCCCTGCATGAAAGAAGGTGAAAGCAAACAGTCCTCAAAACATCGTACAGGTAGACAAGATGCAGGTTTCTAAACTGCATGCGGCTACTGTAGGATCTGATGCTTAGCAAAGAAAGTAAGTTACGGATTTAGAGAACTCTTAACTAATAAGCAGGCATAAATAGTGATAGGACCTACAGTGTATGATGGCATAGGTATAATTAAATAAAGGCAGCAACTCGCAACATAACCACATACAGGTGTGCTTCTCACACTTAGTCAGGCAAGCCTGCTCGGACAGAGTCTCTAAGCCACACCCTGACTCACAATGTTCACAAAGACGGTAAACTGTGGCACAATAACAAGCATACTGATATAATAAACCGCTAGCTGTTAATCTGCCAGGTGGCAGAGGTCTAGCCGGAAGGATATAGGCTTCGGATACCCGGGCTGAGCCACCTGCTCTAGCCTACTCTCTTGAGAGACTCAGATCCCAAGTATCTGACTCTCTCCTGGCGACCCTAAAACAAAAACAAGACGTGCTAGCGCAGTGCTGAGTGGACTAGGCAAGGGCCCTCACACAACACAACACTAGACACACAGGCACACAGACAAGAAAATGCCCCCAGACTCCCACGGGTATCCTAGTAAAGTCGTGCAGGTCCACAGGACTCGCACCAGCAGACTTTACTTAAAGGATCGCAAAAAAAAATCCCCTCCGGTCTAGCCCCTGCTCACCTGCCACAAGAACACACTAGCAAGCATGAAACCACCAAATATGAGACAACAAAAAAGCTTCCTAGGTCTCATTAACAATTACATCTCTGCATAAGGCCCAAATCCTATCTAGTTATCTGAGAGCTCGTCGTTAATACAATAATAGATATAAGGTCTATCAAGGGGATGGGATAATTAAATAGATTGGTGAAGTAGTGGAAAGAAGGTATACAAAGTAAGAGAGAAAGTTTCTAAGTGGGGTTGAGAGGGATAGATATCAAGGGGGTCCGAAGGGTACGACAGTGAGGTGAGCTCTGAGGAGAATAGCTCCTCTGGATCCCTCCAGGATCCCACACAAAGGCACGGTGGTCAGCCAATCACAGGCCGCTACGTCACCCAGCAGCAGGCCTGCAGAAGGCACCAGGAACCACCAGCCAATCAAAACCGAGAGAAAAGACCACGCAGGCGAGCAACTCCTCCGGGCGGGAGGAGGGAGGAGGAGGAGGAAAAGCAACACTCACCTCCCCCACCCTGCTCGCTCGCTCTCTCTCTCTCCTTCACTACAATGCATCTTATGTATTATAATGAAACAATCAACTATCGAGAATAAAATATACTAAGATGTGTTGGTTAAGAATAAGGGCAGCTTCAAGCTGTGAAACAACATAAGAATATCCCAGACATTAGTTACATTGTCGTAGGCTATATACTAAGGAAAAGCCGTCCGGCCGGCTGCCGCCAGCCGGCTTCTAAATGGCTGGGCAGCCGACACTCGCGCATGCCCGCACGTGGCTACTATGCAGGAGCGTCACACCTCCCCCAAGATATAAGACACTTGACTAAGTTCTTCATATCTAACAGAAAGCTTCTCATAGTACCACACACTGTTGCGACACAAGGCACTATATATAAAACAAATAAAGACTGTTGCACTCCACCGAGCAAGCTCAACTAACTTAGCGACAATAAGCGAAAACATTCAACTTAGATACTGCTACAACATCTTATACAAAATTCTACACGTTATAAAAATAAAGAGTTTTTATAAGGTTTTTTCTTTTTTAATTTGTTTTTTCGGCTGAACTACAGTGACAGCCTATTTTCCTCCACTCTCAACACACACTGACTGAACGGCGAGGGTTCTCCTGCAACCAAACCCTCCCGTGACAAGCAATCAGCCAAAACATTATCAGTGCCCTTAGCATGCCACACATCCAACTTGTGTCCCGGCAGCAAAACAACACCTGGCACTGATAAACTGCCCAGTTCATCACAAGACTGGCATTTCTCTTCGCTCTTTCCGGCAACGGGGCCTGCCAATAACCTTTCACTAGTTCTACCTTCGTGATAGGCGATGCAGCCCCGAGGCGGTCTATGGTGTCGTCAACTCTCGATAAGGTATAGGCGTCTGTCAGGGATAATGCACACACACTCTCGCAATCAACACACTCACTGATCTTGCCACTTAACACAGGTTGCAAAGTTACAGGCAACGACCACTCACGACATTCCTTATCCCTCAGACCCTTCGTCAACACGTAATCCAGCTCTGCTTGCACCACAGGCTGTCGAGCAGGATTTATTCGGTAGGGAATTAAACTGAGCCTTGCACTATCTCCAGCCTGCATGTCGGATTCTACCCCGTACATCAGGCCTGGAGAAGCAACAAACATGCGGATGCACTGCCACAGCCTAGTAAACAACTTACCTCGCAGAATAACAATCCTAGTGCCCTCCCACAACCCAGCCGAGACCGCAGCTTCTAACCTGTAGTCTCCCTCCTTCTCCACCTTCGTCCCTAGAACAGCCAGGTCATGAGAGGGACAATCAGTACCACCTGTGCAGTCACTCCCATAGTTCATTATTGCGAAGGCTTCCCCGCCGATACCGTACATGCACACCCCCGCATTCCTTACGACTACATCTGCCTGCGCAGCATCACCGCTTTTAGCGACATGGCCAGATACAGTCGGTCTATGGTAGGGCTGTTGCAATTGGCTAGAGCAGTATTGGGAGGCTATGCGACGACTGGGCACTTCTATGCCACAGCCAACCTCACCAATCTGCTCAAAGTCCTCCTTTTGACCACCACCCTTGGCAGCCATGGGCCGACCCTGACCTGGCAACCATGCCAAAGCCTCGTCGCCCACCTTGAACCACCGAAACAACGAGGCTAACGGTCTTTCAACATCCACGTAACCTGCCCGCGGAACATCTTGCACCGCCCGAGTTGTGAGACTCAGGGGCTCGGCACGACCAGTGGGGTATGAACCGAGCTGGTGCTGGAGCGCTGCACACTGCTGCTCAGGCAGGTGCTCTAGCGCTTCCACAGCCACCAGACTCGTGTCCCCCGCCCACTGCTCCGCCGAGACATGACAATCCCTACTCTCTTCCACCTGTGCCCTACTGCCCCCCTCTCCTTCCCCACCTTGGCCGCGGCAGACCAACGCAGGGACAGTAGGCTGCTCAGGTGGTTGCCTCACAAACTCCTCCAACAGGTTCACATGACATGTTTCCCCGTCCTCGTGTTTGATCTTGACAGCACCATTACCACACTTCTGAACTTCCGGATCCTCCAACTGCAGTTTACAAATATCTGAGGGAACCAACCTGTCTAGATGCTTCCGAAGCAACCCAAGTCCTCCCCCAATATCAAACTGAGCAACCCTTTTTTCTCTCCGTGTGTAACGTTGCTGCCTCGGAGTCTCTTCCTGCCCTACCTCCTCACTAGCTGTGACAGGTCCTGGGGCCTCTCCAGACTCTAACATAGGTGCCAATAATGAGTCACCAAGAAACACTGCCGGCTCAAAACTCTCCAATTGACCAACACTTCCCGTTTTCTTGTGACCTTTCCTCCGCGGTTTGATAGACTGAGGTGGTGGCTGCAAGGCTCCGGATGTCTGAGAACGCGTTACAACACCCGCCATGGTTTGTACGCTACACTTCTCAACCCTCTCCTGTTCCTCCCTACTAACGTCGGCCGCCTTCTCGGCAACGACCAAGGGTGAAACCTTAGAAGCAGGCACCGCAAAGTCATTGCCGAGGAGGAGATCGACGCCCCCAACAGGCAAGTTCTCTACAATTCCGACATCCAGCTCCTTCGCCACACCACCCACCTCCAGCTCCATCCGCACCAGCGGGTAGGACTTCGTAGCATTGATCCCCTGAACTACCACCACCCGAGCAGCATTAATCGGTCTACCAGTAAAGTTCCTTAACAAGGTCTGAGAAGCCCCAGTATCACGCAATAGCTTAACTCCTCGCCTTTCGCCAGCCCACCTCACAAAACCATGCCCTCTATGACCCCCAAAGACGTCGCGGACAGGGTTCGAGCCTTCCGGACTCTTGAACACAGGCTGTGTCCCAACCTCTGACGAACTACCCTTGGCAAACTCAGAAGATATAGGCGACACCCCTATGCTGCGGGCCAATGACACAACCTTGTTTGGTGGCTTGTTCGGACAAGCATTTGCAAAGTGACCCTCCTTGTGACATGCAAAGCACTCTTTACTCTTTGGATTCCCTTGGGAGTGGGAGGTACCATTAGACTTCTTATACGGGACGGTATTTGGTTTATGTTCAGTTTTATTGTCAGTGCTACATGGTTTTGTGTATTTATGTGTATCAAAATTCTTGGGAGGGGGAGGGGTACGATCCTTTGCACCCGACTCACTCCTAGCTGCTGCTTCGCACCCTCGAATTAATGACAGTCGGAGGTCAGCCATTTCTGCTGCCTCCTGGAGAGTTCTAGGATTTTTTTCCTTTATATTTAATGTTAAGTCCCCGCCTGTGCACTTAAAGAACTGCTCCAAGAGAACCAGCTCCCTCAACTCCTCAAAAGTAGCTGCCCTCTCAGAACGCAGCCAATGTCGTAGTGCATCAGACAAGTCCCGGGCGTGTTCTAGGAAGGTACTATCCTTGCCCTTAGTAACACCCCGAAACTTCAAGCGGTAAGTTTCTGGTTGTAACTCATAGGCCCGTAGCACAGCCTTCTTTAGCTCATCATAAACTACACAGGACTCTAAAGGTAGTGCATCATACGCTTTTAGCCCCTTTCCTAGGAGTCTTGATGAAACTAATGCTGCCCACTTTTCCTGAGGCCACTGCTGTTCCTGACACTTCTTCTCAAATCGCATAAAAAACTCAGTCACGCATAACTCATCGAACACAGGAACTAGTTTAAGCAGGTGCGACAATGATTGGTCCCGATGTCTGTTACCTCCCCCAATATTTCGCCCTGTTACCTCCACTCGAGATCTCTCCAGCTTCCTGTCAGCCCGATACCTAGTAGACTCTGCCTGCAGTTCAGCCTGTCTTTCGGTAGCCTCAACCTGAGCTCTAGCAACCTCAACCTGAGCTCTAGCAACCTCAGCCTGCACACTAGCCTGTCTCTCGGCAGACTCAACCTTGGCCATCTCAAGCCAAAACAACAAATCTGGAGTCAACCCTTGAGGAGGGGAAGATGCATTTAATGGGGAGGGTCCCTGTGATTGAATTCCACGCTGCCATTGACCATCAACTTGGGGGTATGTACTAAATTCAGGCACCCTGACGTTTGATATGGGGGTAGAGTGGAGGGGGGGCTGGGGACCGGGGCCCCCAGTCGCCTATCCACCCAGGTCTCACCCTTCTAAACCCAATATCAAAGTCCTCAGCTGATCTTTCCTCATGCCACTTAAACCCTGGTGACCCTGAAGACCTGCCACACACTTTAAGCCATACTTATTCAGCTTCAACACCCTGGCAGCGGTAAGGGGCACCTCTAAAAATCTTCTAGCACCCTCCTCGCTATCGACTAGCCACTCCACAGGTCTTTCTCCCTCCGTGTGCAATTTTGGCGCAATATTGGCTCTGAGAGAGAGACGAGAGACGGGAGGAGCGTAGGTTACCTCATGACCGCTCTCCACGGCTGCCGTGGGCCTACTGACATTTACTCCACACACATCCATCCTCCCTCCCTCGCTACACACGTAATTATGTAACGAAATGACCGTATTTTAGCGATTTTGCCCTTCGGTTGCACGATCGTTGCAAGACAACCAGTGATCGTAGAAGGATGGTTCAGGTGTCATTGGAAGCTCAATTAACGCCCTTTCAGGGATACATAATTGTATTACGCTCTGGCTCTTGTTTATGCATGAAAAAGAGCACGGAAACAAGGCCATTTATGGTAAAAAAAAAACGCTGGGCGCGTAGTGGAAAAAAACTGACCCGCCCGCTCGTAAGGCGTTAAATACTCTTCCAATAATGGATTTACCTATCGTGATGTTCACCATATTGTTAATACATTTCCTACAAGCAAAAATAATGAAATGTGTTTTACTTACATTGAGTGATAACTTGTTAGCTCATAACCAATTGTACACATTTCGCAATTCTCTATTCATGGTATGAGCTAGAGACCGAATGTCGCTTCCAGAGTAAAATATATTGGTATCGTCAGCGAATAATATGAATTTCAAAATATTTGATGAATGCACTAGATCATTTATGTATAGAAGGAACAGAAGAGGTCCCAGGGTAGATCCCTGCTGTACACCGGTTACAATTTGTTCAAAAGTAGATGTTATACCATTTATTTCCGTAAACTGTTGTCTGTTGCTTAAATAACTAGAAAACCATATCAAAGTCTCATTTCTCATTCCATAATATTCTAATTTCTTAAGTAAAATTGTGTGGTTTATAGTGTCAAAAACTTTTCGTAAATCTAAAAATATGCCTATGGTGCAATTACCTTGATTATTTGCACAAATCACATCATTTAACATTTTTATTATGGCTGATTGGGGTGAATAGTTTTTTCGAAAGCCAAACTGATTCTCATTCAGGATATTGTTTGTAATAGAAAAAGCCATCAAGCGGTTATTAGATCGGCAATTTCCTTAGTGACCCATGGCTTAGACTGACCCTTACAAGATATCTTTATCATTTTCCATGGTACAGTACATTTTCTTCCACCACCCTGCCTATCTTGTTTATAAAGCAATTAAATGTTGTATTCACATCATCTTGAACAATCTGAAAATCCTGCAATGCTTCTTCCATATGGGTGTTCAAAAGTGTGGCATCAAGTGATTTATAATCTTTAAACTTTATAGTTTTATCATTATCTGAAAATGTATCACAATAACTGCAGCTAACAAAAGGGGCAAAGTTGTCTGACACATCAGTGATCAATGTGCCATTATTGGACGTTAATGTTAAATCGTTAGACCAAATGTGATCAATTATTGTTGCACAATCGTTACTAACTCGAGTTTGTCTATTAATGCAAGAATAAAATCCATGCTCAAACATAATATCAGTGAAATATTGAACTCCTTTGTTGTTTTCATAATTCAGAAGATTAATATTATAGTCGCCCACTATATGACACCTCTTCTTAGTTTTAGTAATTTCCTTTAACTCCCTCCGACATATTATGTTCCAATAAGTCCAAGGAGGCACTTGACAAGTATTTTGGGTCTTGAATTTGGCTCATGAGTGTTGTCGAAGCCTTACATTTTTCGCG
>CM064551.1:45333340-45420330 GCA_032716605.1 Paralithodes platypus
CAACGCCCTGCTACCAACTCGCTAATGTTAGCACGAAAATAGACCACAGGAAAAGGGAATAACAGGGAAAATAGGTGATAACTGAAGGAGGGGAGGAAAGTGGGGAAGGAGGGGAGGTGGAGGAGTGATATTTGGCATGGCCCAGGGGCAAAAAAAAAATAAAAAAATAAAAACAAACAGTGTTTTAAATTGATTTTTTTTCCCCTTACTCTTAAGAGTCTTCCCGCAGTCCGCCGGGGGAACTCTTAAGAGTCTCCCCGCAGTTCCCGGGTTAACACACAAACAGTCAATAGTTTTGCATCTTAACCCTTTCTCTGCGGGTTTATTTGTGCTATTTAGGGCATATTCAGGCACTCCTGAATGATTAATCAAGCATCTACATTAAATGAACTGTATTCTGCCAAAAACTAGGTGAAAATAGCTTCAAAATGAGACCAGAACGAGCTTCGTAGGTGGCGGGGTTCACCCGCAGCGTTGCCATAGACATTCGGGGAAACTCGCTAATTATTAGCTCTCGCTCGCTCGGCAACACTGTTGTGAGACACCCGCGCGAGACACAGTCTCCCTCAGTGAGCGGCGGGCTGCTCTGAGGGTCGGAGGGAGGTCCCTCACGCTCCCGCCCACTGAAACTCGATTTCTACGGCTTTTACAGGCTTTTAAAGCCTGGAAATTGCTGTAAATTGCCTATGCGTTCCAGAACATCACCCGCAGGGAAAGGGTTAAACAGTTTCTTGCAAACAAACAAACACCTCCTCCTTGGTGGTTCCTATTATTGGTGAATAATGTAAAGCCATTCATATTGTATAAATGTTGAACATCATCAGACAATCGAGTTTCACAAAATCCCAATATTTGTACTTTATTTTGAACAGGCAAAATATGTTGAACTAAAAATAGATCTAGGTTTCTGGGTATACTTCTTATGTTGTGAAATAAGATTGTTAACTTAGTGGAATTACTATGTAAACACTTTTAAAACTCAAGTTGATTATAGTATTCAGTGCTGGGAAGAGATTGTACTGGAAGTTGGGCCGCGTAGTGGAGGTGTACGAGGGCGAGTAGCGCTGCTCAAGACAGCTACTGGGACTACAGTTTGTCCGGTCGCACGACTGTACGCTATGGAGCGTGGCTCTTCTACACATGAAGAAGCTCCACCTGATGATGCTGGATCCGAGGAGACTAACTTAGTCGATCCACCACAACCCGTTGGGGATCCGCCTCGGATTGGGACTAGACCCAGACGCGCTACCCGTGGCACCGTTGATATGTGGCGACACAAGATTGCTTCTGGGCAACTCTAGATATAAGGTATTGTGTTTGGGGGAGGAGTGTATCGTGCAATCACGATACTTAGTGGTATAACATACGTTTTCAATGTATCATACCCTATATACAGTATGTAACAGTACAGTATGTACATTGTACAGTATGTAAGTATGTAAGCTTGACAGTATGTATGTAAGCTTAATAAGTTAAATAAGGCCTATTATACGTAAGTATAGTATTTACGAGTCTTTAGAAATAATTATATGATGAGTATCATATAACTATGTTCTAATATTATAAAAACGGTACGATATTTACCGCTAGATATATCCGCTACAAACTTAGCAGTATCTGCTAGATTCGTAGCGTAAAGGCGATGACTTATCTAAACGAGACACCTCGCGCTAGAGCAAGTTTGTACATCATCCAGGCAACAGCAACTCCACTCTTAAGTTCGCCTCGACCCTCGTTCCGGCTTCATCACGCTCTCATCATCATAACTTCATCCAACTGACTGACAAACCGACAAGCTAAGCCATTATCAGGATTTAATCTCTTCAATATTATTTAGCCTATTCCCTTTTTAGTTAACCTCTCCGCTGCGCTGGGGGGGTAGTGACCACCTCTCCCTGTGCGTAGGTATTTCAATGATTCCTGTCACTCAAATCGTTATCTTACCATAAATATCATTAATACTTATCCATATGCGCCTATTTTACGTTGATTATGAAGATATTAACCTGTTACAACAATAAAACAAGTGGAAACAGTGTTTGGCTGGTCAAAATCGGGAAATGAATGCGAGAGTTACATAACTAAAGGGTGAGCCAGCTTGACCAACATCCACCTCTCACGACGCCTGGAGCGACACTGACGTGTAGTGCCGTCTCTCTTTCTCATTCACTCGCTTGGTAACACATATAAGCACAGCCTGCTTATTACTCGCTATTGTTAGCACGAAAATATACCGACGAATAAGGGAATAACAGGGAAAATAGATGATAATTGAAGGGGGGGGGGGGAAGGAGGGGGGGGGGGGGAAGGAGGGGATGTGGAGGAGTGATATTTGGCATGGCCAAGGGGCAAATATAAACAAATAAAATAAAAAAAAAATCAATTGATACTGGGCTTGTTTAAATGTTTTTTTGTTAGGCCTTGGATTATATAAGGCTTCCCGCAGCGCACCGGTAAAACTCTTATTAGTCTTTCTGGACTTGCCGAGTTAAGGTGCGCCCTCGTGGCCGCTTCGAGGTAAACAACCAATAGTGTTCGAGAAGTAGCCATTTGCCTACCATTCATCAATATTTCTACAACACCTAACTACAACCTTTCTATGGTGATTTAATAGTGAGTTACACTCCCGGTATTTGTTAATCATTTACATTTTATATGAGCGGACCTTTCCAGTCTCAGCTTCATTAAATCCGCCATAATATTATATATATATATATATATATATATTGAGAATATATCACAAATACACGTGAGCCACTAAATGTTTCTAGTCTCTCAGTGGGGATCGAACCATCGACCATCAGAACGATAGCCGACGCTTAATCAATTACACCACGGCAGTCTAAAAGACACTCAGTGTCTTTTAGACTGCCGTGGTGTAATTGATTAAGCGTCGGCTATCGTTCTGATGGTCGATGGTTCGATCCCCACTGAGAGACTAGAAACATATATATATATATATATATATATATTTAAGTTCTGTTCCTTTCCATGATGTTATTCATGGAAATATATTGCGCATGATTGGATTACGAGTGTAGTAGTTAGCTCATTTGATTAGTAAACTGGTAATTAAAAGAAACTGCACTCGCAATTCAATCATAAACTAATTTTATTTTCATACATCAAATCACGACTAGAAACATAACTTACGTGGGCAACGGTACCTGGACATAATTATATGAACTGTAGAAGGGAATCAAGATTTTATAGGAGAAGCACGTTGTTGTTGTTGTTGTTGTGTATTTATAATTTATAATTTGGTGTTATATTGTTAGTGTTGCCATTACAATTATACATATAGCGTATATTGTTATACGATAATAACTACAATGTAATGAAAATTGACAAACATATTACATACATATCACTTCAATGTTCAAAGTACGGAACGGACTGCTTGTGCGGACCGGAAAAAAATTAATCGAATTCATCTTTTTGTCCAGTCCGGATTTTGGTAAACGGTTTCCCGGTTCACGATTCGTACGGCCAGCGTGTCTGTAAGTCACGATCTTTTTTACGGGCCGAAACACGGAACGGAAAACGGCTAGTGTGAACCGGGCTTAAAGAGCATAGCTCGTCACATATTTTGACTCAGGTAACCCCAGAATCGTCATTGTCAATGTACAACATACTCCTATGTAAAATATTAGGTGGTTGGGTTCTATATATATATAAATATATGCAATTTTGTGTTTTGGGGGGGGGGGTGTATTTCGTGACGTCACAGGAGTTATAGTGACGTCAGCGTGATACCGTGAGTACCTATATTTTCACACTAATTTTCTTTGTCTAGTTGTGGAGGTGCCAGTTTCTCTAATATGTTTCCCAATAATAGCCCCATGGAAAACGAAGGGATGTCTTACCTACCACATAAAGATTCATATATTAGCAAATGAAAGTAAAGAACATTGGAAATAACCTAAATAATCCATATAGCCGGAAAAAATACAATTGTATTTGGGAATGGACTTCTTAGTCTTCTTCTTCTTCTTTTTCTTATGGGGGTCGGCCCAGCCACGGCCCAGCCACGCCTTTGTATCGGCTTCCTTTCTTTTAGGGAAAGCCACAAAAAAGCAGGAAGAAATATATCCTTACATTTGTTTAGAAGATCCTTACATTTGGAAACCCATTACGCCATCAGACAGTATACTAGGACCAATAGGGAAGAAAGGAAGAAGGTTGTGATGAAGATGTGGGGTGAGGACGATCGAGTTTCGTCAATGAAAGGGAGGGGAGGCTGGGGAGGCCCAGTTGGGAAACAGCTGATCGATCGATAATAGCCGAGTACAATTTTAATTTAATAAATTAATGAACTGTGCATACAACTATGTTTACATACCTGAATACTCTTACTATATAATATGTAAGTACATACACGATAAAATAGGTAAAACAGAGAGATCAGGAGTTTATTTAAAAGTTATCTTACCGTACGAAAATATAAGAGACGAAGCGAAAAATGGTGAAACAAACTGACGGTCTTAGGTATGGTAATACACACAGATCGAGTTGCCAACTAACACCAGACTTTTACCTTGCTCGAATATATATATATACGTTAATTCTCGGTCATTTCGTGACATATTCCATTAAGACTTCGTTCACAGATGCATTTTGATATTGTGTAAGCGACAATTACTATTATGTGTAAATAAAACGGTAAATTAGGAAGAATACTTCGTATTGAAGGTATTGAGGGATACGCCTTTACTCAATATTTTTTTACAAGTAATCCCATAACTAATAAAGAAAACGGTTGTTGGCGCTATAATGGCAAACATTTTCTTTTAAATGTTCTAGTAAAAATAATAGATGCAATTAGACAGATAGAAGGTGATATAAAAAGGTAATCTAATTGTATTAGTGGTATAAACTTATTAACACCTTACGAGCGGCCTAGGCGGTTTATTTATATGTACCGCCCAGCGGGGTGTTTTTACCCAAAATAGGGCTGTTTACGTGATCATTTTCATGCCTAAATAAGACCCAGAGCGTAAAACAAGTATCTATCCCTTAAAGGGCATGAACAGAGCTTTCCAATGACACCATAACGATCCTTTTATGATGGCTAGTTTTCTTGCAACAACCGTGCAACGCGAGTGCAAAAAGCATGAAATTCGGCACTTTCCCCATACAATTCCGTATATAGCGAGTGAGAGAGGGAGGGAGGAGGTGGGATTCGTGTCAGTAGGTTCGCCGCGGTGGTCTGGAGCAATCATACGCTCGCTACTCTCCTGCCACCACTTGTCTCTCTCTCTCAGCAACATTACGTGCTGAAATTGCCACACGACCTATGTCGAGCGCCGCCAGATAGTCCAGATTTATTATACTCGACTTATGTTGCGCCCCGACATTTATGGGTTTAGGAACTGTACAAGCAAAACCGTATTATGATATATATACGAATGTTGTTCTACTGTGGAGTCAAAATGGCGTCTTTGTGGTAACCTGTGTCTAGGACTCTACAATATGGGAGGCTATGCACGCAGCCGGATCCCAAGCCTTGGCCCCGCCCACTGCCCAAAATGTACAAATATTATATTAAATTAGATTAACCTAACTTAACTTAACCTAACTTAACCTAACCTAACCCTAATATAATATAATAAAATATAACATAAGACAAATAACAAAATAAAAATATAAAATACACTAGATCCGAGTGGGATCGAACGCTGAATTATCAGATCCAGGGGCGGGACCTCTACCGACTGTGCTACGGAGCGACTTGGGAATGACTGTTTGAAGGTTATATTTAAACGCGGTTGGGCAGGGGGCGGGGCCAAGGGGGGCTTACATTCTCGCACATGCGCAGAGGGTAAGGGATCCGGCTGCGTACATGGCCTTCCCTACAATATACACTTACCATTTTTATAGTTCATAAAGGGCTATTCGTGTGACCATATAGTAGTGCCAATTTAGCATACTTATTGCTAGATCTAGATGTATTTATTTCGATATAGTAGCATTTTCTTGCATCTAGTGATATGAATTGTAGTTATATTTTATGAATATTAGTGATAATAATCGACATTAGAGAGATCGTGGTATTATACTAGCGATTGTTGCCATTGTATTATCTAGTGACATTCTAGCAGCTTTTGAGACGAATCTAGCGCTATTTTGTTTTTCGTTTTGGTAACGAACCAGTTATTTTCTTCTCTTGGAAATTTATTATCAACTGTCAAAGGCTGTATGTGGGTACAATTGACAAGGGTGGAGGTAAATCTGAAGCCATACATAGAATATAAGCTAATTTAGCAAGGATTGGAGCTGGAATAAGTGTAGCATTAGTAAGTCTGTTAAACAAATCCAGGCTAACTTGTGAACCACTGTGAACTGGTCTTAATTTCGGCTGTGTTTTCAAAGGTGGCCCTTCAAACCCCCCCCCCCCCCCTCAAAATAGAAATATCTAATGTGAATTTGTTTTCTATGTTAGGGTAAACATTATAAAAAAGCAAAGCACATGTGCATTATATGTCAAATTAACATGCTTTGAAGAGTGACAAAAATAGGATGAGATTTTTGGCGAGCTATGCCCTTTAAGTATTTGACTTCATTACCTCCAGGATGAAGAACAATTACAATACCCTATATTTTATCTTACAGAAACTTTAATTTGCTCATTGCCTATTCAGACACAATCGAATTTATAATTGTATTCTATACATTGAATTTTTTTTTATTATATAGTAACCTTATGGAGACAAAAGTGCATTCTTGATAATTTGACTACAAAAAGTATCTTTTAAACTGAATTTAATCATCTTATCTCTCTATTTTCTGTCACACATATATATATATATATATATATATTCTGACATACGGAGCCCTGTATGTTAATTTAAGAGTTAGAATTAGAGTTCAAGGAGCCAAACTACCCAAGTGGTGAAGCAGACTAGCGAGCGAACGAGCGAGTGGGCAAACCATCTCGCCCCATACCAGCTCGCCCCATACCTCGATGACCGATGCTATGACGTATGATCGACGCCAGGAGCTGTGAGTGGACGACACACCTGTTATGTGATTCGAGGAGCTATGATTGGAGCGCGCACCATCACTCACCTCCTGATTCGTTCCTACACCATCATTGTTTGGTATATAAGACCCGAGTTGTGGGCATTCAAATCAGTCTCATTTGGAGTTGGGGAAGGTGAACTTGCAGCTGGAGGAAGACGGGGTGAAGTATTATAATGGGATTGTGACTGTCAGTCAGATTATATAAATGTGTGTTAAGTGTGTTCGGTGTAAACACTTACGTTATGTTGGTTAGTGAGATATGTGATTGGGAATTAACGTGATGTGTTTAATGTGTGTAATGTGTTTAACTATTTAATTGGGAATTAACGTGAACGCTACTATTATGTGTTTAACTATTTGATTGCGAATTAACGTTAACGCTACTATTTATGTACTTAACTATTTGATTGGGAATTAACGTTAACGCTATTATTATGTACTTAACTATTTTAGTTGACTAACTTGTGGACTAAAGCAACTCTTTAAGTAATTGGGTTATGATGAAAGTAATACTATTGTTTTATATTAATACTTACGAGTTCTTTCATTTTCTTTGAATTAAGCTTACAGTGCTTAATGGTGCTTAGTACGGTGATGCTATTGTCTCTTATTAGTAATATCGCCTTAGACTAACATGGCTGTGTTAATATTACTTCTAGTGATTTCCTAAGCTGAAGAAAATTCTTTTGCTTCAAAATATTATATTTTGCTTTTCATATTATTTGAGTGAGACCTGAATCGAATCTATGAAACGATCCTGTAACTTTATTTACTCATAATCAAACTTCAATGTTACGTGGTTAAGAAATAAATTTAACTAATTATTAAATATATATCTAACTTTTTATGTGACTTTGATATTACTCCTGATGATAATAATAATATAATACTATTAACGTAAGACAAGAACCAAGAATAATTACATTAAATATAAATAAAAGGACATAGAAGAAAACTATCTATTCATTTCAAAGAGGGTAAGAGACAGAAATATTCTTACTTTAATATTTATCTTTCAAGACTTTTTATAAAATTAATAGTCCTTCTTTAGCTATAACTTATTCTGTTCATAACCATAGCCTACTAAGCTTCGGTTAAATAATAATTCTTTATAAATACATGACTTTAATTAGTTTCAGTATTTTTCATAAGTAAAGAGGATCAGTCAATAAAGGATACCAAGTCCTAAGATCCAAAAGGAAAGGAAGCAACAACAGGAAATTATTTTATTAGATTTTACTTTTGTTTTGCCTTCAGCTGACTGATACCTTAATATATATCTCTGTGCTATCTAGATTCATCAAGTTAACCACTTGAGGATCAAGATACGTAACAGAAGAGTGGCGACCTTGCCAAGGATTCGTTTCATACAGTTTCACTCAGTTTCATTAACGTTTCACTACTTAACAATCAAATATTAATCATGCCTCAACTAATTAATAACGAAGATGCTCGAGTTTTCATAGAATCAGAACCCACATCCCCTGATATTGACTGTCTGTCAAAATCTGAACTGAAAGTGCTTGCCTCACATCTCCAATTAACTGTCTCAAACATGTCTAAAGGAGAGGTGGGTCAGACCATAAAAACCCACCTGTTCCCTGTAGAAGGCGGGGAGGGAGACGGAGCAGTTGGTGGGATCTCGAGTAAACCCAGCCAACTTGATGAACAATTGCCACATAGTTTTACCGTTGATCAATTATTCGAACTAGAACAAACTAGAGCAAAGACCGAACAAGCCAGACTAAATATAGAACTAGCCAGAATAAATGCCGAACAAGCCAGAGCAACGACCGAACAATATGAATATCAATATCGTACGGCTCAACTAAATGTCAATACAAATGCTCCCGTAATTGCTCCCCCTCTGGGATTGACTATGACTAGTGTCATTCCACCTTTCACTGAGGATAATGTGGAGGATTTCTTTGTTTTGTTTGAGGAAGTTGCTGGAGGTATGAAGTGGACAAGAGATCAATGGCCTTTTATGTTACAAACTGTTTTGACAGGGCAGGCTCGAGCCACGTATTTGTCAGAAGTAGCCGAAGTTAGGCAGGATTATGACAATCTCAAAGAAGCTATCCTAAAAACCTATCAATTGCAGCCTGAGGCTTACAGGCAATCTTTCCGTAAAAACCAGAAGAAAGTAGAAGAAACCCATAAGGTATTTGCCAGGACCATGACTAAAACTTTCAATCATTGGGTCAAGAGTAAGAAAGTCACAAGCTACAACGATCTGAAGGAGTTGGTCCTGTTAGAAAATTTCCTATGGAAAATTGATTCTTCTGTATCCTATCATTTAAAGGGGAAAAAGGTAGATTGTCTTGCCGACGCCGCTGACATGGCTGACACATACGTGCTCAACAACAAATTTCGTGGAAAGAAGCCCTACGATAATTCTAGTTCTAATTTTAAGTATCCCAATCACAGATCTGACCGACCCAGTCACAAGCCTATAACGTCTTCCCCAGTTAGCCAAAATAGAAATGTTTCCCCAACTAAAAATGCGACTCAGGGCAATGGTAACAGAGGTGGGCCCCAAACTAATAGTAATGCTCAAAGAGGGAACTTTCCCGTATCCCCTAAAGTATGTACTTTTTGTGGCATGAGAGGCCACCTAGCTTATCAGTGCTGGGCCAAGGAAAAACCGAGAGATCGGGGCAGACAGTTGCCGCCGTATCTCAAATTCCATGTGTGCCTTTAATGCAGGGCTCCCGACAGGAGTACCTAGCACCAAATGTTCCTTTAATGCAGGACTCCCGACAGAAGGAGTACCTAGCACCAAAAGTTCCTTTAATGCAGGACTCTCGACAGAAGGAGTACCTAGCAGCTAACGTAAATCATCTAGACAGGGGTGTAGTAGCATGTGTGGTGCAACCCACAAGGGTTAAACCAATAATAATTTCACCATCAGTGCAGGACAGTTACCGTCCCTTTATTTCATCTGGCAACGTGAGATTAAATGGTTGCATGCATGAGGTAAAAATTCTGAGAGACACAGGTTCTACTAGCACCCTCATGGTGAATCCTTACACTGAGTGCCCACCTGGCGAACCAGTTGTAATGAGAGGTGCTGGAGGCCAGTTTTATGCATACTTGGTAAAAGGCGAAATTGAATGTGAGTTACTACAGGGTGAGGCCACCATAGCTTTGTGTAGGTCCCAAGATATCCCTGTGCCTGGGGTAACACTCCTTTTGGGGAATGATGTAGCAGGTGAGAAGGTCCGACCAGACCCCATTTTGTCACTTTCCCCTGTTAACGAGCCACTAACCGGTGAGCTCGACAAGGAGTTGCCAACTGTTTTCCCGGTGTGTGCTGACAAACTTTCAATGTCTCAAGTAGCAGTTCCCTCAGACAGAAATGTACCGAATGTAAGAGTTGATGAAAGGGATGATGAGAGTGTGAATGATGCTCCAACTGTGCCTGATGATGTGACTGAGGTGGATTTATCTGACACCTTTATGGCTCATCTTGACCCTAACGATGACCATGAAACTCCTCCAAATTGTCCTAGTGGCCTGGTAGAGCTACAGAGAGATGATCGTGAATGCAAGGAGTTAGCTGCCAGGTCCGTGAGTGAAGAGGAATGTGAGAAGGAGGGTGGTGAATGTTTCTACCTCAAAGGAGGAGTATTGTGGCGAAGATGGAGACCGCCACACAGACCAATCGATGACGGGGCTTGGGACGTCCATCAAGTAGTAGTCCCCAAACCTTGTCTTAAAGATATCATGGAAATGGCACATTGTATACCATTGGCAGGACACCTAGGTGTGAGAAAAACTCTAGACAGAATCAGATCCCACTTTTACTGGCCAGGAATGCGTGCAGATGTAGTGGAGTGTTGTAGAGTGTGTCACACTTGCCAGATGACAGAAAAACCCAATCAGAAGGTGCCTGTACATCCTCTGGTGCCCTTGCCCGTTTTCGAGAATCCTTTTACTCGGGTGGTAGTGGACATTGTAGGCCCATTGCCTAAGACTTCCCAAGGTAACATTTATTTATTAACTATCATGGACATGGCAACTCGCTACCCAGAGGCTATACCCTTAAGGACTACCTCTGCTCCAACTGTAATCAAGGAACTGCTCAAATTTTCACCAGAATGGGTTTCCCCCATGAGGTGCAAAGTGATCAAGGAACTAATTTTACCTCTAACATTTTCCAGCAGTCCCTGAAGGAGTTGGGTATCGAGCATGTAAAGTCTAGCACCTACCACCCAGAGAGTCAAGGGGTTCTCGAACGATATCATCAGACATTAAAGGGAATGTTACGTAAGTATTGTACAGAGACCGGAGTTGAGTGGGATAAGGGGGTACCTTTTCTTGTATTTGCTACTCGTGAGGTTCCAACTGAATCCCTGGGTTTTTCCCCTAATGAGCTAGTTTTCGGTCACCAGGTAAGAGGTCCTTTGCAACTATTGCAGGATAGCCTAGTTGGCCAGGAGGGGAACCAAAACCTCCAAGTATGTTTCAGATTTCAGCCGCCGGCTGAGATCCTCATGTGAGTTTGCCGCTCAAAACTTGACAGTGGCTAAATGCTCCATGAAGAAATGGTATGACAGAAAAGCCCGTGAGAGGGAGTTTAAGCCCGGTGATGAGGTTTTGGTCCTGCTCCCCCTTTTTGGCCAACCTTTATCTGCCAAGTTCAGGGGCCCATATAAGATCATTCGGAGGGTGAGCATTACCGATTATCTAGTAACTACCCCAGACAGGAGAAAGCCCACGCAAGTATTCCATATAAAAATGTTGAAGCCCTACCATAGGTCCCCTGATTCCTCTCCTCCAGATTCTCCCACTGTGGCAGTGAATGTCAGGACCTGTGAGCAGCCTGGTGCGGACAAAGTCTTCAGTTCTCTTACTGATCCGCAACAGACTGTTCCAGAGCCTGAAGGTATCCATGCAGACTTTGACTTGTCATGTAGCCTATCCAACTTTCAGTATAATTCAGTGGCTTTGAGGGAACTACCATCTAAACTATGTCATCTTCCCTCTGATCAAGCGAACCAACTAATCTCTGTTTTATCTCAGTCTCCCAATGTGTTCCGTGATACTCCAGGGCTCACTTCTTTGGCCGTGCACGACATCGACGTAGGGGATGCAACTCCCATTAAACTATCCCCCTACCGTGTCTCGCCACAACGCAGGAGTATACTGCAGGTCGAGCTTGACTTAATTTTTTCAAACCAGCTGATCACAAGGGCCTTCAGCCAGTGGAGTAGTCCGGTCATACTTGTGCCGAAGCCAGACGGGAGCCATGGGTTTTGTAGGGACTATAGGCAAGTCAATGCTGTCACAAAGAACGATACCTACCCACTGCCACGGATCAAAGATTGCATTTACCAGTTTGGCCTCATGCAGCAGTAAGTATAATTTAATGAGAGGATTTTGGCAATTAGCTCTCCCTTGTAGCGAGGTAAATATCATGCTTTTGTAGTGCGCTTTTAAGCCTTCAGCTGTGAGATGCCTTGCAGTTCGATTAACGCTCCAGCTACGTTCCGGCTATGTTCTGATGTGGTACCTGGAGACGTTGCCTACTTTGGGTGATATCCTTCTTATATCCTCATTTATAATCTTGCTGTTGCCAATCTGGTGGTGAATCTATTTATGTATTATGTTTAATATTATGTACTATACTCCTTAAACTCTTTTCTAGGGGGGAGGTCTGACATACGGAGCCCTGTATGTTAATTTAAGAGTTAGAATTAGAGTTCAAGGAGCCAAACTACCCAAGTGGTGAAGCAGACTAGCGAGCGAACGAGCGAGTGGGCAAACCATCTCGCCCCATACCAGCTCGCCCCATACCTCGATGACCGATGCTATGACGTATGATCGACGCCAGGAGCTGTGAGTGGACGACACACCTGTTATGTGATTCGAGGAGCTATGATTGGAGCGCGCACCATCACTCACCTCCTGATTCGTTCCTACACCATCATTGTTTGGTATATAAGACCCGAGTTGTGGGCATTCAAATCAGTCTCATTTGGAGTTGGGGAAGGTGAACTTGCAGCTGGAGGAAGACGGGGTGAAGTATTATAATGGGATTGTGACTGTCAGTCAGATTATATAAATGTGTGTTAAGTGTGTTCGGTGTAAACACTTACGTTATGTTGGTTAGTGAGATATGTGATTGGGAATTAACGTGATGTGTTTAATGTGTGTAATGTGTTTAACTATTTAATTGGGAATTAACGTGAACGCTACTATTATGTGTTTAACTATTTGATTGCGAATTAACGTTAACGCTACTATTTATGTACTTAACTATTTGATTGGGAATTAACGTTAACGCTATTATTATGTACTTAACTATTTTAGTTGACTAACTTGTGGACTAAAGCAACTCTTTAAGTAATTGGGTTATGATGAAAGTAATACTATTGTTTTATATTAATACTTACGAGTTCTTTCATTTTCTTTGAATTAAGCTTACAGTGCTTAATGGTGCTTAGTACGGTGATGCTATTGTCTCTTATTAGTAATATCGCCTTAGACTAACATGGCTGTGTTAATATTACTTCTAGTGATTTCCTAAGCTGAAGAAAATTCTTTTGCTTCAAAATATTATATTTTGCTTTTCATATTATTTGAGTGAGACCTGAATCGAATCTATGAAACGATCCTGTAACTTTATTTACTCATAATCAAACCTCAATGTTACGTGGTTAAGAAATAAATTTAACTAATTATTAAATATATATCTAACTTTTTATGTGACTTTGATATTACTCCTGATGATAATAATAATATAATACTATTAACGTAAGACAAGAACCAAGAATAATTACATTAAATATAAATAAAAGGACATAGAAGAAAACTATCTATTCATTTCAAAGCGGGTAAGAGACAGAAATATTCTTACTTTAATATTTATCTTTCAAGACTTTTTATAAAATTAATAGTCCTTCTTTAGCTATAACTTATTCTGTTCATAACCATAGCCTACTAATCTTCGGTTAAATAATAATTCTTTATAAATACATGACTTTAATTAGTTTCAGTATTTTTCATAAGTAAAGAGGATCAGTCAATAAAGGATACCAAGTCCTAAGATCCAAAAGGAAAGGAAGCAACAACAGGAAATTATTTTATTAGATTTTACTTTTGTTTTGCCTTCAGCTGACTGATACCTTAATATATATCTCTGTGCTATCTAGATTCATCAAGTTAACCACTTGAGGATCAAGATACGTAACAATATATACATACTTTTATTACAAGATCCCTCCCATGGATTCGAACCGAGGCGCCTCACACCATACTGCGTGACTTGTTCACCCTCTAGCCACTATGCTACGACTGGGTTAAAAAACAATGAAACTATATTATATTTGGAACTAGGTATATATAGCAAGAACGAAAATATTTCATTACATGATCTCGTATCATGATGAAGGTACAGTACTATCAACGACAAAAGTTTGTGTTGATCCGAATCACCTGGGGGTCGAAAAACGAAGCATTTATTGGGTGTAAATGGCACTTCTTTCAAATGCTTCGTTTGTTGAACCCCAGGTGCTTAAGAAATAGAACCGCATGCATCCGACCGAGAACCGCCTGACATACAACCATAATCAGCATTCCACCGACCAAGAACCGAATATGGGAACATTTGAATGTAACTGAAATTTTCAGAAGCCGACTGAAACTTAATAATGGAGACTATATACGACTGAAAACCGACTAAATAAGATTGTTACTGACCATATGCGGTTCACGTCCTGAATACCTTTGCGACTGTCACCGAATTTGATTTGGTTCATTGGCGGTGCATTCGTATCACATTCTTTATCTTGCTGTTCCGGTCTGCTGAGTGCGGTTTTCAGTCTGGTACATGCGGGAACGTTCGGATGTTAAACTTGTTCAGCAAATTCTTGGTCGGCAACAGACGTACGACCGTACGTGTGGTTGGCCTACTGTGTTCGGATGTATGCTGCTACATGTGGTCGCCCTAACTCATGCTTTCCTCATTGCCCCGCATGCATCAGAATATATGCGTCTTAATGCGTGCATGGTCGGGGTAATACGAATGTATGCGGGATGATCGTGCACCACGCAGAGTTGGACGGAATGTCCCCAAATGAAGCCGCATGTTCCAAACCGACTTCCAAATTAATTAGCATGTATCCAAATTGATCAGACATTAAACCACATATTGCAGACCACAATCCCATGCATCACATGCGGCCTCAAAAGTTGAGCATGTTCAACTTTCTTTGGCCCAGACTCGAATGTAAACACATCCACTCTACTACTGCCGACCTTCGTGGACCTTCATACGCATGTTGCCACATTTTTGTTTTCTTTTTTTCTATGTGAGTGAGGGAGACAAAAGGCAGAACTGCCTGTAGTGAGTGCCTCCCCCATAGTTGAAAGAGTGACAGGGCCAAAATCAAGGAATGTTCGAGCCAAAATGCCTGGACACACAGAGTTTGAAGCAATTTAAGTCATAGAAAGAGGGAAAGACAGAGTTCCAGAGGTCAGCTATTGAATAGAAGAAAGACTGAGAGTAATGTTTCACTCTTGGGTTGGAGAGTTGCACAGAGTACGGGTGGGATTGTATTGAAAGACGGGTACCATGTACCCCACGTACAGGAGGTGGTATACACTGGGAGAGATCTGAGGAGCACTGATTATTGTAGTAGCGATAGAATAGCGAGAGAGATGCAACATTGCGGCAAAGGGAGAGAGTTTGCAGAGAGTTGGTAAGTGGGCGGGAATTAATTATACGAAAGGCCTTCCTTTCTACTTTGTCTAGGAGTGCGGTGTGAGAGGACGCTCCCCACACATGTGAACAATACTCAATACAAGGACTCACTGTGCCCCTGTACAGAGCAAGACGCTACGCATGGGTAAAGAACCCCTTAAGGCGGTTGAGCACACCCAGCTTCTGGGAGGCTGCCTTAGTAAGACTGGTAATATGGAACATATTACCAAGTGAGAGCAGAAGAAAAAGAAACACCAAGAATATTGAGAGAAGATGATGGATTGATTTTTGTAATGGTGAAGAATAAGGGATAGTCGTCTGGGAGTTTCGAACGGGTTGATAGATTTTTTTTTTTTTTTTTTTTTTCTATGTGATTGAGGGAGGCAAAAGGCATAACTGCCTATAGCGAGTGCCTCCCCCATAGTTGAAAGAGTGACAGGGCCAAAATCAAGGGACGTTCGAGTCAAAATGCCTGGACACACGGAGTTTGAAGCAATTTAAGTCATAGGAAGAGGGAAAGACTGATTCTGGGAGAGAGTTCCAGAGCTCAGATGTTGAGTAGAAGAAAGTTTGAGAGTAACGTTTCACTCTTGGGTTGGAGAGTTGCACAGAGTAGGGGTGGGATTGAGTTGCAAGACGGGTACCACGTGTCCTACGTAAAGGAGGTGGTATGCACTGGGATAGCTCTGAGGAACACTGATTATTATAGTAGCGATAGAATAGCGAGAGAGATGCAACATTGCGGCGGAGAGAGAGAGATTGCAGAGAGTTGGTGAGTGGACGGGAGTTAATGATACGAAAGGCCTTCCTTTCAACTTTGTCTAGGAGAGCGGTGTGAGAGGAACCTCCCCACACATGTGAACAATACTCAATACAAGGGCGCACTATGCCCCTGTACAGAGCAAGAAGCTGTGCAGGGGAAAAGAACCCCCTAAGGCGGTTGAGCACACCCAGCTTCTGGGAGGCTGCCTTAGCAAGACTGGTAATATGGTCCTTCCAAATGAGAGCAGAAGAAAAAGAGACACCAAGAATATTGAGAGAAGATGAAGGGTTGATTTTTGTATTGTTGAAGAATAAGGGATAGTCCGCTGGGAGATCCTGACGGGTAGATAGATGGAGAAATTGGGTTTTGGAAGCATTAAAGTTAACAAGGTTTTCTCTGCCCCAATTGGAAATAGTATTTAGATCAGAATTTAAGAGTTCTATGGCTTCATTACGTTTGTCGTTGAGGGATTGCTGGCTGGGGCGTTCTGAAAAACTAATGGAGTAGTGTAAGGTTGAGTCGTCTGCGTATGAATGGATGGGAATTAAGGTACAGTTAAGGAGATCATTTATAAAAATTAGAAAGAGAATAGGAGATAGGACAGAGCCCTGAGGAACACCGGAGTTTATAGGGTGAGGAAGTGAACAATGGCCGTCCACAACCGCAGCTATGGAACGGCCGGAAAGGAAATTAGAGACAAAGGCACAGATGGAGGGATAGAAACCGAAGGAGGGTAGTTTAGAAATTAAAGATTTATGCCAGACTCTATCGAAGGCTTTCGATATGTCTAGTGCAATAGAAAAAGTCTCACCGAAGTCCCGAAAGGAGGATGACCAAGAGTTAGTAAGATATGAAAGAAGATCACCAGTAGAGCGACCCTTAAGGAAGCCATACTGGCGATCTGAGAGCAGATTATGAGAAGAGAAATGCTTAAGAAATTTGGAAGCAAGAATAGTTTCAAAAACTTTAGAAAGACAAGAGATAAGAGCAATTGGACGATAGTTGGAGGGTTGAGAGCGGTCACCCTTCTTTGGGACAGGTTGAATGTGAGCAAACTTCCAGCATGAAGGGAAGACGTTAGAGGATAGACAGAGACGAAAGAGTTTGCCTAGGCAGGGAGTCAGCACGGAAGCACAGTTTTTGAGAACAACAGGAGGAACACCGTCCGGACCGTACGCCTTATTAGTGTTAAGCCCAGAGAGGGTAGAAAGTACATCTTTAGAAGAGATTAGGATATTAGGCATAAGTAAGAGAGAGGAGGGCGGAGAGGGAGGAATAGCACCGGAATCATCCAATGTGGAGTTTCTAGCAAAAGTTTGAGCGAAGAGTTTAGCTTTGTCAGAGGAAGAAGTGATGGTTGTGCCATCAGAGTGGGAAAGGGGAGGGAAAGACGAGGAAGAGAAATTGTTGGAGAGGTTTTTGGCTAGATGCCAGAAAGCTTGGGAAGAGCTAGAGTTGGATAGTTCAGTGCATTTATTATTGATGAAAGAGTGTTTGGCAAGTCGAAGAACAGATTTGGCTTGATTCCGGGCAGAAACATATGAAGAATGAGAGTCTTGAGTTTTAAGGCGTCGGTAGGTACCGTTTGAATGCTTCCTCCTTATTGCGGACAGCAGTAGAACAGGCGTGAGTAAACCAAGATTTTTTAGCATTAGTCTGAGAGAAAGAGAATGGAATGTATGCTTCCATGCCCGATAGGATTACCTCGGTAATGCGTTCAGCACTCTCCGAGGGTCCTCGGCCATGGAAGCAGAAATCATTCCATGGGAAATCAAAGAAGTACTGCCGAAGAGCCTCCCAGTCGGCAGCGCCAAAGTGCCACAAGCGCCGCCGGCTAGGAGGATCGGGTGGCTGTACTGGAGAGATAGGACAGGTGATAGAGATAAGTTTATGGTCGGAGGAGCCCAAAGGAGAGAAAAGATCGACAGTATAAGAAGAAGGGTTAGAAGTTAGAAACAGGTCAAGAATGTTGGGCCGATCTCCGATGCGATCCGGGATACGGGTGGGTTGCTGAACTAACTGCTCTAGGTCATTTAGGATAGAAAAGACGTTGATGGAGAAATTGGGTTTTGGAAGCATTAAAGGCAACAAGGTTTTCTCTGCCCCAATTGGAAATAGTAGTTAGATCAGATGATAAGTGTTCTATGGATTCATTACATTTGTTTTTGAGGGATTGCTGGCTGGGGCGTTCTGGAAAACTAATTGAGTAGTGTATGGTAGAGTCGTCTGCATATGAATGGATGGGACTGGAGGTACAGTTGAGAAGATCATTTACGAAAATTAGAAAGAGAATTGGAGATAGGACAGAACCCTGAGAAACACCGGAGTTGATAGGATGAGGAAGTGAGCGATGGCCGTCCACAACCGCAGCTATGGAACGGCCGGAAAGGAAATTAGAGACAAAGGCACAGATGGAGGGAAAGAAACCGAAGGAGGGTAGTTTAGAAATTAAAGATTTGTGCCAGACTCTATCGAAGGCCTTCGATGTCTAGTGCAATAGAAAAGGTCTCACTGAAATCCCGAACGGAGTATGACCAAGAGTTAGTAAGATATAACAGAAGATCACCAGTAGAGCGACCCTTAAAGCACTCATCACACTATGCCAAATTAAGTGTCGACGATCCACGACTTAAGGAGTGGGATACAAAGGGGAGACCACTGCCGAGTAACGTGTGTGATTGCGGGACGGGACGCCCACAACGGGCACTATGGAGGGGCACGCCGCCTGATGGCAACTGGACGGGGTCGAGCGGTGACCATGCAAGACATAAGGAAAAATAACGGTAGCGTGCAAACTGGTCGGTGACAATGCTCCCGATGAGCGATGCCTATACGAGGTACGGCGGCGATGGACGGCCACCCTGTCACACTGGACCCCTACTCCGTCACACTTGACCCCGACCGAGGCAAACCGGGCCGTCGGAGGCGACGTTTTTGTGTGTCTGTGTGTGTGTGTGGGGGGGGGGGGGGTATTAAGCTTGAGATCTAGTGAGGAAACTAAAAACATAATAAAAGGATCCATAAATGAGCAAATAAATACGCCCATCTTCCCTTAAGTTTTTCTTTGAGTAATTGGTATAACAAGGCCATATATAGTTAACCCTTTCAGTACCGGTGACATCTTTCTCGTTATAGTCTGCCAACTATTAGGTTATTTTATTATACTTACGAAGGGCCTGCAGCAATCACAAGACCTCCATCTCTCTCATTTATCTCTCTTAACTTCCAGAGACCATTCTTAAGCTGCACAAAATCGTCTAAGTAGGGCAGAACAAAGGCAAAACAGACGTCACCACCATTGAAAGGGTTTATAGATAGTCACTCGTTGATGGAATCGGAATAATGGGACAGTGGTGATTTTTGGGAGTCTATTTATTTATATATACATTTAGTTTTTAGTTTTTTCGCTAGACCTCCATCAAGCTTAAAAAAACACCCCCAAGACCCTCTATCATCGTTGTCCCGTGCAACATTGCCAGGTCGCGGACATATGTTTTCAAAGCGCGGACTCACGGTATACCCTCTTCCTTTGACGCCGCCTGGGCACCGCCTCAGGACACTTTCTACATACGTATTTGCTCATTGTCACCCTTATCCACGCCGTCTGACGGCATCCCACTCTAGTTGGGTCGCCTCCCCAAACAATTGGGAGCCCTTGGGACAGCGTATGGTCGCCGCAGGTCGTTACCGGGTCGCCGTCTGACGACGACCTACCTTATAGCGACGTCTGACACAGACAGGTCGGCACCCTTGTACCGTCTGACGCCTACTGGATGCCGCCCGATGCTGCCCAACGCCGCCCGCCTACCGTCACCATCACATACATTTTCTTGACCTCACTTGCCGTCAAACTTTTCCTAAAGCCTGTGACGACCTCTCCCGCCCTCTCTCTTGAGTTAGCGCCCACCCAGGATGCGCGGTGATTTAGGCAAATACCTTGTTACGACCCTTAAGACGTGGAGCGTCGGCACTTAAATCGGCATAGTGTGACGGGTGCTTAAGGAAGCCATACTGGCGATCTGAGAGCAGATTGTGAGAAGAGAAATGCTTAAGAAATTTGGAAGCAAGAATAGTGTAAGGCAAAGAAATAATAATGTTATTATTAAGTATATTGCTTTGTACTCTCGTCTCGTCACAGACTTGGGGAGGCAACTGTACCAAACGTTCTGGTTGTATGTATGTATGTTTGTTGTCCCTGCCGGTTCCGCGCCCTAATATGGTAAGGTTCAGTCTTTCAGGATTGGATTAAATCAAAATGTTCATATTGTCTCAGTTTATTGTGAAGTTTCATAATGCTTTATTTTAGTCACGTAGTGTCATCTATGTGTACTTTGTACCGTATCATTGTTCCCGTTTTGGGGTTTATTGTTTTATTGAAGTATATTATTTCTGATTCATTAAGTTTCGAATACATTTGAAGGCTATATAAGGGTCAAGGTGAGGCAGCCAATTCAGCATCACTTGACTTGCATTAGGCGTGGCGTGCGGACGTGTTCTCGGTGATTTTATGATTTCGTGCTCGTTTGTTGGCCTGGGTGCCTCTTTTTTCATTAGATAAATATATTCTTATTCATTTTTTCCTCTCCCTTTTTGGTGGCAGAGTAGGTGTCTCTGCCCTTTTGTTTGCTTTTTTCTTGCTTTCTAACCTCTGGGAGATCCCCCCACTGATCGCTCTGGGCCTGAATTGACTGGGTCAGGCTCCCTGATACGAGGATTGAGAAAGGTTAGCAAACGTTCATATTTCCTCCCCTGCCTTCCTCCCCTTTTTCTGGCGTCCGTGGTGCATTTTTTACTTCCCCCTTCTGGGGAAGTGGGATGGATCCCGATCCTCCCTCCCCTCCCCCCCTCAGGGGGAGGGATAACCCTCCTGACCCTCCCCCCAAACAGCCCGTGATCACTCCCGAGAATGCTTCATTTGTGACGCTTCATGCTACTGGTTTGGTGTCCCTTGCTAGCCTCAATCCCTTCTTGATCAAGAGGGTGATTGATGATTGGGCGGGGCCAGTGGACTAGGTCAAGAACCTTGCTAGTGGTAACCTCCTTGTCAAGACGAATAAGGCCTCTCAGGTTAAGGACTTACTTAAGCTACGAACATTTAATTGCTACGATGTAACTGCACAGATCCCTGTGTCAATGAATTATTGCAAGGGGGTGACCTATTGTAGGGATTTCTTGTCCATGTCTGAGCAGGACATTGTCGGTAAAATGGCCGATCAGTTTGTCGTTGGCGCAAGATTTATTACTCGTTTTACAAATGGCGAACGTGTAAAGACTCCCACGGTTATTTTGACTTTTGGTATGGCAAAGCTCCCCGATGCTGTTCATGTAGGATACGAACGTTGTCCAGTTAGAGTATTCATCCCTAACCCTTTGCATTGTTTTAATTGCCAGCAATTTAGGCACACTATAGAAGCTTGCCGTTCTCCCCAGGCTGTTTGTGAACGTTGTGGTGGACGGGGTCATGAGTCTGTAAGGTGCACTGAGACAGCTAAGTGTGTAAACTGTGCAGGTGCTCACTTTTCTTCCTTTCGGGATTGCCTCAAGTGAAAGATAAAGAAGGAGGTCTGTACAGTCAAGGCAACTATGGGGGTCCTGTATTTCGAAGCTAGGAAGAAAGTGGAGGAGTTGCACGCAACTCCTCGGCGGGATGTTTCCTATGCTTTGGCGGCGGGCTCTCGGTCTCAGATGTGCTCTGTGGTGACTCAGACTTGTTCTGTGTCTACCCAGACTGATCCTCTCCCTCCTGCTACACCTGTTCAGTCACAGCTACCTCTTGCCCACTGTTCCTCCTCTACCACTACAACTATTTCTACCGCTCCCACTGACTCTACTACTTCCACTGTTTCTCCCACTTCCACTGACTCTACCACTACCTCTGTTTCTGACTCTCCTACTCCATCTACCTCTTCTCCTACTGTTGCTTCATCCTCTGCCTCTGCTTCTGCCTCTGTGCGGGATAAGTCCTCTTATTCCCAAGCTGCTGCTTCTTCTCCGCCTCCTCCTGCTTGGAAGAATGGCAAGTCTGATACGAATAAAGTCAATCTTACCCCCCTCAGTCGTCAGTCTTACACACACGTCATACCGACTCCGGCTCCCTCGAGAGGGGCCTCCCGGCCTCACCTGGGGGGGTCTACGGAGAGGATGAAGGTTGCCGGTGGCAAGCCCCGGCAAAGGTCTCCGGGTTCCCCTCATACTAAACAGAAGAATATAGAAATCTAAGCACGCTGGGCATCCCAATCACTCTTAAACCATGGAGTACAAGATACTTCAGTGGAGCTGTAGAGGTATTAGGAATAATTGATGATGAATCTTTCCTTTCTCTTTTGGGTTCATTGCCCAATTCAAAATTAATTTTAGGCGATTTTAATGCACATCATCATCAATGGGATAGTATGATGTGTGATGGTCGCGGATAACAAATAGCTAATGTTTTACTTCCATCTGACCTCTGTCTTTTGAATGATGGTAGTGCGACTCGTGTAGACGATTGTACGGGCCATACATCATGCATTCACCTGTCTTTGTCATCTCCCGTAATACTACCTAACGTCACTTGGGGCATTTTCGACGATTCTATGGGACGTGACCACCTACCGATCTGTCTTTTAGACCAGTAAATCTAGCGCCAAAAAGGGCTGAACCCAGGGGAAATTGCAATATTAACTAAACATGGATTTTTTGGTGCGCTTGGGTCATCTTTACAACATATTAAAAATCTAATCCTGTAGTTTTGGTGGAACATGGTTTCCCAAGCCTCTTTTTACACAAACCCCGGCATTTTTCACAACTTCACTACAATTATAAAAAGCCATATATCAGGTACAAAATATGTTACATTCAAGTTTTTGGTGTCAAATCCTATGTTGTCTAACCTTGCCTTTCAGATGAAACTGGTTTCAAAATGCTATCATTTCTCCTTATACCCAATCTAGGGGTACCCCTACCCCAAAATGATGTTTTTCATGTATTTCAACTGTATATTTCAACTGTATATTTCTAAGCACTTACTTGAACTGTTTCTATTTTTCAGTGCCAAGATGGAAAATTGTGTTTTCTGTCAGCAGCAACTGGGTGAATCGGGCACTACCACTCTGGGCCAGAAAGGTTGTGACGGCATTAAAAAAGCAAGTGAGGAGCGTGGTGAAGACATACTCGTAACCGTTGGTCAACGCGTGCATACTGAGTGCCGACGAAAGTATTGCAATCCCCATGAAGTTGCACAGTTCAACCATCAGAAACGATCTTTCGAGGCAATGGAAGCAGAAAGTGTTGGATGCCGAAGAAGGTCCGCAGATCCAGCATTTTCCTACCGGGACAAGTGCTTGTTTTGTGGGATGCCAGATAAATACGATGGAAAGAAAAAGAATTTTAAATTGATATCTGTTAGAACAATCGATTTTCAGAAACGGTTACTTGAGCTTTGCCGAGTTCGTTCAGATGATTGGTCTAAAGAAGTACAGGGCAGAATAGCATTCGTCAATGACCTCCATGCTGCTGATGCAGTATATCACAAAGTGTGCAATGGAAATTTTCGATCTGGGAAGTCTATCCCAAAATACTTCATTAAAGAAATGGATACTGATGATTCATCGAAATACAAAGAAGTAAGAGCTGGTAGGCCAAAAGAACTGTCTCGAGTTGAATCACTTGAAAAAGTAATTGACGATCTTCGACGAAACGATGATGAGCAGACAACCATAGGTGACCTTGTGAACAATATGAAACAGTACCTAGATGAGGAGGAACCGTATAGTTTTCGTCACATGAAGGAACAGCTACTTCAGCGGTTTGGTGATGAGATCTTCATTAGTGAAGTTAGTGGAAGACAGAATGTTGTTACGTTTAGGGCAAATGCCAACAAAATTCTCCATGACTTTTTCCAGCAGGAACGTTCCGATGAGATGGACAAAGGGAGAGTAATCAGTGCAGCTGCTGAACTCATTAAAGCAGACATTAAGCACATTGAATAGTCAAAGACGACATCCCTCAAGCCTAGAGATGTCCACTTTAGAACAGGTCATGTCATTTATCCCAGCATCCTTGCAACTGTTCCTATGCACTTTATTTGTCGGTGCAGAAAAGGAAACAAAGATAGGGTCTATAGGACAAGCTATTATGCAGGCGACGAGACCAAGAGCACTGCTTTGTCCTGTTCAAATTGGACTTGGTGTCCAGATGCACCGTCACTTTGCGTCCAGGTTTCTCATTGACAGCCTTCATACTCATGGCTTCTGCTCTTCTTACTCAGAGGTGCACAAGTTTGAGAAGTGCTCTGCTGCAACAAGAGGGACCGATATTCCAGGACTCACAGAAGGACATTTTGTACAATATGTGGCTGACAATGTCGACCATAACCTATGCACCATCGATGGTAAAGGGACTTTCCACGGGATGGGGATAATTGCCTGCATCACCCCATCAGTCACGTCAGCTACAAAAGTACCGCAGATAAATGTGACAATGAAAGATTTGGAGGAAGTCGGGCAGATCAACATCAGACACTACGTTCAGAAATCCAATCATGTGAAGGATCTTACTTTTGTTGAAATAGAAGAGAGTGACGAGGCACGAGTTTCAGCTTCTGATACTTTGTGGAAAACCTCCTTGTCGCTTGGGAAGAATCCAAGACCTAGCTGGTCTGGTATGATGAGGATGGTCCATGATGAAGCAGACTTCCCGGGCCAGTCTTCTGTGTTGTTCATGCCCATGATTAACATGGACCCTAATTATCTGACCTGTCTGAACTCAACATTGCTCTTTGTTACTGAACATGCATTTCGTTATGGCTATACACCAGTGCTCACGTTCGACCAGCCGCTGTACTGGAAGGCAATGCCGATCATAGAAAATGAACCAGAGGGGAGCCAACTGAAGTCAGTTGTTCTTCAACTTGGCAGTTTCCATATCCTCATGAGCTTCCTCGGCTGCATAGGGCATCTGATGTCTGGATCAGGCCTTGAAGAGTTGCTTCAGCTAGTTTACGCTGAGAATGCTGTACCAAAGATGTTGAATGGAAAAGCGGTTGCACGTGCTGTTCGAGGACATTTCATAGTTGATGAACACACTACTAACATCAAAAACTTTTGACATAAAACTACCATCAAAGGATACAGAGCTTGATGGAATTGACAGTGAACATGCAGATAGTTGTTCTAGTACTAGTTCTGAAATGCCAGACGTACTGATGGAGCCAGCGGAGTTGTATGACATTGTTGTATCAGGAGCTGCTGTGGAGCTGGAGGAGTCCAAGTGTCTAAAATTGATAGCCGAATGCATTGAAAAGGAGAAATTACAACTGAAGGGTGACCGAACTGCACAGCTGTGGCTACAATATATGGAGATGGTGGACCTTGTCCGGAATCTATTACGATCTGAAAGAATGGGAAATTGGTTGCTTCATCTTGATACACTGAGGAAAATTATGCCATTTCTCGCTTCTGCTGGCCACAACCTGTACGTCAAATCCTTGAATGTCTACCTGCAGAAAATGGATCGGTTGATGAAGAGTCACCCAGGAATTCATAAGTGTTTCATTGAAGACGGCCTCCAGGTTGTCCGCAGGTCTGATGAATTCTGGGCAGGACTCCCACCTGACCTCGTAATCGAACAAACATTGATGCGTAGCATCAAAACTACAGGTGGCCTCACCCGAGGACGAGGGATGAGCGAGGCTCAGCGCCTAGTGTGGGTGATGTCGAATCATGTTACATCTGAAGTCAACCTTGCGATGCAGCAGCTGACAAAAGTGAACTATGAGACCAGTGAACAACACAAAGACCTACAACCCGCACGTCTGAAAAGGGATGTGTCTGACACGTTGGAGATTCTGAGCCTACTAGAACTGAGGAGCCCATTCTCAGGAAGTGAAGGCATGGTTAACATAGTTAATGGTGTTACAGCCAACGCATCCGCAAATGTTGACAATGCAAAGGAAGTAGGTCATAGTATTCTGAAGAAGATGGAAGGAGAAAAGGTGATTGGATTTTCCTTCAAGAAGAAATATCAGGCAGTTCTCATGGATTCAAAATCGACTGTCAAGCTAAACGATGAGGAAACCGTTAAAATAGACCCTCAGTTACTCTTTCAGAGGTTGGTGATTGCAGGAACACAGGCTGAACAACTACCTGAGGCTCTAGAGTATGAACTTTGTGGATATCCAGCCGCACTGTTTGAAACAAGAAATGTTCTTCTACCTGCAAACAAGCCACAGTTAGCTAAGCCGATATGGGATGTAGCGACTGCAGTAGATGGTCCCAAGGACTGTGTGTTTGTTCTAGATGGAGGTGCCTTGCTACAGAGAATACCCTGGGACACTGGCAAGACATACAATGCAATTGCACAGAGCTACTCTGACTACATTAGGGACAAGTATAGCCCATTTGCAATAGTTGTATTTGACGGATACAGCAACACTCCATCAACCAAAGATAGTACGCATACAAGAAGGAATGGCCGACCTGGAAGAAAGGTGACTTTCACTGGAGGGATGGTCCTTAAAGTGAAGAAGCACGAGTTCTTATCGAATTCGGAAAACAAGCAGCGATTCATCAACCTCCTCACTGAGAAACTACAGGCAGATGGAGTCGAGGTTCACAATGCACAAAGCGATGCAGATCTGTTGATTGTCCAAACGGCTGTTGCTACATCACAAAAGGTTCCTACTGTACTTGTTGGGGATGACACAGACTTGATTGTACTTCTTTGCTACCATGCAAAAGATGCTGATGTGTACTTCATGCCAGAACCAAAAGGGGCGTCATCAAGTTGCCGCAAGTACTTGGATGTGAGAAAGGCTAGGCAGGTTCTTGGAGATAGTGTAACACGCAATATTCTCTTTCTTCATGCCATTTTGGGATGTGACACTACTTCAAGGATATTTGGGATGGGCAAAGCTGTTGCACTGACGTTGATGAAGGAGGACTCAAATTTCCGAGAGCAAGCAGAGGTGTTCTACAACTCGAACTCTACAAAAGACGCTGTTGTACAAGCCGGCGAAAAGGCTTTGGTTTGCATCTTTAAGGGGGGTGGAGATGATACTTTGAATGCTGTTAGATTACGCAAGTTTCAGATACTTGTTGCACGAAGCAAGACCTCTGTGCATCCTCAGAAGCTCCCACCAACATCAGCAGCTGCAAAGTTCCACAGCCTCCGAGTGTACCACCAGGTCCAAGAGTGGAAGGGCAATTCCCTTAATCCAGAGGAGTGGGGCTGGAAGGTTTGCGACGGAAGACTTGTTCCAATTCAGACTGAAAAGGACACTGCTCCCAAATCGCTGCTGGAAGTTATCAGGTGTCAGTGTAAGACTGATTGCAGCACATTAAGGTGCAAGTGCCGTCGTCAAGTCGTCAAGGTCTTGACTGCTCCATGGCGTGGTCAGAGTGCAGGGAAAACTGTTCAAATACATTACGAGATATAGAGGATGAGAAATCGGACACAGAATAGGTTTCATTGGTCACGAGACTCTAGAGTAATTGGTCGTATTAGAAGTCTTGGTAGTTTCAGTCTTTATACAGGCAGAATAAACAATTGATAAACTATTTTTTGTCTTTCATAGTCTTATAATGAGGACATGCAATGCCAAAGATACATAGGGTTCATGCAAAGAAACAAAAAAAAATGCCAAGAGGAATCAAACTGGCAGAGTGCCTTATTTTGGTGCAATTATTTTGGGTTTGGGGTAGGGGTACATTGGTTTAGGGTATAAGGAGCAGTACTATCATAAAGTGTGCTATTCTATCGGAAAGAGCAACCCCAAAAACCCAGGAATACATAAATTTATAAAATTTGTTAATATACCATGAAAACTGCCAAGGATATCTAAATTCATGGTTTTGCCTTCGAGATTAGAGGGCTCGTTTTTGCTCCCTCTCAAAAACTATGTCCACCAATTATATTAAATTAGATTTTTAATATGATGTTTCTGTTGCAAAAAGGAAACAAAAAAACCATGGTTCACTAATATTGCAATTTCCCCTGGGTCAAACCATACCTTTACTGGACTATTTCTTATTCATACGACTTTGCTCCTCCACCGCCGCCCATTAAATTCAACTTTCAGAAAGCAGACTAGGGAGCCTTCTCTAGAATCGCCAACTTTGATATTTCGGGGGGTGACATTAATGACAAGGTAACTCACGTTCAGGCTTCCATTTTTCACGCAGCCGAGGTTGCTATTCCTAAAACTTCTACAGTCCAAACGAAGCATAGAGTTCTGTTGTGGTCACCAGTCTGCCGACAAGCGCTCACTAAACGTAATAGGCGATACAGGATTTTTTATAAACAGCCCTCAGACGACAACCTCATTGCTAATAAGAAATCTAGGGCTGAGGCACGGAGAGTCATTCGCTCCGCAAAGCGTAGTGCCTGGCATTTTTATGTGTCCACGGTGAATCAGTTCACGCCGCTTAAAGATGTCTGGTCCACAATATATGTATTTAACAACGAGTATACTCGTTCACCCATCACCACTCTCAAGGTGGACAATAATGTCATTGAGGATCCCGTGGACGTTGCCAACACGTCCGCCAGGCATTTTGCGGATATTAGCAGTTCGGCCAACTACGTTCCCCGGTTTTTAGATCACAAGCGGCAGGCCGAACTCCATAATTTTGACTTTGCCAAAGAAGTCGTAAACTCTGATTACAACTGTGAGTTTACGATGAAGGAACTTCTCCTTGCCCTAAAATCCTGTAAAGGTTTGAGTCTGGGTCCTTCGCAGGTGATCTACTGTATGAATCAGCATCTTAGTCCGGACAACCTGACTAAGCTGTTAGCTTTGTACAATGAGATTTGGACATCTGGAACGTTTCCAAACTCATGGCACATTGCGCACGTCATACCGATCCCGAAGAGCCCGGGTCACCTCACAGATCCCAAGCTGTTTCGCCCTATTGTGTTGACGGAGTGTTTATGTAAGGTCTTTGAGAGGATGGTTAACGTCAGGTTTCTTTTTGTTTTAGAGTCGAAGAATTTGTTAAATGTTCAGCAATGTGGCTTCCGTAAAGACAGGGGTACACTAAAACATTTAATGAATTTGGAGCATTGTATCGCCGAGGATTTTGCCAACAATGAATTCATGATAGGATTTTTTTTAGATAATCGATTTTTTATAAATTTCACCACAACACCAAACATCTCCAATGAAATTAATGAAAGCATATAATTATGTGATCCACTAGGATTCGAACCCGGCTTATCACACACAGATTTTTAGACACCTTAGCCATTACACCAATATTCATATAGCTTACGATATGACCTGGCGACACGGAATACTTACGAAACTCTATGGTTCCGGTTTCAAAGGTAATTTGCCTATTTTTATTAGTAACTTCATGTCTGACCGAACTTTTGCGGTCAGGTTGCCCCATCACATAACATCGGACGTTTATGTCCAAGAGAATGGGATGCCTCAAGGTAGTGTGCCCTTCATTGTCATTATTCATGATAGATGATGTTCTGTCTTCCGCTCCGATACCCAGGAATCTTAAATACTCACTGTACGCTGATGAGTGCGCGTTGTGGCTTTCTTCCCGCAATGTGCAATTTTCGGCTGGGCGGATTCAAGTGTCCCTTGATTCCGTCCATCTTTGGGCCTTGCGGTGGGGCTTTAATTTTCCGTTGCTAAGTGTGTCGACGTAGTATTTACTCGTAGACTTAACGTACCTAATTTGCACATCACTTTGGACAATCAGCCGATACCTTTTCAAAATTCAGTTAAGTTCTTGGGTCTGCACTTTGATCGCAGGCTCAATTGGAAGTCTCATCTCAATTATTTGATTAATTCTTGCAGTAAAAAGTTAAATGTCCTTAAATACCTTTCTGGCCGTTACTGGGGAGCCGACAGAACATCTTTACTGATGGTGTATAAGTTCCTTATTCGTTCAAAACTCGAGTATGGCTCGCAGGTGTATGGGTCGGCGTCCGCTTGTACCTTGAGGAGGTTGGATGTGTTTCAGAATGTCTGTTTGCGTTTGTGTCTTGGAGCCCTTCGGTGTACTCGTGTGGAGCGTATGGAAGTGGAAGCTAACGTGCCGCCCCTCCGTCTTCGTCGTGACTATATGCTCCTCTCGTTTGGTATCTCATTGCATCGTAAACATTCGCTCGGCCTTCCGGCTTGTGGGATCCTCCTGCAGTACGAGCATGTGCTGCATGGGGCCCTCAAGTTGGTGGCTGTGCGGCTTCACTTCCTGACGCGTAAGGTAGGTTATGACTTCTCCGATGTTGACCAGCTGGTAGTGTTAACGATAGCGCCTTGGGTGCAACCCCCTTTTACTGTCGATACCCAGTGGCTCCCTTCCCCCAAACGTCAAGCGCTGGAGGTGGAAATTTGCCAGCTTTTTAGATCGGTACTCATTAGACACCTAGCTTCTTTTCACTTCTACACCGACGGCTCTAAGACGGATGACTTGGTGGGTGCGAGTGTGTGGTCGACCGAATGTCGCCTCAGGTACTGTTTGCTATTCCATGCGTCTGTATTCACTTCTGAACTTTTTGCAATTGCCCGGGCCATAGATTTTGCCGAGGCTTCTCCTCATGACAACTTTGTAATTTTTTCGGATTCAAAGTCAGCCCTTCAGGCAATTGATTCCTGTAGGACGGGTTAATCTGAAATCCAGGGCCGCATTATCAATAAGTTACACTAGAGTTGTAAGTCTTTCTCTCTGATATGGGTGCCTGGTCATTGTCGTATTTTCGGCAATGAGCAGGCTGACGCACTTGCAAAATCGGCGGTAGAACTTGAGGGGCCATGGGACGTCCCTCGGGATCTACAGTCAAGTCTCTCTTACGGTAAGATATCAATTAATTTTCTGTGGCAAAGTCAGTGGACCGACCTGACTATTCAAACCGTCAAACCGACAATTGGGGTTTGGCCCTCAGCTAACTGTCGCTCCCGGAGGGAGGAAGTTATATTAGCTCGACTGAGGATGAATTGCACATTCCTAACTCACATGAAACCATATATCGACCGTATGTTCCCGCCGTAATGTACCACCTGTGGCGGGATTCTCTCGATCAACCACATCCTTTTGTCCTGTGGTAGATTTGTGGAGGAGTGTAGCCCTCTCCTGATGTACTGCAGGGTGAATAACATCCCCATCACTTTGGACTCAATCTTGGGTGATGGGGATGTTGTTGTGGTTGACAAATTGATGGCTTACCTGAAAGAGACCAATTTATTCAGAGAGCTATAACTTGAGTTTTGGTTTTGGTGGTGGTGTTTTATTTATTTCCTATATTCCTTTTTAGCATATTGTTTTATGCTATTGTATTTACTCATTATTTATTATGTTCACAGGACCTCCCATGTTGCTTTGTTTGTTCAATTAATTAATTTTGTCTGTATTTCATTTTAGAGTAATATTAATTTCATTTCCTTTTTGTTTTTCCACCTTTGTCTTAAGCATATAATGAGGTTGACAGTTCATGCTCTTAACCTCTGAAGTGCGCATGGGGGGTATGAGACACCACACTCCTGTGCTGACGTATTTGAGCTGTTCCCATCACTAACATCATTATTTTACCATAAATAGCATTAATACTTATCCATATGTACCTATTATAGGTTGATTATAAAGGTATTAACCTGTTACAACAATAAAACAAGTGGAAACAGCGTTTGGATGGTCAAAATCGGCGATACAGGCCAGGAGTTACATAATGTATGGCTGAGGCAACCTCACTTCCCACCACTTTTCTCCACGTCTGGAGAGAGACTGTCGATCGATACTCTCTCTCTCTCTCTTGCACTCGATTGCTAACAGTGATGACAATGCCCTGCTTGCAACTCGCTAATGTTAGCACGAAAATATACCACAGAATAAGGGAATAACAGGGAAAATAGGTGATAACTGAAGGAGGGGAGGAAAGTGGGGAAGGAGGGGAGGTGGAAGAGTGATATTTGGCATGGCCCAGGGGCAATAAAAATAAAAAAAATAAAAAAATAAAAACAAAACTATTTTTTTTTTTGGGTGTTTTAAATGGATTTTTTTTTTTCCCTGACTCTCTCTTAAGAGACTTCCCGCAGTCCGCCGGGGGAACTCTTAAGAGTCTTCCTGCAGTTCCCGGGTTAAGAGTGTGTTTGTCCCATAGACCCCTTTACATAAGGACTGGAGACGAGCACTCTCGGAGTTTGAAACTTGGGTCCATTGCTTAAAAGCAGTATCATGAAAGCAGTGGTCTCTCCGACTTTCTTAAACACAAAAATATGTACACAAACACAACTTTACATATAAATGCATATAATTTCACACGCAATCGTCCATATCCCCTCCATATTGGCGACATAATGTCTCGCCAGAAAACGAACAGCCCAGGACGATGCCAGACGCCAGTCACCCACGAGACACGTTAGAGGCAACACATTTTTGTTCTGTTGTTCGTTATCTCTCAGCTTATTGTAAGTAATTTTCTTATAAATACTTACCAGTCACAAAAGGATCTGTGTTAACAACTTATTTAGCTGATAAATATTAGAATTGAGCTGATGTCAACGGGTTGCTTTGATATGTACTGATAACCATTTTACAACTATTCTTGTTTTTTTGCTTTACAGGAACAATGCCGAAAAGATGTGCTGCATTCAATTGTCGTGGAAACTCTACAGGGGAGAGCCATACAGTCCTATGGTGTGTTTCCCGAATGAAGAACAAGAACGACATGCATGGATTAGTGCTATGCCAAATAGCCCAGAAAGTTTGAGAGACAGGTCGAAACTATGGATTTGTGCATCACACTTCGACTGCGATTGGGTCACAGTTCGGGGAGGAAAACGACCAGCTGGGCCTCCTACAGTTTTTAAAGGTGTACCCAAGTCTTGCCTCAAACAACTTACGTCAGCTCCTAGGTTAACTAAAACAGTGACAAGTGAAGCAAGACTTAAAAAACAAACTGAATTTGAAAATGAACAAGACAAAATGCATAGTTATGACAAATTTGCAGGAGAGATTGGAAAACACTTCCCTGAGTTTTATATAATGCAAAATGGTAGAGAACTGACAATGTTTAAGACAGATGGTAATGGTAGAGCAGTTGATAAGTTTCTTCATTTTAAAGAGGTACAGTCTCCTTTTGGTTTTCTGCAGCTGGTAGTAGCAGAGAAAAGTGGCTTGGAGATACCAAAAAGTAAACTGAATCTTCAAAAAAATAGCTTGGTAAGTAAGTGGTCTCAAATTGAAGAAATAGTGAAAATTATGAACACTCATAAAGCGACTACTACTGACCGCTTAAAAAGAATAATTTCAGAACTTGACTCTATCACAGAATTTCATGAAATTGAAGGTTTTCAGTTCATTCAAGCACAGTTACAACTCCTTCTTATTCCTCCTAAAAATCGCCGATATACAAAGCATATGTTAATTCTTGCAGCAGAACTGTTTTGTATATCACCCGCAGCATATAGAATGCTTAGAAACTCCAAAGCAATTAGTCTTCCTTGTGAGAAACAGATTCGCCAATTGTTATCTCGCACTTATGCTGACAAGTGTCTCCCAATCCTTTTTGATCAGTTGAAGCCACAACAGCGGTTAGTTAACATTTTGTTTGATGAAGTCAAGCTTAAGCAGGCCCTTAGATTTACAGGAGAGCATATAGTAGGCTATGCAACAAACGGACCAGAAAATCTAGCAACATCTGCTCTTGCTATTGAAGTTGTTTGTCACTATGGAGGACCACGGTACATCATACGAATTCATCCTGTATCAAAACTGAATGCTATTCAACTGAAGGAAATATTACTTGAGGCTGTATATGTTGTTAAAGCTAGTGGTGGCCATCCAGTATCGTTCGTCTGTGACAACTGTCCACTGAATAAAGCTGTTTACAGAATGCTTGGGGGTCCTGGAAAAGTAACACTAGCACCAGATGGCATAAATGTTTTTCCTTGTCTATGATTATGTTCACATCCTCAAGAATATGAGAAACAACTGGATCACAGAGAAATGTCAAGAATTACATTTTAGCAAGGACGGTACAGAATATTTGGCGTGTTGGAGTGATGTTAAAGCTCTTTACAATGAAGATCAGAAGACACCACTTCGTCTGACAAAACTCACACGCTCATCAGTATTTCCTAAACCATTGCAACGTCAGAGTGTGCCCTTAGTTTGCCAAGTGTTCAATGAGAAAACGATTGCTGCATTTGAAGGTCTTAAAGGAACTGTCAAATTTCAGGATGGAACAGTGATATACATAACACTGGTAACCAATTGGTTTAAAATGATGAATGTTAAAAGCAAGTACAGCGCAGTTCATTTACGAGACCAATATCGTGAACCTTGGACATTAAACTGTACAAACTTCAAAGCTCTGCAGGAAATGTGTACAGTTGTATCCAGCTGTCGGTGGACTGGTGGGCATGGCAGAGAGAAGAAACTAACACAATCAACAGCAGATGCCTTTGTCATCACAACAAGGTATAACATAGAAGCAGCACAATATCTTTTTGAAACCCATGATTTTGCTTACATCCTACCTGCTGTTTTTTCACAAGATCCCCTAGAAAAGTTTTTTGGTCAAGCAAGACAACGTAGTGGAGGAAATTTTTACATTGACATTGGGGATGTTCAAACAGCATCCAAAGTACAGCAGTTGCATCAGCTGTTGAAACGTGACATCGTTCCTGACCGAGCCAAAGAAGTAAGCTGTGAATTTTGTACAGCAGCAATAGATGATGGTGATTTACAACTTCTGGAAGAGCTGACATTACAAGACACTCAACTACTTCTAGATTCAGATGATACTTTAAAACATAAAATTGTCTACATTGGGGGATTTTTAGCTCATAAACATGGACAACAGGAAGTAGATTCTGGGGAATGCTTGTCATCAGAGTTTTTGACTGCGCTCAATCGAGGTGGGCTGAGTATGCCTACACTGGCTACTGTATTCTTTGTACATAGTGGCATCACCCTTCAAATGTCTCTTCAAGACTCGAAAAAGTGTTGTCGCAATTACTTGAAACAATGCTTGTCTTATGTAGATGCTCCTTTAGCTAGCCATTCAGGAGCATGCCAGACATTGTGTAATGTGTTGTTTAACCTCTGAAGTGCGCATGGGGGTAATTGGAAACGTCCCCCTGTGCTGACGTATTTGAGGTGTTTCCGTCACTAAAATATTCATTGTGCCATTAATAGCATTAATACTTATCCATATGCACCTATTATGGGTTGATTATAAAGGTATTAACCTGAAACAACAATAAAACGAGTGAAAACAGCGTTTGGATGATCAAAATCGGAGATATAGCCCGCGAGTTGTATAATGTATGGGTGAGGCAAGCTACTTTCCCGCCAATTTCCCCCAAGGCCACTGAGACACAGTCGATCGATACTCTCTCTCTCTCTCTTGCACTCGCTTGCCATCAGTGATGACAACACCCTGCTTGCAACTTGCTAATGTTAGCACGAAAATATACCTCAGAATAAGGGAATAACAGGGAAAATAGGTGATAACTGAAGGAGAGGAGGAAAGAGGGGAAGGAGGGGAGGTAGAGGACTGAGATTTTGCATGGCCCAGGGGCCAAACAAAAATAAAAAAATAAAAAAATAAAAATATATTTTTTTTTTTTTTCGATGTCAAAAGTTGATTTTTTTTTTCACTCACTCATAAGAGTCTCCCCGCAGTCCGCCGGGGGAACTCTTAAGAGTCTCCCCGCAGTTCCCGGGTTAAGGCCTTTGTATTTAATACAAGCGATCGGGAGTGTACACTAGGTTGCTTAAGTCGACAAGAGAAACTTTCTAATGTTTAAGTTAATTATTGTGTTATGTGACTTTTGATATATGTAAAATTATGTGTAAAGTAATATTTTGCAAAGGTTTTACTTTAATTTCTTCTAATATTTAATTAATGTAAGTCATGGTATGATGCTTTGCTTGTATAATACATGTTCTTATAAACTATCTCATTATAACTGTATATTTTCCTATTATGTTCAATCACGAAAGAGACTTATGAGTCAATCAACCAAAAACAAATGTTTTATTTTCCTTTACTTGGTTGCTCTAGTTAATAAGATGTTGTAGAGTAAAAACACAAAGTCCCATATCCAGTAAAACTAAAATAAGACCTCAGTTTGTGGGCCTGACAATGGACCCAAGTTCCGGGACCCGAGTATGGCCGACACCAGTCCTTATGTAGAGGAGTCTATGGTTTGTCCTGACACTATTCTTCTCGGCTAATGCTGCCTTTATTATTTTCCTGTTGTTAATTGCTTAACCTAAGAAGTGCGCAGGGGGGGGGGGGGGAATTTTACACCATAGAACTGTGCGAACCTATTTCACTGTTTCCTGTCACTAAAATCGTTATCTTACCATAGATATCATTAATACTTATCCATATGCGCCTATTTTACGTTTATTATGAAGATATTAACCTGTTACAACAATAAAACAAGTGGAAACAGTGTTTGGCCGGTCAAAATCGCGAAATGAGAGCGAGAGTTACATAAATCAAGTGTGAGCCAGACTGCTCCACACCCTCCCCTCTCAAGGCTTGGAGAGACACTGAGGCCTCTCTCTGTAACTCCCGCTATTTCCCATGCTTGGTAACACATATGACCACACCCTGCTAGCAACTCGCTATTGTTAGCATGAAAATATACCTAAGAATAAGGGAATAACAGGGAAAATAGCTGATAATTGAAGGAGGGAGGGGGGAAAGGAGGGGATGTGGAGGAGTGATATTTGGCATGGCCAAAGGGAAAAAAAAAAAAAAAAAAAAAAATCAATTGCTACTGGGGTGGTTTAAATGTTTTTTTTTTAGGCCTAGGATTATAAGAGTCTTCCCGCAGTGGAACGGTAAAACTCTTAAGAGTCTACCCGCACTTGATGGGTTAAGACCTGTGACGTATACTGGATTGTGATACTTGCCAATATCGCATTCAAGTATTATGAGTTTTTTGGCAATTAACATTTTGCTGTAGTATGGCCTAATAGTCCTGATGGGCTGATGAATCCCAATCAAGTTTAAAAAAAAAAAAAAAAAAAATCACATCAGCATCACTTGACTTGCATTAGGCGTAGCGTGCGGACGTGTTCTCGGCGAATTTATGATTTCAAGCTCGTTTGTTGGCCTGGGTGCCTTTTTTTTCATTAAATAAATATATTCTTATTCATTTTTTCCTCTCCCTTTTTTGGTGGCAGAGTAGGTGTCTCTGCCCTTTTGTTTGCTTTTTCCTTGCTTTCTAACCTCTGGGAGATCCCCCCACAGATCGCTCTGGGCCTGAATTGACAGGGTCGGGTCCCGATACGAGGATTGAGAGGGATTAGCAAATGTTCATATTTCCTCCCCTGCCTTCCTCCCCCTTTTCTGGCATCTGTGGTGCGTTTCTCACTTCCCCGTTCTGGGGAAGTGGGATGGATCCCGATCCTCCATCCCCTCCCCCCCTCAGGGGGAGGGATAACCCTCCCCCCAAACGGCCCGTGATCGCTCCCGAGAATGCTTCATTTGTGACGCTTCATGCTACTGATTCGGTGTCTCTTGGTAGCCTCAATCCTTTCTTGATCAAGAAGGTGATTGATGGTTGGGCGGTGCCAGTGGACCAGGTCAAGAAGCTTGCTAGTGGTGACCTCCTTGTCAAGACGAATAAGGCCTCTCAGGTTAAGGACTTACTTAAGCTACGAAAATGTCATTGCTAAGATGTAACTGCGCATCTCGCTGTGTCAATGAATTCCTGCAAAGGGGTGACCTATTGTAGGGATTTCTTGTCTATGTCTAAGCAGGACATTGTCGATGAAATGGCCGATCAGTTTGTCGTTGGCACGAGATTTATTGCTCGTTTTACAAATGGCGAACGTGTAAAGACTCCCACGGTTATTTTGACTTTTGGTATGGCAAAGCTCCCCGATGATGTTCATGTAGGATACGAACGTTGTCCAGTTAGGGTATTCATCCCTAACCCTTTGCGTTGTTTTAATTGCCATCAATTTAGGCACACTAAAGAAGCTTGCTGTTCTCCCCAGGCTGTTTGTGAACGTTGTGGTGGACGGGGTCATGAGTTTGTAAGGTGCACTGAGACAGCTAAGTGTGTAAACTGTGCAGGTGCTCATTCTTCTTCCTTTCGGGATTGTCCCAAGTGAAAGATAGAGAAGGAGGTCTGTACAGTCAAGGCCACTACGGGGGTCTCGTATTTCGAAGCTAGGAAGAAGGTGGGTTGCACGCAACTCCTCGGTGGGATGTTTCCTATGCTTTGGCGGCGGGCTCTCGGCCTCAGATGTGCTCTGTGGGGACTCGGACTTGTTTTGTGTCTTACCAGACTAATCCTCTCCCTCCTGCTACACCTGTTCAGTCACAGTCACCTCTTGCCCACTGTTCCTCCTCTATCACTACAACTGTTTCTACTGCTCCCACTGACTCTACCACTTCCACTGTTTCTCCCACTTCCACTGACTCTACCACTACCTCTGGTTCTGATTCTCCTATTCCATATGCTTCTTCTCCTACTGTTGCTTCATCCTCTGCCTCTACCTCTGGCTCAGTGCGGGATAAGTCCTCTTATTCCCACGCTGCTGCTTCTTCTCCGCCCCCTCCTGCTGGGAAGAATGGCAAGTCCGATACAAATAAAGTCAATCTTACACCCCTCAGCCGTCAGTCTTACACGCACGTCATCCCATCTCCGGCTCCCTCGAGAGGGGCCTCCTGACCTCACCTGGGGGGGTCTACGGAGAGGATGGAGGTTGCCAGTGGCAAGCCCCGGCAAAGGTCTCCGGGTTCCCCTCGTACTAAACAGAAGAATATAGAAATCTAAGCACGCTGGGCATCCCAATCACTCTTAAACCATGGAGTACAAGATACTTCAGTGGAACTGTAGAGGTATTAGGAATAATTTACAATACTTAGCTCTTCTGTTGCAATTACACGCACCATGAGTCGTTTGTCTACAGGAGACGAATTTGGTGGATCACGCTGATCTGCCTCCTTTTAAACACTACCATTCGTATAGAAGACATGAGGGTCATGGGGTGGCGATTTATGTCCATAAATCACTTCCCCACTCACCAGTGCCTCTTGTTTCTGCCCTGGAAGCTGTCGCATGCAGGGTCAAAATTTGAGGCAGGTACCTGACTATTTGCTCTCTGTATTGTCCTCCTCAGGTTCCGATTGATGATGAATCTTTCCTTTCTCTTTTTGATTCAATGCCCAATTCAAAATTAATTTTAGGAGATTTTAATGCACATCATCATCAATGGGGTAGTATGAGTTGTGATGGTCGCGGCACACAAATAGGTAATGTTTTACTTCTATCTGACCTCTGTTTTTTGAACGATGGTAGTGCGACTTGTGTAGACGATCGTACGGGCCATACATCATGCATTGACCTGTCTTTGTCATATCCCGTAATACTACCTAATGTCACTTGGGGCACTTTCGACGATTCTATGGGAATTGACCACCTACCGATCTGTCTTTCTTATTCATGCGACTTTGCTCCTCCACCGCCGCCCATTAAATTCAACTTTCAGAAAGCAGACTGGGGAGCCTTCTCTAGAATCGCCAACTTTGATATTTCGGGGGTGGACATTATTGACAAGGTAACTCACGTTCAGACTTTCATTTTACACGCAGCCGAGGTTTCTATTCCTAAGACTTCTACAGTCCAACGAAGCATAGAGTTCCGTGGTGGTCACCAGTCTGCTGACAAGCGCTCACTAAAGGTAATAGGCGATACAGGATTTTTTATAAACAGCCCTCAGACGACAACCTCATTGCTTATAAGAAATCTAGGGCTGAGACATGGAGAGTCATTTGCTCCGCAAAGTGTAATGCCTGGCGTTCTTATGTGTCCAAAGTGAATCAGTTCACGCCACTTAAAGAGGTCTGGTCCACAATAAATGTACTTATCAACGACTATACTCGTTCACCCATCACCACTCTCAGGGTGGACGATAATGTCAATGATGATCCCGTGGACGTTGCCAACACGCTCGCCAGGCATTTTGCGGATGTTAGAAGTTCGGCCAACTACGATCCCTAGTTTTTAGATCATAAGCGGCAGGCCGAACTCCATAAATTTGACTTTGCCACAGAAGACGTAAACTCTGATTACAACTGTGAGTTTACGATGAAGGAACTTCTCCTTGCCCTAAAATCCTGTAAAGGTTTGAGTTTGGGTCCTTCGCAGGTCACCTACGGTATGATTCAGCATCTTAGTCCGGACAACCTGACTAAGCTGTTACCTTTGTACAATGAGATTTGGACGTCTGGAACGTTTCCAAACTCATGGCACTTTGCGCACGTCATACCGATCCCGAAGAGCCCGGGTCGCCTTACAGATCCCAAACTGTTTCGTTCTATTGCGTTGACGGAGTGTCTCTGTAAGGTCTTTGAGAGGATGGTTAACGTCAGATTTCTTTTTGTTTTAGAGTTGAAGAATTTGTTAAATGTTCAGCAATGTAGCTTTGGTAAACACAACAATTAATTCATGATAGGATTTTTTTTAGATATTCATAAGGCTTACGATATGACCTGGCGACACGGAATACTTACGAAACTCTATGCTTCCGGTTTAAGAGGTAATTTGCCTATTTGTATTCGTAACTTCATGTCTGACCGAACTTTTGCGGTCAGGTTGCCCCATCACATAACATCAGACGAATGTCCAAGAGAATGGGGTACCGCAAGGCAGTGTGCTTAGCCCTTCATTGTTTTTATTTTTGATAAATGATATTCTGTCTTCCGCCCCGATCCCCAGGATTCTTAAATACTCACTGTACGCTGATGATTGCGCATTGTGACATTCTTCCCGCAATGTGCAATTTTCGGCTGGGCGGATTCAAGTGTCCCTTGATTCCGTCCATCTTTGGGCCTTGCGGTGGGGCTTTAAGTTTTCCGTTGCTAAGTGTGTCGGCGTAGTATTTACTCGTAAACTTAACGTACCTAATTTGCGCATCACTTTGGATAATGAGCTGATACCTTTTCAAAATTCATTCAAGTTCTTGGGTCTGCATTTTGATCGCAGGCTCAATTGGAAGTCTTATGTCAATTATTTGATTAATTCTTGCAGTAAAATGTTAAATAACCTTAAATACCTTTCTGGCTGTTACTGGGGAGCCGACAGAACATCTTTACTGAAGGTGTATAATTCCCTTATTCGTTCAAAACTCGACTATGGCTCGCAGGTGTATGGGTCGGCGTCTGCTTGTACCTTGAGGAGGTTAGATGTGTTTCAGAATGTCTGTTTGCGTTTGTGTCTTGGAGCCCTTCAGTGTACTCGTGTGGAGCGTATGAAAGTGGAAGCTAACGTGCCGCCCCTCCGTCTTCGTCGTGACCATATTTGCTTTCGTTTGGTATCTCTCTTTACCGGTAATGAACGCTCGGCCTTCCGGCTTGTGGGATCCTCCTGCAGTACGAGCATATGCTGCATGGGGCCCTCAAGTCGGTGGCTGTGCGGCCTCACTTCTTGACGCGTAAGCTAGGTTATGATTTCTCTAATGTTGACCAGCTGGTAGTGTTAAAGATAGCGCCTTGGGAGCAACCTTCTTTTGCCATCGATACACAGTGGCTCCCTTCCCCCAAACGTCAGGCGCCGGAGGTGGAAATTCGCCAGCTTTTTAGATCGGTCCTCATTAGACACCTAACTTCTTTTCACCTCTACATTGACGGCTCTAAGACGGATGAATATGTGGGTGCGAGTGTGTGGTCGACCGAATGTCGCCTCAAGTACCGTTTACCGATCCATACGTCTGCATTCACTTCTGAACTTTTTGCAATTGATCGGGCCATAGATTTTGCTGAGGCTTCTCCCCATGACAACTTTGTAATTCTTTCTGATTCCAAGTCAACCCTGCAGGCAATTGATTCAAGTAGGACGGGTTCTTCTGAAATCTAGGGCCGCATTATTAATAAGTTGCACTCAAGTTGTAAGTTCTTCTCTCTGATTTGGGTGTCTGGTCATTGTCATATTTTCAGCAATGAGCAGGCTGATTAACTTGCAAAATCGGCGGTAGAACTTGAGGGGCCGTGTGATGTCCCTCGGGATATACAGTCGAGTCTCTTTTTCGGTAAGAAATAGATTAATCTTCTGTGGCAAAGTCAGTTGACCGACCTGACTATTCATACAATCAAGCTGACCATTGGGGTTTGGCACTCGTTTAACCGTCGCTCCCGGAGGGAGGAAGTTCTACTAGCCCGTCTGAGGATGAACTGCACATTTTTAACACACATGACACTTTATATCGACCGTGCATTCCCGCCACAATGTTCCACCTGTGGCGGGATTTTATCGATCTACCACATCCATTTGTCCTGTGGTAGATTTGTGGAGGAGCGTAGCCCTCTCCTGATGTACTGTAGGGCGAATAACGTCCCCATCACTTTGGACTCGATCTTGGGTGATGGGGATGTTGGTGTGGTATACAAATTGATGGCTTCCTTGAAAGAAACCAATTTATTCAGAGAGTTGTAACTTGAGTTATGTTTTGGTGGTGGTGTTTTATTGATTTCCTATGTTCCTTTTTAGCCTATTTTTATTCTATTGTTGTCCCCCATTATTATGTTCACAGGACCTCCTAAGTTACTTCGTTTGTTAAAAAAATACTTTTGTCTATCATTCACTTTAGAGTAATATTTATTTCAGTTCTTTTTTTGCTTTTCCCCGTTGTATTAGCATATAATGAGGTTGACAGTTGATGTTCTTCAAAATGTGTTTTGTCCTGACACTATTCTTCTCAGCTGATGTTGCCTTTATTATTTTCCTGCTGTTAATTGCCTTGAACCTGTGACGTATGCTGGATTGTGATACTTGCCACTATCACATTCCAGTATTATGAAGTTCCTGGTGATTAACATTTTGCTTTAGTTTGGCCTAATAGTCCTGATGGGCTGATGGCCTTCCTTAGCAAGCTTGACAAAAAAAAAGAAAAAAAAGGCACATCACTCTACTTTCTGACGACTGATCAACGGGACTAAGATTTAACTCCTTTGTATGTTTTAGTTTAATTTCACTTATATTCTACCTTATTGGGTGCGCTTAACTGACAGGGAGTTCAGAATTTTGTCATAATTCAAGTGTATTGAATTTCTATACTAAGTTTGTATTCATTTCTTTTGGAGTGTTAATTTATGAACGGTGTATGATTAAAGTTATCAATTAGAGTGCTATATCTTGTTTAATTGAGTATTATATTTAGGGATTACTTTGTGTAGTATTTAATTTGCATTTTGTGAGTCTTATGATTTATATTTGTATCTTTCTTCATTTAATGATTATATTCATATTTTCTTTATTATTCTTGTTATTAGCGATTGGCACAATAATAGATCATCCAGTCTATGTGCATACTCGGGGTTCGATACCCCGGTGAACTAGGATATTATTTATTATGTGATTTTGTGTTCTTATAGTATATTTTGTTTCTAAAGGGATCCTACAACTCCCAAGGGCCGGGCTGGTGAGGCATCCATTCTACCCCTGTCAGTGAGAGTCAGCCCAGGTCGTCCCTGGTCCGCCCTGTAACAGTGTTGCTTTGGCGATCATCAGACCTCTGTCCCGATGTTGATTGTGGCCAATATCAAATCTCTTCGCCTCTGCACTTATTCTAGTAGTGGAACTTAATCTTACCATACAGAACTACTAGCTTAACCTCCGCCTTGATTCAGAGGGAAGTAGACCTAGGGAACGTCTCAAGGGGTAAAGCATTAATTATAATTGCTGTTCATATAATTCCTAATATTTGTATATATTAACTTTATAAATAAATGTATATGTTTTTCTTTTGAGTTTCCATTTGGTGTCCCGTATGAGATGAGTGTGTGAATTCTTTCTAATTTATATGTTGTGTCATATTATCGAGCATAGACTACAGTAGATGTGTACTGGACACGAAAATGGAACTTTGCAGTAAGGGACCCAAAATCGGAGAAAGAACCCCCAAGTTCGAACCTCGAAACCGCGAAAATTTGATATTTTCGCGGTTTCGAGGTTCGAACTTGAGGGTTCGTTTTTCGATTTTGGGTCCCTTACTGCAGAGTTCCATATTCGTGTCCAGTCCAGATCTACTGTAGTCTATGTATCGAGCCTTTACAAATAGTTTAAAAAACTTTAGAGATACAAGAAATGAGAGCAATTGGACGATAGTTGGAGGGTTGAAAGCGGTCACCCTTCTTTGGGACAGGTTGAATGAGAGTAAACTTCCAGCAAGAAGGGAAGACGTTAGAGGAGAGACAGAAACGAAAGAGTTTGCCTAGGCAATGAGTTGGCACTGAAGCACACAGTACAACAGGAAGAACACCGTCCGGACCGTACGCCTTTTTAGTATTAAGCCCAGAGAGGGTAGAAAGTACATTTTTAGAAGAGATTAGGACATTAGGCATAAGTAGGAGAGAGGGGGGTGGAGAGGGAGGAATAGCACCAGAATCATCCAAGGTGGAGTTTCTAGCAAAAGTTTGAGCGAAGAGTTCAGCTTTGTCAGAGGAAGAAGTGATGTTTGTGTCATCAGAGTGGAAAAGGTGAGGGAAAGACGAGGAAAAAAAATTGTTGGAGAGGTGTTTGGCTAGATGCCAGAAAGCTTGGGAAGAGCTATAGTTGGATAGTTCAGTGCATTTATTATTGATGAAAGAGTGTTTGGCAAGTCGAAGAACAGATTTGGCTCGATTCCAGGCAAAAACATAGGAAGAATTAGATTCTTGAGTTTTAAGGCGTCGATTCCGTTTGAATGCTTCTTCCTTGTTGCGTACAGCAGTAGAACAAGCGTGAGTAAACCAAGATTTTTTTGCATTAAACTAAGAGAAAGAAAATTTAATGTACGCTTCTATGCCCGAGAGGATTACTTTGGTAATGCATTCAGCACTCTCCGAGGGTCCTCGGGCATGGAAGCAGAAGTCATTCAATGGAAAATCAAAGAAGTACTGCTGAAGAGCCTCCCAGTCGGCAGCGCCAAAGTGCCACAAGCGCCGCCGGCTGGGAGGATCGGGTTACCGTACTGGAGAGATAGGACAGGTAACAGGTAACTTGATTTCCAAGTTTATGATCGGAGAAGCCCAAAGGAGAGAAAAAATTGACAGTATAAGAAGAAGGGTTAGAAGTCAGAAATAAGTCAAGAATGTTGGGCCGATCTCCGAAGTTATCCGGAATACGGATATATATATATATATCCTTATCCATCTGTCTTCCTGCTATCTATGTATGTTTACATAATTATACTGTATATCTATGTACCGACCTACTTCACTCCTCCATCAACATTCATTATCTTGCTTAACCCACTGAACCCCAGCGACGACAACGTGTCGTCAATGTTAATTACTCCGGTCCTATGGCACCTAGAGGGCTCAGATTTGTATGGGAACTGTGTAAGTATCCAAAGCAACCTTGCCGATGGTTGAAAACTCTCAAAGTCCAACCGTGTGCGCGTGAGTGCGCAAAAACATGGTTTTTGGGTGTTTTTGCTTTCAATTTTTTACTCTTGTAAAATCGACTTTCGGGCACACCATAGGACCCCTTTTTGACCTAGGGGATCATTTTTTTTGTTTTTTCCTTCATTCCTAACCCATTCGCTATTGTTTCTGGGAAAGAAAAAAAAATCAAAACCTGCCGGTCCCTGGTGGTACATTTATTTATAACTAGCTGGGGCTCAGTGGGTTGACACTTAATTAACTGAGACCGTTCTGCTCATAAAGGCCTGTGACAACTATTGTTCCAGGATCAGGCCCAGGTATTGTAATCAGCTGTCACTCACCCCACGACACTCTTATCACAGACAAGTGAAAAATTCATGTCAGTCCTTCCAATTTATACAGTAACCTAGACCCACCTATACCTATGGGGGTTGTTTGTTTGTTTTTCTTGTGGCAGGATGGGGGAAGTATGTTATATCCATTTAATTATCTTCTAATTGTGTTGAGAAGTAATTGCAATGATTTGAAGCAAGAATTTGAGATAAATCCTTCGATAGTTTGATTGATTGCTAGATTATTATATATATATATATATATATATATATATTGTTAGGTTTTGGACGAGGTGAAAAAGACACAAACAATAGGCTAAACTTAAATTCAAAACTTATGTCAACTTCCACCTCAAAAAATCCAGGTTCAAGGAAACTAGAATAACAATTATTAGTTTAATTAAATTAAGTAGATAATATAAAAATAAATCGAAGGCTCTTCAGAACGAGAATAAGAATATATAATGCAATGCAATTTGACTTAACAGTAAAAGAATAATTCACCAAAAATATGTAAGTGAAAAATAAATAAGTATATGTCTCCACTGAAGCAATGCAAGGTCTTACTAGATAAATCACACAGGAGTTAACATTTTCTCAAGATCACTGGACATGGTTAATATTATGTTTAATCACTTAAGGAAATGCACAAAATATAAAGAAAAGCAATACAAATAATTAATACAATTATTTAAATGTGAAATAAGCTATACAAATTATAACTTGAGAAAATATTCCTTCTGAAAATACAATAAAGGTATAACTAAACTAAACTGCTCAAATTCACAATCTTGGAAACTAATCACAAATTAATTCAATGCTTTACACTAATAATAACAATAATAATAAAAACAATCAAAAGGAAATAAAGAAATTATATTAATTCACAGTAAACTTAATGACAATTAATTATTAACTGAAATTATTAATTGAAAATCTGAGTGGCGGGCAGAGGCTGTGGGTGTGTGCCTTTCTCTCCACTATTTTTGCTATTTTTCCTCAACTTGGACAATATCAACTATTATGTGAAGCCACAACATAATGTGTAAGCATGTGGACAGTGAATTGGCGTTGAAGTAAAAAACCCATATGGAAAGGGAACGAATTAACGACAAGAAATATGCAGTTGAGAGCAGTGTAATGGAGGAGTATTATGAAATCTGACGCCACCAGTCAATGTGGTCCAGACAACTCACCGCCAAGATGGGGATTAATCAAGAAAACTTTGTCAAGGCTTTTGTGCTTGCCCTAAGTGATGATCAAGTTATTCGTAAATTAGAAAGTACAATAACTGGTCGCCTTGTGAAAGAGGTAAATGATCTACGTGAAGTTATTAACCCTTGTCTAGCGGGGTTTTTTGGGCTATTTTGGGCATATTCAGGCCCTCCTGAATGATCAATCAAGTATCTGCATGAAAAGAAATTTATTCAGCAAAAAACTAGGTACTACAAGCTTCCAAATGAGACCAGAACGAGTTACGTAGCACTCGTCGTTTTCATGCAGTGCTACCACTAACATGGGAGTTTAGCGTATAGCGGCATATTTTTTCCAGCTACGCTCACTACTGGCTACACTGCCGGCCTCTCGAGAACAGAGGGAGCATGAGTCAGGGGGAGGCGGTAAGCCCTGGGTGTCGGCCGTGTGGCCTGCTGCGCTCCCGGCTATTTACACTCGATTTTAACCCTTTAAAAGCCTTAATAATGCTCCTAACTTGCTGCTTTTTAGATACGGACTTAAGTTGGGCCCCGCTCTTTAAGAGTTAAAGATAGAGATATTAAACAAAATAATCTAGAAAAGGAAGTTCTGAACCTTAACGAAGCACTGGACCAACAGGAACAGTATACGCGGAGAAACAATTTGAGAATAAGTGGTATAGCAGAAAAAGAAAATGAAGACATCGTTGAGGTAACACTGAACTTTATTAACAGTAAGGTATGTGTAGACCAGCCTGTAATGGTAGAGGACATAGACCGGGTACACAGATTGGGTAAAAAGCAGGGCAATGAATCATCTCGTCCGATTATGATCCGTTTGTCTAGCTACCGAGTACGCCGCCGTGTCTACACCAACCGCGTCCGGCTGAACCCAAAGCGTCGACTAGGTGTTCCAGGTGATCCGTGGGGCATGGCTGGAGCGGTATCGACGGTACCAGAGAACGACACGACAACGGAGAATGGAACAGTAGCAACACCACCAACTACTGAAAATGGAACGCCAACAGAAAACGGATCAGGAACAACAGGAACGAATGATGGATGCAATCAAAGCCCAATTACAATAAAAGTGTTTATCAACGAGGACCTCACCAAACTCAAGGCGAACCTGTTGTGGAAGAGCCTTCAGGCAAAGAGGGGTGATAAGATAAGTGATTGTTGGTCGGCTGATGGCAATATCATTGTAAAAGATGCAAATAATAGAATTAAACAAATAAAGAATGAGATTGAATTATCGACACTGATGAGAAACTAGACACCTCTTAATATGTACAGTTGCCTATGGAAGTACAGTTGCCTACGAGTCGAACTGTTGCAGAATTTTAGCCACTTTGATATCCTTATAAGTCATAACTCATATTTAACCATCTAATATGTAGTTTAAGTATGCACGATTTGTTAAACATTGGTTATTCATAAGTATGAATAAAACCGTACTAAAGAGTTACCGTAGTACTGTGTGTTGCGGTAGTCACGTGGGCCCTGCATATTTTCCAATGTGTCAATGTAGCTGGTGCAATTTTTTTGGAAATGTGTAATGTTATGTTGGTATTTATCAAGGAAACTGGACAACTTTTATTTCGTTATTTTTTTGTTTAGGTTTTAGCTAGTTTTCATCATTATACAGTGGTTGTCATTAATTAGAATCTCCGGAAAAACCGTTTTCAATTACTTTGAAAAAGTTAATATTTACCTCCTGTTATCCACAGCCAAAGCTGAAGATTGGGGGAGTAAATACCGTAGACTTCATTCAAGGTTTTTTTGGCGACCGTCAACCTTTTATTAATTAAATACCAAACCAGCGGGGGTGTGGGGGCAGCAGCCCCCACCTAATATACTAGGTTAGGTTAGGTAAGGTTGTTAGGTTAGGCTAATTAAAATGCCCCAGAACGAGAAGCCCACCACAGAAGCCATGAACGAACACCACACAGAAACACCAAAGGAAAGGTCCACAGAACGAAAGGACCAGCTGACCGAGCCAGCCATTTCAGACAGGCCCAAGCCTGCAGGGCTAAACAGCTCCAGGACACACCCTTTTACCTTTTCTAAACTGACCATTTTCCACACCTCACGTACACTAACCCCCTCGTGTCCTACACTCCTAACTACAAAGATGAACAGGAATATACATTCATATTAAAAACACCCATGCCTGTCCCGACGTTGAGCCAATGCCAACACATCAGACAGCCATAATTATATCTATGTATGTTCTTGCATCCGAGAAGTAGATGTTATATATCTTAGAAGTTAAAACACCCACGCTGTCCCTAGACCTCGTATATCATTTTCCATGACGAGTATAGATATGTGTAACCCGTGCTCAGTCGCCCCTTGCATTGTTCCTCTAGTAACTAAGTCTATAATATTAACTGCCACCAGCATTGATACGACATAGCGGCACTGTCCTTGCTACAAAGATGATGAACAGGAATATACATTCATATTAAAAACACCCATGCCTGTCCCGACGTTGAGCCAATGCCAACACATCAGACAGCCATAAATTTATTAGTGGCCCCTCCATCATTGACGAACATGCCTATTACATAAGGCATCCTCTTCAAACACTAATCCGCCGTAGTTTGAATCTACCGCGCAGAGCATTTAAAAACTGAGGAGCCTTCATCATGAGCGCACGCGACCTCACTCATGGCTTCAGTCATTATGAATTGGGTTCTCACTACGAAAAAACTTCGTAAAAAATAAAAACAAAAACAAAATAAGAATAACTATCCAATAAGCTTTCCATCATATCGTGGATGTACTTGTGTGGATTTCTGACCAGACGCTGAATCAGGCGTCATTCCTCCTTCTTTGCTCTGCGCTCAGCCTGCCCGGACGTACCTTTCAGGCTCCGCTGGTTCCGCATTCGTTGCGTCCCTAGTGAGTTTTTTCTCATTTGTTTACTCTAGGATGTATCGAGTAAGGTTAGGATAGGCGTAGCAGGAGTGTCCTGGGCTGGTTGCCCGCAGTGCAGTGTATTTTGGGTCGTGTGTATGGGGCATCTATTTCGGATGTACCCTCGTGGTCCTGTTGTGGACACGTGAACTTTTCACAGTTGTGTTAGTTGGTGATGCAGGCGGCTTTCATTACGCGTTAATTATTGCTGCCTTTTATCCTTCTGATGAGGTAAGCTGTGTGTTTGCTGACGTTCCCAGCGTATTTTTCTTCACTTAGTGAAGTTTTTTCTGGGTCCGTGTCAGGCTTCCCGGGGTGGGAAGTTATCGCTTCGGTGGTGTGTTGGCGGTGGTTCCTGTTGTGATATTCCAGTGTGTGTTTATATTTCAACTATTTTCATGCCGTCTACCTAGGCCTAGCCAGCCGCTCGTAGCTTTGCCACATGTCTAGTGTTATTATTTATTTTATAAATATGCCCTACTGTGTCATGTGTATCCGGGTTTTAGTTGTGTATTGGCTAATTCCTCGGACTATAATTGTTTCCTGGTTTAGTTGTGTATTGGCTAATTCCACGGATTATGTTGTGACCTTGGTTAGTCGTGCGTGTCTCTCCTCGTGTCGTATTGTTCAGATGGTGTCTGTTCAGGGTGGGGTTTGCCTTCCGGCGGGTTTTTTCTCGGTTTCACCATGAAAAATCCTGACCGATGAGCAGTGTTGGGCCACACGTGGTTTTTAACTCTGGCTGGTTCCCCGGCGTGGGGAGGTGTCTGTGGCTCTCCAGGACTGCGTCTCTGTGGGTGCCTGGTTTCAGGCCTCCTTTAAATTCCCGGCGGGATGGCTGTACCCATCCTTACATATATATAGATATATATAAAGAAACGACGTTCTTGAGAACACTCGTTTTTTATAGGTTTTTCTACCTGGTTTACGACAACCACATGGAAAACCTAGCTGTTGTTTAGGCGTTCCTCCCCGGCGATCTTTTACAAAGAAGTGGGGTCAGGAACTTGTGGGGTTAACTTTTAGACTTCTCACCCGGCGGGTGCACCTGAGCAGGGTGGGATAAACGACTTAGGTCTCATATAGTTAACCAATCCATTTGAGTGATACTCTGTGTATCGCTGCCTTTACTCTTACGGCAATTGAAGGTTCAGTGAGGTTTAACCAAATCGATTCCCACACCCGGCGGGTGCCCCTAAGTGGAGGAACTAAGGAATTTATAAACAAATTCAATTTCGATTAACCTTAATTGGGTGATACTTTCAGTATCGCCGCCTTCTATTTTTACGACGATCGTTTGGGACAATTCGTTAAAAAATCAGATCTCGTATATTCCTGCCCTGGGCTATTCTACTAAAATATTTCAAGGGCCGGCATCTTTATGAGGGGGGCTTTGTTACAAAATTGAATCTTGAGACAGTCACCACCTCCTACAGACTATAAGTGCCATACTGGACCATTATATCAGAGGGTATTCTTCATGTTCTTTAGCTAAGAAGATTTGTTTAGCCTCTTTACACCCAGCCGCGTAGCGAGATGTGTTAGCTGTGTCTTTGCATCCCGTTACCCGGCGGGTTATTAACACTTGTATGCGAACACGTGGGTTAACCTTATGAGCATTAATTCCTGGAAATTTTTCTTTATTTTTCCAGAGCTGAGCTCCGGCGGACCAATACAGACCCGGCGGTAGTTTCCTCACACCAGTCTCTGTCATGGCTACTGTGGCCCCAGTTTTTGCCCTGTGCATTACCCCTACTTGCGCGGGTATCCCAATTTTTGCGCATACCCTTTGCATAAGGTGTGTTAGATGTCTAGACCGTTCAAGGGGTCTCTGGGTTACACTTAATTGTTCCTTTTGCTCCCAATTAGCCAATAAAGTCCTGTGTGACAATGACAAGACCGCGGCGGTAGCGTTGAGAGAGGTCGGACAACAAATGTCGGCCTACACTACCATTGTCGCACATAAGTCACTTCAATGTGACAACGTCCCACTTTGGGATAAGTTGATGTCAGAGCACCCTCCCCCTAAACGTACCTCTAGAGTAACGGGTTTTAAGCCGACAGAGACTAGCCAGGGTTCTGTATCGTCTGTGGATACGTCTAAACGCCCGAGAGAGCCTACTCCCCCGGCAGCCACCTCCTCGTCGCAGGCGAGATCGAGGTCAAGGTCACCCCTCAGACAGCGGTCTTCAAGTCGGGCCTCTTCCCCGGCTAGTAAGAAATGTAAGACTGAAGCTTCCCCCAGTGGCCATGGTGGTGATTCTTCCAAACCTAGGTCTAGTTCGCGGTCACACCGTAGCCACAAATCCTCCAAAAAGGATTCCCATAAGAAGTCCTCTCGACATTCTACTAAGTCTAGTGCATCTCATCGTACCTCTACACCTGAAAATGTTTCTGTTACAGCCTCAGAGTATAGTGAAGCGCCTGTCCCTAAACAAGATTTACCTATTGATATTTTAACCCTAGAAACGGAAAGTTCAGGAAATTCAATAATTGAGAATGTTTCAGACTCTCAAGAGAGCGTAGGCCAGAGCCTCGGTGTTTGGCGGTTTGCTCAGCCAGGGTCTGACCATCCACGTCCGACTCATACGAGTCACACAGTAGCCGATGTCCACAGGGACGCGGCGACCCCATCCTCTATCCCTGACTTATCTTGGAAACAAGGTGCCCCTGCCTCGGCGGGGTCTTCTCAGGAGGATCGGGAGGAACAAGATGAAGTGTCATTAATTTCAGATAGGGAGGGACAAGGGTCAGGCTCAGGCCTGGACGCCGCCCATGATAATACTGATTCACCTGAAAGTTCTGCATCTAACCAGTTTGTTACAGCACAAGAAATTGATGGGTTACTTACTCATGCTCTATCAAAATTCTTTAATCAACAACGAGAAAACCCCACAATGGACTTGGGGGCTCCCTTGACAAGTTCTGCGGTACGGCCTCTGATAACGTCAATCGATTTATCTAAGATTCCTAACCCTCCTACTCTGTCACCGGCAGGGAGCTCTAAGCCAGCTACGGCGGCATTCACTACGTCAAATGTCAGGGTCATTACGGATGTTAATCCACCCCCTCTAGACAAAGCGCCTCTTAGAAAGGTAGCTATGCCCCTGCTTTATGGGCCAGACGAGTCATGGGTCCCTTTGAACCCCTCTAAGCCAGAGCTTGCCCAGCCTACCTTGTCAGGGGAACTCCCGGTACCAAGTGAGTGGTTTATCCAGGGAAATAAGTCAAAGAAATTAAGGGCATTGGATGCCTTGGGTAATGTTTTGGACGTAAATATCAAGGCTATACCTAGTTATTATCATCAGGATTATTTTGTTTATGCATCTAAGCCTGCTTTACCCCCTGCCTCAGCTTCAAAACTTTTTTCAGACTGGTCTAAGCTGGATGGGTTTAATGATATTAAGGCTCTGTCGGCTCTTACTCCTGAACTAGATTTACAGACCGTCACAGACGAGACAGCTAATCCAGTGTTGAAGGTGGGACAGTTGGGACCAGGACCTTGGGTGGATTGGGAGGTAGAGGCTCAAAACTTTGCAACCACTTTCACTTCTAAATCTTCCCACCAGATCCCTCAGGATACACATTCATGGTTCTCCATGCCGGTAGGTTCTGCCGGCGGAGTTCCGTCAGCTTTATTTTCTTTTCTAGCTGCCCCTAAGATTAATCTTTGTGAACTAAAGGAACCATTCACTACCCCTACCCCTTCTCACCTAGACAGAGAATTTAGGCTAAGGGGAAAAGCTTTCCGCCTGTTTTCACAGTACATAGTTTCTCAACAGGTGGCTAAGTCTTTACTCAGGTCTACTCAGGCAATCGCAGACGCGGATGCTCGAAGATCAGTTGAGTTATCCCGGCGTCTGATTCTTCAGTCGTCGATTCAATCCTTAGGTGACATACGCACAGCCTTACTTGAGGCGGTGCGAGCACGACAGGATCTTAGGATGTCATTAGTTCGCAAGCTGCCTGATCGCATTGCTAACCAGGTGGTAATGTCCCCAGTACTTACACCTTCTTTAATGTCCCCTGATGTATGGCGAACAGTGTTTAACATGGCACAGGCCGTGAAGCACAGTCCCGCACAGGCTAAGAAACCTGCATTTAACTTCCCCAAACCTAAGCCTCCTACTAAAGCTCAGCCAGGGGGTTCTAAGCCGTTTCTTCCGCCTAAGTCCTCCCAATCCCCCCTGGGTCAGTTCAGGCATAGACAGAGAGGGTTTTCAGGACAGAGGGGACGCGGCCAGTATAAGCCGGGGCAGGGCCAGTCTTCGGCCCACACCAGCCAGCCGGCGAAGCGTCCAACACCACCAAACCCACCATCAAAAAACTAAAGTCTTTCTCACTCCCAGTGCCTGTCTTAGAGCCGGAGGAACCGAGGGAAGTACAGCCGGCGAACCCTTGTCTGCTAACTGGGTCGTTCCGAACGTGTCACCAAGCATGGCCGTTAAAAACCTGGGCACGGATGGTGGCACGCAAAGGCATCACTTGGCAGTGGCTCCGGCGACCTCGCTTACGTCAGCCGACAACGGCAAATTGTGTTTCATTAGAGGTGGAGTCGCTGGTCCAGGAGATGATTGCCAAGAATGTCATCATCCCGGTCCCCCAAAATTACCCTGTATTCACGTCAAAACTGTTTTTGGTTCCCAAACGGGACAGTGTTCAGATGAGGCCGGTCGTAGACCTGTCTTATCTGAATCTTCACATTTACAACGAGTCTTTCAGAATGTTAACAGTTCATCAAATCAGGCTAACACTTCCGCCGGGAGGCTGGATGTGTTCCCTAGACCTGACAGACGCCTATTGGCACGTGTCGGTCAACAAAAGATTTCAAAGGTTTCTGGCCTTGAGGATCAGGCACCAAAATTTTGTTTTTCAGAGGATGCCGTTCGGTTTGAACCTAGCACCTCGATTATTCACGAAACTAGTCCGGCAAGCCCTGATGCCGTTGTTAAAACAGGGAATCAGAGTGTTGTGGTATCTAGACGACTGGCTGGTGGTGGCAGAGACACAACAATTATGCATAAAACATGTCAATATCATTTTAAATCATGTCAAAACTCTAGGCTTCAAGGTAAATCTGGTAAAGTCAAACCTTGTTCCCTCAAGAGTAATTCAGTGGATAGGGCTGGTCTGGGACACCGCCGCTCTCACTCTGAGTCAGAGTGTGGACAATCGCAACAGGTTTCGCAGGAAACTGTTCAGGTTTCTTCACAGTCTGACTACGACACGAAGAGTCTGGGAGTCTCTGGTCGGCTCTCTCAACTGGATTCAGCTAACTGTCAAGTTGGGCCGGTTGAAAGTAAAACGATTAATATTGGAAGGCAACAAATATTTCCCACTCTTACCGGCGGGAAAATTATGGCCCATACCAAAATTAATCCACACCTTACTAGCGGTCTGGGCGAAGAGGGAAACATTGCACTCAATCATGTCATGGACCTCTCCTCCTCCAACGGTATGGGTAGACACGGATGCGTCAGGCACCATAGGGTGGGGATTTCAGTCAAATCAGGGGCACCAGGGTCAGGGACTTTGGTCCCACTTAGAAATCTCTCACATAAATGTCAAAGAGTTACTAGTCCCCTTGTATTTCCTTCAGGCTCACGGCCCGGCGTTACGGGGCAAGTCAGTGGCCTTCAGAATGGACAATCTGAATGCAGTTCACTGTATTCAGAAACAAGGGTCAACGAGGTCAAGGAAGTTGCTACTCGTGTCGGAAGAGATTTTTGTTCTAGCCACCAGTCTAGATATTTATCTTCACGCATCTTATCTCCCAGGCGTAGCGAACGTCTGGGCAGACGCTCTGTCCCGGAGACAGAGCACGACAGTAGAATGGGAGCTCAAGCAACCCATTTTCGACCTAATGATTGCGGAGCTCTCCCATCCACAAGTGGATCTTTTTGCGTCCGAGGAGACTCACAAGCTCCCTCTATACCTCACCCGCCGGGCGATAACGCCGGCAGGGGGGCCAGACGCCCTAGTGACAGACTGGAACAGATGGAGCTCCATCTATCTGTTTCCGCCGCCAGATGCGTCACTAATGTGCCACGTAGTGAACAAACTACGAGTTTATCGAGGCTTAGTCTCGCTAATCGCGCCCCTGTGGCCGGCGCAGGTGTGGTACCAGCAATTAATAATGTGGTGCCCGGACCCGGTATCGCTCCCGGTCGGGTACTTCCACTTAGACACGATTGGCAACCTAGAGACCTCGCTGACTTTTGCATTATGGACATTCAGGAGGCCAAGTGGCTAGCACCATACGGTAGGGATGTGACCAATAAATTGCTCAATCAATATACTCAGTCTACTAAGCGACAATATCAATCTCATTGGAAAGCTTTTACTTCTTGGATTGTTAGAACGGAACAAACTGTACCCTCAGTGGCATTGGTTTTTAATTACTTGAACTATCTGTTTGAGCAGAAACGTTTATCTGTGGTTACTTTGAAGAATCACTTAACTGCGATTAGAGTGCCCTTTTTCGACCTTACAGGTCTATCCATACCGGTGGCGGAGGAAACAGGATTTATGAGAGCGTGTTTTAAACTCCGCCCACCTCCCCGTCAGCTCATGCCTACTTGGTCTCTGGACAAAGCTTTGTCTTTACTTCATTCTCGTCTGTATCAAAATACTGCAGACTTTGCTTTAATCTTAAAGAAGGCAGTTTTCCTTTTGGCTTTGGCCACCGGAAACAGAGTGTCTGAGCTGGCGGCGATGAGCAACACACCTAATTGTCTTAGGTTTGGTAGACTTAATGATTCAATTTCCATTGCACCCTCCCCGGCGTTTGTAGCCAAGAATGAGCATAGTGCACACGTGTTTTCTGAGTTCACGGTGCCGGCATTAAAAAGGGGAAAGGTGCATCATAATTTATGTCCAGTGCAAGCTCTAACCAAATATTTGAGAATAGCTCCTCATAACCCCCAAGGTGCTTTATGGGTAGCGAGTACGGGTAAACGCTTACTTAAACGGCGATTAGCCTCTCTTCTGGTAGAAGTCATTAAAGAGAGTAATCCCGGCGTTGTGGGTAGGGCCCACGATTTACGCAAGTGGGCGGCCTCTTTACGTTTCCTGAAAAATTTTTCAGTTGAAGATATTGCGTCCACACAGTTGTGGGCGTCTAATCATACGTTTCTCTCTAGATACTTGTCAGTTGCTCTAGACAAACCTTCCTTACCATGTATAGCTTTAAGGCAGAGGGTCTAGGTGGCCCTGCAGTCACTTATGTTTATTTTCACGGAAGGGGGGGGGGGGGTGCAGTCAGTTGACATAGGACACCCTAGACCCCGCCGGAGTATGAGAGCTGTGATACAATTTAAGGTTAAAATGTGATATGAAAATTTCTCTGCGAGAATTTGTGCTAGTACAAAGTTTAGTACAAAACAACGGTGTTGTTATAGTAGTTTTAGCTGCGAAAGCAATGTAACATTAGTTCAATGGAGTTCATTAGCAATTGATCTCCACATGTATTTTGGGGTTTATGATGTGCACATATAAACTTATAAATTATTATTTTTGTCACCACTCGTTGAGTGGGGTGCCTTTTGTAACTACAGATCTATGTTCAGAATCTTCAGGGTTACCCATTTTTGTCGGGCAGGCTTCTTTGAAGCACGCACCTGCCTGAACCCCCTTTTTCTTGTATATTTCCGGCCTACGCCGTATTAAATACATTTTTCAAAAAAGTAAGAATACTATGTGGTTGTTTTTATTATCTGCTTTTCTAGAGTTATGATATGATTACGAATGTCCCCCTCCAGTCTTAGATATCAGGCATGTTCGTCAATGATGGAGGGGCCACTAATAAATTATAGGTTTGACTCCTGTAAGGAGATAAAGAAAACCTAATATTTAGTAGTGGCCCCGTAATCATTGACGACTGGGGCCCTCCCGACCGTCCCCTTCCCATTCGTTGATGTATTAAGGATTTTGGTTTACTTGATATGTCAGTGAAGGAGGAATGACGCCTGATTCAGCGTCTGGTCAGAAATCCACACAAGTACATCCACGATATGATGGAAAGCTTATTGGATAGTTATTCTTATTTTCTTTTTGTTTTTATTTTTTACGAAGTTTTTTCGTAGTGAGAACCCAATTCATAATGACTGAAGCCATGAGTGAGGTCGCGTGCGCTCATGATGAAGGCTCCTCAGTTTTTAAATGCTCTGCGCGGTAGATTCAAACTACGGCGGATTAGTGTTTGAAGAGGATGCCTTATGTAATAGGCATGTTCGTCAATGATTACGGGGCCACTACTAAATATTAGGTTTTCTTTATCTCCTTACAGGAGTCAAACCTATATTATATCTATGTATGTTCTTGCATCCGAGAAGTAGATGTTATATATCTTAGAAGTTCAAACACCCACGCTTGTCCCTAGACCTCTTATATCATTTTCCATGACGAGTATAGATATGTGTAACCCGTGCTCAGTTGCCCCTTGCATTGTTCCTCTAGTAACTAAGTCTATAATATTAACTGCCACCAGCATTGATGCGACATAGCGGCAGTGTCCTTGTGTCGTATTGTGCCAAGTACAGATCAACCAGGTTTCATCACCTTATTAGGACGACGACTATAATGTCATCGTTCATCGATGTATGCAATCCTTTAGCTTAAGTATTTTATCCGCCATTGTGTTCACCTTTTTCCATTTACTTTCCACAATTGTCATACGTCTTCCCCTTGCCTCCTTCGTATCCACAGTCCACACTACGCCAATTTACTTCGTGTCTTACACCTCTTACCCCAACCAGAGATTATATAAGATAACCTGGTTATCAGTATCTGTCATAAGTACCCCGAAACAATAACTAAGTACCCCTACGAACTGCCGCTGTTGTTGATATTTATATTTAATAGAAAACGCAGTTCCCAGGGCCAACTAATAGTATCCATAACCCTCGGACTGATCACATAACTCTATCTTTTCCAGACTCCTATACCACCCCATAGTTGCATTCCCCGGTAGCATTTGGCTAACGTATTCTACTGCCTTTTCAAACTTCCATATCAGTTGTAGCCTAATGCCACCCCCACGCCCAGGGACCTTAGGGGCAAAATTTCCCTGTAGCCCTTGAACTCTCCCCCCCCCCTCTCATTAAGACACCCGCGCTTCTCGACTCTTGTCCGACCTAGCCTCTCTCTCATACCTCTTGAAGATCCTTGAATTGTCCGTTACTAACGCTCTCCAACCTTTTATATATATACTCCTATCCAGCCTACCTTCACTTAGTAGGCCAGAACAACATTAGAACTTTACTAGCCCCTTGCATGCCATCTATTCTCTTACAACACATTCACAACCCTGCACCCAATGGTCGTCGGTGCGAGGCTAGCCGCCCCGCCAGTAACTAACTTCTATTGCCATACTTCCAGATAAATGTGGCAGAGTTAGCAACCCAGTCTCCACCATATCCAGCAAACCCTACAATTAACAACCAGCCGAGTAAAACCAGCTAGCTAAGGCACCTTCGGTTTTGGTATTAAAGACACTCACATCTGTCTCATACACAGAGGGTTATTATAAACACTGGTGATATGGCAAGCCCCTAGCCACAGCCGCCGGACGACTATATCAGAGAGAGGGCGCCCAGCTCCCCCTTTTTGCCCACCCGAGGAGGGAGACCCCCACCCCCGCGGAGGTATACCTGGCCCCTGTTTTGACTTTCGAGTCATTGCCAGGTAGCACAGGAATTCTTCCTATCAATGAACTAACCATGAATGACTAACACCTTTACTAACCTCTATTACCTCACAATAAACCATTTACCTTTCTTGCATGCTCTGATCACTAAATTAGCACCTCAGCTATACCATAGAATGAAGATTGAACAATCTAGAGAGACACTCCTATCACAGCTGTCCCCATCCTCCTCGCAAAGTAGATCCAGTCTCTCTCCCCTAAATACGTCCAGTATAGCCAAAATAGTACCTCTTACTAAGGCTCAGTTATATGAAAATATAAAGGCTTCCTATCGCCCTGTGCCACAACAGTAAATACCATCTTACCTAGTCCCCATATCTATTGAGAGCTCAATTAAGTCCATAAGACTCGAGGTCCCTACTGTCTACAGGGTCCAGAACCGAGCCTATAAATCTAACTCCCGCCCCCAGTCAAATCAGTTGAAAGCTAGACACCAACCAGGGGTCACTACCCTGCAGTTAATTTCTAGCTCTGCCCTTGTGTTGTTCCGGAGTGAGATCCCAGAGCCGGCAGACTCCGTGGCAGATTTGGATAGAAGGACCTGCCCACGTATTGAAGAACTTCACACATATGGCCCCCCTGGACGGCCGCGGAACCAGTCGTTAGCCCCCAACATCATGGACGCAAGATAACCAGGACCAGACCCATCAGATACTACCCAAGATTCCCTTTAGCAGTACTACATATTACTGTGCTGTTTTAGATTCACTAATTAATATTTCTACGAAGTGGCTAAGACCTTGCCCAGTGTAATTCATACTTAACCATTCCATTTGGGACGTACTAAGCGATCAGTGCTCTTTAATTAACAGGCGACCTTGACTCTCGTAATTACCTTATTCAGATATTAAAACTCTAGTGATATCTAACGTTCGCCCACTGATTTGCGTTCTATGTATTTCTGAGACAAGGATATAAAACTTAGATCAGTGCCCCCTGAGGTTACTAGAATTCCCGTGCTCTAAAATACGTGTGTCTAATCTAGTCTGTGAACTACTACTTGTGCACCAGAGCTACCAGTAATAAATCTAACAGTGAATATGAATCTATAAGTAACATTGATGGTCTTCGGTATATAAACCTGTGAAATCAAAGCCAGTGATCAGAAGATTAATACCTGAACGTTGGAAGTGGGAGACTAGGTTCCATCCAGATCCACTTATGCTAGTGTTGTTCAATTCTATTATAGTGTCTTACACAAGTATTCTGCAGTGGTATATCAATAAACGTGATCATGTAACTTGCTACCATGTGTTTCTTTGTGTTCTCTATTCCTCATATCTTGTATTGTGCATGCAGCCTTATATACCCAGTCAATTTAGAACTCACATTACCCAAGTTAAACCTGTAGAAAAACAGGGCATAACACTAATATTACCCCTTATTTTCGTCTTTTACCCCTCAATTTCCCTGTACTTCATAGCCCCCCCCACTATCGGGGGCCGTATCTTAAGATTGTTGGATAATGGGGAAAACGTTTTTTCCGGAGATTCTAATTAATGACAACCACTGTATAATGATGAAAACTAGCTAAAACAAAAACAAAAAATCACGAAATAAAAGTTGGCCAGTTTCCTTGATATTTTCCGTTATGTTCTTTAGATAACCCTATTTTTTATTTTTTTATTTTTTTATTTTATAATTCATACAAATTTCCATCTGATATGTTATACTATTCATGTTTGCGTGATTGGGTATGTGGACGGTCCATAGACTTGTGTGTGTGTATTAGTTTATATCACTAACCAATGTGAAACAAGCGCGATGTAATTTGAGAAAACGACTCCAAGACATTATGAACTACATCGTTCATTTTCTCATTTTTTCCTGCTCTTTAGAGTACTCCCTGAACAGAGTGTATAATGAGTTATGGGATCAGGTTGCCCATGGATGTGATTATTGGGATGAGATGAATCTTTGTTATGATATTCATATTATGTTTTCGCATGATCAAACAATGATTACTTTCACTAGAATGTGTTCTATAATAAATGTTCTTCACCTTGCACTAAGGTATTTATACCTTTCTTATTTATTGTTAGAGGTGGTACATTCATGATTTTATATTGTTAACCTAACATATTGCATATATTTTATATTGTTAACCTAACATATTGCATATATTTTATATTGTTAACCTAACATATTGCATATATTTTATATTGTTAACCTAACATATTGCATATATTTTATATTGTTAACCTAACATATTGCATATATTTTATATTGTTAACCTAACATATTGCATATATTTGATATTGTTAACCTAACATATTGCATATATTTTATATTGTTAACCTAACATATTGCATATATTTTATATTGTTAACCTAACATATTGCATATATTTTCAGGGCAAAATTTCCATTACTAATTATTACATATTATTTTCCTGGGTTACGTTAACGTTAGAATTCCATATTATATAATTATTGTGTTCCTGTATGTTTTTTATAACTATCTGAAAGGAGACAAAGCTATTAGAATTGGACTTGTGAATGTCGTTATACAGTATGCATGTATATTTTGTGCAATCGTGGTCATCAATTTCTGAGCATCATTTGGTGGAAGATTTCTGATACACTAGCGAAGTCTTCTGAAAAACTAATCAAGCCACAGAGACCTTATAATAATAAGTCTTCAATAGGCGATGACTTTCTCTTTTTTGACAGTAAATAATGTTCGGGTGCGACTGACCACGAATGTGCGCTTCATTGTGTATTTGTGTGTGCTTGTGTGTGCGTCTGTAAATATTTAAAAGAAAATGCTGGAAATATGTGAAATCTGTTCCGACTTTTGGGATATTGATTCAGATAGTTCATGTTGTACCTTTTGTTCCCGTACACTACACAGTCGCTGCTTCAATTGGTTATGTAGAGCTTGTACGGAGAATGTATTCCCATTTAACAAGATTATTGACGATGATGAATTTAAGAAATGTTTAAATGAGTACTGTAACCCGGGGAAGGTTCCTGTGCCTTCGTTTCTTGTTAATATAATTTTTAATCCCTTGGAAATTAACGATATTCGCGACATGGTACCTCTAAATGATATTGATCCAGACTATAATTACCATAAAAGTTTAACATGGCATAATTTAAGGTGTAACTATTTCCTCGAAGATTCATTCAATACATTATGCAAAACAAAACTTGTTCATAAACAGAAATGTTCTCTTATACATTTAAATATTCGTAGTGTTCCCAAGAATCTCGGTAATTTTAAATCTTACTTAAGTAATCTTAACATAGAATTCAGTGTAATTGATGTAACAGAAACATGGATCAAAGAGTCAGATATAAATAGGTACGTACAATGTTGAAGGTTATTCACAGGAGAACATTAGAAAAAATAAAAAAGGTGGAGGTGTATCAATATATATTAAGGACAATTTAAACTTTGCCAGAAGAGAGGATTTATGTATGATGAATGCTGATATAGAATCTATATTTTTAGAAATAAATTATATAGAAAATGGTAGAGGAAAATATATTGTTGGTGTTATATATAGACCCCTAGCTCTCATGTGGATAACTTTATGCATTGTTTAGATAATATACTAGCTATAATTAAGCCGGAAAATAAGTGTACATATATAATGGGAGACTTCAACTTGAATATGCTTAATGCTGACTGTCATAATCATACATCATTGTTTATGGAAACCAGGTTTTCGTATTCTTTTTTACCGATTATCAATAAACCAACTCGAGTTACTCAAACATCTGCTACAGTAATAGATAATATATGTTGTAACAATGTCATTGATGCATGTCTTTTGAACGGGATATTGTATACAGATATCTCGGATCATTTCCCAATTTTCTGTGTAAGTACTAAAATAACCATAGATGATAATAATACCTATATAACTAAAAAAACTGTGTAATGAAGCTTGTATACAGAGATTTAAAGAGAAACTGAATACAGCAAGTTGGGATAGTATCTTGGATGAAAATAATTGTCAAGAGGCATTCTCCTATTTTCTAGATTTTATAATGAATGTTTCCCTGTGGTAAGAATAAAACTCAATTATCGTAATCGAACGCCATGGTTGACTACAGGATTAAAACAATCTATAAAAATGAAGAATAAATTATATGTTTAATCATTAAAAAAAAAACTTTATATAATAAGAACAGATATAGCAATGTTAAGAGAACTCTCCAGGGTTTATTGCGTAAGACGGAGCGTGATCATTATAATGACTTATTTCAACAAAATGTATGTAACATTAGAAAATCATGGGACTTAATTAACCCGTCCAGCCCCGGCTAGTTTTGTAATGTTTGTTCACCAGAACCCGGCCGGTTTTCAATTTTTTTTTTTTCCAGAAACAATAGCGAATGGGTTAGGAATGAAGGAAAAACCACGAAAAATCGTTCAAAAAGCTTAAAGAATGGTCCTACAGAGCCCCCGAAAACGTATTTTACAAGAGTAAAACATTGAAGGCAATTACCCCAAAAAACCAGGTTATTGCGCGCTCACGCGCACGCACGTGGACTTTGAGAGTTTTCAACCATCGGCACGGTTGCGTGGGATACGTACACAGTTCCCATACAAATCTGAGCCCTCTTGAGTGGCTACACCTGAGGTTACGGTCGGCGCAATTAGGGTGACGCGCCAGGCTGAACTGAAACTTGCCAGAATAATGCCTTTGTACATGGGTGGTGACGATGCGTTAATGAATAATTATCGCCCTATTTCCATTTTACCTGTATTCTCAAAACTATTTGAAAGAATTATATGTATGAAAGACTTTATTCTTTTGTTAGTAGATATTCATTGTTATATAAGTATCAGTTTGGGGAATATGTTCCTCCAGACCCGGTGATATATGAGAATATAACTGGAGACCTCGTATGGAGAAAGGCGCTGAAAACACAGGGAGGAGCAGGTCCATCAGGTGTAGATGCTACGACTTGGAGGATCTTCCTAAGTCAAAACAAGTTTGGTTCAGCCGCGGGTGACCGTTGTGAAGCAATAGCAATGCTGGCAAAGAAACTTGCATCATCACCATGCGTGAACATAGAAGCTCTGACAGCATGTCGCCAGATACCTTTAAATAAGAATCCAGGAGTTAGACCAGTAGGCGTTGGGGAAGTTCTTAGAAGGATTATAGGAAAAGCAATCATGTCCGTATTTGGAAAAGATGTACAAAGAGCAGTGGGCAACTTACAAGTATGTGCAGGACAGCAAGCCGGAGGGGAAGCAGCAATACATGCAATGGGGAAGGTGTATGATTGTGAAGTGGTACTGCTAGTGGATGCAACAAATGCCTTTAACACCATTAATAGGGAGGCAGCTATTCACAACATCAAGATCAAATGCCCGAGCATCTCAAAGTACATAGAAAATACTTATAAGGAGCCAGCTAACCTGTATATAGTTGGAAGCACAAAGAAGGAAGAAATGAAAATTCTCAAATCAAATGAAGGAACAACGCAAGGAGATCCAGTGGCAATGGCAATGTACGCACTGGCACTATCTATTCTGCAGCAGAAAATAAAACATGAGGCAACCCGAGTGAAACAAGTGGCATATGCAGATGACCTCACAGGTGCAGGAAGAATATGGGATCTCAAAGAATGGTGGCGGAGAGTACAATCGGTTGGCGAAGTCATTGGGTACCATCCGAATGCTAGTAAATCTGTACTAATAGTGAAAGAAGACAAGTATGAAGAAGCGGTGCGGACTTTTGATGGGACAGGAGTGAAGATTACAAAGGAGGGTCAACGCCATTTGGGAGCAATAATAGGCACAGAAGAATGCAAGAGAGACTATGTGCGAAAAAAGGTAGCGGAGTGGGTAAAGGAAGTGAAAACCCTGGCAGACATTGCAAAATCTGAACCACATGCTGCATATACTGCCTTCACATATGGTGTTAAGCACAGATGGACCTTTCTTATGATAACAGTGCCTGACATTGGACAGATGCTCCAACTGTTGGAAGAAGCAATCAGAGGAGCATTCATACCTGCTTTAACAGAGATGGAAGGCGTCACGCAAGAGCTAAGAGATCTATTAGCTCTTCCGCCAAGGTTCGGAGGTATGGGGATCATAAACCCAGTGGAGGTGGCACCTCATGAGTACCAAAATTCCCTTAAACTTACTACGTCTCTGACAGAAAAATACGGGAGCAAAATGAAAATGATGAGGTGGACGAAGAGGAACAACGAAATGCAAGACAGGAAATTACAAAGAGCAGAGAAGAGAGAGAAGAAACATAGCCTAGAACAAATTAAGACCGGATGTAGTGAAGAACTGAAAATGAGAGTTGAGATGGCACAAGACACGGGGCTTCAAATTGGCTCACATCATTACCAATAAAGGAAAAAGGCTTCAGCTTAAATAAACAAGAATTCAATGATGCCGTAGCCTTGAGGTATGGGTGGCCAGTTTCGAACCTGCCGCTGAAATGTGCATGCGGTGAAATAAACAACTCAGACCACTGTATGACCTGTAAGAAAGGAGGATTCATCTGTATCCGGCATGATGAAGTACGAGACATCACTGCACAAATGCTGGACGAGGTGTGCCATGATGTCAGAATCGAACCGGAACTTCTGTCTATGGACGGACAGCGCTTGGCCCACAATACTGCAAATACTTCAAATGAAGCAAGAGTGGACGTAAGTACTCGAGGTTTTTGGACAAGGGGACAACAGGCTTTTTTCGACATCAGAATCTTCAACCCAAGAGCACAAACGTATCGTGAGCGAGGACACAAGGCGGCATACTTGAGAAACGAAAGTGAGAAAAAACGCGCTTATGAAGAAAGAATTTTGAACAGGGATCAAGGAAGCTTTACTCCTCTGGTCTTCTCATCGTCGGGAGGAATGGGACCTTCTGCAAGTGTCTTCTATGCCAGATTAGCTGAACAAATATCGGAGAAAAAGCGCCAGCATAGAAGCCAAGTCATAACTTGGATGAGATGCCGGCTCTCTTTCTCTCTTCTCAGGTCTGCACTCCTATGTCTCAGGGGTACAAGGTCCTCCCCGCTACAGAGGACAAGAGTGAGAGACTTGGACTTTGAAATGGTCGTGGCGGAGGGACGAATTGGGGAACAACTAGGTTGATTGTAGGGAGGTACTGGTAAAATAAGATAAACTACAATGTAACTAGAATAAGATAGATTGTACACCACTTTGTAACCGTCACCTTAATAATAATAAAAAAAAATAAAAAAAATAAATAAAAAAAAAAAAAATAGAAGGAAACATGCTTACATTACTGAAATGTTTGTGGACATGCAGTAATGCAAGTAATGGTCACTCTTCTGTAAATCTAAAATGGCTTACTTAATTTAAGAATGGGAATGGGGTGGGACCTTCTTTTTTTTTTTTTTTTTTTTTTGGTTTTAGAGAGAGACACGGCACAGATCTAGCCCTAATTTACTTAATTTAACCTCTCCGCTGCATAGGTGAGGTAGTGGCCACCCCTCCCTGTGCGGAGGTATTTAGAGTGTTTCCTACACTCAAATCGTCATCGTACCATAAATAGCATTAATACTTATCCATATGCGCCTATTTTACGTTGATTATAAAGGTAATAACCTGTTACAGCAATAAAACAAGTGGAAACAGCGTTTGGATGGTCAAAATCGGCGATAGAGGCCGGGAGTTACATAATGTATGGCTCAGGCAGCCTGCCAGCCAGCCAGCCGTGAAGACGACTGGAGAGACACTGTTGCGTGGTAGTCTCTCTCTCGCTCTTTCACACGCTTGGTAACACAGATGACCACACCCTGCTAGCAACTCGCTAATGTTAGCACGAATATATACCTAAGAATAAGGGAATAACAGGGAGAAAAGGTGATAATTGAAGGGGGGGGGGGGGGGGGTTAGGGTGGAAGGAGGGGATGTGGAGGAGTGATATTTGGCATGGCCAAGTGGCAATTAAAAAAAAAAAAAAAAAATTATACTGGGCTGATTTAAATGGTTTTTTTTGGGGCCTTGGATTATATAAGGCTTCCTGCAGCCCACCAGTAAAACTTATATCAGTCTTGCTGCACTTGCCGGGTTAACAGATAAAATTAGTAGCTTATTAGATAAAGGGGATTATGTACTTCGTGTATTTCTAGACTTTAGCAAGGCGTTCGATACCGTCAACCATCATATATTATTACAAAAATTATATACATATGGCATAAGAGGAATAGCCCATAATTGGTTCACGAGTTATCTCGGTAATAGACAACAATATGTTTGTTATGATGGTAAAGATTCCGCGCCTTGTGAAGTTAAATGTGGGGTACCACAAGGATCTATTCTTGGTCCCTTATTGTATCTTTTGTATGTCAATGATATTGCTAATATATCTTCATCATTATTTCTGCTCTTGTTTGCCGACGACACTAATATATTTTTGAGTGATACAAATTTAGACAATCTAATAATTACAATGAATACTGAACTTAACAAATTATATGAATGGGTTAATGTGAACAAATTATCTTTAAACATCAATAAGACAAATTACATGATTTTCCATACGAAAGGCAAACCAGTGCGGACTAATTTGTTTGTGAATATACACAATGTACATTTAAAACAAGTAGAAACTACCAAATTATTGGGTGTAATTGTGGACTCAAAACTGACTTGGAGTGAACAAATACGAAACATTAGAACTAAAATATCTAAGGGCATAGGAATACTAAGTAAGGCTAGGAAGTTACTCAACTCATCAACATTGGCAACTTTATATAATAGCTTTATTTATCCTTATTTGACGTATGCCATTGAAGTGTGGGGTGGTTCCAGTAACTGTCACATTCAGTCTCTTGTTAGGGTTCAAAAGAAAGTAATTAGGATTATTGCATCTGCTGGTTATAGAGAACACACCAGTCCATTATTTAAACAGTTAAATTGCTACCATTTCCATTTCGAGTGTTGCATGGCGAAGACAATGTACAAATTTATGAATAATATGACACCTGAAGCTGTGAGTGACATGTTTGTAAAGAATGAAGCTATACATTCTTATCCTACTAGACAAAGATCTCTCATACACGTGCGAAGAGGAAGAACTAGTATGGTACACCGTACATTTAGATATATGGGAACTATTATATGGAACACTTTGACAGGAAAGGTAGATAACCATTGCTCTTTTATCATATATAACAATAAATTAAAACAATATATGTTTGATAATTAAGATAATATAACTACAGCGTTATCATTGAATCAGGTAAACAATTATATTAGATTATTATTATTAGTTAGTATTGTTTTTATTTTGTTTTATTATTAGGGGTTCGTCCCCTACGGGGAACCCCTATTGTAATCATTAAACCTGGAATTTCATCCAAATGTTTCTTACGCGCCGGTTTCGACGCAATAACACCAGAACCGCTTTTTGGATCGGGATCAAACTTTCACAAGAGGTGCCTTTTTGTATTGGGCAACTTTTGATATGCTAAACATCCGGCATGGTGGCCAAACAGGTCCGTGGCAGCCGATTTCCCGAAAAACTTGACGCCTAAATACCGTCTCTCCCACTCACAGGAAACGACTGGGCTTTGGCATACGCACTCCCCTACTAATGCTCCGCAAATTTTATAGAGAAGGTTTTGCTTTTGCACGTGGGTTTTTTTCCGGCAATCTTGAAAAAACCTCGAATTCCACTTAAAATTCCACATCTTGAAAACTACGCCGATGATCAGAGCCATGCTTGCGTAGTTGGGTGAGGCTCGCGATTCCGAACGTTTTGATACCAAAAAAATATAAATGGGTGGAATAGTTTGGCCGCAGCATTGAAAACTGTCTATTCTTAAATTACTTTAAAACCGAATTCGCTACCACACACAAAGTTTACCGTCTACAGTCTATAGGCTTCCACGCATCCCCCAGTTTTGCTTAATAACATAATCTCTTTATTATTCAGTCCTAACTTTTGTTTTTTTATTGAACTCTCTCAAAACCGTTCGAGTCCCTACGAATTCCAGCAATTATTTAGCCAACCTACCTATACATACCTACCCTACCAAATAATAATGATAAATTCAAATTTATTTTTGGTAAATGACAGAGTATTGGCTAAGGTTTTTAACAATTCCTCCCTTTGCCAAATGCTTAGTTTAATAACAATGATATGGACCTTTAAAGTTTTGGCAATTGCCCGTGTGACTCCTATTTTAACCCTCCTAAAGTGTTACCACGAAATACCGCTAGATCCTTTCTCAAAAGTCGCTAGCATGTTGCTACATAGCCAAACAATGTTAGGATAATGCTGCAATTTCTAAAGAGTTTTGGTTTGTTTGTTTTGCAAATTTTACAATGTAGTATGACTAGAATGTCTGAAATTTTCAAATTATCCCTAGTAAATGTCTCTAGATATAAAAGAAATGGCTGCTAGATTGAAGTAAATAGCTCTACATTTAGCGGTAATATGTAGCTTTACAACTGGCACCACTGCAACCACCACCCAGTGTGTCTCCACAAAATACCGCTAGATCCTTTCTCAAAAGTCGCTAGCATGTTGCTACATAGTCAAACAATGTTAGAATAATGCTGCAATTTCTAAAGAGTTTTGGTTTGTTTGTTTTGCAAATTTTACAATGTAATATGACTAGAATGTCTGACATTTTTAAATTATCCCTAGTAAATCTCTCTAGATATGAAAAAATGGCTGCTAAATTGAAGTAAATAGCTCTACATCTAGCGGTAATATCTAGCGATACAACTGGCAACACTGCCTAGCCATTCCCTCCTATCTTCTACCTCCCTCATATGTATCAACAACCACTCTAGTGAACTTTCGGTATTTAGTTTATTCAGCTTAATACTATTTATCCACATAAAATAGAAACCTATCACGATTGTTGTCTAATACAACCATAGATAATGCTATTACATATTATTTGAACATGAGGTCGAATTTAGCAGTTGTGTTTACCTTGAACAGTAATTGACAGTCTGTGACAGAACCGAAAGCTTCTCTTGCCGTGTAGTACTCAAAGAAAGCAGGGGTAATTAAGCCAAGTCAGAGATGCAGAGGTAACTTTCACAATGCATTATAACCCTAGACAGACATCAATATACCACTAAATCAGACAAATATCACTACAAAAGAGATAGGAAAATATTATATTAATGTCCTAGGTATTTGAAATTATGCAAATGAGTAAAATCCATTATGATATAATGATAATGGATTGATTAGTAGCTGGCAACAGTGTTGCACAAAATTTTCTGAACGTATGCGAACTTCGGAGTATTTATCCCATTAATATACACATCTATCACTATTTAAATGTAATACAACCATACACAGTGCTATTACATATTATTTGAACATAATATAGGATGCTCTTTCCTTTAAACCATTTTCTATATCTATTCAAGAAAAATATAGGCCTAGCCTAGGCAGCGCTACCGGTAGGTACTAATTTATCAGTTCGAATTTTGATTGAGAGTGGGATTAGGCCTAGGCCTAGCCTAGGGCTTAACATGGGATACTGTTTGGGGTTTGGGAATAGACTGAGGCTGCTTTAGGCCTAATTAGGTAAAATTAGTCAAATCGAGACAATTGCACAGCCTAGGCCTATTAAGCAAATATTTTACCAATCTACAATAGGCCTAGTCTATTCGCTGTAAGTAGGCAAGAAATCATGACCTAGGCTATAACCTCTGTAACTAAAAAACAACTAGGCCTAGAGTGATCAAGCTAATATGTGAATTATTATATGTCGACCATTTGGGAAGAGTCAGTCAAGGAATAGCCTAGATGTGGAAATTTGCAGCCAATTTGCTCTAGCCCTATTTGATATACAGAGGTTAGAGGTCATTGTTGAGGCCCCCCCCCCCCTCATGACATATTGTCATCATCTTATATATTGCCAGCAGGGGGCAAATAGGCCTAACCGAAAAAAATCGCCGTCAAAATAGACGCGAACTTAACCACGGCGATCGACACATGTAAACACGGCGGTGGAGCGGCGACGAAAGCTTGCCATCATGTTCCCGTCCATTTTGAATGCCATTGGATACAATAATATGTTGAGGGGGAAAATAGGCCTAACCAAACTGCGGCGATCGACCATGTAAACATGACGGCGGCGGCGGCGGTGGACGCTTGCGATCATGTTCCCGTCTATTTTGACTGCCATTGGATACAATAATATGTTGAGGGAAGGGCTTTGCGGCATTTTTTTTGGTTGTTTGCCCCCTACTGGCAATATATATGATGATAACATATCATTGGGTGAGGGGGGGCTTTCAACATATTATTGTATCGAATGGCATTCAAAATAGACAGGAACATTATCCCAAGCGTCCAACGCCGACACCGCCGCGGCTGCTGAAGAACAAGGAAATTAGCAATAGGTTTCATTGTGAACTGGAGGAAATTAATAGAAATAAGGAAGCTAGGCCTAGCGATGTAAATAGTCAATGGAATTTCCTTAATAATGACAATTATATGTATAGGTATAAAGTAAAAGCAATATATTTTACATAATTTATTGCATATCTTACATATTTAAACAAATATATAAAAATAGTTTAACCACACCACTGAGTTCCCCCAAAATACTCTAATAGGGCTGGCCTGAAGAATTAGATCAAGATGGACAACCAATCAACACATGATAGGTAGGGAAGGGCAGGTTAACAACGGCGATCGACAAATGTAAACATGACGACCGTACACTCGGAAACTACATCCATCCCCATTAGCCTAACCTAACAACCTTACCTAACCTATCCTAGTATTATGGGTGGAGGCTGCCGCCCCCTAGACCCAGTACGTTGGATACAAAACTAACCCTCACGTAACACCTAGTATATGTCCCTAGTACCCAGTACGTGGGATACCAAGCTAACCCTCACATAACACCTAGTATATGTCCCTAGTACCTAGTATTTGGGATACAATACTAACCCTTATATAACACCTAGTATATGTCCCTAGTACCCAGTACGTGGGATACAAAACTAACCTTCACCTAGCATATGTCCCTCACTCAGTACACCATTCACCCTCACTACCGTTCGTGAGTCTTCATACATCTTCATTATCACACGCACCAGCCACTCCTCTACGCCAAATTTTCTCCTAGCCTACTGCACAACTTCTTACTTTCAGTAGCGACGTGATTTTCCGGGCCCGTCGCAAGACCACCGTCTCAACCGAGCCGTCGCAAGATCATCACAGGACAGGAAAAACAACACAGGCTTGCTCCAAGCCAGCACACATCTTACAAATATATAGGCTAGGCTATACAACTTCCATTTCATCGGAATAACATTCACCGCCAATTTAATTATCATAAGGATTATATAAATGCAATTCTGATATGAAAAAACAGTCGGTAAATAGCATAGCCTAGGCCTAGTCAAAGCTGGGGTTTGTTGTTGTTTCGTGGACAAAATTTAGCCAAGCGTACTGTCCCACATTAATTTATTATCAACAATTGGATATACGTTACTGTGGGCTTTTATTACTCTACTTCCTAATAATAGGCAAGTAAATTATAACATAATGTTTGGATAAACAAATATACCGAAATAAATTAGAATGGAGAAACAGAAAGTTGAGTGAGATGTTTCAGCTTGCCGTCAACCCAGCTCCGGAGCTCTTTTGCCGTCGCAAGAGAATATTGGTGTCTCGCTTGCTAAAGGTGGGCTTGCGACGGGACCAGAAAAACAGTTTTTCGGGTAGATCTTGCGACGGTGGTCTTGAGACGGGACCGGAAAAACACCTCTTAGATATCTTTCCTGCAGCTGCCTGACTATGAAGTTATCATACCTTCAAAGACTCTCTCACACTCACAGACCTTCATGACTTGGCCAAGCATTTTCAGGCCTCTTATAGCAGTTGCAAGGGGAGCCTAACTCTGAAATCACTAGATAGTGCCTCCAGAACCATAAAAAAGAGGAGAGGGCTTAATTAACACACTTCCCTGTTGGACTCCGACGCGAACTGAAAACTCATCACTCAGTACCCTCACGTAACACCTAGTATATGTCCCTAGTACCCAGTACTTTGGACACAAAACTAACCTCCACCTAACACCTAGTATATGTCCCTAGTAACCAGTACATGGGATATAAAGCTAACCCTTACCAAATATCTAGTACCGTACTGTATATGTCAATCCAAGGTCCTCCTGCTAACGAAGAAGTTCCTGAGGTTGGCGGGGCGTATCCGTCGACTGCGGGGCATGGGTGCCCTCCCCTGAAATCTACGATGTCCCCGTCCTCCCTGTGAAACCTCTCCACCCTGGGGTCCTTTCCGCCCGGATAGGGTGACATAAGCTTCACAGCTTCACTACCCTATATCCTCAACAAGAAGTACTGTATATGTCCCTCACTCAGCTGTACACCTTTCACCCTCACTACCGTTCGTGAGTCCTCGTACATCTTCATTATCACATGCACCAGCCACTCCTCAACGCCAAGTTTTCTCCTAGCCTACTGCACAACTTCTCTGGCCACCTTATCAAAGGCCTTCTCCCGGTCTGCAAACACAACATCAGATCCCTATCTTTTAAGTACATACAGTACATACAGTATCTTTCCCTTATCATACCTTCTAAGACTCTCTCACAGACCTTCATGACTTAGTCAAGCATTTTCAGGACCCTTATAGCAGTTCCCAGGGGAGCCCAACTCTGAAATCACCAGATAGTGCCTCCAGAACCATAAAAAAAAAGAGGAAAGGGCTTCATTAACACAGAGCCCTGGTGGACTCCGACGCGAACTGAAAACTCATCACTCAGTACCGGTACATCTTTCACCCTCACTGCCGTTTGTGAGTCCTCATACATCTTCATTATCACACAAATACCTTCATGACTTGGATTGTGCCGTGTCCTAGCATGAAACCAAACTGCATTTCGTCAATATCATACCTTCAAAGACTTTCTCACAGACCTTCATGACTTGATCAAGTATTTTCAGGCCCCTATAATTTTCCCTATCCAATGAGTCCCCTTTGCTCGTATACAGTATAATATACTTTTGTGCCATTCATCAGAGATTACTTCCTCTCTGATGATGAAGTTAATTAGCTCATTGAACACACCTACTCCTTTCTCACCTGAGGCCTTAATCATCTCGGCTAGAATGCCAGAGCATCCTGCAGCTTTTCTGTCCTTCATTAAGTTATTGCACTGCTTACAAAAGCTGGCACAATCACAGGGAGGGGGGAGTATTGGCTTTTCGTTGCTAAGCTTCTCTATTCCATTCAAATTCCATGTTGAATAATCTTTCGTAGTGTATCACAAACTTATTTTACACTGGAAAATAATGCATGAGGAGGGCTGGGTAGGCCTATTAGTATTTTGTGAAATAACTTAAATTAGGTTAGGCTATAGTATACTTCATTAGGTTATTAGGCCTATGAGAAACCAGGCCTAGGCCTAGCTTAATTTTATTTCACTGCTCAACATATTTTTTTTTTTTGCTTTTGAGCTCTGCATAGGGCTATATTCAGGTAGGCTTGGGTTTTAGTAAAATTGCAATAGGCTATGCTACATATTTTTACTTCTATTGGAAAGCACAGGCCTACACAATAGTACACATGTTAAAGAATTTAACCTAGCCTACCACAATTTAGCCTAGACTGAAAGAACAAACAAAAATAGGCTAGGCTAATTGCAGCTAAATAATTTAGCCTAGCCTCACCAATTTTTAGCCTAGACTGAAAAAACAAAACAAAAATAGGCTAATTGCAGTTTTGGTAAGAGTTGTAGTTGTGGGCATACCAAGAGCTTTGTTTATATAGCCTAGTCGCACGCTCGCAGTTAGGCCTACATTCGCTTCTAATTTAACTGCTGGGGTAAACTTGGTAAAGCCACCCGCAATCCGCCGGCCGGTAACAAAACAATTTACCCAACGCCTGGCCGTGAGATACAATAATGGGTTGAAGGGGCTTTATCCCCCTATGACTTATTGTCATCATCATCTATATCACCAGCAGGGGCAAATAACCACAGTCAAATTAGACGCGAATGTAACTGCGAGCGTGCGACTACGTAAATAAAGGGGACGATAGACCCGCTAACACAACTCTTAACGCATTTTTTCCTAATGTATTAGATTTTTTTATATTTATGACCTCAACAGTTGAAAGATGACAATTTTATGGTTTATTTTAGGCTATACAAAAACATTTGCTTTGTAACTTAGATACTCATATTTATGCTTATAATTGCAGTATGAGTGGGTTTTTTCTTTTTATATGTAGGCCTAGGCTAAACAAATGTTAGTTTTTGTTTGATAGGCTAAACTAGGCTGAATTTATGCTAATAAATATTAATTGGAGGGAGCAAATCTGTCAAGGAATAGCCTAGATGTGGAAATTTACAGCCAATTTGCTCTAGCCCTTTTTGAGATACAGAGGTTAGAGATCGTTGGATACAATAATATGTTGAGGGGGTCAATCGCCCCCCATGACATATTGTCATCATCATATATATTGCCAGCAGGGGGCAAATAGCCTAGGCCTAGCCTAACTACAACAAAAATCGCCGTCAAAATAGACGCGAACTTATATTAACTACGGCGATCGACCATTGCCCGCACCGGCCGTCCCCCGGTTATTGTTGAGGTCCTGAGGAACCGTATGACTTTGACGAGCTCTTCCCTCCGCTGTCTCCGCATCCCATGTATCGTCGTACGGTACCCCTTCCCCTCCACATCCTACATCTGGTCGTTCTACATATGCCTCCTAAGCCTCGCCTCGTCCCGTCACTGAGCATGTGGATGGGCGTCCCTTTCTGGCTTCAAAGATGGATTCCTTCCGACAGCTCCTACTGGATTGTCTGGGGTTGATAAGGGCACCTCGCTTCAAGACATTGCTCTGGCCCTAGTACCGTGGTTTGTAGGTCTCTGGTTCACCACCTGATGACCTGCTATTGGGTTGTTGCCTTTACAGTGTTACGGTTCTACGAATGACCTAGAATGAAAGTGACACGGTGGTGAATTTTAACCTTAACTATAAACTAATTTAATTGTGACATAGGATCTCCGCGACCGCGAACTTATATTAACTACGGCGATCGACCATTGCCCGCACCGGCCGTCCCCCGGTTATTGTTGAGGTCCTGAGGAACCGTATGACTTTGACAAGCTCTTCCCTCCGCAGTCTCCGCATCCCATGTATCGTCGTACGGTACCTCTTCCCCTCCACATCCTACATCTGGTCGTCCTACATATGCCTCTTAAGCCTCGCCTCGTCCCGTCACTGAGCATGTGGATGGGCGTCCCTTTCTGTCTTCAAAGATGGATTCCTTCCGACAGCTCCTACTGGATTGTCTGGGGTTGGTTGATAAGGGCACCTCGCTTCAAGACATTGCTCTGGCCCTAGTACCGTGGTTTGTAGGTCTCTGGTTCACCACCTGATGACCTGCTATTGGGTTGTTGCCTTTACAGTGTTACGGTTCTATGAATGACCTAGAATGAAAGTGACACGGTGGTGAATTTTAACCTTAACTATAAACTAATTTAATAGTGACATAGGATCTCCGCGACTACGGTAGGGCCGGAGTGGGCGAGTATTCGCCTGAGGTTGCCCCAAGACAAGACAAGACAAAATTCTAGTGCTGGTTTTACTCAGATTTTGTGAGTTTTAATTTAGCCTAGCCTAGGCCTAAGAGTTCAGAAAATTTGCAAAATGCACCCCATACTAGCCTACCCATAGCCTAATAGGCCTAGTGATTCTTTTTTGGCAGACCACCCACAAATTTTCATATAGCCTAGGCCTAGGCTAGCCTAAGTTCTGGAATGCATGTTGGAATAGCCTTCCTATAAACTGTAGGCTAGGCTACTTCCTTTTAATTTAAGTTTGATTCTTTGGAAAAATCTATTAGGCCTAGACCAGGGCAGGAAAGTAACATTTAAAATGACGTGTAAAAAGTCGCCCATAAACGGCGGGCCGCTATGTTATTGTAATTTGGGAGCTTATTTCGTCTGTTGATTGACTTTGTCCTTAATTGGGGATCCTATGAATTAGCACAGATGATGATGACTTACCGTACATCATAATACGTGACGGGCCGACGTGGGGGTGCAGAGCCGCAGAGACCCCCTCAACATATTTGGTGTCTCACAGTAACTTTTAATGGGATGGATGTAGTTACCGGGTGTACGGTCGTCATGTTTACATAGGGCGATCGTCGCGGTTAACTTCGCGTCTATTTTGACGTCAATTTTTTTCGGCATATTTCATTTTATTCACTTCCTTTTATATTTAGGCTATAATCTAGCTTTGGCACGACAATAACCCTAACCTAGTCTTTCTTAAAGATTCTTCTAATCTTCCAGTAGCCTATAGCCTAATTTAGGTCATTTTTAAAGGCACACAATTATATGGTTGGTATTTTAAACGACACTACTGCAGCATTATGAGAAACAATTTATTAGAGATAATAGGCAACAATAGATTCGCCATATTTTTCTCCATAAGCTATAGTCCGCATGGAGGATTTTCGTTATCGACAAATTGAAAAAATTCCCACTTCACAGACAAAATAGACAAATACACCAAAAATTGGGGTGTGGGGGCAGCAGCCCCCACCCATAATAGCCTACTATAATAGGTTAGGTAAGGTTGTTAGGTTAGACTAGGCTAATATCCTTTCAAAGGGGTATAGGCCTATTAAACACTAGGATAGCCTATACCTGGTCAAGGGTAAGTCCTGCTGTAGTCAACTTGAATTCTACCTTAAATTGTAATATTAGACTAGGCATAGCCTATAGAAAAAATAGCCTAGCCTACTTATTTATTGTAGCCTATAATATAGGCCTAGCCGGGTAGAATGTAGAGTTCGGGCATACCGCCACCATTGTTTACACTGCGTAGAGCGGCGACGGAAGCTTGCCATCATGTTCCCGTCTATTTTGACTGCCATTGGATACAATAATATGTTGAGGGGAGGGCTTTGCGGCAATTTTTTTGGTTGTTTGCCCCCTACTGGCAATATATATGATGATGACAACACGTCATGGGGGCAAAGCCCCCCCTCAACATATTATTGTATCCAATGGCATTCAAAATAGACAGGAACATTATCGCAAGTGTCCGACGCCGACACCGCCGCCGTAATGTTTACATATGTCGATCACCGTGGTTAAAGGCTGGTTCACACATAGCCGAGTCGGTGCGTGAGTCCAACACGAGTCACACTCGTCGATTATCGCCGTCGCTGGAGGCTGAGTCGGCCGCGAGTAGCAATTGTTCCCGAGTCAAGGAGAGTGTAACACGAGTTAACTCGATTCAATACGAGTCAACACGTGTTCATGCAAGAGTCTGTACGAGTAGCTGAGAGTCAAAACGAGTGTAACACGAACCCAACACGAGTGTCAAAAATTTGAAAAATAATGGCCACATTCCAGGGCACGTAAACAAAAAGTATGGACGAGTCAACGCGATTGTTACACGGATCAACACAATTTTTATACGGATCAACACGAAAGACAACGCGTTGACTCTCGTTGGATCTCTGTTGCACACGTGTTGACTCGTGTTACATCCGTGTAAACTCTCGTTGATTCTTCCTACATTTTTGAAATAACGGTATTTCAAATGACACTTGCTTTTTCGTGTTACACTCGTGTTTTTTTCTCAGTGGATCGTGTTTACTCTTGTTTACTCGTGTTTTCACTTGTGTTTGAATCGTGTAAACTCTGGCATCATGGGGGCACCAAATTTTGGCACTCACATTCGTGCTTTCTACTCTTGTTGATACGTGTTGCATGTGTGTTACATACGTGTTGTTGTGTGTAGACACGTGTTGCTTCGTCAACGTCGAAATGATGACGAAAAGCACGAATCACCAAAGAGTGTTACACGAGTTTACACGAGTCAACACGAGTTAACACGAATAACAAAGAGTTATTCAGAGTCAAACACGAGTTAACACGTATGTACACGAGTCTACACGTATGTAGGCCACACTCATGGGTACTCGCCACGGGACCCAAAAATTTCATGCATGCATGACATTTTTGGACCCCGTGGCGAGTACCCACAAGTGTGTCGAGTATACACGAGCGTAGCACGAGTCTATACGAGTGTTGAGGAGTATCGACGAGTCATTGCTGAATAGCAAAATTTCATCACTCGTGTTGGACTCGCGCACCGACTCAGCTATGTGTGAACCAGCCTTTAGTTCGCGTCTATTTTGAAGGCGTTTTTTTCGGTTATTTGCCTCCTGCTGGCAATATATATGATGATGACAATATGTCATGGGGGGGTGACCCCCCTCAACCTATTATTGTATCCAAAAGCAGTCAAATAGACGGGAACATGATGGCCAGCATCCGCCGCCGCTCCGCGTAGTGTAAACAAGGCTGGCGGTACACCCGAACTCTACATTCTACCCCACTAATTTTCCAACTAGCATAACCGATGATTATCAATGATCAATCCCAGTCAGAAACGTCCATGCTTCCCTCCCATAAGTCAATGTCGGGATTACCACACTGTCATGCAAGGACTTCTTTACTTCCATGCTGATCACCCTATTTCTTCTTATTGCTTTCAGAGTTCCTACAACGCTCTTCCCCTGTTACACTTTCTCCCACACTTCTTCATCCATAGGCCTACTCACATCTTTACTCAACACACTGCCCAAATACTTAAATGAGCTGACATTCTTCATAGCCGTTCAACCTCACTTCACACTCTATGGTTGCACCCCTTTCAATGACCATAATATTGCTCTTCCTAGCATTTACCTCCAGATTCCGTTTTTCACACACTGTTCCAAACATATTTACCTGACCCTCCAACTCCCATTCACTATCGCTCATCAGAACTGTGTTGTCAGCAACAGTAGTACCGGTACTGTACTGTTGAGGCAACTTCCACTCGTTTCCTTCCCTTATCAGCGGTACACCAACATCCGCTGCTCTTCCTTGTATTTCTTTCATGACTCCATCCATATACTGTACTGGTATATATTGAACAACCATCGGGACATCACATACACCCTTGCTTTAACCCAACATTCAGATTAAAGAACTCGCTCTGTTAATTATCCACACATACTGACACCTTTGCACCCTCATACATGCTCTTAATTGCTTTCAGCAACTTGCCATCTACTCCGTATATTTTCAGTACCGGTACCGGTACTTTCCACATACCTTCTCTATCAATTCTGTCATAGGCCTTCTCCAACTCCATAAATGCAGCATACAACTTTTGTCGCTTCTCCAGATATTTCTCCACAACACATTTCCGGGCAAAAATCTGAGCCTACACATCCTCTTCCCTTCCTAAGATGACTACAGTATGCTAACCGTTTCCCCAGCAATACTGACTGAAAATGCCCAAATATATTGCATGTCCTCTTCAGATTTATCTAAAATATGTAAAATTACACCAAATACCACTACAGTAGCACTGAAATCAATAAAACTCACTAACAGGATAAATAAATGGAAGAAATACTCCAAAAGATTAATATGTTAACCCTTTACCCAGCAATACTGACTGAAAATGCCTAAATAGATTGCATGTGCTCTTCAGATTTATACATACATACGTACATAACATTTTAAGACTGAGTGCTCCACACAGATGTGCAGTTTCAGTCTCTTTTCCTAATGGCGGCGTTCCAGGCAACCCTGTTAAGGGATGCTTTACTTGTCAAGTTTTTGGATTTGAGATCGGCACGTATAGTCCGATCCCAGGTCTTACTCGGTCCACCCCTTGGTGCAGCTCCCTCCACAATCGCAGACCTGCATCTTTTCACCCAATTTTGTTCATCCATTCTCTCCACATGTCCATACCATCCCAGTTTACTTGTACGCATCTCCTCGCTAATACTCTTTATACCTAAACGTCTCTTCAGCTCATCATTTGTTATTCTGTTGACATCCTTTATCTGAAATATGTAAAATTACACCAATTACCAACTACATTACCAACAAATTTAATAAAGTACACTAACAGGATAAAGAAAATGTAAGAAATAGCCCTAAAGATGAATTTATCTATCTATCTATTGACGGACGCCTTGATCCCCGAAGGATTGGCCACGAACGAAACACCCCTATGCACCTCTGTCCCCAGTCAGTCGACGCCCCTCCTCCCATCCAGCACCGCTTTCACGCATATACTTCTTAACTCCATCCTTCCACCTCTCTCTCGGTTTATTTCTCCCTCTGTCCTTCCACCTCACTCGTACACGCTCTTAGTCATTCTCTCGCTTCCCATACGTTCCACATGGCCGAACCATCTCAAGGTGTTCTTTTTCGCACTTTCCAGTACATTCACACCACACCTCTCTCGTACATCCTCATTCTTCTGTCTATCCCTCCATGTAACTCTGCACACACTTCTCAAGTAACTCATTTCCATCCCTTTCACTCTTGGTTTGAATCTCTCCAACAACGTCCATGCTTCGCTTCCGTAAGTCAGTGTCGGGATTACCACACTGTCATGCAATGACTTCTTCAGTTCCATGCTGACCACCCTATTTCATGTTACTGCTTTCAGCATTCCTACAACCCTCTTCCCCTGTTGCACCCTCTCCCACACTTCTTCATCCATACTCCCATCTTTACTCTGTACACTGCCAAGATACTTAAATGAGCTGACAATCTCCATAGCCTGACCGTTCAACTTCACCTCACACTCTGTGGCTTCACCCCTTTCGAAGACCATAACCTTGCTCTTCCCCGCATTTACCTTCAGATTCCATTTTTCGCACACTGTTCCAAAAATATTTACCAGACCCTGCAACTCCCATTCATATCATCAGCAAACAGCAGTACACAAACATCCACTGCTCTTCCTTGTATTTCTTTTATGACTCCATCCATATACTGTATATATAGAACAACCATCTGGACATCACACACCCTTGCTTTACCAAACATTCAGATCAAAGAACTCCCTCTGTTCATTCTTCACACGTACTGATACCTTTGCACTCTCATACATACTCTTCACTGCTTTCAGCAACTTGCCATCTACTCCATATATTCTCAGTACAGTACTTTCCACATACCTTCTCTATCAACTCTGTCATTCCACTCGTTGCCTTCCCTTATTAGTGGTACACCAACATCCACTGCTCATCCTTGCATTTCTTTTATGACTCCATCCATATACAGTTCAGTATATATTGAACAACCACGGGGACATCACACACCCTTTCTTTAACCCAAAATTCAGATCAAAGAACTCGCTCTGTTCATTCTCAACACATACTGACACCTTTGCACCCTCATACATGCTTTTCACTGCTTTCAGCAACTTGCTATCTGCTCCGTATATTCCAAGTACTTTCTACATACCGGTACCTTCTCTATCAACTCTGTCATAGGCCTTCTCCAAGTCCATGAAGGCAGCATACAACTTTTGTCCCTTCTCAAGATATTTCTCCACAACATATTTCAGGGCAAAGATATGAGCTACACATCCTATTCCCTTCCTATGATGAATACTGTATGTTAACCGTTTCCCCAGCAATATTAACTGAAAATGCCCAAATATATTGCATGTGCTCTTTTGATTTATCTAAAATATGTAAAATTATACCAAATACCAACTACATTAGCACAAAACTCAATCGATCACAGAAACAGGATACAAACATAGAATAAATACCCCAAAAGATGAATACGTTAACCCTTTCCCCAGCAATACTTACTGAACATGCACAATAAATTGCATGTGCTCTCCAGATTTAGCTGAAATATGTGAAATTACACCAAATACTAACTACATTAGCACAAAAATCAATCAAGCACTTTAACAGGATAAATAAAATGGAAGAAATAGCCCAAAAATGAATTTATCTATAGCCTACCGGTATATATTGCCGGATTGGGTTCTAGTCATGTGGTGATGGGCTGGTCTATCAGAGTGAGAACTGAGCGATCTCTGCCATACCCATAGCTTACTCTGACTGTTCCTTTTACTTATATATTTTCTAGATCTCAAGTGACGGCGTCTCATCCGTGGATTGACCTCCCAATCTACAGTACCAAGATTGGAAGCCAAAGCGTCACATTTTTCCTTTGCCCCTGAACTTTCTCTTCATAATTGCTGAGGGGCACAGGGCCCTGGGTGGGACTTTGGTTTCCCGGGCGTTTCCGCACCCTCCTCAGCTCCCCGCCATGGAGTGGCTTCGGTCACCCAGGCTTTATTGTGGTCGGCAGGGAGGGTTCTGTGGGGGCGCTCGGTTATGGCCTTGGCCTTGCTCGGGGCCTTGGGGCTGTTCGGCCAGGCAGCTTGGGGAACAACAACAACAACAACAATATTGCCGGACACCTTGATCCCCGAAGGGGTGACCATGAACGAAACGCCTGCGTATTTCAAGCTCGCTTGAGTTATCACTCGATCGTCTTTTAGAGCTTTTTGGCCCGGGGTAATTACCACACCATCGCGTCATAAGGAGTTTGAGGGGGTTAAATTGCTAGATACATAGAGGAAGAGGAATGCCAAGTAAAGCTAAACAAAAATATATAAGATATTTTTAACATCTATCTATCATCTATTGCCTGACGCCGTGATCCCCGAAGGGGTGGCCAAGAACGGACCGCCCCCATGCACCTCTGTCCCCAGTCAGTCGACGCCCCTCCCCCCAACCAGCACCGCCTTCGTTCATGTACTTCCTCACTCCATCCTTCCACCTCTCATTCGGTCTATCTCTCCCTCTCTGTCCCTCCACCTCGCTCTCATACACCCTCTTCGTCATTCTCTCGCTTTCCATACGTTCCATATGGCCGAACCATCTCAAGTTGTTCCTTTTCACACTTTCCAGCACATCTACCTCCACACCACACCTCCTTCTTACTTCCTCATTAGTCTGTCTATCCCTCCATGTAACTCCGCACGCACTCCTTAAGTAATTCATTTCCACTGCTCTCACTCTTGGTCTGAGTCTCTCAACCAACGTCCATGCTTCGCTTCCGTAAGTCAGTGTCGGGATTACCACACTGTCATGCAAGGACTTCTTCACTTCCATACTGACCACCCTATTTCTTGTTACTGCTTTTAGCGTTCCTACAACCCTCTTCCCCTGTTGTACCCTCTCCCGCACTTCTTCATCCATAGTCCCATCTTTACTCAACACACTGCCCAGATACTTAAAAGAGTTGACGATCTCCATAGCCTGACCGTTCAGCTTCACCTCACACTCTGTGACTTCACTCCTTTCGAAGACCATAACCTTGCTCTTCCCCGCATTTACCTTCAAATTCCGTTTTTCGCACACTGTTCCAAACTCATTTACCAGACCCTGCAACTCCCATTCATTATCACTCATCAGAACTGTATCATCCACAAACAGCAGTATAGGTAGCTTCCACTCAATTCCCTCCCTTTTCAGCGATACACCAACATCCACTGCTCTTGATAGTATTTCTTTTATGACTCCATCCATATATACAGTAAACAACCACGGGTACATCACACACCCCTGTTTCAAACCAACATTCAGGTCAAAGAACTCGCTCTGCTCACTCTCCACACGTACTGCCGCCTTTACACCCTCATACATGCTCTTCACTGCTTTCAGCAACTTCCCCTCTACTCCGTATATTCTAAGTACTTTCCACAAACCTTCTCTATCCACTCTGTCATAGGCCTTCTCCAAGTCCATAAAGGCAACATACACCTTTTGTTTCTTCTCCAGATACTTCTCCACAACACAATTCAGGGTAAAAATCTGATCTACACATCCTCTTCCCTTCCTAAAAACCTCCCTGCTCGTCGCCTCTCCATTTCTCCGTTCTCACTCTCACTCTCTCAATCACTACCGGTACCCTACTGTATACCTTCCCTACTACGCTTAGAAGACATATTCCTCGGTGGTTACCACACACTCCTCTTTCCCCTTTGCCCTTATATAGGGGGACTATTATGCCAGTCTTCCAGTCATCGGGTGCACTCCCCTTCTCCCATGCTAGTTTGCACATTTTCCATACCCATTCTATCACTATCTCACCACCATACCTCAACATTTCCCCACACACTCCATCTGTTCCTGGTGCTTTCCCCAACTTCACTCTTTTCATGGCTTCCCACACTTCTGACCTCCTGATCCCCACCTCCTCCTCCACTACTTCTCTTCTTCTCCCTCCCATACCATATCCAGCTATGTTTGCTGGCTCTTCATTCCTTACATTTAGCAACTCACTGAAGTACTCCCTCCATCTCGACTCTCTCTTGCTTCTCGGCTAGCATTCTCCCATTCTTATCTTTCACACCCTTACTGTTTCCCTTGCTACCTTCCCTAACTTTCTTGACTTCTTCCCAGAACAGTTTCTTACTCTCCCTCCATTTTACACTCAGGTGCTCGTTTCTGTCTCTCGGAATCTTCATTCCCTCTACTACCCAACCACTCTCTATATGCTTTCTTCTTTTCTTCCACAGCTATTCTTACCTCTTCTGTCCACCATGCTGTACCTTTCACTCCCCTCCCTCTTCTCCTCACTCCACACACCTCCTCACATGCTGCACAGATCTCATCCTTAAACACCTTGCTCATCTCCTCCACTTCCTCCATAACTTCCAGGTCGAACCCACCTAGTCGTCTTTCCACTGCTCTCCTGTACTCCTCCCTGACTTCCTCCTCCTGCAACCTCTCCACCCTGCTCATCATTCCACCCTCCTCTCGCCTCCCTCCAGCTCTCCTCACCCACTTCTTTTGTATCCTAACCTTAGCTACCACTACATAATGATCAGACAGACCCCCTCCAATACCCCTATACACCCTAGCATCCATCACAGATTTCTTCATTCGTTCATCCACACATACATAATCAATCAATGACTTTCGTTCCACCACTGTCTTATCCTTCATCGTCAACATCCGTTTCCACGTGTACCTGTGGATCATTCTGTGTCGGAAGAAGGTGTTGGCTATCCACAGCCTCCTCCCCAACATACGTCCACAAGTGCACTACCATTCCCATTCACCTCTGATGGTACCCCCCACCCTCCCACCACTCCCTCAATTTCCTATCACCCACCTTACCATTCATATCCCCAATCAGAAATATTCTTTCGTTCTTGTCAAACTTATCCAGGCACGCCT
>CM064551.1:45420430-45445420 GCA_032716605.1 Paralithodes platypus
CGCCGCTGACATGGCTGACACATACGTGCTCAACAACAAATTTCGTGGAAAGAAGCCCTACGATAATTCTAGCTCTAATTTTAAGTATCCCAATCACAAATCTGACAGACCCAGTCACAAGCCTATAACGTCATCCCCAGCTAGCCAAAATAGAATTGTTCCCCCAACTAAAAATGCGACTCAGGGCAATGGTAACAGAGGTGGGCCCCAAACTAATAGTAATGCTCAAAGAGGGAATGTTCCCGTATCCCCTAAAGTATGTACTTTTTGTGGCAAGAGAGGCCACCTAGCTTATCAGTGCTGGGCCAAGGAGAGAACCGAGAGATCGGGGCAGACAGTTGCCGCCGTATCTCAAACTCCATATGTGCCTGTAATGCAGGACTCCCGACAGAAGGAGTACCTAGCACCAACAGTTCCTTTAATGCAGGACTCCCGACAGAAGGAGTACCTAGCACCAAAAGTTCCTTTAATACAGGACTCCCGACAGAAGGAGTACCTAGCAGCTAACGTAAATCATCTAGACAGGGGTGTAGTAGCATGTGTGGTGCAACCCACTAGGGTTAAGCCAATAATAATTTCACCATCAGTGCAGGACAGTTACCGTCCCTTTATTTCATCTGGCAACGTGAGATTAAATGGTTGTATGCATGAGGTAAAAATTCTGAGAGACACAGGTTCTACTAGCACCCTCATGGTGAATCCTTACACTGAGTGCCCACCTGGCGAACCAGTTGTAATGAGAGGTGCTGGAGGCCAATTTTATGCACACTTGGTAAAAGGCGAAATTGAATGTGAGTTACTACAGGGTGAGGCCACCATAGCTTTGTGTAGGTCCCAAGATATCCCTGTGCCTGGGGTAACACTCCTTTTGGGGAATGATGTAGCAGGTGAGAAGGTCCGACCAGACCCCATTTTGTCACTTTCCCCTGTTAACGAGCCACTAACCGGTGAGCTCGAAAAGGAGATGCCAACTGTTTTCCCTGTGTGTGCTGTCACACGTTCAATGTCTCCAGTAGCAGTTCCCTCAGACAGAAATGTACCGAATGTAAGAGTTGATGAAAGGGATGATGAGAGTGTGAATGACGCTCCAACTGTGCCTGATGATGTGACTGAGGTGGATTTATCTGACACCTTTATGGCTCATCTTGACCCTAACGATGACCATGAAACCCCTCCAAATTGTCCTAGTGGCCTGGTAGAGCTACAGAGAGATGATAGTGAATGCAAGGAGTTAGCTGCCAGGTCCATGAGTGAAGAGGAATGTGAGAAGGAGGGTGGTGAATGTTTCTACCTCAAAGGAGGAGTATTGTGGCGTAGATGGAGACCGCCACACAGACCAATCGATGACGGGGCCTGGGACGTCCATCAAGTAGTAGTCCCCAAACCTTGTCGTAGAGATATCCTGGAAATGGCACATTGTATACCATTGGCAGGACACCTAGGTGTGAGGAATACTCTAGACAGAATCAGAGCCCACTTTTACTGGCCAGGAATGCGTGCAGATGTATTGGAGTTTTGTAGAGTGTGTCACACTTGCCAGATGACAGGAAAACCCAATCAGAAGGTGCCTGTACATCCTCTGGTGCCCTTGCCCGTTTTCGAGAATCCTTTTACTTCTGCTCCAACTGTCATCAAGGAACTGCTCAAATTCTTCACCAGAATGGGTTTCCCCCATGAGGTGCATAGTGATCAAGGAACTAATTTTTCCTCTAACATTTTCCAGCAGTCCCTGAAGGAGTTGGGTATCGAGCATGTTAAGTCTAGCACCTACCACCCAGAGAGTCAAGGGGTTCTCGAACGATATCATCAGACATTAAAGGGAATGTTACGTAAGTATTGTACAGAGACCGGAGTTGAGTGGGATAAGGGGGTACCTTTTCTTTTATTTGCTACTCGTGAGGTTCCAACTGAATCCCTGGGTTTTTCCCCTAATGAGCTAGTTTTCGGTCACCAGGTAAGAGGTCCTTTGCAACTATTGCAGGATAGCCTAGTTGGCCAGGAGGGGAACCAAAACCTCCTCGAGTATGTTTCAGATTTCAAAACCCGGCTGAGATCCTCATGTGTGTTTGCCGCTCAAAACTTGACAGTGGCTAAAAGCTCCATGAAGAAATGGTATGACAGAAAAGCCCGTGAGAGGGAGTTTAAGCCCGGTGATGAGGTTTTGGTCCTGCTCCCCCTTTTTGGCCAACCTTTATCTGCCAAGTTCAGGGGCCCATATAAGATCATTCGGAGGGTGAGCATTACCGATTATCTAGTAACTACCCCAGACAGGAGAAAGCCCACGCAAGTATTCCATATAAATATGTTGAAACCCTACCATAGGTCCCCTGATTCCTCTCCTCCAGATTCTCCCACTGTGGCAGTGAATGTCAGGACCTGTGGACAGCCTGGTGCGGACGAAGTCTTCAGTTCTCTTACTGACCCGCAACAGACTGTTCCAGAGCCTGAAGGTATCCATGCAGACTTTGACTTGTCATGTAGCCTATCCAACTTTCAGTATAATTCAGTAGCTTGGGGGGAATTACCATCTAAACTATGTCATCTTCCCTCTGATCAAGCGAACCAACTAATCTCTGTTTTATCTCAGTCTCCCAGTGTGTTCCGTGATACTCCAGGGCTCACTTCTTTGGCCGTGCACGACATCGACGTAGGGGATGCAACTCCCATTAAACTATCCCCCTACCGTGTTTCACCACAACGCAGGAGTATACTGCAGGTCGAGCTTGACTTCATGTTTTCAAACCAGCTGATCAAAAGGGCCTTCAGCCAGTGGAGTAGTCCGGTCATACTTGTGCCAAAGCCAGACGGGAGCCATAGGTTTTGTAGGGACTATAGGCAAGTTAATGCTGTCACAAAGAACGATACCTACCCACTGCCACGGATCAAAGATTGCATTTACAAGGTTGGCCTCATACAGCAGTAAGTTTAACTTAATGAGAGGATTTTGGCAATTAGCTCTCCCTTGTAGCGAGGTAAATATCATGCTTTTGTAGTGCACTTTCAAGCCTTCAGCTGTGAGATAATGCCTTGCAGTTCGAGTAACGCTCCAGCTACGTTCCGGCTATGTTCTGATGTGGTACCTGGAGACGTTGCCTACTTTGGGTGATATCCTTATTATATCCTCATTATAATCTTGCTGTTGCCAATCTGGTGGTGAATCTATTTATGTATTATGTTTAATATTATGTACTATACTCCTTAAACTCTTTTCTAGGGGGGAGGTCTGACATACAGAGCCCTGTATGTTAATTTAAGAGTTAGAATTAGAGTTGAAGGAGTCAAACTACCCAAGCGGCGAAGCGAACTAGCGAGCGAACTAGCGAGTGGGAAACCAGCTCGCCCGCATACCAGCAAACAAGCCTTCACACCTGCGTGCGTCATAGGGGACCCTGCAAACTACCCGACACTATGACTTATGATAGACGCCAGGAGCTGTGATTGGACCAGGCACCTGTTGTGCAACTCGAGGAGCTGTGCTAGGAGCGCGCACCACCCCCCACCTCCTGATTCGTTCCTACACCATCATTGTTTAGTATATAAGACCCGAGTAGTGGGCATTCAAATCAGTCTCATTTGGAGTTGGGGAAGGTGAACTTGCAGCTGGAGGAAGACGGGGTGAAGTATTATAATGGGTTTGTGACTGTCAGTCAGATTATATAAATGTGTGTTAAGTGTGTTCGGTGTAAACACTTACGTTATGTTGGTTAGTGAGATATGTGATTGGGAATTAACGTTAAAGCTATTATTGTGTACTTAACTATTTGATTGGGAATTAACGTTAACGCTATTATTGTGTACTTGACTATTTGATTGGGAATTAACGTTAACACTACTATTATGTGTTTAACAATTTGATTGCGAATTAACGTTAACGCTACTATTATGTACAAAGGAGTACAAAAGAGTACAAAGGAAATCAAGCAACAACAGATCTAGTGACCCTTCTAGGTTGCTTGTCCTCCAAAACACTGAGGATCAAGTGTCCAAACAGTGGTTTAGAGTGGGTAAGGAAACATTGGAAAGGGAATTACTGCCCTGGAACTAATGTCCGTGGCAGGATTAGGAAGTTAGTAGGGGACACATAGGTTAGTAACTGAGGGGGGGATAAAATAAAGTTATTAATTTACAAACGCAGTCAGTCGCGGGTTTGATGCGAGATATTTGTCTTCGCGGAGTTTAAATGAATCAACGGTGATGCAGTCTATAACGTTTCGGGGAAGCCCATTCCACAAGTTGACAACTCGATTGAAGAAGAAATTCTTAGATTCGTGTGAGTTAAAAGATTTACCAATAATTTTGCAACCGTTTCCCCGCGTGTAATTAGATTGGTCCATAGTGAAGTACTTACTACAGTTCATATTGTCGATGCCTTTGATGATTTTGAACACTTGAATTAAGTCCCCTCTTAATCTGCGCTGGGTTAAAGGAAAGATTTAATTCTCTAAGACGCTCTTCGTATGGTTTGTTCTTTAGGCTAGGTATCATTTTGGTAACTCTACGTTGAACTCGTTCTAGCTTGTTTATATCTTTTGGTAATAAGGGCACCAGGATTGAACGCAGTATTCCAGAAGAGGGCGGACTAAGGAATTGTAAAGGATTAGGATAACGTCTTTGGATTTATGCTCAAATGACCTGCCTATAAAGCCAATTATTTTGTTTGCCTTCTTAACAACTTCTGAACATTGTGACTCGGTTTTAGGTTACTCGATATTGTTACTCCAGACGGTTTCTCTGTTTACATTCTTAAGCTGAGTGCCATTCATCGAATAGTTTGCTTTCTCATTTAGGTATCTGACATGTAGTACTTTACATTTATCCGCATTGAAACTCATTTGCCAAATTTGGGCCCAACATGACAATTTATCTAGATTGTGTTGCATATCGTCAACTTGTTCTTTTGAGAGTACGCTATTTGCAATTTTTGTATCGTTAGCAAATTTTGAGATTGTGCAGGTGAGACCCTCATCTATGTCGTTGATGTAAGTTAGAAAGATAATTGGAACGTAACTATTTGATTGGGAATTAACGTTAACGCTATTATTATGTACTTAACTATTTTAGTTGACTAACTTGTGGACTAAAGCAACTCTTTAAGTAATTGGGTTTTGATGAAAGTAATACTATTGTTTTATATTAATACTTACGATTTCTTTAATTTTCTTTTAATTAAGCTTACATTGCTTAACGGTGCTTAGTACGGTGATGCTATTGTCTCATATTAGTAATATCGCCTTAGACTAACATGGCTGTGTTAATATTACTTCTAGTGATTTCCTAATCTGAAGAAAAGTCTTTTAGCTTCAAAATATTATTTTTGCTTTTCATATTATTTGAGTGAGACCTGAATCGAATCTATGAAGCGATCCTGTAACTTAATTTTTTCATAATCAAACCTCAATGTTACGTGGTTAAGAAATACATTTAACTAATTATTAAATATATATCTAACTTTTTACGTGACTTTGATATTAATCCTGATGATAATAATATAATACTGTTAACGTAAGACAAGAACCAAGAATAATTACATTAAATATAAATAAAAGGACATATAAGAAAACTATCTATTCATTTCCAAAAGGGTAAGAGACAGAAACATTCTTACTTTAATATTTATCTTTCAAGACTTTTTATAGAATTAATAGTCCTTCTTTAGATATAACTTCTTCGGTTCATAACCATAGCCTACTAAGCTTCGGTTAAATAATAATTCTTTATAAATACTAAGACACTTTACTTTAATTAGTTTCAGTATTTTTCATAATGAAAGAGTATCAGTCAATAAAGGATACTAAGTCCTAAGATCCAAAAGGAAAGGAAGCAACAACAGGAAATAATTGTATTAGATTTTACTTTTGTTTTGCCTTCAGCTGACTGATACCTTAATATATATCTCTGTGCTATCTAGATTCATCAAGTTAACCACTTGAGGATCAAGATACGTAACAGAAGAGTGGCGACCTCGCCAGGATTAGTTTCATACAGTTTCACTCAGTTTCATTAACGTTTCACTACTTAAAAACCAAATATTAATCATGCCTCAACTAATTAATGACGAAGATGCTCGAGTTTTCATAGAATCAGAACCCACAGCCCCTGATATTGACTGTCTGTCAAAATCCAAACTGAAAGTGCTTGCCTCACATCTCCAATTAACTGTCTCAAACATGTCTAAAGTAGAGGTGGCTCAGACCATAAAAACCCACCTGTTCCCTGTAGAAGGCGGGGAGGGTGACGAATAGTTGGTGGGATCCCGAGTAAACCTAGCCAACTTGATGTACAATTGCCACCTGGTTTGACCTGTGATCAAATATTCGAACTAGAACAAGCCAAACTAAAAATAGAACTAGCCAGAATAAATACCGAAGAAGCCAGAATAAAAGCAACGACCGAACAAGTCAACGCAAGTATAGAACTAGCCAGAATAAATGCCAGTGCAACGACCGAACAATGTGAATATCAATATCGTACGGCTCAACTAAATGTCAATACAAATGCTCCCGTAATTGCTCCCCCTCTGGGATTGACTATGACTAGTGTCATTCCACCTTTCACTGAGGATAATGTGCAGGATTTCTTTGTTTTGTTTGAGGAAGTTGCTGGAGGTATGAAGTGGACAAGAGATCAATGGCCTTTTATGTTACAAACTGTTTTGACAGGGCAGGCTCGAGCCACGTATTTGTCAGAAGTAGCAGAGGTTAGGCAGGATTATGACAATCTCAAAGAAGCTATCTTAAAAACCTATCAATTGCAGCCTGAGGCTTACAGGCAATCTTTCCGTAAAAACCAGAAGAAAGTAGAAGTAACCCATAAGGTATTTGCCAGGACCATGACTAAAACTTTCAATCATTGGGTCAAGAGTAAGAAAGTCACAAGCTACAACGATCTGAAGGAGTTGGTCCTGTTAGAACATTTCCTATGGAAAATTGATTCTTCTGTATCCTATCATTTAAAGGGGAAAAAGGTAGATTGTCTTGCCGACGCCGCTGACATGGCTGACACATACGTGCTCAACAACAAATTTCGTGGAAAGAAGCCCTACGATAATTCTAGTTCTAATTTTAAGTATCCCAATCACAAATCTGACAGACCCCGTCACAAGCCTATAACGTCTTCCCCAGCTAGCCAAAATAGAATTGTTCCCCCAACTAAAAATGTGACTCAGGGCAATGGTAACAGAGGTGGGCCCCAAACTAATAGTAATGCTCAAAGAGGGAACGTTCCCATATCCCCTAAAGTATGTACTTTTTGTGGCAAGAGAGGCCACCTAGCTTATCAGTGCTGGGCCAAGGAGAGAACCGAGAGATCGGGGCAGACAGTTGCCGCCGTATCTCAAATTCCATATGTGCCTTTAATGCAGGACTCCCGACAGAAGGAGTACCTAGCACCAAATTTTCCTTTAATGCAGGACTCCCAACAGAAGGAGTACCTAGCACCCAAAGTTCCTTTAATGCAGGACTCCCGACAGAAGGAGTACCTAGCACCAAATGTTCCCTTAATGCAGGACTCCCGACAGAAGGAGTACCTAGCACCAAAAGTTCCTTTAATGCAGGACTCCCGACAGGAGTACCTAGCAGCTAACGTAAACCATCTAGACAGGGGTGTAGTAGCATGTGTGGTGCAACCCACTAGGGTTAAGCCAATAATAATTTCACCATCAGTGCAGATCAGTTACCGTCCCTTTATTTCATCTGGCAACGTGAGATTAAATGAGGTAAAAATTCTGAGAGACACAGGTTCTACTAGCACCCTCATGGTGAATCCTTACACTGAGTGCCCACCTGGCGAACCAGTTGTAATGAGAGGTGCTGAAGGCCAATTTTATGCACACTTGGTAAAAGGCGAAATTGAATGTGAGTTACTACAGGGTGAGGCCACCATAGCTTTGTGTAGGTCCCAAGATATCCCTGTGCCTGGGGTAACACTCCTTTTGGGGAATGATGTAGCAGGTGAGAAGGTCCGACCAGACCCCATTTTGTCACTTTCCCCTGTTAACGAGCCACTAACCGGTGAGCTCGAAAAGGATATGCCAACAGTTTTCCCTGTGTGTGCTGTCACACGTTCAATGTCTCAAGTAGCAGTTCCCTCAGACAGAAATGTACCGAATGTAAGAGTTGATGAAAGGGATGATGAGAGTGTGAATGACGCTCCAACTGTGCCTGATGATGTGACTGAGGTGGATTTATCTGACACCTTTATGGCTCATCTTGACCCTAACGATGACCATGAAACCCCTCCAAATTGTCCTAGTGGCCTGGTAGAGCTACAGAGAGATGATAGTGAATGCAAGGAGTTAGCTGCCAGGTCCATGAGTGAAGAGGAATGTGAGAAGGAGGGTGGTGAATGTTTCTACCTCAAAGGAGGAGTATTGTGGCGTAGATGGAGACCGCCACACAGACCAATCGATGACGGGGCCTGGGACGTCCATCAAGTAGTAGTCCCCAAACCTTGTCGTAGAGATATCCTGGAAATGGCACATTGTATACCATTGGCAGGACACCTAGGTGTGAGGAATACTCTAGACAGAATCAGAGCCCACTTTTACTGGCCAGGAATGCGTGCAGATGTATTGGAGTTTTGTAGAGTGTGTCACACTTGCCAGATGACAGGAAAACCCAATCAGAAGGTGCCTGTACATCCTCTGGTGCCCTTGCCCGTTTTCTGCTCCAACTGTCATCAAGGAACTGCTCAAATTCTTCGCCAGAATGGGTTTCCCCCATGAGGTGCAAAGTGATCAAGGAACTAATTTTTCCTCTAACATTTTCCAGCAGTCCCTGAAGGAGTTGGATATCGAGCATGTTAAGTCTAGCACCTACCACCCAGAGAGTCAAGGGGTTCTCGAACGATATCATCAGAAATTAAAGGGAATGTTACGAAAAGTATTGTACAGAGACCGGAGTTGAGTGGGATATGGGGGTACCTTTTCTTTTATTTGGTTACCGTGAGGTCCAACTGATCCCTGGGTTTCCCCTAATGAGCTAGGTTTTCGGTCACCAGGTTAAGAGGTCCTTTGCAACTATGCAGGATAGCAGGTTGGCACAGGAGGGGAACCAAAAACTCCCAAGTAGGTTTAGATTTCAAAACCCGGCTGCTGAGATCCTCATGTGAGTTTGCCCCCACTGCCTCAAAAACTGGACAGTGGCTAAAAGCTTCCATGAAGAAATGTGTTGGACAGAAAAGCCCGTGAGAGGAGTTTAAGCCCGGTGATGAGGTTGTGGTCTGCTCCCCTTTTGGCCAACCGTTATCTGCCAAGTAAGGGGGACCATTAAAGATCATCGGAGGGTGAGCATACCGATATACTTAGTAATACCCCAGACAGGAGAAAGCCACGCCAAGTATTCCATAGAATCATGTTTAAAACCTCCATAGGTCCCCTGATTCCTCTCCTCCAGATTATACCCTGGGGAGTGAATGTCAGGACATGTGGACAAGCTGGGGCGGAGACGAGTCTTCAGTTCTCTTACGACCAGCAACGAGACTGGTCCAGAGCATGAAGGTATCTATGCAGACTTGAATTGTTATGTTAGCCCTATCCAACTTTCATGTATACATTCAGTAGTTTGGCGGGGGAATTACCATCTAAACCTAGTGTGTTCCGTGATACTCCAGGGCTCATTCTTTGGCGTGCACGATCACGACGTAGGGGATGCAATACCATTAAAACTATCCCCCTACCGTGTTTCACCCACACCGTGCATGGAGATTATGCAGGTCGGCTTGACTTCAGTTTTTCAAACTAGCTGATCACAAGGGCCTTAAGCAAGTGGAGAGTGCCGGTCTACTTGTGGCAAAGCCATGATCCGGTTTGAAGCCATAGGGTTTGGGTAGGGACTCTATAGGCAAGTGAATGCTGTCACAAGAACGATACCTACACACTGCCATGGATCCAAAGATTGCTTTTAATCAGGTTGGCCTCAGCAGCAGTAAGTTTAACCTTAATGAGAGGTTTGGCAATTAGGCTCCCTTTAGCGAGGTTAAATATAATGCTTTTGTAGTGCACTTTTCCAAGCCTTCAGCTGTGAGATAATGCCTTGCAGTTCGAGAGTAACGCTCCAGCTCGTTCGGATATTTCGGCTATGTGGTACCTGGAGACGTTGCAGATACTTGGGTGTATCCCTTATTTATCCTCATATAATCTTGCTGTTGCATCTGGTGGTGAATCTATTAATGTATTATGTTAATATTATGTAACTTATACTCCTGTTAAATACTTTTAGGGAGGAGGTTCTGACAACGGGAGCCCTGGTATGTTAATGTAAGAGTTAGAATAGAGTTGAAGGAGTCAAACTACCCCAAGCGGCGAACGAGAACTAGCGATGAGTGGAGAACCAGCTCGCCCGCATACCAGCACACAAGCCTTCACACCTGCGTGAGTAAGAGGGGACCCTGCAAACTACTTCGATGACACGGGCACTATGACGTATGATAGACGCCAGGAGCCTGTGATTGGACCAGGCACCTGTTGTGCAACTCGAGAAGTATGCTAGGAGCGCGCACCATCACTCGCCTCCTGATTCGTTCCTCCCCCCACCATCATTGTTTAGTATATAAGACCCGAGTACGTGGGCATTCAAATCAGTATCATTTGGAGGGTGGGGAAGGTGAAATTGCAGCTGGTGGAGGAGACGGTGGTGACCAGTAGTATAATGGGTTTGTGACTGTCAGTCCGATTATATAAATGTGTGTTATAGTGTGTCGGTGTGAAACACTTAACGTTATGTTGGTAGGGAGATATGGATTGGGAATTAACGTTAAAGCTATTATTGTGTACTTAACTATTTGATTGGGAATATTAACGTAACGCTATGATTGTGTTTACTTGACTTTGATGGGAAATTAAACGTTAACGCTACTATTAACACGCCCTATTTGATTGCGAATTAACGTTAACGCTACTATTATGTACGTAACTATTTGATTGGGAATTAACGTTAACGCTATTTATTATGTACTTAACTATTTAGTTAACTTGTGGACTAAAGCAATCTTTAAGTAATTGGGTTTTGATGAAAGTAATACTATTGTTTTATATTAATACTTACGATTTCTTTCATTTTCTTTTAATTAAGCTTACATTGCTTAACAGTGCTTAGTACGGTGATGCTATTGTCTCATATTAGTAATATCGCCTTAGACTAACATGGCTGTGTTAATATTACTTCTAGTGATTTCCTAATCTGAAGAAAAGCTTCAAAATATTATTTTTGCTTTTCATATTATTTGAGTGAGACTTGAATCGAATCTATGAAGCGATCCCGTAACTTAATTTATTCATAATCAAACCTCAATGTTACGTGGTTAAGAAATACATTTAACTAATTATTAAATATATATCTAACTTTTTATGTGATTTTGATATTAATCCTGATGATAATAATAATATAATACTGTTAACGTAAGACAAGAACCAAGAATAATTACATTAAATATAAATAAAAGGACATATAAGAAAACTATCTATTCATTTCAAAAAGGGTAAGAGACAGAAATATTCTTACTTTAATATTTATCTTTCAAGACTTTTTATAGAATTAATAGTCCTTCTTTAGATATAACTTCTTCGGTTCATAACCATAGCCTACTAAGCTTCAGTTAAATAATAATTCTTTATAAATATTACATGACTTTAATTAGTTTCAGTATTTTTCATAATTAAAGAGTATCAGTCAATAAAGGATACTAAGTCCTATGATCCAAAAGGAAAGGAAGCAACAACAGGAACTAATTTTATTAGATTTTACTTTTGTTTTGCCTTCAGCTGACTGATACCTTAATATATATCTCTGTGCTATATAGATTCATCAAGTTAACCACTTGAGGATCAAGATACGTAACAGAAGAGTGGCGACCTCGCCAGGATTAGTTTCATACAGTTTCACTCAGTTTCATTAACGTTTCACTACTTAAAAAACAAATATTACTCATGCCTCAACTAATTAATGACGAAGATGCTCGAGTTTTCATAGAATGAGAACCCACAGCCCCTGATATTGACTGTCTGTCAAAATCCAAACTGAAAGTGCTTGCCTCACATCTCCAATTAACTGTCTCAAACATGTCTAAAGTAGAGGTGGCTCAGACCATAAAAACCCACCTGTTCCCTGTAGAAGGCGGGGAGGGTGACGAATAGTTGGTGGGATCCCGAGTAAACCTAGCCAACTTGATGTACAATTGCCACCTGGTTTGACCGGTGATCAAATATTCGAACTAGAACAAGCCAAACTAAAAATAGAACTAGCCAGAATAAATACCGAAGAAGCCAGAATAAAAGCAACGACCGAACAAGTAGTCAGAACTAGAATGCCAGTGCAACGACCGAACAATGTGAATATCAATATTGTACGGCTCAACTAAATGTCAAAACAAATGCTCCCGTAATTGCTCCCCCTCTGGGATTGACTATGACTAGTGTCATTCCACCTTTCACTGAGGATAATGTGCAGGATTTCTTTGTTTTGTTTGAGGAAGTTGCTGGAGGTATGAAGTGGACAAGAGATCAATGGCCTTTTATGTTACAAACTGTTTTGACAGGGCAGGCTCGAGCCACGTATTTGTCAGAAGTAGCAGAGGTTAGGCAGGATTATGACAGTCTCAAAGAAGCTATCTTAACACCTTACGAGCGGCCTATGCGTGCTGTTTACAAAAGTAAATGCCTAATAAACCAGAACGTAAAATCCTGAAAGGGCATAAACAGCTTTCGAATAACGATCCTTGTATGATGGATAGTTTTTTCTTGCATATAACCGTGTGCAACGCGAGTGCAAAAAAGGTATTCGCCGAGTTGGGAGCAGTCATACGCTCGCTAGTCTGCCACACTTGTCTCTCTCTCTCAGCCACATTACGTGCTGAAATTGCCACTCGAGTTAGTCCCACATCCAGCTTTATTTAACTTATGTTGCTCGCCGATAAAAACCTATCAATTGCAGCCTGAGGCTTACAGGCAATCTTTCCGTAAAAACCAGAAGAAAGTAGAAGAAACCCATAAGGTTTTTGCCAGGACCATGACTAAAACTTTCAATCATTGGGTCAAGAGTAAGAAAGTCACAAGCTACAACGAGGGGTCCTGTTAGAAATCCTATGGAAAATTGATTCTTCTGTATCCTATCATTTAAAGGGGAAAAATGTAGATTGTCTTGCCGACGCCGCTGACATGGCTGACACATACGTGCTCAACAACAAATTTCGTGGAAAGAAGCCCTATAATTCTAGTTCTAATTTTAAGTATCCCAATCACAAATTGACAGACCCAGTCACAAGCCTATAACGTCTTCCCCAGCTAGCCAAAATAGAATTGTTCCCCAACTAAAAATGTGACTCAGGGCAATGGTAACAGATGGCCCCAAACTAATAGTAATGCCCAAAGAGGGCACGTTCCCGTATCCCCTAAAGTATGTACTTTTTGTGGCAAGAGAGGCCTCCTAGCTTATCAGTGCTGGGCCAAGGAGAGAACGAGAGATCGGGGCAGACAGTTGCCGCCGTATCTCAAATTCCATATGTGCCTTTAATGCAGGACTCCCGACGACAGGAGTACCTAGCACCTTTTAATGCAGGACTCCCGACAGAAGGAGTACCTAGCACCAAAAGTTCCTTTAATGCAGGCCTCCCGACAGGAGTACCTAGCAGCTAACGTAAACCATCTAGACAGGGGTGTAGTAGCATGTGTGGTGCAACCCACTAGGGTTAAGCCAATAATAATTTCACCATCAGTGCAGGACAGTTACCGTCCCTTTATTTCATCTGGCAACGTGAGATTAAATGGTTGTATGCATGAGGTACTGTGTTCTGAGAGACACAGGTTCTACTTTCACCCTCATGGTGAATCCTTACACTGAGTGCCCACCTGGCGAACCAGTTGTAATGAGAGGTGCTGGAGGCCAATTTTATGCACACTTGGTAAAAGGCGAAATTGAATGTGAGTTACTACAGGGTGAGGCCACCATAGCTTTGTGTAGGTCCCAAGATATCCCTGTGCCTGGGGTAACACTCCTTTTGGGGAATGATGTAGCAGGTGAGAAGGTCCGACCAGACCCCATTTTGTCACTTTCCCCTGTTAACGAGCCACTAACCGGTGAGCTCGAAAAGGAGATGCCAACAATTTCCCTGTGTGTGCTGTCACACGTTCAATGTCTCAAGTAGCAGTTCCCTCAGACAGAAATGTACCGAATGTAAGAGTTGATGAAAGGGATGATGAGAGTGTGAATGACGCTCCAACTGTGCCTGATGATGTGACTGAGGTGGATTTTATCTGACACCTTTATGGCTCATCTTGACCCTAACGATGACCATGAAACCCCTCCAAATTGTCCTAGTGGCCTGGTAGAGCTACAGAGAGATGATAGTGAATGCAAGGAGTTAGCTGCCAGGTCCTTGAGTGAAGAGGAATGTGAGAAGGAGGGTGGTGAATGTTTCTACCTCAAAGGAGGAGTATTGTGGCGTAGATGGAGACAGCCACACAGACCAATCGATGACGGGGCCTGGGACGTTCATCAAGTAGTAGTCCCCAAACCTTGTCGTAGAGATATCCTGGAAATGGCACATTGTATACCATTGGCAGGACACATAGGTGTGAGAAAAACTCTAGACAAAATCAGAGCCCACTTTTACTGGCCAGGAATGCATGCAGATGTAGTGGAGTTTTGTAGAGTGTGTCACACTTGCCAGATGACAGGAAAACCCAATCAGAAGGTGCCTGTACATCCTCTGGTGCCCTTGCCCGTTTTCTGCTCCAACTGTCATCAAGGAACTGCTCAAATTCTTCACCAGAATGGGTTTCCCCCATGAGGTGCAACGTGATCAAGGAACTAATTTTTCCTCTAACATTTTCCAGCAGTCCCTGAAGGAGTTGGTTATCGAGCATGTTAAGTCTAGCACCTACCACCCAGAGAGTCAAGGGGTTCTCGAACGATATCATCAGACATTAAAGGGAATGTTACGTAAGTATTGTACAGAGACCGGAGTTGAGTAGGATAAGGGGGTACCTTTTCTTTTATTTGCTACTCGTGAGGTTCCAACTGAATCCCTGGGTTTTTCCCCTAATGAGCTAGTTTTCGGTCACCAGGTAAGAGGTCCTTTGCAACTATTGCAGGATAGCCTTGTTGGCCAGGAGGGGAACCAAAACCTCCTCGAGTATGTTTCAGATTTCAAAACCCGGCTGAGATCCTCATGTGAGTTTGCCGCTCAAAACTTGACAGTGGCTAAAAGCTCCATGAAGAAATGGTATGACAGAAAAGCCCGTGAGAGGGAGTTTAAGCCCAGTGATGAGGTTTTGGTCCTGCTCCCCCTTTTTGGCCAACCTTTATCTGCCAACTTCAGGGGCCCATATAAGATCATTCGGAGGGTGAGCATTACCGATTATCTAGTAACTACCCCAGACAGGAGAAAGCCCACGCAAGTATTCCATATAAATATGTTGAAACCCTACCATAGGTCCCCTGATTCCTCTCCTCCAGATTCTCCCACTGTGGCAGTGAATGTCAGGACCTGTGGACAGCCTGGTGCGGACGAAGTCTTCAGTTCTCTTACTGACCCGCAACAGACTGTTCCAGAGTCTGAAGGTATCTATGCAGACTTTGACTTGTCATGTAGCCTATCCAACTTTCAGTATAATTCAGTAGCTTGGGGGGAATTACCATCTAAACTATGTCATCTTCCCTCTGATCAAGCGAACCAACTAATCTCTGTTTTATCTCAGTCTCCCAGTGTGTTCCGTGATACTCCAGGGCTCACTTCTTTGGCCGTGCACGACATCGACGTAGGGGATGCAACTCCCATTAAACTATCCCCCTACCGTGTTTCACCACAACGCAGGAGTATACTGCAGGTCGAGCTTGACTTCAGTTTTTCAAACCAGCTGATCACAAGGGCCTTAAGCCAGTGGAGTAGTCCGGTCATACTTGTGCCAAAGCCAGACGGGAGCCATAGGTTTTGTAGGGACTATAGGCAAGTTAACCCTTAATTAGCGGCTCACCACATAAGTAGTATTTAATAAAGCTGGACTATGTGGCGGCGCTCGACATAGGTCGAGTGGCAATTTCAGCACGTAATGTTGCTGAGAGAGAGAGACAAGTGGTGGCAGGAGAGTAGCGAGCGTATGACTGCTCCAGACCACCGCGGCGAACATACTGACACGAATCCCAGCTCCCTCCTCCCTCTCTCACTCGCTATATAAGGAATTGTATCGGGAAAGTGGCTAATTACATGCTTTTTGCACTCGCGTTGCACGGTTATTGCAAGAAAACTAGCCATCATAAAAGGATCGTTATGGTGTCATTCGAAAGCTCTGTTTATGCCCTTTCAGGGATAGGTACTTGTTTTACGTTCTGGGTCTTATTTAGGCATGAAAATGATCACGAAAACAGCCCTATTTTGGCTAAAAACACCCCGCTGGGCGGTACATATAAATAAACCGCATAGGCCGCTCGTAAGGTGTTAATGCTGTCACAAAGAACGATACCTTATCTAAAAAAAAAAAAAAAAAAAAAAAAAAAAAAAAAAAGTCCCACCCCTTTCCCATTCTTAAGTAAGCCATTTTAGATTTACAGAAGAGTGACCATTACTTGCATTACTGCATGTCCATAAACATGTCAGTAATGTAAGCATTTTTTTTTTTTTTTTTTTTTTTTTTTTTTTCTTTTTTTTTTTTGTATTAACCCCTCCAACCCGGATGGGCTCTTGAACGCCCATAACAACCTCGGCCCACGCAACCCGGAAGGGCTCTTGAACGCCCATTGCTTGCATGTGTGCTTTCGAATGCCGCGCGTACATTTTCGGTATCGTGGGACGGTAGGTGGCGCCACCAGGCGTAAACTCCGCCACAGCAACAGTATCTACCCCGACGCCATCATGGACAGTACGCCAAATAGTGATTCCGCTGTGTCCGATACCGTGCTTCCTACGACGCCCTTGCTTGTTCGTCGCGCCTTACCCCGACGCCATCGCCTAAATGTGTTATCTCCCGGAGGTATTGAGACGACATTGAGACTTTATGAGCGAGCTGATGCCAAGCATAATGTTGATGATGAAGTCAGTGACGACTCCAGTAATTATAAGTTGAGTGATTATGGCCATGAGAGTGATAAAGAAGAGCAATTCCTGGGATTTGCGAGAGAACATGACAGTGATGAGAGTGATGAAGGTGATGTACCAGTTGTTGAGGAAGCTGGTTTACCTAAAGACAGTGAACTTGAGAGAGTGAGCGAGTGGGAGAGTTCAAGGTCACTCACCAAATTTCGCTTAAGTGACACGACGCCAAGCCCTTCCCCAGGTAAATCGCCTTTCAAGCTACATTTGTATAAGCAGAAAATACTTGAGAAGGCGGCCGCGGCAGCTAGGGAACAAGCAAAACTACTTGGTGAGGATGAGGCTGTGAGTGAGGGTCAGCGTGGTGACCCTTCTCGTCCGCCATTGTCTCCCTTATCTACCCACGCCACCCAAGATGACCCGGATGCCCCGCATTCTTCCCCACCACCCCCACCATTGCCAAGGGTTGAGGACCCGACAGGAGACATACTGCTGCCGAAAAGGGGAAAGGTAGGAAATATACCAAGAAAATTAAGAAAAGTAAGAGAGTTTTGTTCGAGGCTCCCGCGGCGTCCACCCCGGCCGGCCCCAGCCATACGTCCCCGCAACTTTCCCCACGGTCCTCCCCACCTCTCCCGCCTTCAACATGTCTTCCTGAAGAAGTCTTTGAGCTCGCATCACCAATACCTGGCCCTAGTGACAGTGAAACATTGCTTTCTGTCACTCGTCGCAGGCCAAGGAGCCCGGGACCTCGGGGGGACACAGCCTCACCTGCCACTCCTTCCCCACCTCGCCCACCCGCACGCCGCCCACGCATCACTGGTTCCCCGCCAGATTATGCGGGGGCCACTGATGATGAAGGGCACCTCTCTCAAGACTCTGGCCATGATTACATAGGTCCACCGTCAGGGCAAGATGACCACTCTGACGATGACTATATGGACATCGACGACCCTCGACCCATCCGCTTGGCCCGGCGTCGTGCTGCCCGTCGTCGTGCTGCCCACCGCCCTGGCCGCCGCCCTCGCCGCCCTAGGGCGCGCGCCTCCCGAGATGGCCGTGGGCGTGCTGGGCCACCAGCTGGAGCTCCTTGTCAGCGTAGACAAGACCCATTCTACGTTTTTCAGTGGCAAGACGTAGTTGATGAGGATGCATACAACCCTGATGTGCCAGCTTTTGATGAGGTACTGGAGGGTTCAGGCGTTACCCCCAATTTTCCTGCAGGCCCCAATGCTCCACCACACGAACTGTTTGAGGCCTTCTTTGATGAGGAGGTGGTAGGCTATGTTGTCAAAGAGACAAATAAGCAGCACCAATTCCAGGTCCACTTTTTGGGAAAGGTGACCAAGGGCCACATGAGGCAGTGGACCCCAGTGACTCATAAAGAGTTCATGGTGTTCCTGGCACTCACCATGCTAATGCCTCATGTCAAGAAGCATAGGTTGCCTGACTATTGGATCACCAATGATCTGATATCCACCCCTGCCTTCGGGAAATATATGTCTCGCGACCGGTACCTTGATATCCTCGCAGCGCTCCATCTTGTCACCAACCTTGACGTCCACCTCCCAGACAAGCTGTGGAAGATTAGGACGTTGTATGAGATGATGCGAGAACGCTTCACCTCCTACTTCAAGCCCTTCCGCAAGGTCGTCATTGACGAGTCTCTTGTGCTGTTCCGGGGAAAACTCAGCTTCCGGCAGTACATCCCCTCAAAAAGACATCGCTTTGGCATAAAATTCTTTGTGCTGTGCGACTGTCAAACTGGCTATGTCCTGGACTTCCTGGTCTACAGCGGGAAGGAAGGGGACTTGCTTGTGGACCCCCTCATTGGCTTTGGCGGAGCAGTGGTGCAAGCCATGATGGACCGCTACTTTCATAAGAATCACGTCCTCTACACGGACAATTATTACACGTCCCCCACTCTCTCACAGTACCTGCATGAGCGCAAGACGGGGACTGTAGGCACAGTACGAGGGAAAAGGAAGGGCATGCCACCTTTCCCTCCAAAGACCAAAAAAGGTGATGTGTTCAAGAAGAAGTCGGGGCCCATTCTGGCTATCCACTGGCACGACCAGCGGAAGGTCAACCTCCTGACCACCATCCACAAGGGGGAAATGGTGGAGACTGGCAAGGTGGATCGCCGCACCCAGGCCAGGGTGACCAAGCCCGATGCTGTCCTGGACTACAACATCAACATGAGGCTGGTGGACAAGTCCGACATGCAGATAGGCTTCATTGACTGCCTGCGTACCTCGTGCAGATGGTACAAAAAGTTCTTTCTGCATATGGTGGACATGTCAGTTCTGAATGCCTACAACATATACAAGCTTCGGAATGTGAACACACCCATGAAGTTCAATAGCCTGCGGAGGTTCCAAAAGCAGGTGTTGACGGAGCTCCTGGAGAAGTATGCTATGCCACAGAGGGCAGTGGCACATCCTGGGCCCGCCGTTATTGACCGCTTGCAGTCTGCTCAATACTTGATTAGGCACAGGCTTGGTTCCCTGCCTCAGAATGAATCCGGAAGAACACAGCAGAAGCGGTGCCATGTCTGCTACAACAGCAGGGTGAAGCCGAGGTCAGGTAAAAAGTCAACCCTGGAGTGTGTGGAGTGCAAGGTGGCACTCTGTGCTGTAGATTGCTTCTTTGATTACCACTCCAAGCTGGAGTTCTAATAATCATACTGAAATTGCCAAATAAAATGACAATATGTACACTATAATTATATATAGGCAAAAAGTGGAAGAAAACCAATGTATTGTAATACAAAAGTCATGTATTATGAGAACATTGATACAAATACAATTACACCATAATAATATGTGAAAGTGACACATATGTATATACCAAGTGACATTCATATGATTAGAACCTATAGAAATATATAAATCAGTGAAAAAAGACACAATAAATTGTATATAAAACGTTTACAAATCATATAACTAAATGAAAGTGACACAAGACCTAATATTTGATGGCCAAAGTATAATAAACACCTGTGATAACGAATAATCAGTGCCTAATACAACAATAACCTACCTCAATTACTAATAAAATGTACGGTATCGAGTGAAAATGAGCATTATCAGTGACAGTGACACTCTCTAAATCATATTTGTCAAAGTGAAAGTGACACAAGACCTAATATTTGATGGCCAAAGTATAATAAACACCTGTGATAACGAATAATCAGTGCCTAATACAACAATAACCTACCTCAATTACTAATAAAATGTACGGTATCGAGTGAAAATGAGCATTATCAGTGACAGTGACACTCTCTAAAGCATATTTGTCAAAGTGAAAGTGACACAAGACCTAATATTTGATGGCCAAAGTATAATAAACACCTGTGATAACGAATAATCAGTGCCTAATACAACAATAACCTACCTCAATTACTAATAAAATGTACGGTATCGAGTGAAAATAGGGCATTATCAGTGACAGTGACACTCTCTAAAGCATATTTGTCAAAGTGAAAGTGACACAAGACCTAATATTTGATGGCCAAAGTATAATAAACACCTGTGATAACGAATAATCAGTGCCTAATACAACAATAAGCTACCTCAATTACTAATAAAATGTACGGTATCGAGTGAAAATTAGCAATATCAGTGACAGTGATACCCTAATAAACATATTTTATATAATTGGCCTCAAAATAACTAGAAAATATCAAATAAACATCACATTCTCAATATCAAACACTAAAATCGTCTAAGGGAGATAAATACTTTGGCGCGGCGGCGAGCGGCTAGGTGCGTCGTAGCCATGGCCGGGGCGACGCGTCCGAACGCGGGAAGAATTTGCCGCCGAAAAGCACTCGTCTTCCCGCGCTCACCATTATGCAACCAGAGGGGCTAGAGACCTCTACTCAACGCCATTCGACAGAGGAAGGTTTGTGGAACATTATTCTTTTTTATTCACAACATTACATGACATATTCATTGACTTACAGAGTAGTTAACATAGGCCAAAGATCGTCAAAACACCCGGTACCGGAGCACAGTCGTAAGCTATAGCCCCCGTGGCTGGAGGGTTAAGGTGACAGTTACAAAGTGGTGTATAATCTATCTTATTCTAGTTACATTGTAGTTTATCTTATTGTACCAGTACCTCCCTACAATCAACCTAGTTGTTCCCCAATTCGTCCCTCCACCACGACCATTTCAAAGTCCAAGTCTCTCACTCTTGTCCTCTGTAGCGGGGAGGACCTTGTACCCCTGAGACATAGGAGTGCAGACCTGAGAAGAGAGAAAGAGAGCCGGCATCTCATCCAAGTTATGACTTGGCTTCTATGCTGGCGCTTTTTCTCCGATATTTGTTCAGCTAATATGGCATAGAAGACACTTGCAGAAGGTCCCATACCTCCCGACGATGAGAAGACCAGAGGAGTAAAGCTTCCTTGATCCTTGTTCAAAATTCTTTCTTCATAAGCGCGTTTTTTCTCACTTTCGTTTCTCAAGTATGCCGCCTTGTGTCCTCGCTCACGATATGTTTGTGCTCTTGGGTTGAAGATTCTGATGTCGAAAAAAGCCTGTTGTCCCCTCGTCCAAAAACCTCGAGCACTTACGTCCACTCTTGCTTCATTTGAAGTATTTGCAGTATTTTGGGCCAAGCGCTGTCCGTCCATAGGCAGAAGTTCCGGTTCGGTTCTGACATCATGGCACACCTCGTCCAGCATTTGTGCAGTGATGTCTCGTACTTCATCATGCCGGATATAGATGAATCCTCCTTTCTTACAAGTCATACAGTGGTCTGAGTTGTTTATTTCACCACATGCACATTTCAGCGGCAGGTTCGAAACTGGCCACCCATACCTCAAGGCTACGGCATCATTGAATTCTTGTTTATTTAAGCTGAAGCCTTTCTCCTTTATTGGTAATGATGTGAGCCAATTTGAAGCCCCCGTGTCTTATGCCATCTCAACTCTCATTTTCAGTTCTTCCCTACATCTGGTCTTAATTTGTTCTAGGCTATGTTTCTGTCTCTCTTCTCTGCTCTTTGTAATTTCCTGTCTTGCATTTCGTTGTTCCTCTTTGTCCACCTCATCATTTTCATTTTGCTCCCGTATTTTTTCTGTTAGAGACGTAGTAAGTTTAAGGGAATTTTGGTTCTCATGTAGTGCCGCCTCCACTGGGTTTATGATCCCCATACCTCCGAACCTTGGCGGAAGAGCTAATAGATCTCTTAGCTCTTGCGTGACGCCTTCCATCTCTGTTAGGGCCGGTATGAATGTTCCTCTGACTGCTTCTTCAAGCGGTTGGAGCATCTGTCCAATGCCAGGCACTGTTCTCATAAGAAAGGTCCATCTGTGCTTAACACCATATATGAAGGCAGTATATGCAGCATGTGGTTCAGATTTCGCAATGTCTGCCAGGGTTTTCACTTCCTTTACCCCCTCTGCTACCTTTTTTCGCACATAGTCTCTCTTGCATTCTTCTGTGCCTATTACTGCTCCCAAATGGCATTGACCCTCCTTTGTAATCTTCACTCCTGTCCCATCAAAGAACGATACCTACCCACTGCCATGGATCAAAGATTGCATTTACCAGGTTGGCCTCATACAGCAGTAAGTTTAACTTAACCCTTTCACGCATTTATGACGCAGAGGTTGCCAGATTAGCAATAAGAAATCGAGTTCTCTCACTCTTATAATTACCTCTCCAAAATTAGTTTTCTGCCCACAGCTAACTCAAAGACAACTGCAAAGGTTGAAGTAACTAAACTAAAGGTTTCTAAATACCCCTGATGGTAACAAAGGCTTTAAAGTATCCCTAATAGGCTCAAAAATCGCGTCATATGTCGGAGAGGGTTAATGAGAGGATTTTGGCAATTAGCTCTCCCTTGTAGCGAGGTAAATATCATGCTTTTGTAGTGCGCTTTCAAGCCTTCAGCTGTGAGATAATGCCTTGTAGTTCGAGTAACGCTCCAGCTACGTTCCGGCTATGTTCTGATGTGGTACCTGGAGACGTTGCCTACTTTGGGTGATATCCTTATTATATCCTCATTATAATCTTGCTGTTGCCAATCTGGTGGTGAATCTATTTATGTATTATGTTTAATATTATGTACTATACTCCTTAAACTCTTTTCTAGGGGGGAGGTCTGACATACGGAGCCCTGTATGTTAATTTAAGAGTTAGAATTAGAGTTGAAGGAGTCAAACTACCCAAGCGGCGAAGCGAACTAGCGAGTGGGAAACCAGCTCGCCCGCATACCAGCAAACAAGCCTTCACACCTGCGTGCGTCATAGGGGACCCTGCAAACTACTTCGATGACCCGACACTATGACGTATGATAGACGCCAGGAGCTGTGATTGGACCAGGCACCTGTTGTGCAACTCGAGGAGCTATGATAGGAGCGCGCACCATCACTCGCCTCCTGATTCGTTCCTACACCATCATTGTTTAGTATATAAGACCCGAGTAGTGGGCATTCAAATCAGTCTCATTTGGAGTTGGGGAAGGTGAACTTGCAGCTGGAGGAAGACGGGGTGAAGTATTATAATGGGTTTGTGACTGTCAGTCAGATTATATAAATGTGTGTTAAGTGTGTTCGGTGTAAACACTTACGTTATGTTGGTTAGTGAGATATGTGATTGGGAATTAACGTTAAAGCTATTATTGTGTACTTAACTATTTGATTGGGAATTAACGTTAACGCTATTATTGTGTACTTGACTATTTGATTGGGAATTAACGTTAACGCTACTATTATGTGTTTAACTATTTGATTGCGAATTAACGTTAACGCTACTATTATGTACGTAACTATTTGATTGGGAATTAACGTTAACGCTATTATTATGTACTTAACTATTTTAGTTGACTAACTTGTGGACTAAAGCAACTCTTTAAGTAATTGGGTTTTGATGAAAGTAATACTATTGTTTTATATTAATACTTACGATTTCTTTCATTTTCTTTTAATTAAGCTTACATTGCTTAACGGTGCTTAGTACGGTGATGCTATTGTCTCATATTAGTAATACCGCCTTAGACTAACATGGCTGTGTTAATATTACTTCTAGTGATTTCCTAATCTGAAGAAAAGTCTTTTAGCTTCAAAATATTATTTTTGCTTTTCATATTATTTGAGTGAGACCTGAATCGAATCTATGAAGCGATCCTGTAACTTAATTTATTCATAATCAAACCTCAATGTTACGTGGTTAAGAAATACATTTAACTAATTATTAAATATATATCTAACTTTTTATGTGACTTTGATATTAATCCTGATGATAATAATAATATACAACTGTTAACGTAAGACAAGAACCAAGAATAATTACATTAAATATAAATAAAAGGACATAAGAAAACTATCTATTCATTTCAAAAAGGGTAAGAGACAGAAATATTCTTACTTTAATATTTATCTTTCAAGACTTTTATAGAATTAATAGTCCTTCTTTAGATATAACTTCTTCGGTTCATAACCATAGCCTACTAAGCTTCGGTTAAATAATAATTCTTTATAAATACTACATGACTTTAATTAGTTTCAGTATTTTTCATAATTAAAGAGTATCAGTCAATAAAGGATACTAAGTCCTAAGATCCAAAAGGAAAGGCAGCAACAACAGGAAATAATTTTATTAGATTTTACTTTTGTTTTGCCTTCAGCTGACTGATACCTTAATATATATCTCTGTGCTATCTAGATTCATCAAGTTAACCACTTGAGGATCAAGATACGTAACAATATACTTTTTATATTTTGCTTATGCATTAGAGTACATAGTTTAAATTTGATACTAAAATATAATTTACAAATTTTATTTTTCATAATCATAATGTGTTGTTTTATGGTAATTCTTGGTAGTCTTCAGTTATCTTAATTTTCAGTTTTGTTATGATAATGAAACTTAAATAATCTAATTGTCTAGAAAGTACTCGTCCATTAATCTAGAACCAATTGCACATTATCTTTGTACAAGAATAGTTTATTCATAT
>CM064551.1:45445520-45470510 GCA_032716605.1 Paralithodes platypus
AGGAGCCGTGAGTTTGAAGGAAAAACAAAGGGACTAAGAGCTCTTGCTAGTTGATATGAAAATTCTCGGTTTGGGACCAAAGACCCTTTTTTTTTTTTTTTTTTTTTTTCTATATTCCAACTTACTTCCTCTCGGGCATAGGCTGAGAGCCTTAACATTCACCGCTTTACAATGAACAGTGAAGCCCGTGAGGTCTTGTTCCAGTCTAGGGAGTGAGACATGTGAAGCACGTAGAGTACAACGAGCACCTGCCATCTTGCCTTCACATGAGGCACGGTGCTCACTCATGGCCCGAAACGACCCCATCTCTGAAGCCACCTCGTTCCCGTGCTTCACTGTCTCACCCCCTACACTCGGACTCTCACACTTACACACACACAACGCCACCTGTTGAGCAGATAACTCACCAGGCATTGCACCCCTATAGCATATTTTGAATATGGGAATATTCATACAGTGCTATTTAATCAGGGAACAATGAGGGTATTTTATTGACGTTTCGGTGGGCTTGTGGTTATGCACTGATACTAGGTACAGCACAAATTCCATCCCAATAATATCTTCCCATTGATACATCGGGATTTGAACCCGGGACCTTTGGATTACCAGGCCAGTGGCAAGACCACTCCACCACACCTCCCCTAATGGCCTACGTTCGACTGATAACCCCAGCCTATTGTCCCTGAAGCATCTGTGTCTACCCTTACCGTAGGTGGGGGAGAAGTCCACGTCATTATTGAGTGCAATATTTCTCTCCTCGCCCAGACCAAAAGTAAGTTGTGAATTAATGGATGAATTTCCCACAATTTTCCCGCCGGCAATAACGGGAAATATTTGTTGCTTTCCAAGATTAATATCTTTACTTTCAACCGGCCCAACTTTACAGTTAGTTGAATCCAGTTGAGAGAGCCGACCAGGGATTCCCATGGCCTTCTCGTGGTGTTCAGACTGTGGAGAAACATAAACAATTTCTTTCGAAATCTGTTGCGGTTGTCCACACTCTGACTGAGAGTTAGATGTGCTGTGTCCCAGACCAGCCCTATCCACTGAATTACCCGTGTGGGAACAAGATGCGACTTTGCCAAGTTGACCTTTAACCCTAGGGATTGTACATGATTGACAATGTGATTGACATGGATTTTGCATAAACTCTCTGACTCCGCCACTACCAGCCAGTCGTCTAGGTACCACAACACCTTGATCCCCTGATTTAACATTGGCATGAGGGCCTGCCGGACTAATTTTGTGAATATTCTCGGCGCAAGATTCAACCCGAATGGCATTCTCTGAAAAACATAAGTCTCTTGCCTGATCTTCAAGGCGAGGAATTTTTTAAACCTTTTGTTTACCGGGACATGCCAATAGGCGTCTGTCAGGTCTAATGAGCACATCCAACTTTGCGGCGGATGTGTTAGCCTGATGTGATTCACAGTGAGCATCCTGAAGGGTGTATTGTGAATGTGAGTGTTCAAACAAGATAGGTCTACGACGGGTCTCATCTGAACACTGTCCCTCTTTGGTACGAGAAAATGTCTGGACGTGTAAACAGGGCAAGTTGGATTGACCGGGACAATGATATGTTTGGTGATCATTTCCTGGACTAGTGACTCCACCTCTAAAGAAACATGATTGACTTCTCGAGTTTGACGTAAACGAGGTTGCCGGAGCCACGGCCAGGTGATGCCCTTGCGTACCACTGTCCTTGCCCAAGTTCGCCGGGGCCAGGCCCGGTGACACGTCCGAAATGACACTGTTACCTGACTGGGTCTGTCCGGCGGAACTACCCTCGGATCCAACTCGCCCTCGATAGGCCCCGGGAGAGAGAGAGTTTGAATTACTAGTTTTTTTATGGTGGAGGGGTAGGGTTAGATGGCTGACTGGCTTTGGCAGATGCCGATCCCTGACCTGACTTGTGTTGTGACTTATTCTTATTATACCACTTGCCTGTTTGTTTTCCCTGTTTCGGATTGTGCGGAGTACTTCCTTGAGCCGGGGGAGACATGGGGCCCTGCAAGGGCTTAGCACCACTAGGTTGTGACTTATCTCCGCTCTTAGGCTTGGAGTACGGTTTCTTAAAGTGCTCCTTCCTACCCTGGGAAGTACTCGGCTGCAAGCTGTCAACCATATTGTACACTGCCTTCCAAGTCTCAAGGTTAAGCAAAGTGGAAGTTAACACAGGTGAAAGGGTTACCCGGCGACTAATGTCGTCCGGTAACTTCTTAACCATATACACTCTCAGGTACTGATGTGCACGAACAGCCTCCAACAAGGCTATTCGTATGTCCCCCAAAGACTGGATGGAATTCTGTAATAGAAGCCGCCAGGATAAATCGGTGGCCTTCCTAATATCCTGATCAGAAATAGCAGCTATGGTCCTCGTGAGGGACTGGGCTACTTGGCGACTTAGTATAAATTGTGAAAATAGTCTGTAAGCTTTATTTCTCAATTTAAAGTCTCTGTCCAGATGTGCCGAAGGGGGTGGGGGGGGGGGGTATAAAAGGGTTCGTGTAAGTCCCAAAGTGACAATTTAGGGGCAGAAAGGAACTCAAAAAGAGCAGGCGGAACCTCTCCGGCTTGATTTATTGGCATTGAAAACCAAATGTAGTTGTCCTGAAGGATTTGATGGGAGGATTTTGACATTATCGTTGCTGCGAACTGTTGTGCCTCAGCCTCCCAGTCCACCCACGGGCCTAGACCTACCTGACCCACCTGCAGGACTGGATTGTTAGACTGATCTAGAACCGGAGTTGTATCCAACTCCGGCGTTAGCGTATTGAGCGATTTGATATCGTTTACGCCGTCAGAATTCGTCCAATCCGCAAAGAGTCGTGCAGAGGAGGCAGGAGGTAATGCCGGGGTAGATGAATAAACAAAAAATTCATGCGAATAAACATTAGGTATAGCTTTGATGGTAACATCATATAATTGACCCTGTTTATCTTTAGCCCTCAACTTCCTACTCTTACTCATCTCAATTACCCACTCACTAGGAACTGGGATCTCCCCCGATATGGTTGTTTGTGCAATGCTCGGGTTTTTTGCCATGACTAGAATCCACGAGCAGTCGGGACCATACAAGAGAGGCACAGGGCCTCTCCTATGGGGAAGTTTATCAAGAGGAGGGGGAGTAATGTCTGTGATGACACGAACATTGGTAGTTATTAAGGAGGCGGGCACTGCAGTGCCACTCGCTGAGGTGGTCGCATGATTTACGTTAATAGGGGGAAGTGACATATTAGGTGGCACAACAACTCTGGCTGGCTCTAGTGGCCGCACAATTGAACCTATCGGGGGAGCTCCCGGCGTAGCTGTGGGAGTATCCTGAGATTGTTTAGGAACATTGTATTGTCGCATTACCCTGTATATAATATAATCAAGATCATCAGCTGTTATACATTTACTGTGGGACCCCTTTGATGATTCTGATTCCACTTCTGACCCTTCCTCAGTGTGTCTTGGTTGCGCTGAGGACAGTTCAACATCCTCCGGCTCATCCGGCACCTCCATAACTTCCGGTTGGTGCCGGGGTTCAGACACTTGACCATTCACGGGCCACACTAAGTCAGGGACCGATGAAGGGATGGTCTCTATATTATCACTTTCCCTAACATTATCCTGAATATGAACAATGGGTTACACATTTGAGGGTTCAGACTGTCCCCATACACTGCGCTCCTGTTCAATAGGATTTTGGGAATCTGGTATCACTTGAGTCACCTGAGAACCATCATAGTCTTAGTGTCTACAAGCCGTGTAGCCACGGTATTGTTCTGCTAACACCCTTTGAGAAACTATTGGAGGCCTACTCACTGGCAAGTTAAAGTTCAATTTTGGAATGGCAAACTGTACCTCTTTTTGTCCCCCCCCCCAAAACTCCCAAGATTCATCCCTGGGAGTTGACTCAGCTCCCTCTGTCCCTACCTCGGAACTGCCAGATTGGACGTTAGACAATGTGGAGGTAGGCCTAGAGGCGGAGGGCGGTGGTCGTGACTCCGGCGTTAGCCGGTGCCGCGACTGCGTCTCCTCCGTGCGGGAACTTTTGTGACCCTTATCAGATTTTCTGTGGCTTGACGCCGCCGCGTCATCCTTATGCCTCTTGTGAGACCTAGATGTCTCCACTGAAGACTGCCTGGACTGCTTGAGGGGCGACCTTGACCTGGATCTAGAGTGGTCCCGTGGCGAAGGAGAACGTCCCCTCTTGTGGCGGCCGGGGGGGTTGCCTTACTTGAGTCACTATCACTGCTACTCACTAACTCTTTTGATAGCATTTTGGGCTTAGCTTTAGATTTTGAAGTTGACTTAGACGGCGTGGATTTAAGAACAGGTGACTTTATAACTAGGTGCTCCCAGAGAGCCTCATCGTCGCAATGTAAAGCCTTATGGGCAATGTCTTTAGAATAGGCATTAACAAAAATCTTAATTTCTTTCAGTGCCACCAGGCACGAATGATCTCTCTTACTAAATAGTGCAGAACGTAGTTCAGAGCAAATGGAACACTTCTTAGATACCCAGAGGCCCCGTGACCTATCGAGGCACTTAACACACTTCACGCAGAATTTATGTGCAAATACTGGAATTAGAGAGCAAGTGGGTGTAGCACAAAGATTGACTAGAGGCATGAGGGAGCTAAACCCCCCCCCGCCGGGATCGGCCCCTTCCCCTGTCGACCTGTGCCGCTACTGATGTGCTGTGATCTGGAAATAGAAAATTTCCAGGAATCAATACTCAAAAGGATAAACCAAGAGGTTCACACATCATCAACACTCCAAGTACGCCGGAAAATTAGCTGTAGACCAACCGCTACTCTAACCTTCCGCTGTACTTGTATATGAAAAAACCTTGATGGGTTTTTCGTCTTTTTGAACCGCTTACCTGTGACAAAGTGTCACTGGACCATATTAACCATTTAATTAACTAACGGATCGTCTATTAGGACCTGAGGGATAGTTAATTACCTCACTGGACTTTTCCACTGGGCGTTATAGGTCAAATCATGCCGCGTGAGGCTATCGGTTAGGGCGAGTTCACTCGGCCGGGCCGAGATTACTTCCCTTAGGAATTAGCATTTTCGCCGGGAGTCTAGTGGTACACCACACCACGCCGGGTTATTTGGAAGTTTCCTTTCTCGCCTGCAAGGCGAGTATCCGGTATCAATACACAGAAAGATACGCCGGAAGAAAAAACAAACTATTGGAGGTACCGACTTTTCTGAGAAAGTCAGCCACCCCTCAAAAAAAACACCAAATAAGTCAGAACATCTCCTGACACCCTGTTAACATGTATAATATCACCACATGAACACGAGGGTCACATCTTAGGGCTAAAGCACAGTATTAATTAAGCAATAAATAATACCCCTAGCCTACTAAGAATACCCCTACTGAGGCTGGCCACGAGGCTCATGGTAAGAATCACACTGAATCCTGCGAGAAGAAGTTGCTGTATTCTGTATTCTAACATCCGTGGACTTCATAAGAACATTAAGGATCTTACTATGGCATCAGTGGATTATGACATTGTCTTTTGTTCCGAAACTCTTGTTTCTGACCAAAGACACATTTCAGAACTGCTCATACCTGGCTTTAATAAACCACTTCTTATTCGCCGTGACTCTCTTCCTCGTGCTCGTGGAATGAGTTTATACATCCGATCTGGCTATTATGCCCAGCCTTTGACGAAATTTCTTTGTGGTTGCCACGAGATCCAGTTGGTTAAAGTTTCCAGTAAATATCATAACCACTACATTTTTAGCCTATATAGAAATCCTGATGCCAATAACAATCTATATGACTGTCTTTTAAATGCCTTGGCATTAATTCAGTCTGTTGATGTCAAGTCATCTTTCGTTTTTGTTGTAGATGTTAATGCACATCATCAAGAGTGGCTGAACTCGGTCTCTCCAACAAATAGAAATGGTCATGCTGCCATGGATTTTGCTAATTTGTCTGGGTGTGAGCAGTTGATTGCTGGACCTACACATATTTCTGGAAACTGTCTTGATCTCGTCTTAACAGATGCTCCTGGTGTTGTGGAGACTGCAGTTCTTGCTCCTGTAGGTACTTCTGACCATAATGATGTAACCTGTAAAACCAATCTTGAATTTACTGTGCCAGATATCACTATATCTCGTAAAGTCTATCTTAAATCTCGAGTTAATTGGGAAAATGTATGTGATGATGTTACCAATATCCACTGGAATCACATACTAAGATCTGATGACCCTGTTTCATCCCTCAATAACTCTCTCTTAGACATCCTGCAAAGAAGAGTCCCTTCTAAGTTAATCAAATCCCGTATTAAAGACAAAGCTTGGTTCAATGACGACTGTAAGCGTGCATATAACAACAAGCAGGCTGCATATCACCGCTGGAGATGTAATCGAACCCAGTTGCTTTGGGATGTCTATGTACATCTGCGGTCAGTTGCGCAGAGAGTATATAGTACAGCCGAGAGGGATTACAATTCCCATTTGCAGGAAGTTCTCGCAGGTGCTACTCAGCCACATAAATGGTGGGCCTCACTTAAGGCCTCACTATTTGGAATTGACTCCACCATGCCTCCACTTCGTGATTCTGATGGTTCTATCTCTTTTGATCCATTAACTAAGGGTAATATGCTTTCTAATATTTTCATAGGTAAGCAGAGTGATCAGGAATTGCAATTGCCCTTGACATGTTTCCCTAGTCCTAATCTAAAGTCGATAGCATTCAAATCAGCTGAATTGAGACAATATTTATTGGATCTTGACACTTATGGTGGGATTGACCCAGATGGATTTTTCCCTCTCTTCTTTAAGAAGATTGCTGTTGTCTTAGCACCTAAATTGGCTATAGTATTTAGGTTGCTCTTGAAATCTGGTAGTTTTCCTCTTTGCTGGCGAAAGCAAATTCCGAAGGGAGCTACTGCTTCGTCATCCCCATCTGAGTATCGTCCTATATCCATAACGCCTATTCTCTCAAGATCTTTGAGAGGCTTTTAGCTAGACGCCTTTCTTCATACTGTAATTGTCTTGATATAATACCCAATTTACAGTTTGGTTTTCGCAAAGGTTTGGGTACTTGCGATGCGCTTTTAACGTTATCTCATGATCTTCATTCTTCGTTGGACAAAGGGTATGAATCTCGTGTTGTGGCTATTGATTTTAGTTCTGCTTTTGATCTTGTTAATCATAAAGCCCTTTTATATAAGCTGCAACTTTATGGTATTGGTGGTATTCTTTTATCTATTTTTAAAGATTTGTTGACAGACAGGTCTCAGCATGTTGTCGTTGATGGGTGCACTTCTGTTTCTGTGCCTGTTGCTTCGGGTGTTCCACAGGGCAGTGTGCTTGGGCCTCTGTTTTTCATTATTTTTATTGCTTGCTTGTGCTCTGAGCTTGAAAATAAACTAGTTTCTTATGCCGATGACATAACTTTATACTCATCAATTCCATCTCCAGAGAGTAGAATCGAAGTTGCAGCATCTCTAAACAGGGACTTGACTAAGATTTCCTCTTGGTGTGAACTTTGGGGTATGAAGCTTAATGCTAAGAAAACTCACTCCATGATAATCAGTAGATCACGTACTTTGGCTCCTCCTCATCCTTGTTTGCATGTTTCTGGTGAACAAATTGAAGATGTGTCAGGTTTGCGTTTGCTTGGAGTGACTCTCGATCCTAAGTTGATATTTGAGAAGCATATTCGTTCCTTGTCTTCTACTATTGCTCAAAAGATTGGTTTACTTCGCAAGTGTTACAAAACATTCGCTTGTGAAACCACAGTCATAAAATCTTTTTATGCTTTTATTTTGCCTCATTTTGAGTATTGCTCTCCTGTTTGGAACTCGGCTGCTGACTGTCATTTGAAATTGCTTGATAAAGCTCTTAATTCTATTAAATTTATTCTCCCTGCTCTATCTCTTGATCTTCATCATCGGCGTCGGGTTGGTACCCTTAGTCTTTTATTTTTATTTTTTTAACAATACTCAGCATCCATTGCATAGTGTTTTACCAGAACCTTTTATTCCAATTCGCGCAACAAGATTTACGAGGAGTCTTAATGACCTTGCCATGACTCCAATTAATGTTTCTACATCTCAGTTTTCTCGGTGTTTTATTCCTTCAATGATTCCCTTTTGGAATCATTTGCCAAACGAGGTTGTACAGTCAACCCATATCTCAGCTTTTAAGTCCAGAGTTAATGTTTTATTACAGCAGTACATTTTTTTTTTAATCATGATTTGCTTTTATTCTTTTTAGAATGGTGTTTTAATTGACAAACTGAACTTTTCTTCTGGGCTCTCTAACTACTGTAGCCCTTTTCCTTTTTCTTAGTTGTCTTAGTCTCTCTCCAGTACTTACGAGTATTTTGTGTGGATTCATCTTTTATAGGTGTATCTGCACCCTGTTGGGAGGCTTAGACAGCTTCTATAATAATAATAATAATAATAATTCCCCTTATACCTCTGAAGACACAGCAGCAGCGCACGTAGAAAACCTCACGTCCGAGGGGAAAAAGTTAGCAAACAAGGACTCTGGAAAGTTCCACACCACGTGTGACAACTCTTGAACCAGAGCGTCTGCTAAAATACAATAGAATGCAACTACCTCAAAGAGATGGCCTGAAGCATCATCCCGCGGATATAATAGCCTCCTAAATAAGTTGTAAATAGCAAAGCTAAGGCGCAGAAACAAAAATACGAACACATGAGGCACGGGCCCGAAGCGGACCGATATGGCGCCTATACTTAGTACCCTAATTTAACACTTCCCTGCGGGTATACCAATGGGGCTGCCAGTCCTAGCTAGTCTAAACCTATTCTATAACAACTCAGATATATACAAATGAGCAAAAGACTCACTAGAGTTGAGCGAACGAAGAATAAAGCGGAGCACTGGCGAGACACTTCCACACAGTATGCGCACAGGGGAAGGAAGAAGGAGTGGCGTCGCTTGGTTCAGCGTCTCGGGTAGAATCCACAAAAGACATCCACGAGTTGGAAAGCCTTAATATAACAAATTTTAAGTTAATTTTGTTTTTTGTTTTTTACGATTTTTTTTCTTCGTAGTGAGTACCCAATCATAAAGACGATTCCATAAGAGAATTAGCGTTACACTTATGATGAAGTACTCTTTCCCCTGCGGCGGGTGTTTCAAACAAGCTGACCGCGGGTGCTTGAAAGAGGACTATTATACTAATAGGAATATCGTCAATGATGGAGGGGCCACTAATAAATAATGGGGATGGCTTTGACAGCAACATCCAAAATCTGACCCTGTGTGTCTTTTGCCCTTAATTTTCTACTCTTATTCATCTGGATTACCCAGTCACTAGGGACTGGGAGCTCCCCCGCGATTGTCAGACATCTGTGCTATGGCTGGATTTTGTGCCATGATAGTCACCCATGAGCAATCGGGACCGTAAAGCAGAGGCATGGGGCTTTTCTTTATCGGTACTTTTTCTAAAGGAGGGGGATTAATGTCCGTAATTACACGCACGTTGGTGGTGGTTAAAGCCGGACTTTGCACACTACTAGTAGAAGCAGTAGGTTGAGTTACGTTAGGTAGGGAGGGTGGCAAATTAGATGGAACAACGACTCTGGTTGGCACTAATGGCCGCACAACAGACCCAATCGGAGGAGCTCCCGGTACAGCTGTGGGAGTTTCCTGTGACTTATTTGGAACATTATATTGTTGCATCATATTATGGAGAATGTAATCTAGGTCCTCCCTGGTGAAATACTGTTTCTGGGAACCCTTAGATGACTCAGAACCTACCTCTGACCCTTCCTCAACCGGCCCAGGCTGAGCTGAAGATAACTGTTCTACGTCTTCCGGCTCTTGCTCTGTAACCTCCATCTCTTCCGGTTGTTGCCGGGATTCAGATGTAAACTGTTCACTACCTGGCCATACTAGGTCAGGGACGGAAGAGGGAATATTGTCAACATTGTCACTACCTCTATTATCCGCCGGGTATTGGTGCAAGGGCTGTGTTCACACGGTCTCAGGGTGTCTCCACACACTGCGGCCTTGCTCTACATTAGGTTGTGAAGCAGGGATAAATTGAGAACTCTGACTTAATTGTAAAATGTAAACCCGTATCATAGCCATGTGGCTCACTCACTGTGTAATCCCTGTACTGTTCAGCAAGAACTCTTTGAGACACTATAGGAGCCTGGCTACGTGTAGTATCTAACTTTGGGATAGCAAAATTCACATTATGGTCCACATATCTCCCTGGGAGTTGACTCAGCTCCCTCCATCCCTACCTCGGAACTGCCAGATTGGACGTTAGGCATGGTAGAGGTAGGGGCGGAGGGCGATGGACGTGACCCCTGCGATTGCCGAGGCCGCGAGCACGTCGCCTCCTTAAGGGAATGTTTATGACCCTTCCCCTCTGACTGTCTGTCACTAAACGACGCCGCGTCCGTTTTCTGCCTCTTGAGTGACCTGGACGTCTCTGTGGACGACTTGTAGGACCGCTTGAGCGGCGATCTGGACTGGGACCTGGAACGGTCCTCTTTCAGTGATGTAGATCGCGCTCTCTTAGGGCGGCAGAGGGGGGGGGGGGGGGGTTGCCCTACTTGAGTCACTATTGTCACTGCTGCTCACTATTTCTTTAGAGAGAATTTTGGGCAAATGTTTTACTTTAGAGCTGGGCCGAGAAGGGGGCGTTTTAACAACTGGCAATTTAATTACTAATTGGGCCCAGAGTGCCTCATCATCACAATGGAGGGCTTTATGAGCAATGTCTTTTGAATAAGAATTAAAAGTGTTTTTTAACTTCTTGTAATGCAACTAGACATGTTTGATCTCTTTGATTTAATAATCCATTCCTCAGGTCTGTGCATTCTCCGCACCTCTTTGAAACCCAGACTCCCCTGGACCTATCGAGGCACTTTACGCATTTTACACATAGTTTATGGTAAAAGACTGGGATGTTAGAACAAGTTGGGGTAGAGCATAACGTGACTAAGGGCATGATGGAGACTTAACGACCAATCCCCCCCCCCCCCGCCGGGGGGGGGGTGTCCGGTGCCCATACAGATGTGTTGTGATCTGGCAAGAACATTTTCAGGAATCAATGCTCATAAGGATAAACCGAGACATTTACACATCATTACACCCCCAAATGCGCCGGAAATTAGACGTAGCCACACCGCTACTCTAATCTTTCTTCACACTTGTTTTCGAAAAGATCTCGGAGATCCTTTCTTGGTTTGAACTGCTTACCTGTGACTAAGTGTCACTGACCCATACTTTAGATAATTCCTTTTGTAATATATTAACTAACACAACGTCTCCCATGACCTGATAATTAATTACCCTATTGGACTTTTCCACCGAGCGGAATTCAAAGTAATGTCATGCCGCGTGAGGCTATCTGTACAGGTGAGTTCTCTCGGCCGGGCCAAGATCACTCCCTTAGGAATCTGCATTTCCGCCGGGAGTCTAGTGGTACTCCAGACCACGCCGGGATCCTTGGATCTATTCCCTGCCCGCCTGCAAGGCGAGCCTCTGGCATCAATACCCGGTAAAGATCGTCGGAGAGAAAACCAAGCTAATTTAAGAGTATTGACTTGTCCGGGTAAGGCAACTACTCTCAAAAAACTACCCGCATAAGTCAGAACGTCTCCTGACACCTTCCAAACATATATAATAAACACCACATGAAAGCGAAGGTCACATCTTAGGGCTAAAACATATTAATAATTAAGTAATTAATAATAACCCCTAGCCTACTAAGAATACCCCTAATGAGGCTGGCCACAAGGCTCAAGGTAGATATTTCGACGAATAATACACCTTTACCTCCCAAGAAGACACAGCAGCAGCAGCACGCAAGGCACCCCAAGCCAAAAGGGTAAAACAGCAAACTCGGATTCTGGAAAGTTTCCCACCACGTGGGACAACTCTTAAACCAGCACGTCTGCTATAAAAGCAAAAAATGCTACTCCATCATATGGATAGCTAGTAACTTAGTGCCGCGGATATATAGCCTCCTAAATAACTAGGTTATAGCAAAGCTAAGGCGCAGAAAACAAAACAAAAACACATGGCACGCGTGTCCAATGCGGACCGACGAAGCGCCTACACACAAGTACCCTATTTTAACACTTCCTCTGGACATACCAATGGAGCCGACCGTCCGGGTTAATCTAAACCTATTCTATAACATCTCATATAAATACAAATGAGCAAAAGACTCACTAGAGGTGAACGAATGTCGAATGAAGCGGAGGACAGGTTAGGCACACCTTGTCGGGATGGCCACAGGGGAAGGAAGGAGAAATGGCGTTGCCTGGTTCAGCGTCTCGGATAGAATTCACAAAAAGACATCCACGAAGTTGGAAAGCTTTATTATAACAATTATTAAGTTCTTTTTTCTTTTTTATTTTTTACGAAGTTTTTTCGTAGTGAGTACCCAATCATAAAGACGATTCCATAAGAGAATGAGCGTTGCACTTATGACGTTGTTCACTCTTTCCCCTGTGGCGGGTGTTTCAAACAGGCTGACCGCGGGTGTTCGAAAGATAGCTATTATTTAATAGGCATATCGTCAATGATGGAGGGGCCGCTAATAAATATCAAGCGGCTCGCTTGGTGTAGTGACTAGCGTCTCGGACTTCCACCCAGAAGGTCCGGGTTCGCGCCCACGCTCGGCGCATTAAAGATTTTTCACAAGCACTGAGTCGTTACCATCCCTCATGAGCAAAGGGATGGGGTAGTAGTACAGGACCCCAATGGAAATACGCCTAATCGGCCTTATTGAGCTATCCTTAGCTAGCTTAGCATGCGCTAGCTTTAAGAACTATTATTATTATTATTATTATTATTATTATTATTATTATTATTATTATTATTATTATTCTCTGGTGATAATTATATGGATATATAAATCCTAAATTGGGCGTAGGTTCTAGGTAGATATTGAATTCAAATAGGGGATCACTTCATGGTATACTGTACATTTTCACTTCGACTTGAATACACAAAGAATATAATAACACATAGGAATAAAATCTGAGAATATTCTGGTTAAATAACACGTGTAAAAATTACTATGTAACGTACATACAAGTTAGGTTTCTGAAGGATTAACACAATTTAGCTCGACAATATCTCGTATTTAATAAACACTGTACGAATCAAAGTTAGAGAAGTTACATGGATAACACAGATTCAAGATAGACCTTAGGCACAGATCTATAATTAAGTGAAATAGAATACTCGCATATTTTATCTTACCTTCACAACAATAGCCACAACTTATAACACTCAGAGACACTTAGGGTATAGGATCTGGGTGGCAATGAACGAGAGTCTGGACGACGTAGGACTCGGAGTTCGGCTGGGCTGGACGTGGAGGGGAACTGGCCTTTCACTTCAGGGGCAGGGCAGCACATTCTCTCGTACAGGATGAAAAATATCAATCCAATCCCACTCCTGGTTGTAGCCAGTGGAAGGAAAGCAATAGTATTTGCTAACTTCTTTCAGTTTCACTCAGGCTATATTTGGGTTATATTTAGTGTTCAGTTTGGTCTAATTCGGTAACATAAGGACATGTGGATATTGTTGTTTTGGCTATGGTGAAGGTAGTTCTTAAGCTAAATATACATGGTAGATATTAATTTATGCACACGGAGATTCTTCATCTTTCAATATGGTTCCCCTATTTTTAGAGGGTACTATGGTGATGTAATGGATGATTTTCTATTCGTCTTAATATTTAGCTTTTCTTATGCTATAGGTTATAGTTCTGTCACGATTCACTTAGGTGGTACTATCCCCAGTCTTCCCGGGAGGTACTGTAGAGGGGTTACTGGGATTCCCATCTATGCAAGTATTGAGAGGGTTCTTGGTGTTGCATTTGCATAAAGAGTTCCTCGTCATACTCCAAGTCAGGCTGGAGTTGATGAGAGTCCTTGGGTTTCTGTCTCGGTCCTTGCCATTGGAGGAGCTGGGGTCCCTGCGATTGGTGGGGACTCAAACTTCTTTTAGGGGTAGACTGACCTAGTTTCCCGGGGATCAGAGTATGGGTCAATCCGGGAAACAGGGTAGGCTGACCTATTCCGGCTGGTATTGGAGCCTGGGAAGCTGGTCTGGTCTTATTCTTCTTGACCTTTTCCTGAGGTCGTCTTCTCTTGCTGCTCTATATCACTGCTATCCTTTCGGGCGTGATTGGGGTGTGGCTGCTCAACCCTGTCATTTCAGAAAGAATTGCAAAGATTTCTTGGTATGGTAGGATACTACCGCCGGTTTGTTCTAAATTTCTCAATCCTTGTGTCACCACCCACAGATCTTCTGAAAAAGGGAGTTAAATTTGAGTGGAATGAAACATGTGAATCCTCTTTCAACAAACTCAAAGCTATCCTGTTGAGTCAACCAGTGCTTTCCACCCCTAACTTTGCTAAATCTTTTAAAATGGCTGTGGATGATAGCGATACAGGAGCTGGGGAAGTTTTGTTGCAGGAGGATGACCAAGGTATTGAACATCCTGTATCTTATCTTATTACAGCAATAAGTTCACTCCACCTCAAAGGAATTATTCAACTATTGAGAAGGAACTTTTGGCTCTGATTTTGGGATTACAAAATATTTCTTTATATTTGTGTTCAGGCCCGGATCCTATTGTTATTTATACTGATCACAACCCACTAAAATTTCTTCGTAAATTTAAAGATAAAAATCAGAGACTGACCAGGTGGAGTCTGCTTCTTCAAAAATATCCTTTAGATATAAGACATGTCAGAGGGAAGGAAAATGTGATTGCAGATTGCTTGTCTAGATTGTAGCCTAATTGTTTTAAAGTATAGAAATTTCCCCTGTAAATGTCTTTCTTTAGGGGGGAGGTGTTATGTAATGTGAGTAAAATAATATATAAAATAAATAAGTGCAATAGTGATGGGGTTAATATACGCATTTTAGAGAAAGTGTTCATGTCTCGCACGGAGGCAGCGACGCCTGCTTGTCTAGTGTGGTCGAGAGCGTGGTGGAATATTCTGGTATCGTAAGGCCTATATAAGCACGGTGCTCCCTGTCTCTGGGACTCCAGATTCAACTGACCAGCTGATAGCATCACACCTCTCTCTCTTGCCTGTACATAGTGATTTATACCTAGTGTTGTGCTATAGTGCTCTGGCTACCATCAAAAGATATACGCAACCTGCAATAATAACCTGTGTTCCTGAGCGTTGAGTACATTAGATATAATCGTGTATTTAGTATTATTATTGTTGGCCTATATTATATTATATATATTTCAGTGCTATTTCATATGTAGGCTAATCGCTAAATCATTCATAATCTTGTGATCAGTTTCAATTTTTTCAATTTTCAATTCAAAATATTTTATTTGTCGTGAAAGGTTTGTACATTATACAGCCACATATTACATTAGTTTGTATACATTCCATAACAAATGAGGACTTGATACCCTATGGTATATTATGGCCTCTACTCAACTACAAAACATTCGTTATTAGGCAGGCAAACGGCAAGAAAATGGTGCATTACGAAATAAAGAAAATAGTGAACTGAATGGTGAGAATGATCTTAGTAATAGCAACAATACTAATACAAAAATAATATATATATATATATATATATATATATACTGTATACAGTATGAATTAATAATAATAATTGGTACGATTTTAGTTACTAGACACCTATTTGACAGGTACCACCGAGGATTTAATACATATTTGTTTTCGGTTTCCACGCATCCAACACCAAGCTGCACCTTTTTCTGGTATGGTAATAGTATTGAAAAAGATATAATAACTTTTTAAATGTGGTTTTCGACGAGAATAAAATGTTTGTGCCGAAAATCGGCGGCGAGGGGGGAGTCCGTCGTCGCTTCGGATCGTCGCGGTTTGTTTACCCAGGTCGCTCGAGGTGACGGCCAGCTGTTTTACTTGCTCCCTGCTGGCCACATAGATAACGATTATTATAATTCACGGGGGGGGGGGGCTGAGGGGGGGGCAGAGCCCCCCCCCCCACCCTGTCCTGTATCCCACGGCCTATAACGCAAGTCTTTATCAAAAAATGGACCCAACAACTGGTTATAAGCTTAGCCATTTGAAGTCGACCGTCAAGGCGGGACCGGGAAGTCACTCCGAGCGTAAAGTAAACAAAGCGACGCTACTTCCACGAACGCAACAGAGTTGTCTTTATATTTCGTCTCATATTATCATTATTAAAGTGTCCCCATTGCTTGTTTAGTGTTCCGTACACTAGATGGGGGCACGGGTCCTTGGAGCGGCTTCGGTTGCACCGGGAATTTCCACACCTCTCACACCACACACACACAACAGTGACATCACACAGTTTTTCCTACACCGAGAAATGACTCTCCGGCTGTCATTTCTCAAAGACTTCTTCTAGCCGGAGACATTGAGAGCAACCCAGGACCCACCTACACATACATATGTCCAACTTGCTCAAAACCCATCACTTCGAGTCGCCACACTAAGGGTTCAGTTCTCTGCAATTCATGCGGGAACTGGACCCACTTCACCTGCACAACACTTGCCTCCAAGAAACACTACACGAACACCTGGACCTGTTCCTCATGCCCCTCCCTCTCCCAGTCAAATCCCTCACCTAAAACCCGTCAACCTCTCCTCCCCAACCCACCTAACCTTCCCATATCATCCACTCCCCCCACTAAAACCCGTCCACCTCTCCTCCCTAACCCACCTAACCTTCCCATACCATCCACATCCTCAATTCAACACACCACACCCCATCCTAATCCATTCCAACCCCCATCTCCTGCACCCCAATCCCCACCCCCACCTCACCCATCCCAACCCCCACCCCCTCCCTCACCCCACCCCATCCTCGTGCAGCAGAACCCAACATACATCGTGCACATAACATTAACATTCTCCAATTGAACATAATGGCATCAACACAAAGAAACACGAACTCTCACACTTCATCAAACAACATAACATACACATTGCCATCTTACAAGAAACAAAACTCTGCACAACACAAAAAAACACCTACATTTCATGATTTCACCACCATCAGACAAGACCGGGCCGTCGGCGGCGGCGGTGGACTCATCACCCTGGTACACAAAGAAATATCATACATAGTTACCAGTGTACAAACCAAATCCCTCCTCCCCCCAAATGATAACACAACAGAAGTACAATCAATTAAAATACGCACTGGCAACAACTCCAACATAACCATCATAAACACATACATCCCTCCCCAAACATCCCCTACAGTACCAAATGAATACAGACCACACTTACAACACATCACATATACCCCACACATCATCCTGGGTGGTGACTTCAACGCCAAGACGTCGGCCTGGTTTGTCGACAACCCCGACACAGACAGAGGGCTGGTACTACAATACCAAACCGATAACCTCACCATCCTAACGACATCCATCAACATACCTATATTCCTCACCAAGCCCTCTATAACCCATCATCTCCAGACATCACCTTTTGCTCCCCAGAACTCGCCCCCACAACATCCTGGAGGGTGGTCAGAACCTTAGGCTCTGACCACTTCCCGATCATTATCACCATCAAAACCAGACTCACCCCAGCTAGCCACAAACACACTATTATGCCCTGTTTTTCTACAGGATTAACTTGGGTAATGTGAGTTCTAACTGACTGGGTATAGAAGGCTGCATGCACAAAACAAGGTATGAGGAATAGAGAACACAAAATAAACACACGGTAACAAGACACACGATCACGTTTATTGATGTACACACTTCTGTAGTTTTCTTGATGATGATTAATATGAAGCATAAGAAGGTATGAATACTCGTACAAGACAAATGATAGAATTGAACAACTAGCATTAAGTGGATCTGGATGGAGCCTAGTCTCCCACTTCCAACATTCAGGTATTAATCTTCTGATCACTGGCTTTATTCACAAGTTGATATACTGGAGACCATAAATGTTACTTATAGATTCATATTCACTATTAGATTTATCACTGGTAGCTCTGATGCACAAGTAGTAGTTCACAGACTAGATTAGACATGCGTATTTTAGAGCACGATAATTCTAGTAACCTCAGGGGGGTGCTGATCTAAGTTTGATATTCTTGTATCAGAAATACATAGAACGCAAATCAGTGGGCGAACATTCAGATATCACTAGGGTTTCACTTCTATGTAATAATATCTGGATATATGGGTAATTACGAGAGTTAATATTGCCTGTTAATTAATAAACACTGATACGCTTAGCACTTCCTAATGGAATGGTTATATATGAATTATACTGGGGCAAAGATATAGCCACTTCATAGAAATATTAATAAGTGAGTCTCTAAATAGCACTGTAACACTGTAGTACTGATAGAGTGAATCTGGGGTAGTATTTGATTGGTCTGGTCCTGGTTATCTTGCGTCCGTGATGTTGGGGGCTAACGACTGGTTCCGCGGCCGTCCAGATGGTCCATATGTAGGAAGTTCTCAAGACGGATCTCTTGGCGATCGTTGCTGGCTACACTCTTATATACCCACTGGTTTCTAGCGGTGAATAAGAGTTCATTTTGTTGCTCGTCATCTTGAGAGCTATACGTGGTCCTCACGTATCTGTAGAGTTGTACGAGGGTCACATTGATATCCCCTTCATACTTGATCTCGTCGACTTTTATTATTTTTGGGGCGACGAGGAAACCCAAAAGTGGCCCTAAGGTCCGGATCACGAGGGATCGAAACTGGTTCCAGGTAAGCTTTGGCGTTACCTGTTTAGCAATTTGAGAAACGGCTTTTCCCAACTGCATAATGTAGAATAATGCAACGGCGATTTTCTCGCGGTCATTTTGAAGTGCCAAATCTAACACTGGCTTTACTATGTCTAAGTAAGTGGCGATATCATACGTGTTTACATCATACTTGGGAATGTGAGTGTAATAGCGAGCTGCCATTTTTGCGATGTTACCATGCTTCTACTGTTCCAAACTTGCAATGTAATGCAACCTTTTATCCGAATCAAGAACCACCGCTGCCGCCAATGTTATGCCCTGTTTTTCTACAGGATTAACTTGGGTAATGTGAGTTCTAACTGACTGGGTATAGAAGGCTGCATGCACAAAACAAGGTATGAGGAATAGAGAACACAAAATAAACACACGGTAACAAGACACACGATCACGTTTATTGATGTGCACACTTCTGTAGTTTTCTTGATGATGATTAATATGAAGCATAAGAAGGTATGAATACTTGTAGAAAACAAATGATAGAATTGAACAACTAGCATTAAGTGGATCTGGATGGAGCCTAGTCTCCCACTTCCAACGTTCAGGTATTAATCTTCTGATCACTGGCTTTATTCACAAGTTGATATACTGGAGACCATAAATGTTACTTATAGATTCATATTCACTATTAGATTTATCACTGGTAGCTCTGATGCACAAGTAGTAGTTCACAGACTAGATTAGACACGCGTATTTTAGAGCACAGGAATTCTAGTAACCTCAGGGGGGTACTGATCTAAGTTTTATATTCTTGTATCAGAAATACATAGAACGCAAATCAGTGGGCGAACATTCAGATATCACTAGGGTTTCACTTCTATGTAATAATATCTGGATATATGGGTAATTACGAGAGTTAATATCGCCTGTTAATTAACCCGTACAGCCCCAGCGACGCGTCTGACGCGTCGGCGATGTATGTAACGCACAGCCCCAGAGACGCGTCTGGCGCGTCACCCTAATTGCGCCGACCGTAACCTCAGGTGTAGCCACTCAAGAGGGCTCAGATTTGTATTAGTCCAGTAAATCTAGCAATCATTTAACTGGACCTAGAACAAATTGCAATAGAAGGTTTTTTGGCTTTAACTTGTTTATTAGGTCCCTCTGATGAACATATAAAAAGTCTCCAACTTTTGGACACTGGGAAAGTGGTTAATTTGCATAAATTCAAGATGGCCGCCGTCCAAAGCTTCAATTTACAGATAACTTTTTTCTGGTTGCTCCTAGACCCTATAAATGTATTACAAACAACGTTTTTTGGCTTTAACTTGTTTATTAGGTCCCTCTGATGAACATATAAAAAGTCTCCAACTTTTGGACACCTGGAAAGTGGTTAATTTACAGCCGAAAAACCTTACAGACAGGCTGAACTGTCTCTTTCACAAGGGGTGACACAGGCACTTTGTGCTTGTATGGGTTTTTTGACCTGTTGTCCCTCTTTTTTATAAAAAAAAAAAAAAAAACCATGACGTAGTATGACGTCATTCAGAGCCAATTATGTAATTCATGATAGGAGTTCGTATTCACTTGGATCATCGGTGCTTGCATCAAAGTTGCTATTTTGACAGAGTCCTTTACATTGACCACATGCACTGGAACATTCAAGCTCATTCCGTTTGCAACTACAGCGTTGAGTGTCACAGTTGCCCTTACACTGACATCTGACCAATTTCAGTAGTGAATCAGGAGCCACTGGCGAATCCATCATCTTCGGTTCAAGCTGTCCCTTCCGCAGACACCAGCCCCATTTCTCGGGGTCCACACAGTTCCCCATCCATTCCTGGACCTGACAATAAACTCGGAACGAGTGGTATTTGGCTGCATCGGTTGTTGGGGGAAGGCTGTGAACTTCAACGGTAGTTGAACTTTTTGCCACCTTGTTGCAAAACTTTGTCTTTCGCAGTCCGTCAAGGGTGTCATTTCCTTTTCCCCCGTACAAATAAACCAAGGCCTTTTCACCAGCTGATGATATCGCGTCTTTACTTCCACTTTGGCAACAGAATGCTTCTATACATTTCAAGAAACCGTTGTCTTCCCTCACTTTCCTCAAGGCAGCCCCTTTACCAATACCATACAGTCGTGAGGTTGTGTCACATCCACAGAGTGCATGGACAACTGGCAGGACACGACAGATGCTTTCACCGAGAGCTTCTGCTACTGAGTTAATATGCCAACATTTCCCACCTTCCTTGCTCGACTTGAAGTACAAATCATTCATCCCTCGTTCCGCATAATGACACAACAGCACCAACAAGTCTGTGTCCTCACCTATCACATATGTCACGGTTTCCCTTGCATGCTCAATTCCCTTCTTCGCAATCATGACATCTGCATCTGCTGGCGCATTGACACAGTCAATTCCATTTGCCTTGAATGTTTCACACAATAAGTCAATGAAGTTTTGCTTATTGTCCGAGTTTGACAAGAAGTTTTCCTTTTTTGACCGAAGGGGCATGGTTGGAGTGAACATCACCTTTTGACCAAAGACTCCTTTTGATCGTCGATTGTGTGTCATGTCCTTGGTAGTAGGTCCTGATTTATAACCGTCGAATACAACCACCGGGTTGAGAAAGTTTTTGGAAACATGCTTCATGTACATGCTTGCAATGTCCTCAAATGAGTCACCCTTCTTCCATGGAATCCTTTGCAATAAGGAACCACCATCCAGAACATGGGTCACAGTCCTTTCTTCCTCAAATGATTCCAATGACGACTTGGGAACAACAGCAGCTATCTCATCTCCTAGCTGTGGTTTATTGGCTTCCCTGAGCCTCCCCCACTTATCGAACAGAGCAGTAGGGTAGCTAGACAACTCATACGCAAAGACCTCTTCAACACCTAAGTCCCTGTTATTAGCAAAGATGAGGAGCCTCTGGAAAAGGAGCTGTGGGTCGATTGGTACTTTTTCAGCACTGATTGTAACCTTTGCACCCAACGACTCAACTTGATCTTTCTTCCTAAATGAAAAGTCAAAAGCATTGCTACCTTCCATCTTCTGCACAATGTTCATACCAACCTCATACAGTAAATGAGGATTGGCCGAGGCTGGTCCTGTCACACCGTTGGCAATATTCCTGAGTTCATTTGATTCTTGAAATGGATCATAATCCTTGAAGAATGCGAGAACCTTCTCTGTGTCCTTCCTATCTCGTTCACGCCTTGCTTCAGTCATTTCTTTGTGCTGCTCAGAGGTGTGGAAATGCTTCCCTGTCAGTTCTTGCATAACTTCACTCACCTCAGCGCAGGCTGGCATAGCAAGTAACCAGCGCAGGCGTTGCGTTTCCTCCATGCCCCTACCACGTGTCAATCCACCATTCGTTTTCAAAGAACGCATCAAAACCTGCTCTATAACCAAGTCGCTTGGCAGTCCTGCCCACAGCCGATCACTTCGGCGGATCACAAATAGACCGGAGTTCAATTGACAGAACATGTCTGGGTTGAGCTGCTCAAGTTCAATCATGTCTTGAATGTACACATGGGCTGACTTGGCATAATTGTTATGACCACACGCTGCAAAGTACGGCAACATCTCCTGGAGTGTTCCGAGGTACAGTAGGAAATCGCCCATTCTCAGTGCCCTCAGGAAGCGACGCAGCAGGTCAATCATGTCCATGTATTGAATCCATAGCTTTCCCATCTTATGCTCTGCTAAGGAGCTCTTCTCAGCTTTAAGTTTTTTCAGAAATTCTGTTGAAAACGTCTTTACTGCAGACTTCATCCGGTGAAACGTCTTCATGCAACAGCTTATCCAAAAGATCTGCAGCCTCCTGGAAGTCCTTGCATGCGTCACTTTCCTCATCTACCATTGAGAGGTTGACACCGTATGCCCTGCCTAACACAATCGAACTCAAGGCTGTGTCAACCAAGAAGTGGCCTCTGATTGCTCGTGCATAGGCTTTCCCACTCAGCATTTGGGTCACAGCATTTTCAGCGTATATAAGTTCCAAAACCTCCTTAAGCCCAGATGCTTCCATAACATGGCCCATGCATCCCAAAAAGCTCATCACAGAGTGAAAGCCACCAAGGTTCAAAACAATGGGTTTCAGTTCGCTTCCTTCCTTCTCATGAACAATGATCGTCTTCGCTTTCCAATAAAGCGGTTGGTCGAATGTCAGCATTGGCGTCGTTCCCTGGCGATGGCTTTCCGCAGCAACGAAGTGAAGTGTTGAGTAAATACAACTCATGTCCGTAGGGTCCATGTCAATCATGGGCAAGAAATGGACGGATGATTTCCCAGGGTGTGGTCCATGGCACACACTCTGCATTAAGCCGGACCAGCCTGGTCGTTTTGGTCGAAGCAACCATGACGTTTTCCACAGTATGTCCAGATTTTCAAGCTTGTCAGATGCTGAAATGGGGTCAAGCTTTCTAAATTCGAGAGGCCCACCCTTCTTGCGAACACTGCGGTAGTATTTGATTTCAATTTGAGCTGCCGTGAAGTTGTTTTCAGGTGACTGCAATCTTGGTATTGATGTTGTGTCTCTTACTTCAGGGGTGACAGCAACAATTATACCCATACCATGGTATGTTCCTCGCCCATCAAGCGTACGCAAGTTGTGATCAACATTGTCTGCAACGAACTGTCCAAACCTGCCTGCAGTGGATATGTTGGTGCCCCTGAAATTGGCAGCACACTTCGAAAACCTCAAAACTTCTGCGTAAGGCAGACAGAAGCCGTGGCTGTGTAAACTGTCCACAAGAAAGCGGGGACCAAAGTGCTGGTGCATTTGAACCGCCAATCCATACTGAATGGGTGCTACAATGGCCCTTGGTCTGGTAAGTTGCACGATACTTTGTCCAATTGATGCAACTTCAAGATCACATGACTTGCCACTGAACGTCTCTTGCAGCAATATACGAAGGGACTGCGGAACGTACGCCACATTCTTTTCCAGCGACCGGAGTTCAGAAGGATCTGGATAGAAATCTCTACAAGTATCAATGTTCTTTATATCTGCTTTGATCAACCGTGCCGCAGCCCTGACTATCTTTCTTTGTTCTGCTTCCTCATCATCAGTCTGTGGTGAGTCTTTGAATTGTTGCAAAATCTTTGCAGCACTTTCTTTGACAGTTACAACATCGCTGCGTCCATGCACGTTACTAATAACCAGTTCATCCCCAAAATATGAAATAAGTTTCTGTTTCATGTATTTTACACTATACGCTTCAACATCAGGGCACAACTGGGACATTCTATCAACGAGATCAACCACTGTAGTCTGTTCATCATCATTGCCACTGACTAGGTCCTCGATTGCGAGTAGAAATGCTTCCTCTCGTGAGGCATCTACTTTGCGACCCTTGCGAGGAGGTTCACTGTCTGCGGAATCACGATATTTGGAGGGGATCTGCCTATGTGTCTGGAAATTTGAGCTGCACTGCTTGTGATATATTGCGTCAGCTGCTGGAAGATCGCGTGCAAAGTTAATTCGGCCTCTAACAGTGTCAGCCCACTCATCAGCCCTGGCATCACATGCAGAAAGTATTGTCCTTTGAAAGTTGAAGGTGCGTACTGGATACACTTCTTCTGAATCATGCTTTGTGTCCAAATAGATTTTTGTACCACAAAAAAAAGCAGTTCTCTGTAAAACAAAAGTCTGGTGTCTGAGAACGAAGAGCAGGTTTTTCAGGACGTTTCTTCTGCTTCCCAGGAATTCTATTTGGCTTCGTATTGACATGCTTCTTTCGGCAATCAATGTGCACCGTTTGGCCCTCGGACACGGTAATTGATGGCGTTCCACGTTCAGTACTGGCCTTGTTGATAGTATCTGCTCCCTTCGCCCTCAGCTTGACTGTTTCTCCTTCGTCTAACGTGTTTGAGCAAATGCCGCAGGGATTATGCACCACCTCTTCTTCCATGGCTTCGGTAGATGTCGCACCAATCTGTTGAAACAAGAAACAAGATGATGGGATTAGTATAGGCCTAGGCAAAATGTAATAGACAATAATGTGCAGTAAAGGTAGGGCTTGACCTAGAACAAATTGCAATAGAAGGTTTTTTGGCTGTAAGGTTTTTTGGCTGTAAATTAACCACTTTCCAGGTGTCCAAAAGTTGGAGACTTTTTATATGTTCATCAGAGGGACCTAATAAACAAGTTAAAGCCAAAAAACGTTGTTTGTAATACATTTATAGGGTCTAGGAGCAACCAGAAAAAAGTTATCTGTAAATTGAAGCTTTGGACGGCGGCCATCTTGAATTTATGCAAATTAACCACTTTCCCGGTGTCCAAAAGTTGGAGACTTTTTAT